>CM038678.1:772311776-772911776 GCA_021605205.1 Aegilops longissima
GCTTCTTTTACAGCTGGAATATGATATTTTGCAATATATTGTAATCGAACGGTTGGCTCAAGGTGGTCGTGAGAAAGTAAAGGATGACGGCCTTAACCTGTCAGACTGGCTTCAGTGTCTGGCATCATTCTGGGGACACCTGTATGTAGTTTTGGCTCCTGCCTGTGATCATATTAGTTACACAAAACATGATGTGGTGTACTTTAGTTAAACTTGATTATCCAGTGACATTCAGTCATGTATCTTCTTGCTTATTAGGCATATTATGTGCTTTTGTCATATGGCTTTTATAGAACAAACAATGATCTGGTACTATAACCATTTAAAATTTGCTTTGAGCTTTTGACATTTTTCTGTGTTGTAGTGGTTAGCATCAAACTTAATGTAACGAATATCTGAGCAGGATGCAATTTCTTTTGAATAAATATCACAAAGATTTTCGTACTTGCATTCTTGCATCGTTAGCTAAGCTTGCTATACATTATGTCAAACACTCGTGACAATGATTTTAGATATGCTAATGCAGCATTAGGTAACCAATCTAGAACCTAAATGTTTAGAGGTTTACCTTTTGTTTTACCACTAAGGACCCCCTGCCATTATCTTGTGCATAATCTTGAGTTTTCCCCTCTCATTTGTTTGCTCATTATGACATCGCGTCTACAGAAGTGTACAACGAAATATCACCATTTGCCAAGACTCCAGATCCTTGTTATTATTTGTTAATTACATTTAATGTTAATGCTTTGAAAATGCAAGCAGTAGTTCTATAATCACTGGGGTGCTTGTGCTTCCCTTCCCAATATTATTATTGTCTTCAATTTTATCTTTATGCTTCTATTCTGAACAAATAAACTTTAACAGCTGCAAGAAGCATCATTCCATGGAGCTTAAATGCCTCTTCCAATACATAGTTAATCAACTGAAGAAAGGATTGGGTACTGAGCTTGTTGTACTTGAGGTTTGTTGGCTATGTCGAAACTTTCTTGCTGCTTTTGTATTGTATGAATCTGAAGTTTAAATTGATGTACCATGCAGGAACTCATTCAGCAAATGGCAAATGTACAGTACACTGAGAACATGACTGATGAACAGGTTGATGCTATGGCAGGAAGTGAAACGTTGCGGCTTCAATCTTCGCTGTTTGGATCAACACGGAACTATAAGGTTTTGCGAAGAATCAAGGCTTCTTTTCTCTATTTCATGATAAGGTCAAATAAACAGCTTACCAAATCGTTTTTTGTAGGTCCTGAACAAGTCTATTAACAAATTGCGGGATTCTTTGCTTCCAAAAGATGAACCCAAACTTGCAATTCCTCTACTACTGCTCATTGCCCAACACAGATCCAAGTAAGATTTTGTTCCAACTTGCTAAATCTTTTGTGCCCTTTCCCCCCTTCTTATTTTGTTCTGCTCTCTCAACTAAGTGGACTTTATTTCATATAGGTAACAGACTGATGGTTATTATAGATGCATCCTAATTGAATGCAATTCTTTACTGAATTTCTGGAATCATGCAATTATTTTTTAGGAAATATATGTCGAAGAAAATATCTAGAAAGCAACAATTATGTAAAGCTTTATTATCTGCATTCTGGGGTTCATGTTTTAGCCTAAATCTTGTCATATTAAGTTCTTACTCTTTGCACTGCTCTTTTTAACTTGATAATGTTGCTATTGTTTTCAGGATTATAATAAATGCAGATGCCACATATATCAAAATGGTTAGCGAGCAGTTTGATAGATGCCATGGAATACTACTTCAGTATGCCGAGTTTCTTTCAAGTGCCATAGCTCCATCAACCTATGTTCAACTAATACCTCCGCTGGAAGATCTGGTTTATAAATATCATATCGAGCCAGACGTAATACACTCATATCTTGTGCACTCCATTTTTTTTCAATGTGCGAGCTGATTTCATAATTTTATCATGCCTCCACTGGAGTAAACATCTTAGCAATTTTTTTCATTCTAGGTTGCTTTTCTTATATACCGGCCTGTAATGAGGCTTTTCAGAAGCGCTAACGGTGGCGAGGCCTGTTGGCCTCTCGATGACAATGAAGAAGGGGAGTCTGTATCATATGATGAAATGATCTTGCATGGCGATTCATCTCAGAAGTCAATCATGTAAGCTTTTATGAACATCTGTGGAGAGTCGTTTAATCATCTATTCAATGGTATGAGTCATCACAGACAACGCCTGGCTCACCTACACATGTCTAACGAAATCCACATTGCAAAATATTGTCAAAAAACCCTCACATGGAAATATTGAAATACTCTGTGCACTTGCAAATTTTCATGCAAATATACGCATTGTCCATGAAAAAAAGGTTTTACAGATAGTTGCTGTACTAGTTTAGTCCATTGTCCATTTATTCATTGTGCAGACCACAAATGAACACATTGTAGTGTGATTTCTTGTCAGTTTTTGTTGGAACTTCCAAATACACTGTTTGATTTTTCTTCTTCCAAACAAAGGGTACAAGTGTTTCTGGGAGCTTGAAAATAGCACGTCTTAGTTATTCCATTTTCATTTTTGGGTTTATGTTGAAAATAAATTGAGAAGTAAATTACAAAGGATGGTAAGTTCAGATAAAATATGCACCCTTTAGAACATCGGGGTACAATTATGAGAATAGATCCTCTCCTGTTTACCACTAAAAGATAAGTGAAGATCTTGTGTCCTTGGAAGCTGGTAGGGAAATAGCTACTATGGGTATGTTTGGTTTGAGCCAACTTAGCTCTACCATACAATTGGCTAGGCAATTTTTTATTAAAGCTTTTGGTTGCCCATGAGTTGTCCAATATTGGCTAGAAAATGAACCTACCTTGTGTCCTTGAAGTTAACTTTGGTTCAATTTTTATGTTTCTAAATGGACTTGGTTGAACTTCATTGATAGTATTTTAGGTTTGATCATATGTAGTTTGCTGTATTCTGTTTTCTTACAGGTGGTCAGATCTTCTCAACACAATCCGAACAATTTTGCCAGCAAAAGCCTGGAACGGTCTTTCACCTGAATTGTATGCTACTTTCTGGGGTTTAACACTGTATGATCTTCATTTTCCAAAAGATCGTTATGATGCAGAAATCAAGAAGCTGCATGAAAATCTCAAACAACTTGAAGATAGCTCAGATAACTCTAGCATTGCAATATCACGGCGTAAGAAGGACAAGGAGAGAATCCAAGATTTGCTGGACAAATTGAACAATGAATCTGACAAGCATCAACAGCACGTTATATCAGTGCTCCAAAGGCTAACCCGTGAAAAGGATAAATGGCTGAGTTCCAGTCCGGACGCACTGAAGATCAACATGGAATTTCTCCAGCGGTGCATATATCCACGCTGTGTTCTTAGCATGCAGGATGCTGTGTATTGTGCTACATTCGTCCAGATGATGCATTCACTTGGGACTCCATTTTTCAACACGGTGAATCATATAGATGTTTTCATCTGCAAGACACTACAGCCAATGATCTGTTGTTGTACCGAATATGAGGCTGGCAGGCTTGGAAGGTTTCTTCATGAGACCCTGAAGATGGCTTACCATTGGAAGGTAGCTTATTGATTCAAGTGTGCTATACACTCTTCGCCATAGCTTTCCTGATGGTTATTACGTTGTTTTAGTGCTTCTGAGTTTGCATAATACAACTTTTTGCAGAGTGACGAATCAGTATATGAGCGTGAATGTGGAAATAAGCCGGGATTCGCTGTATACTTCAGATTTCCAAATAGTCAACGCGTATCTTATCCTCAGTTCGTTAAAGTATGCTTTACACACTCCTTGAAGTTATGTGTGTCGCATAATTAAGCTCTGTATGCTTGTCATTCCCTTGGTACAGTTTGGTCCTAAAAACTGTAGTGGTGATCGAAACATAGAAAGGCTGTTCTGTGCTTTGATCACCATTACTAAAATTTTAGGACTAAGTTTTACTCAAGTTGCATGATACGGTTGTATGCCAATTCATAAGAGTTCCTAGGGGCTATTTGAAGTATAAAAGCACAATCTGGTGCACAAGTAAGGTTCTTGTTAGGCATGTAATCAACATAGAAAATAAATCTATTATGTTGCTTCATAGATGAGCATATGAAAATAAATTTCGTTCTGTCTTAGCTCTAAATACACAAAACCATGTTTAGGTGCCAACTCCTACTGTATAGTGTAAACTGTTCCACACCAGATTTTGATGGGCTATTTAATGGATTCACAATTTTGCAAATGAACTTCTTCACAAATTCACAAACTGTCTTCTCATTCAATCTAGATCTGGTGTCTCCAGTGTTCATAAAATGGCACATTGTGTGAGTCTGTGAGCATGCTAATTCCTAGATATGGATGCTTCCTCAGGAATAAAATATTTCTACTCATAGTATGTCAGCTCGTTACATTTGCAAAAATGTGGCAAGCTAACTTGCTCTTAGTAACCAGGCCCCATGTTCTTTTTCATGTCCAACGTGTTGGCGCTCAGTTCATGAATTGTGGTGCTGCCCTATCATGCAGCCTTTCTATTTAAAGAGAATTTCAGATGTGGCAGTTGTTGCTGCATGTGCTAGACGTGTTGGCTTTATTGAGCTGTACATTTGGTCACATGTGAGCTGTGCAACAGTAGTGTAGTGGCTACCTCTTTAATAAAATGTTAATACCTGCAAGTTTTCAATGATGTGTATATGTATTTGTACATGTACAAAAGATCCACTGCGTATACTTATTATTTGTGAGCATCTGTACATTTTTCTTGGTGAAATTTCTGTTTCTTGAATCCAGGTATAAATTCAGCATGCTTTCATGGATCCTAGTATCTATTATTGCCATGTGCTGCTTTGCTCTCTACATTTTTTATTCACGTCACCTGAATTGAATTAACAAAAATAATAAGCACAAGTGAATCTCTAATATCCAAAATTTTATGCTGTTGTCCTGCTACATTCTTTGCATATGTTTTTGAACATCTTTTTTCTGTGCTTTTGAAAGGTTCATTGGAAATGGAGTGGAAGAATTACCAAGGTGCTTAATCAATGTATGGAATCAAAAGAATACATGGAAATCAGAAACGCCCTTATTGTTCTCACAAAGATAACTAGTATTTTTCCTGTGATGCGAAAAAGCGGTATCAACATTGAGAAAAGGGTAAATACATCATTAGTCAGCATTTATGATATGCTGCTGGGCTATTGCTCACAAATATGTTTACCAGGTTGCGAAGCTAAAGGGGGATGAGAGAGAAGATCTGAAAGTACTGGCCACTGGTGTAGCTGCTGCTCTGGCAGCTCGGAAGGTAAGTGTTACCACTTCTTTGCTGGTGCCTTTTTTCTGTATCAGGAGACTCCCCTTTGTGCATGATTATGAGATGTATGTGTGGATTTCCTGACTATTATGCAGAGTTCATGGGTATCTGAAGAAGAGTTTGGCATGGGTCACCTTGATCTGAAGCCAGTGCCTGCAAAACCTATTGCTGGTAAGTAGAAGATACAGTTTTTTTCCACAACCACTATGATTAACTGGAGCATAACTATTCCTTGGATATCCTACAGGAAATCAGTATGCAGATCCCTCGACAGCAAAAGATCACAGCGTTCGTGCAAAATCTGTAGAGGGTAGGCATGAAAGGTCAGAAAATGCAATGAAGCCTGATGCCCATAAGAAGAATGCCTCGACTACAAACGGATCTGATATTCAAATACCATCTTCCTCTGCACAAGGAAAAGGTTCAGGGGTTGCACGTGGTGTGGATGAACCTCTGAAACTTTTGTCCGATGATGGAGTTAAAGTCTTGAAGCCTACTGCAGAACCTGAGGTACCTCTCAGTTTATAATGTGGACGGTAACAATTGGGTAATTTATAGGAAAAGCTCATGCGAGCTTGACTCCAAAAAGGGTTTTGGGATCGCAAAAACTTCCTAAAATGCGCATATGGCAATAGTATGTGTATTTGTACATTTTAGTGCAAAATTAGCATTTTATGGACCTGTCCACACACTATAAATGGTGAAAAAATAATTTCTATTTTTGCCCTTCATTCTTGTCTTTTTTCCGCAGATGGATGTACCTTTTTCAGGAATTTTTATAAGTAGCTAAGTGTATTTCTACGTGTAAAATTTTAGGAATTTTTCAAAACTTTATAACACAATTTTTTTTTGTGAAATTTTCTAAACAACAGCTTGAGGTGTTCTTGGTAGCACAAAATCCCCTTGTTCTATTTATGGTCCTTTAGTATGTCATGGAACATAGCAGTTATTAGTGAGCCTTTTAGTACTGGACATTTGGTTTGCATTGTTCTAATCATTTTTATTAACAGACAAGAGCGGCACAAAAGCGTGCTGTACAAAATGCTGCAAAGGTATCTAAGCATGATGTGGTGAAGGAAGATGCAAAACCTGGGAGATCTACTAGCAGGGGTCTTAATCAACAAACCTCTGCTATTCCTGTTGACAGAGAAGTATTGTCTCAGGCAGCTGATGGTGTGCTGGATACTAATCCCACTAGTCCGTTGGTTGGCACAAATGGTAATATACATCCGGCACCACGAAAGGTATCTGCATCCTCCCAAAGATCAACAGTATTGGCTGCACATAGCGGTGGAACAGCTAATCCCACCGGTGAAGGTGAATCTGCTGACTTGATTGATTCTACCGTGAAACAGCAAAAAAGATCTGTTCCCGTTGAAGAACAAGAGAGGACAGGTAAACGAAGGAAAGGAGAGATTGAAGGCAGGGATGGTGACTTGATGGAGCACCATACGGACAAAGAAAAAAAATTGGACTTGCGATCAGTAGATAAATCTCGTTCTGTGGATCATGAGAGAGGTGCTAGTGAGGAACAAAACCTAATTCGGGCAGAGAAATTAAAAGAAAAGTTCGATGATAAATATGACAGAGATCATAGAGAAAGAGCAGACCGGTCCGAGAGGCGCCGTGGAGAAGACGTGGTTGAAAGACCAACAGACAGATCATTGGAAAGGAGAGAGCGTTCTATTGAAAAGATGCAAGACAGAGTTCCTGAAAAAGGAAGAGAAGACAGGAATAAGGAGGAGAGGAACAAAATTAAGCATGAACCCATAGATCGAGCATATGCTATTAAGAATGAACCCATAGATCGAGCATATGCTATTAAGAATGAACCCATAGACCGAGCACATACTGTTAAGCATGAACCCATAGACCGAGCACATACTTCTGATGAACGCTTCCGAGGGCAAAGCTTGCCACCACCTCCACCTCTTCCAACTAGTTTTGTACCCCAATCAGTCGCTGCTAACCGAAGAGATGAAGACAGTGACCGAAGGGGCAGCAGCACCAGGCATACCCAACGGTCGTCTCCCAGGCGTGATGAGAAAGAAAGGTGGCACTTGGAGGAGAATGCTCCGCTCTCACAGGATGATGGGAAGCACCGAAGAGAGGAAGATCTCCGGGATAGAAAGCGTGAAGATAGGGATGTTTCATCAAGCAAGGTAAACTTTTCTTTACCTCCTAATACTCTTCTGTGATCTGTGATAATTTATTTGCTCATTAGTTCAGTTATATCTATAAAAGTTTATCCGTGTCTTGTGCTCTGTACTTACTCATCTACTGAACAGTTCTATGGCATTTATGATGTGACTTGGCATGCAAATCACTCTTGGGATTGTAATGGACATTCTTGCTTGACCTCTAATACTTTGTTACTTATACAGGTAGACGACAGGGATAGGGACAAAGTTAATACTGTGAAAGAAGATAGTGATCCTAATAGTGCATCCAAACGGCGGAAGGTTAAAAGAGAACAGTCTGCTTTGGAAGCTGGGGAATACGCGCCTTCTGCTCCACAGCCTCCGAGCGTTGGACCTGGTAACTCACAGTTTGAAATACGAGAGAGAGAAAGAAAGGGTGCTATTTCACAGCATCGGCCATCACATGCTGATGACCTTCCTAGGATGCATGCCAAGGACTCAATAAGCAAGACAAGTCGTAGAGAGGCTGACCAGTAAGTTTAGGAAACAATGATCTCATTGAACTAACCATGCATTACAAGTGTTTCCACTTTGCAATGTGTTCTTTATACCTTATTAGCTGTCATGTGAAACACTCGATCTGTTTTAGGGAAGGATCAGTTTCGTATCGACTGAATGAAGTTGCAAAATTGTCGCTTTTACAAACAAAAAACCCTTAAATTTCAGATGCTCTGCACATACAAGATCGTGAACTGCAATATCTTGTGCAAATATTGGCACAATTTTCTTTTAACCTTTTCTATTATGCTGCCGGCCTGCCTGTTTCTAAATTGAAGAACAATATTTAGTCAAATAAAATAATGATTGCATTCCCAGGTTACAAGTCTTTATGCAGGTAAAGCATGTAGGAAACTCACCATTGCACCTTCATAAATTTTAATGGATAACATGGTGTCATGCACTTAGCTAGGTGCGGTATGGCTAGTAACTAACCACTTGTGTTCCCAAGCTAGCACTATTTAGAAAGCTACCTCGAAGGTGGTTTAACAACTGAAAAGCATAAATACTCGTGTGCAATAATGATGTAGAGAAACACATAACTAAATAGTTGTCACTTTGTTAGCACACAAATAGCTGCGTGACGCAGACAGTTCAATGGAGTAATGACTTACCAAGAATGGCTAGCATCCAAAGTATTTGTTTCCATTGATAGAGAACTATGAGATTTATGACCAATTTTAGCCGTATGGGCGACACCGTTAAATCCTAACTACCAAAACCAAGGTCAATGTCTGGTGTATGCAGAATTGGTAGCCCCTCTGGTCGGGTTTACACATGGTTTTCGAGTCGATGAGTCGACGAGTTGTTCAGGGGTAGCGACTCGTGATGAGTCGAGCCTGGCCGGTCGACGAGTTGCGACTAGTCTTGACTAGTCGAGGGGTTTGAGTCAACCCTGGCAGTGCGACTCGATGACTAGTTGTGTGACTCGAAAACCATGGGTTTATAGCGTCGGCGTGGGTTTTTAGGTTCTCAATTAGACTGATGAAACATTTGTTATATATCCATCTAAAACTGTATCATTGGATTCGTTTTCGAATAAAGTTTCTAAACATATATATTTTTGGTGGCAAATAATATATACAGTATTTTATTAGTTATTAAATATTAAATTGAGGACCTAGGAACACGCGCACGCCCTATACACCTGACAGGCGGGAATACTACTTAAAAATAGGGAGCACTTGAAGCTTACTCTTCTCTCGAAGCACATTTTAACAGCGTGATTCTTCGTGTTGTCATGCATTTTAAATTTGTGTTGATCTTTCTGTTGGTTTAGTGTAGCTTGAGCTTTTTGCTATAAATTTGTAGTCACATTGATATGAGTAGGCTTAATATCTTTCTTTAAAAATGTAGCAGCAGTAAGGTAAATATTAGAAATAAGGCTGCAGAAGATGATTATAAAGGTTGATGTTCTTTCTAAATCTGCACAAAAGTAAAAAAAGTTATGTAATGGCTTCTGCGTGAGAGGCAATTCTGGTATAGATCTTTTTTTTATGTATATACTCATGGATTCTATAAGTTTTGTTTTCCTAACAATCCTTGGTTAAATTGCAGAACACATGATAGAGAGTGGGAAGAGGAGAAGAGGCCAAGGACTGAAGCAAAAAGGAAGCATCGGAAGTAGGTTCCTGCGGGTGTCTTGATGATTGCCACATAACAAGATTTCATTTGGCGACGCGCACCTGCGAACAAGTCGCTTTCTCGAAGCAGGAAGATGTATCTGGGCATATTTGAGCAATTCAGCGTGTATGCCTCACTCCATGGCTTTAGACAGGTTTGCTGGGGCTGAAGGGCACCGACAGGATAAACCCTTCAGCAGTGCTTCGTCCATGCTGTTCAGATGCAAATTTTTGCGAACAATGTTGATTGCAAAGGACAGATATGGTCGGTTATACAAGTCGTTATAAACGTTTTAGCAATGTGGAATGTAAGGAACAATACTATGGGCCATACCATTGATTTAGACGGATTTGCTGTAAACAAGGATGAGCAGTTTGTCGTCCAGCTATTTTTGTAATTCATTTTGTACTAATTGCAGAGAGTTTTGTTGTGGGCTTCCTTTTTTGCACCGTCTAGGAGGAATAGTAGGGGAGCGGGTTGTGAGTAGGTTGTACATGTACAGTTACAATGGTAGCATGAACCGCCGTGTTCTAGATGTTAAACTGAGATGGTTGCATGAATCATCGTGTTCTAAATGTTAACTGAGATGGTTGCAGTTCATCATGTAATGTGGTGGTTTTGTTTTGGTCGTTGCTGACTGTTGCTTCGTTGTATCCCTGTGATTTTATCCTCGAGTCTGCGTGGAACCTGGAGCTTGCTTTATCCCGGTTTCCTGGCTGCCAAATTTTTGCAAACGTCTTACTTCCTGGCTTGGTGATTTCGTTCGTTTGTTACAGATTATATGCCTGTGGTGCAGTTGTTGACCATATGAAAAGAACTTTTGTAGTAGCAGTTGATGACAACTACGTGTCTGCTTCAGTGATCAGAATGCAGCAGTAAATCAAAGGGTAAAACGAAAACGAGCTCCCTCAGAGAAGAGTACAATCGATACAAGTTGCAACACAGGTATCCAGGCCCACTGCGTCAACAATATCTTCTTCTCATGCATCTCCGCTTGATTCATTTTGCTGAAGTGGTAGCTGCCGAGTAGGGAGCGACATCCCCGTAGGCTTTTATACTACTACCTCTGTACGTTTTTGCAATTCAATTTGAACTTATATTTTGGTACGGAGGGAGTACTATATTTTGTTGCCTGCTATCTTGCGGTGAACCTTGAAGGCGTTGTGCTTTGTTGTTTCGTGAATTACTAGCTCGGAACGCCGAATTCTGTAACCGGAACATGACCGTTGTGAAAGGACCAGGAACCACAAAGTGAGCGCACCGTCCAGTCCCAGATTGAGGACTGCATATCGATTATTAAGTACAGTTCCGCGCACAACATCAAGCCACGACCAGATTAAGGTCGAATTGCAGATCAAATCACATCACACGCACGCACGCACGCTTGTATGTATAATAGGCTACGTGTATTGGTGCGGCGGGCACGGCAGATACTGCTTCGGGGGCGGGCAGACGCCGCGGAGCACGGAGGCGCACGTCGGCTCGCCCACGCAGGCGAGCTGCACGCAGCAGTACTCCTTGATGGGGTGGTTCTTGACGCCGTCGAAGAGCGCCAGGATGAACTCCCCCGCGCACCACCTCGGCACGCCCGTCACCGTCTTGTAGCACGGCTGCGGGGGGCTGCGCCCGCCGCAGGCCGACGGGACGGCCTGGAGGAGGAGGAGCACGCACAGGCCGCAGAGGCAGAGTTGCCGGAGCGCCATGGCCGGTTGTGCCTGGTGCTTGGCGGCCGTCTGATCTGGGGCGGTGTAGGTGGTCGATGAGATGGGATGGGTCGAGGCGGAGGCGTTTGGAGGCGGTATATAGGAGGGGGATGTAATGGACGTACTGATTTTGCTTAGTTTTTCTGGGCGCGCTTTTATTAGATGCTTTTTGTGTTTTATGCCTAATTTGTGCCGTAATACTTATCTTTCCTTTTTTTGGATGAATTACTCCAAGCATTTAATATCCTCGGTGCAATTTCTAGGCCCGTTTCAAGGCATGATATTAGTTTTTCCATTGTGATGACTGCCTTCCTTTCTCATGATATTAGTTAATGCTTCATGTATTTCTCCAAAAAAATATCAATGCTTCATGTAAACGTATTGGTAGTGGACAGCCGTGTAGTTGAGTGGGAAAGGTGGTATTAACGCATTGTATCTTAAGCAGATCATACGCATTTTAGACACAACTTCCCTAAGGATTTGTATCTTACGGTACTGTGTCTACAAAATCTCTTATTTAATGTGTTTTGTGATAGAAAAGACCTGGGTTATCTTGAGTTTGACGCTAAGAGCTGTCTCTATATTAAGATATTGAGATATGATATCTCCCTTTCCTCATCCTATGTTCTTAAAAAGTTCATTCCAATTCTCTCGACATGCGAAGTGTTCACCTCAACGTCCAAGTAAGCCATGCATTTAAGTCTTTTCTCAACATGCATACAGTCCACCACAACATCCCCATTATGCAATGCATTTAAGTCTGCCACATAGGCGGGTCATGCATCTAAGTTATAAATTACAATTACTTTTGCATTAGTCTATGCATGTAATGTTGCAAATCATACATGCATGCTAGTTACCCTTCACATTTTTTGTTAGAAATGACACTTTTAACTGCAATTCATTTTTTTTATTTTTAGACACTCCATTGTTTTTCTTGATTTTCAAGATTATATTTTCTTTGCATTAAATTTAGTTATTTTTAGCAAGTATTTTTTTCATTTATTTTAACAAAGTTGCCGCATCAACGGGCAGGGCGTCATCTAGTTAAATAGAGTGCCACGTCAATTTTTCTCTTAGGTGGTAGGTTTTAGATAAGGTATACAATGTAATACTGGGACTGCCCTAAAGATGCAAATCAAATGGCCACTTTGCATTTTTTTTTTTTTTTTGGAAAACTCTACATTTGGACACAATATTTTTTATTGCGAGGGTTGGACATGATATCTTGGAGATGAGCTTAACAAAATGAAGTGGAAGGATTACATATTTTGCATGGCGTGAAAGGGAAGTATCTGCCTTGGTTCACAAATTTCTCTAAAGGTTTCTTCTTGTACCTCAAATTTCAAAATGGTGTGTGTGCCTCTAAAACCGATAACTTTCTCAAGAGTCAACTAGGTCCAAATCCATCAACTTAAGGACGGAGTGCTATCCTAGTAAGAGTAAAAGGGTCGACGACCCATTTAATTGTGTTTTTTTTTATTTTTTCGAAAGACCACTGTAAAAATAATACTAATATGTTTTATCATCCATGGAAATGTTAACTATTGTCAAATAAATTGTTTATGTGTGCTGAAATAAAATAGTTAGGTGTATAAAAAATATTCACACAACAATAGTGAAATCGATGAGTTTGTTGAGTGCATAGTCCTTTGCCGTGTGTTTTTTTAACGGACCCTCAACAAAGGCCCTCCTAAACTGAGTGCAGGCAAAACACTTGACACAAAAATCCTTGCATGTGTCGAGTGCTGATGAAAAAACACTTGGCAAACAACAATCTCTTGGAAAACTAATTGCAGTTATTAGCCACTAAGGATATGCTAATATTTTTATTACGTTCGAGATGCTTTTTACTTCTAGTGAACTTTTATAATAATAGATCTGATCCTTTTCCCAAAAAAGGACTATGTGACACAAAATAAATTTTTTTAAATCTACCCTTAAATACAAGTGTATTAACCATTATTGTTGAGCTCTCTGACTAGGGGCCACGTCGACACTATCCTGGATAGCCAACTGGTGGCCAACTCCTGTCCTGGTAGGCCCCATGAAAGGATCAAGAAGAGGTGTCTAGGGGGGGTGATTAGACCCTCAACAAGTAAAGTTGGCAGTTTTTAAGTTATTCAAGTTGAGGTGGAATATTAGCACAATTTCAAACATCCACAATACAAATCAAGCAAGCATGCAAAGAGTTTATGAGCAGTGGAAGGTAAAGCATGCAACTTGCAAGAAGATAAAGGGATGAGATTGGAGTGTGCAAACACAATTGGAGACACGGAGATTTTTGGCGTGCTTTCGATAGATGGTGCTATCCTACATCCACGTTGATGGAGACTTCAACCCACGAAGGGTAACAGCTGCGCGAGTCCACAGGGGGCTCCACCCACGAAGGGTCCACAAAGAAGCAACCTTGTCTATCCCACCATGGCCATCGCCCACGAAGGACTTGACTCACTTGGGTAGATCTTCACGAAGTAGGCGATCTCCTTGCCCTTACAAACTTCTTGGTTCAACTCCACAATCTTGACGGAGGCTCCCAAGCGACACCTAACCAATCTAGGAGACACCACTCTTCAAAAGGTAATCGATGGTGTGTTGATGGTGAACTCCTTGCTCTTGTGCTTCAAATGATAGTCTCCCCAACACTCAACTCTCTCTCACAGATTTGGCTATGGTGGAAAGATGATTTGAGTGGAAAGCAACTTGGGGAACGCTAGAGATCAAGATTCATATGGTTGGATTTGAATGTCTTGGTCTCAACACATGAGTAGGTGGTTCTCTCTCAGAAAATGAGTAGTGGAAGTGTAGGTATGTTCCGATGGCTTTATCCATGAATGAAGAGTGGGTGGAGGGGTATATATAGCCTCCACACAAAATCTATCCGTTACACACAGATTCCCAATCTCGGTGGGACCGAATCAAGAAACTCGGTCGGACCGATTCAGGTCAAAATATGAACGTTAGGATTTTCGGTGGGACCGACAAGATCAACTCGATGGTACCGACATGCTAGGGTTAGGGTAAAACCTCATCTTTGTTTGACGATTACGCAAGCTCGGTGAGACCGATTTTGGTAATAAGCAAAACAGAGAGTTGATCAAGCAATCTCGGTGAGACCGATTGCAGAACTCGGTGAGACCGAAATTATTGCAACAGGCAACAGAGACTTTGCAAGCCCATCTCGGTGAGACCGAAGTGATTAGGGTTTGTGGTAGTGGCTATGTCAAATGAACTCGGTGGCGCCGAATAGATCAAATCGGTGGGGCCGAGTTTGACTTTTAGGTTTAGGACATATGTGGAAATGGTAAAGTGGTTGAGGGCTTTGGAGCATATCACTAAGCACTTTGAGCAAGCAAGCCATTAAGCAACACCTCATCCCCTTTTAATAGTATTGGCTTTGCTATGGACTCAATGTGATCTTGGACCACTAAAATGAAAATGTAGAGTCTAGAGCTTTTGCCAATGTTTGTCCTTAGCATCTTGAAGGGGCTCCACATCCTCTTGTCCATGCCACTCCTATGTTGAACTTATCTGAAATGTACTAGATGAAAGTATTAGTCCAACAAGAGATATATTGACATCAATTACCAAAATCACCCAGGGAGCACTTGTGCTTTCACTCCCCCTTTTAGGTAATTGATGACAACATACATCCAAGCTTTATATAAGGATATAAAGAGATAACAAGTAGAACTTTGGAAAGACATGTAACTATCATTAGCTCCCCCTATATGTATGCAAACATGTGAATATGAGAATGCATGAGCATGACAGAGCAAGCAATGAGTTACATGTGTCTTGGCTATATGCGTCAGAGCAGAAAATGTGTGCATCAGAGCAAATGTGTGTAGATGCAGGAAATATACCTTCATGTTTATGAATCTCTCTTGCAAACAATATGTACATCAGCAAGAGATCTTCATGAACATGAGTGTGATGCATATACTTACCTTGTGGTCTTGAACTGGCATTGGAAGAGATGAACCTGAGTAAACAAGGTTAGATAACACAAGATCATCTACTAGACAGAGCAAGAGTAGAAGATCACAAGAATACCAAGACTGGGATGACATGTAGAGAGTGAGTACTCCTGAGTACTCTAATTGGTTATAGACATGTCCACAAGAAAAAAGATATCCAATGAAATCCAGAGATTTTCTTCCCTTAGATGTCTTACTCCCCCTGAATCTGATATTGGATAATGGGAGAAGATAGGGTAATAGAAAATCAGAGCAAACAAGACTCAAAAAGAGTAACCACAACATATATTGTCATGTCTTTCCCCTCCTGAAGACATGAGACAACTTTCCTCTTAAACTAAGAAGCATCAGGAGAGGCTTTGATGATGTGCTCTATCTCCTATGTAATAAGCTTTGATGTTCTCTCTCTCCCCCTTTGACATCAATTTCCAAGAAGGGACTTCTGGAGCATGAGTCAAGAAGGCTTGGTCCTTGAGTCACATTACAAAGCAACATGTAATATGATGCTAGTAGAGGACAAGTATCATTGAGTGGAGCTGGGACAAATATGCAAAAATGCAAGTGACGTAGTTCTTATCTCAGTATTGCCATCGGTAGCACCGAGTTGTTATATTTTGTGGCACCAAGATGATTCGGTTCAACCGAAGTAGACAAGTTGGTGAGGCCGAGTTCAAGCCAAAGAGAAAAACACTTGTCACCTCAGCTCACTTAGGCAAATAAGATCTCACAAGGATATGCAAGGAATTAACTGAAGGATTTGCAAAGAATTGGATGCAGGAAATGCAGAAAATAACGGAGACAGGGGAAGAAAAGAAATTCTAGATGAAGTTTTTTTTAGAATGGAAAAAGCAAACAAGAATCTAAAGCAAGAACACAGAGAAACAATAGGGAACTTCATCTAGAATTGGTCGGCGACAACATCACCTATATTAGAGTATGTTGACTTAGGAGTCAAGTGAAATCACTTGATCATAGGTCATACTCATCGTTTAAGCCCAAAATGGGGTTGCCATTTTTCGTTTAAGCATTTTGATGTATTCTCATCTTGTTGAGCTGCTTTGACCCATGTCTTGGGGTAAAGCTTCTCTAAGATGGAATGACATACCTTGGTGGTGGTGTTGATCTTGATCATGCAGTTGAACTTGTGTAGGGTACTCAAGTTGATGTAGTCCATCAAGAGTTGGGAGCACCACTTGTAGTTGATGTTCATCTTCCTACATGGGTTAGACTTGCAAGGAAGAGCACTTGTGCATCCGGATGAAAATCATGAAAGTTGATATAAGACAAATTATCAAATGATATATTGAACGGATTTTTGCTTCCTTGTCATCAACCACCATATTGTAGAGACTTGGAGATGTAGAGATTGCTTAGAGTGTGCTTGAGTTGCAATCTCATGGAGTTGGGCTCATCCAAGTACCTACAAGGGTTAGATAGCATGCAAGGGTACGAGTGTATCCATGGCATATGATCATCATAAGAGAAGTATCAAGGATTAGACATATAATGGCACATGCCTTGCATGCATCCACATGGAGTTTCTACTCCAAATTTGAGGCATCAATGATGTTCAATTATCCTCTCAACCTGCAAAACACTTTATCATCAAGTGGTTTAGTAAATATATCCGCCAATTTCTTATCGGTATGAACATGCTTAAGATTGATATCCCCCTTGGCAACATGATCTCGAATGAAATGATGATGAACTTCAATGTGCTTAGTTCGAGAATGTTGCACGAGATAGTGAGCAATCTTAATAGCACTCTCATTGTCACAAAGCAAAGGAACATGTTTCACATATATCCCAGTCTTTAAGAGTTTGGGTCATCCAAAGTAATTGTGCACAACATGAACCGGTGGCAATATATTCTGCTTCGGCGGTGGATAAAGATACCGAATTTTGTTTCTTGGAGGACCAAGACACAAGGGATCTACCAAGAAATTGACAAGTACCCGAAGTGGACTTTCTATCAACCTTCACCAGCATGGTCCGAGTCAGAGTAGCCAACTAGATTAAAAGAAGACCTCTTAGGATACCAAATGCCAAAATTTGGTGTGTGAATTAAGTATCTCACTATCCTTTTCACAACCTTAAGATGACATTCTTTGGGGGGCGCTTGATATCGCGCACACATGCACACACTTAGCATAATATCGGGATGGGAGGCACATAGATATAACAATGAATCAATCATAGAGCGGTATACCTTTTGGTCAACCGGTTCACCATCCTTTGTCAAGTCAAGATGTCCACTAGTAGGCATGGGGGTATTCATACCTTTGCATTCTTGCATGTTGAACTTCTTGAACAAGTCCTTAGTGTACTTTATTTGAGAGATAAAGGTTCCCTCCTTAGTTTGCTTGATTTGCAAACCAAGAAAGAACTTGAGTTCACTCATCATATACATCTCAAACTTCTCCGAAATTAGCTTTCCAAACTTTTCACTAAAATGAGGGTTAGTTGAACCAAATATGATATCATCAATATAAATTTGGCACACAAATAATTCTCCATTAACTCTTTTAGTAAAAAGTGTAGAGTCAATTTTACCAATTTCAAAACCTTTCTCAATGAGAAACTTTGTCAAGCATTTATACCACGCTCTAGGAGCTTGTTTAAGACCATAGAGAGATTTGCGGAGTTTGTAAACATGGTCAGGTTTCTTAGGATTAACAAAGCCGGGAGGTTCTTTAACATAAACTTCCTCCTCAATTTCACCATTTAGAAAAGCACTTTTGATGTCCATTTGATATAAAGTGATATCATGATGATTGGCATAAGCAAGTAAGATGTGAATGGATTCAAGTCTAGCAACGGGGCATATGTCTCACCATAGTCCATACCTTTGACTTGAGTGTAGCCTTGAGCAACGAGACGAGCCTTGTTGCGTACAACTTGCCCATCTCCATGTTGCTTGTTCTGAAACACCCATTTGGTTCCAATGACATTGTGCTTGTCATCGGGCTTTTTAACCAACATCCACACTTGGTTTCTCTCGAAGTTGTGTAGCTCTTCATGCATGGCGTTCACCCAATCCAGGTCTTCAAGGGCTTATTCAACCTTCATAGGTTCAATGCTAGATATGAATGAGTAATGTTCACAAAAATTAGCCAAACGAGTTTTAGAGCGAGTAATTCTCCCTGTTTGAATATCATCAAAGAATTGTTCGATGGGATGATCTCTTGAGACTCTTGCTCGAACTCGTGAGAGCTTTTGTTTGGGTCGGGGTGGAACATCCTCTTCATCATTTTTCTCTTCTTTTGTCTTTCTTCATTGTTGTTGGCGTTGTTGTTCTCCCGTGGAGGTGGAGAAGGAGGTCATCGAGGTTCATCTTGTTGTACATCCTCGTTCTCATCGTCTTGGTGTGTCCCTCTCGTGGATGCCTCCAAGTCAACTTGTGGTTCACCTTGGCGTGAAGTTGAGGCTTCCACTTGGACGGACAAGGTACTCTTCTTCACCTCCGTTGGGCGAATCTTGCCTATAGACAAGTCTTGGATTGCTTCCGAAGGATCTTTGTCACCTACATCAATTGGCAATTGCTCTACTTGCGAGCCGTTAGATTCATCAAACTTCACATCTACCATCTCTTCAACCTTTCGGGTGAAATTGTTGTAGACACGGTAAGTGTGAGAGTTTGAGCCATAACCTAGTAGGAAACCTTCATGAGACTTAGGAGCAAATTTCGAACGATGATGCTTATCAAGAATGTAACACTTTGAGACGAATACCCGAAAGTATCCAACTTGGTGTTTATTACCGGTGAGAAGCTCGTATGTCGTCTTGCCGAGTAGCTTGTGAAGATATAGACGATTCGTTGCATGATAAGCTGTCTCAACCGCTTCCGCGTGCCCAAAAGTGTTTTGGCGTCTTGTACTCATCAAGCATCGTTCTTGCCATTTCGATGAGCGTCCGGTTCTTCCTCTCAACAACTCCATTTTGTCGAGGTGTGTACGTAGCCGAGAACTCATGTGAGATCCCTTCTTTGTCAAGAAAGGTGCCCACGTTGGCGTTCTTGAACTCCGTTCCATTGTCGCTGTGAACCTTCTTGATCTTCACTTCAAATTTCTTTTGGGCCTTCCTAGCAAAGTTTTTGAAGATCTTTTGGACCTGCGATTTATCATCGAGAAAGAACACCCACGTAAATCTGGAAAAATCATCAACAATAACCAAGCCAAATGATTTACCACCGAGACTCTTGTAGGCGTTGGGACCGAAAAGATCCATGTGAAGTAGCTCGAGTGGTCTCCTCGTGGTCACGATGTTCTTCACGGGATGACTTCCTCCAACTTGTTTTCCTGCTTGGCAAGCGCTACAAAGTATATCCTTGTCAAATATAACATCTTTAACACCAAGGATATGATCACCTTTAATAAGCTTGTCAAGATTTCGCATGCCCACATGACCTAACCGTCTATGCCACAACCAGCCTTTAGAAGATTTAGCAATTAAGCAAGTTCTAGGTTGAGCCTTTTTAGTGAAATCAACAATGTATAGATCACCTCTACGTATGCCGGTAAAGACCATTTTATGATTATCTCTTCGAAACACTTGGCAATCTACTTTAGTAAATAGGACATTGAATCCAAAGTCAGCTAGTCTAGATACAGAAAGTAGATTATAGCCAAGAGATTCAATGAGCATAACATTTTGTATGGACTGTCATGTGAGATGACCACCTTACCAAGGCCAACCACCTTACCCTTTGAGTTATCACTGAAGGTGACATACTTTCGAGGGCCGTCGTTTTCAGCAAGCTCATGAAACATATCTTTGTCCCCGGTCATGTGATCGGTACATCCACTATCAAGGACCCACTCCTTTCCTCCAGCCATGTAGCCGCGAAGGTTAGCCATAAGACCAAAGTGTCTCATAGACTCTTCAAGATCAAAGTCATTATCATCTTCCTCATCATAGTATCCATGTTCAACATCGTCTTGCAAATGATCATTTCGTAGAGAGAGTAATTCATTAGATATGTGATTTTGACAATGTTCATCTCTATGAATTCTAATAGCTTCGGAAATGATATTGCTAATAATTCCAACATCTCCTTTGGCACGCATAAGATTGGTAAGCTCAAATAAACAATCTCCAAACTTAGGATCATTGGGATTCATCTTATTCAAAGCAATAGACTTGTGAAGAATCTTATCTAAGTTTTTCAAGGAATAGTCCAAAAATTGTTCCTCAAGAAATTTCCATATAGTATAAGCACAATCAAGAGTTGGCAAGCGTCCAATCAAATTTCTAGGTAAATCTCTAATGATTGATAACCCACAAGTGTAGGGGATCGCAACAATTTTCGATAAGTAAGAGTGTCGAACCCAACGAGGAGCTAAAGGTAGAATAAATATTCCCTCAAGTTCTATCGACCACCGATACAACTCTACGCACGCTTGACGTTCGATTTACCTAGAACAAGTATGAAACTAGAAGTACTTTGTAGGTGTGATAGGATAGGTTTGCAAGATAATAAAGAACACGTAAATAAAAAGTAGGGGCTGTTTAGATAAAGATGCAATAAAGTAAATATAACGAGTGTGGAAAAGTGGTGGTAGGAGTTGTGGAATTGTCCCTAGGTAACTGACTACGTTACTAGACCGATAATCACTATTGCAATTCTATTTGAGGGAGAGGCATAAGCTAACATATCATCCCTTACTTGGATTTCTATGCACTTATGATTGGAACTCTAGCAAGCATCCGCAACTACTAAAGATTCATTAAGGTAAAACCCAACCATAGCATTAAAGCATCAAGTCCCCTTTTATCCCATACGCAAACAACCTACTTACTCGGGTTTGTGTTTCCGTCACTCACGCAACCCACCATAAGCAAATCATAAACATATTGCAAACCCTACAGCGGGAATCCCTCACGCTTGCGCGACACAGAGGGCACAATAGGACAGCACCAATAATGAAACATGCAACTCAAATCAATCATAGCAATTCATCAATCACCGATAGGACAACGAAAATCTACTCAAACATCATAGGATGGCAACACATCATTGGAAAATAATATGAAACATAAAGCACCATGTTCAAGTAGAGGGTACAGCGGTTTGAGGGAGAGTGGACCGCTGTTGATAGAGGGGGGAAGGTGATGGAGATGTTGGTGAAGATGACGGCGGTGTTGGTGAAGATCGCGGTGATGATGATGGCCCCCGGCGGCGTTCCGGCGCCATCGGAAGCAAGGGGGAGAGAGCCCCCCTTCTTCTTCTTCTTCTTCCTTGACCTTCTCCCTAGATGGGAGAAGGGTTTCCCCTCTGGTCCTTGGCTCCCATGGCGTGGGAAGGGCGAGAGCCCCTCCGAGATTGGATCTATCTCTCTGTTTCTGCGTTTTCAGATTCTACCCCTTCACCGTTTCTTTAATATCCGGAGATCCGTAACTCCGATTGGGGTGAATCTTTCGCCCAAATTTTTCTCGTAAAATTAGCTTTCTTGTGGCAAAAGAAGGGCATCAACCGCCTTATGGGTGGCCCACGAGAGTCCAGGGCGCGCCCAGGGGGGTGGGCGCGCCCCCCCGTCTCATGGCCACCTCGGACAATGTTTCGCGTTGATTCTTCCTCTGGAAAATCCCAAATATTCCAAAATAATTCTCCGTCCATTTTTATCCCGTTTGGATTCCGTTTGATATTGGTTTTCTGCGAAACATAAAACATGCAACATACAGGAACTGGCACTAGGCACTAGATCAATATGTTAGTCCCAAAAATAGTATAAAAAGTTGCCAAAAGTATATGAAAGTCGAAGAATATTGGCATGGAACGATCAAAAATTATAGAAACGACGGAGACGTATCAGCATCCCCAAGCTTAATTCCTGCTCGTCCTCGAGTAGGTAAATGATAAAAAAAGATAATTTTTGATGTGGAATGCTACCTAGCATAATCTTGATCATATGTCTAATCATGGCATGAATATTAAGACACGAGTGATTCAAAGCAATAGTCTATCATTTGACATAAAAAATGATAATACTTCGAGTGTACCAATAAAGCAATCATGTCTTTTCAAAACAACAAGGCCAAAGCAAGCTTATCCCTACAAAATCATACAGTTTGGCCATGCTTCATCTTCGTCACACAAAAATGCTCCCATCATGCACAATCCCGATGACGAGCCGAGCAATTGGTTCATACTTTTTAACGCGCTTCAGCTTTTTCAACCCTCACGCAATACATGAGCGGAAGCCATGGATATAGCACTATAGGTGGAATAGAATATAATGGTGGAGGTTTATATGGAGAAGACAAAAAAGTGAGGAAGTCTCACATCGACACGGCTAATCAACGGGCTATGGATATGCCCATCAATTGATGTCAATGCGAGGAGTAGGGATTGCCATGCAACGGATGCACTAGAGCTATAAGTGTATGAAAGCTCAAACTGGAAACTAAGTGGGTGTGCATCCAACTTGCTTGCTCATGAAGACCTAGGGCATTTGAGGAAGCCCATCGTTGGAACATACAAGCCAAGTTCTATAATGAAAATTCCCACTAGTATATGAAAGTGACAACATAGGAGACAATCTATATGAAGAACATGGTGCTGGTCTGAAGCACAAGTGTGAAAAAAGGATAGTAACAATGCCCCTTTTTTTTCTTTTTGGGTGGGCTTCTTTGGCCCCCTTTTTTATTTAGGCTTCTTTGGCCTTTCTTTTTTTTCTTTTTTTTCTTTTTCTTTTTTATGGGGCAATGCTCTATAATGATGATCATCACACTTTTATTTACTTACAACTCAATATTACAACTCGATACTAGAACAAAGATATGACTCTATATGAATGCCTCCGACGGTGTACCGGGATGTGCAATGATCTAGCGTAGCAATGACATCAAAAAACGGACAAGCCATGAAAACATCATACTAGCTATCTTACAATCATGCAAGGCAATATGACAATGAATGCTCAAATCATGTATATGATGATGATGGAAGTTGCATGGCAATATATCTCGGAATGGCTATGGAAATGCCATAATAGGTAGGTATGGTGGCTGTTTTGAGGAAGATATAAGGAGGCTTATGTGTGATAGAGCGTATCATATCACGGGGTTTGGATGCACCGGCGAAGTTTGCACCAACTCTCGAGGTGAGAAAGGGCAATGCACGGTACTGAAGAGGCTAACAATGATGGAAAGGTAAAAGTGCGTATAATCCATGGACTCACATTAGTCATAGAGAACTCATATACTTATTGCAAAAGTTTATTAGCCCTCGAAGCAAAGTACTACTACGCATGCCCCTAGGGGGATAGATTGGTAGGAAAAGACCATCGCTCGTCCCCGATTGCCACTTATAAGGAAGACAATCAAAGAAACACCCCATGCTTCAAATTTGTCACACAACGGTTACCATACGTGCATGCTACGAGACTTGCAAACCTCAACACAAGTGTCTTTACAATCCACAACCACCCGCTAGCATGACTCTAATATCACCATCTTTATATCGCAAAACTATTGCAAGGAATCAAACATATCATATTCAGCGATCTACAAGTTTATGTAGGATTTTATGACTAACCATGTGAATGACCAATTCCTGTCATCTCTCTAAATAGATATAAATGAAGCAAGAGAGTTTAATTCTTTCTACAAAAGATATGCCCATGCTCTAACAAATATAAATGAAGCAAAAGAGCATTCTACAAATGGCGGTTTTCTATGTGAAGAGAAACAGGCAATCCAAACTTTAAATGATATAAGTGAAGCACATGAAGCATTCTATAAAGCCATACCCAAAAGATATAAGTGAGGTGCGATGAGCATTCTATAAATCAACCAAGGACTATCTCATACCAGCATGGTGCATAAAAGAAAAGAATGAAAACTAAATGCAAAATACGCTCCAAGATTTGCACATAATGCACGAACTAAACGAATTCGAAAACATACCGATACTTGTTGAAGAAAGAGGGGATGCCTTCCGGGGCATCACCAAGCTTAGACGCTTGAGTCTCCTTGCAAATTTACTTGGGGTGCCTCGGGCATCCCCAAGCTTGAGCTCTTGCCTCTCTTACTTTTCCTCATATCGAAACCTCCTCGATTAGACACTTCATCCACACAAAACTTCAACAGAAAACTCGGTAAGATCCGTTAGTATAATGAAGCAAATCACCACTCTAAGTACTATATCAAACCAATTCATATTTTGTTTTTTCATTGTGTCTACTGTAATATAACTTTTTCATGGCTTAATCCACTGATATAAATTGATAGATTCATCAAAACAAGCAAACTATGAATCAAAAACAGAATCTGTCAAAAACAGAACAGTCTGTAGAAATATGAATATTCACCATACTTCTGGTACCCCAAAAATTCTACCCAAATTAGGAACAATAAACAAGTTGTATAGAAATATAGTGCAAAAAGAATCATAACCGTTTGACTTTCCAGTTAAAAATGTAAAATCGAGCACTACAGCCAAAGTTTCTGTCCTGCACCGTACAAACCAACAAGCATTGTAAACATCCTAAAGGCAAACCTTGGCACATTATTTTTATAATACAATGGAATTTTACAAGGGGATAATTATTTTTGATGAAAAGTTTCTGTAATCAAGATTCACAAAGTTTCCGTGAGCATGAACAAAGTTCAAGGAGCTCTCCCACTTCAACAATGCTTGTCTTTCTCACTTTCACTTTCCTTTTTGAAAAGTTTTAGGTTCCCCTCTTTATTTTTTTTGTTTTTAAACTATATACAAGCACTCAACAGAAATAAATGACTCTCTAAAACTTCCGGGTTGTCTCCCTGGCAGCGCTTTCTTTAAAGCCATTAAGCTAGGCATATAGTGCTCAAGTAATGGATCTACCCGGATCCCAAGGTATATCAAAGCCAATTTTAATTAACAATGATTTGTAATTTAGTAGTGAGCACAAGGTAACATATATCATGCAACAACGAAGTCTAACTCTCTTCCTATGCATCGGCATGTCATAAAAGAACAATTCATGCACACCAAGTAAAGGCCAATGCATAGTATAAGCAGATTCTTGCAATTTTATCATATTGTAAACATAAAGAGGCGGAGATGTAGTTCCTCTCTCATAATAATTGCAAGTAGGAGCAGCAAGCACATGCATATTATATCTATCAAAATCATCATGTGTAGTGGTAAAAGGCAACCCATCAATATAATCCTTAATAAGCACAAACTTCTCTGATATAGTGTAGTTGGGAGAATTCAAAAAGATAATAGGACTATCATGCATGGGTGCAATAGCAACAATTTCATGTTTAACATAAGGAACTATAGCAAGTTCATCTCCATAAACATAATTCATATTGGCATCTTGGCCACAAGCATAGCAAGTATCATCAAAAAGGGGTAATTCAAGAGAATCAACGGGATCATAACAATCATCATAGCAATCATCCTTTGGTAAGCACGGAGGGGAATTAAATAATGTATGAGTTGGAGGGTTACTCTCATTAGAAGGTGGGCACGTGTAGCTAATCCGCTCTTCCTCCTTTTGTTCTTCGCTCTCCTCATCATCTTTTTCATCCAATGAGCTCACAGTTTCATCAATTTCTTTTTCCATAGCTTCCTGCAAAATATTAGTCTCTTCTTGGACAGCGGGGTAGGCCTCAATATATAGTTTGACATAGGAATTAGAAGCATAATTATCATAGAAATATTCAAGTATGGCTAAATTTTCAGATTTGTAGAGAGTAGCATCATACTTTTCAATCAAAGAAACAATTTCATATGCACCCTTAAAAGCAACAAATTCTTCAGTTTGTTGAACATCATAGTAATTATAAACACCCTTAGCATATGAAGATACAATTCCATTATCACTAAACAAGCATTGGTAGGGAAGGTGTTTCTTAGGGTTTTCAGAACAACAAGTAACATCATATAATTCACATAAAGTCCAAGCACAGAATTGCAAACGTTGAATTTGATCCCATAATAGTTTCCCTTTTTCAGATATACGGTGTCGCACATAACAAGCATGCTCATCTAAAGATTTTCCCTCAACTAAGCTAGTTGGGGTTTCAGCACGAGCACAAAGGGATTGAAGATGATCCAAGTAAAAGACTTCAATAGTGTGATAGATTTTGAGTGGTTATTCAACCATTGGTGCAGTAGGTACAACTATTTTTTTTGGTATTTTGCGTTTCCTACCCATAACTAAAGATAGAAAGCAACTAAGAACATCAAATAAAAATTATTTAGTGATAAATCAAACAAGCACACACGAGAATATTCACCCCACGCTATGACTCCTCGGCAACGGCGCCAGAAAAAGGTCTTGATAACCCACAAGTGTAGGGGATCGCAACAGTTTTTGATAAGTAAGAGTGTCGAACCCAACGAGGAGCTAAAGGTAGAATAAATATTCCCTCAAGTTCTATCGACCACCGATACAACTCTACGCACGCTTGACATTCGCTTTACCTAGAACAAGTATGAAACTAGAAGTACTTTGTAGGTGTGATAGGATAGGTTTGCAAGATAATAAAGAACACGTAAATAAAAAGTAGGGGCTGTTTAGATAAAGATGCAATAAAGTAAATATAACGATTGTGGAAAAGTGGTGGTAGGAGTTGTGGAATTGTCCCTAGGCAACTGACTACGTTACTAGACCGATAATCACTATTGCAATTCTACTTGAGGGACAGGCATAAGCTAACATATCATCCCTTACTTGGAATTCTATGCACTTATGATTGGAACTCTAGCAAGCATCCACAACTACTAAAGATTCATTAAGTTAAAACCCAACCATAGCATTAAAGCATCAAGTCCCCTTTTATCGCATACACAAACAACCTACTTACTCGGGTTTGTGTTTCCGTCACTCACGCAACCCACCATAAGCAAATCATAAACATATTGCAAACCCTACAGCGGAATCCCTCACGCTATGCCGACACGGAGGGCACAATAGGACAGCACCAATAATAAAACATGCAACTCAAACCAATCATAGCAATTCATCAATCACCGATAGGACAACGAAAATCTACTCAGACATCATAGGATGGCAACACATCATTGGAAAATAATATGAAGCATAAAGCACCATGTTCAAGTAGAGGGTACAGCGGGTTGCGGGAGAGTGGACCGCTGTAGATAGAGGGGGGAAGGTGATGGAGATGTTGGTGAAGATGACGGCGGTGTTGGTGAAGATTGCGGTGATGATGATGGCCCCCGGCGGCGTTCCGGCGCCACCGGAAGCAAGGGGGAGAGAGCCCCCCTTCTTCTTCTTCTTCTTCCTTGACCTTCTCCCTAGATGGGAGAAGGGTTTCCCCTCAGGTCCTTGGCTCCCTTGGCGTGGGAGGGGCGAGAGCCCCTCCGAGATTGGATCTATCTCTCTGTTTCTGCGTTTTCAGATTCTACCCCTTCACCGTTTCTTTAATATCCGGAGATCGGTAACTCCGATTGGGGTGTATCTTTCGCCCAGATTTTTCTCGTAAAATTAGCTTTCTTGCGGAAAAAGAAGGGCATCAACCGCCTTACGGGTGGCCCATGAGAGTCTAGGGCACGCCCAAGGGGGGTGGGCGCCCCCCCTGTCTCGTGGCCACCTTGGACACTGTTTCGCGTTGATTCTTCCTCTGGAAAATCCCAAATATTCCAAAATAATTCTTCATCCATTTTTATCCCGTTTGGATTCCGTTTGATATTGGTTTTCTGCGAAACATAAAACATGCAACAGACAGGAACTGGCACTGGGCACTAGATCAATATGTTAGTCCCAAAAAAAGTCTAAAAAGTTGCCAAAAGTACATGAAAGTTGAAGAATATTGGCATGGAACAATAAAAAACTATAGATACGACGGAGACGTATCAATGATAAGATTGATAGTTCTAAGGTTGCAAATCATGTCAAGAGACTCATCATGGTAAGATGCAAGGGATCAACAAGGGGTTCACAAGGAGTAGTAATGTACTTGTTCAAGTGATATTCATGAAAAATTCCAAGCATCTCATTTTTCCACTCACTAAAGAACTCTCCATCAAGTATAGGCACTCTATGTCTAAGACTCTCCAACGTAGACTCATCCATCTTCCTCCAATGGTGATTAAACCAAAGCAATGGAGACCAAAGCTGTGATACCAATTGAAAGGATCGAGAAGAGGTGTCTAGAGGGGGGGTGATTAGACCCTCAACAAGTAAAGTTGGTAGTTTTTAAGTTATTCAGGTTGAGGTGGAATATTAGCACAATTTCAAACATCCACAATACAAATCAAGCAAGCATGCAAAGTGTTTATGAGAAGCGGAAAGTAAAGCATGCAACTTGCAAGAAGATAAAGGGATGGGATTGGAGTGTGCAAACGCAATTGGAGATACGGAGATTTTTGGAGTGGTTCCCACAGGTGGTGCTATCGTACATCCACGTTGATGGATACTTCAACCCATGAAGGGTAATGGCTGCGTGAGTCCATAGAGGGCTCCACCCACGAAGGGTCCATGAAGAAGCAACATTGTCTATCCCACCATGGCCATCGCCCATGAAGGACTTGCCTCACTTGGGTAGATCTTCACGAAGAAGGCGATCTCCTTGCCCTTACAAACTTCTTGGTTCAACTCCACAATCTTGACGGAGGCTCCCAAGCGACACCTAACCAATCTAGGAGACACCACTCTCCAAAAGGTAATCGATGGTGTGTTGATGATGAACTCCTTGCTCTTGTGCTTCAAATGATAGTCTCCCCAACACTCAACTCTCTCTCACAGATTTGACTATGGTGGAAAGATGATTTTTAGTGGAAAGCAACTTGGGGAAGGCTAGAGATCAAGATTCATATGGTTGGATTGGAATGTATTGGTCTCAACACATGAGTAGGTGGTTCTCTCTCATAAAATGAGTAGTGGAAGTGTATGTATGTTCTGATGGCTTTCTCCACGAATGAAGAGTGGGTGGAGGGGTATATATAGCCTCCACACAAAATCTAACCATTACACATAGATTCCCAATCTCGGTGGGACCGAATCAAGAAACTCGGTCAGACCGATTCAGGTCAAAATATGAACGTTAGGATTTTCGGTGGGACCGACAAGATCAACTCGATGGGACCGACATGCTAGGGTTAGGGTAAAACCTCATCTCGGTTTGACCGATTACGCAAACTCGGTGAGACCGATTTTGGTAATAAAAAAAACAGAGAGTTGGTCAAGCAATCTCGGTGAGACCGATTGCAGAAGTCGGTGATACCGAAATTATTGCAACAGGCAACAGAGAGTTTGCAAGCCCATCTCGGTGAGACCGAAATCCTACCGGTGAGATCAAAGTGATTAGGATTTGTGGAAGTGGCTATGTCAAATGAACTCGGTGGCGCCGGATAGATCAAATCGGTGGGGACGAGTTTGACTTTTAGGTTTAGGACATACTAGTCATCAACCCGTGCATCTGCACGGGCTAGATATACCATCATACAATCTTGTAGATACACTTTGTAATCCTAAAACTGGAAACATAAAATATGGAACATGTGTTTCAGTTTTTTTATAGTGGTGTTTATTCTCCAAATATCCATGGATTTTTCCACATGAAAGTTAAACTTCAAACATTGCAAAATAGTTAACCAAGAAATTATAGTAAAGCTATGCACGATCTAACCTCTTTTTATAGAATTCGTGATGATAGAATTTGTCTTGATGTAATTCCATATGCTTTCTTACATCAGTATATTCAAACCTACACAAAGAAAAATACTGAAATAAACATCCGATTACTTTGAAACAGAAGGATCCAAGTGACGCCATAAATACATCTTTTCCTTATTCTGGCATATTATTGATAACATAGTTGTGTATGTGCTGTGTAAATAAGATTAACTAAGAGATGGTACAGAGAACTTTTGTTAGATTTAGATCATGACTTCAGCGTGAATGTTGGTGCAATGACACAGATGTGTGACCTGTCTGGCATCGCTGCTTTGCGATGATCCACCCCTGTGCGTAGGCCTTAGACGGCGAGCAGTATATGTCATGACAGAAGCTTCCTGTCTGCCATATGCGCTATAAAATTTACATATATTTGAAGAGATATCAATTTTTCGTATTGCAAGAATAATATAATTAACCTAAATTATGTAAATCTAATTACAATAAATTATGTACCTTAGATCGTAGACTATATAGGGAGTTGTTGCGCAGTAATACTGCTGAAATTCAGCAGTGGAAAACCAAAAGTCTATGATAAAATCTTGTTCAATCACACGCTTAGGCAATACTATGTTGGAACACATATATTTTCTTTGCACATACGCCTGGTAGATTACACAATGGAAGCAAAAATAGAAGGGCGAATCAATTTTGCATGGTTGAGTGTCTCGTATTGCAATTTCGCCATCCAATCTCATAGACAGATGTAGGCAGCCGATTAGGGACCAACAGATGGTTGCCATGTGTTTCTCGATCTTTCTTTCCCCTAATCACCAAAGAACACACAGGCGAGCCCAACAACAACTTGATGTAGAGGAGGCTTCTCTGGTTTGCACCAGTGTAACACAAAACAACAGATAAGCAGCCGTGAAAGTTGCTGGCGACGCCACCAGCATATTGATGATATTGAATGCAACGCTCGGAGATGTTTTCTGGACCTGTTCGTCCACCATAACTTTCTCTCTCTGGTGCAAAATTCACCAATGGGATCAATCTTTCTTAAGCTCTCACACTTGGAAACAATACTTACCATCATATTAGACAAACCTTGCCGCGTCCACCGATTTGATTCGAAGTACCAGATGTGAAACCATGAATATTTCATCAGAAAAAAGTAAAAACAGAATACAACTATGGATATTAATTAATTACTTCTGTGCTTCTGATGTCCTGCTCCTGCAGTATCCACAAAAGGGAAACCCAGATTTTGAGTTCTCACGCACCTGACAAACAGGCCAGGGAAGATAGGAATGAGTGTTACTACTTCCCTGCTGAATTGGGACAGGAGAAGTGCATGACGACCTTGAATGGTGCCCAGGATGCAAACGTTGTGCCACCATAGCGATGATGGCCACCAGCATAATTGCTTCAAAGAGGACCGTCAGTACTGTACTTCCTCCAAGCCTCGAGTGAGCAACACAACATTGTACAGGAGGCCCCATGCAGATGGTAGGGGCCGGTCGCCGGTGAATTTCTGTAGAGAGCCTATCATCCTTCTAGTACTGAATATGCTAGCAGTCAACTAAAATAGACGATCGAACTGAAACTTGTGTCGTTGCCATCTGTAACTGATACTGATTTCCTCCTCTTGCATATGCTAGATCTAAACATAAAAATTAGCTCAAGTGTACACATCAGTTTTGACTCAACAGCAAGGAGACATAATACTACCACCCCGAGGAACAAAGCAAACGGATGAGTACTTGTGGACTGCTGAAAAATTAATTCTGAAGGACAAAACTGGTTGCAATACAATCAGTCATTTGACAATAATAATCACATTTGTCAATGAATATCTGAATCTACGGTATGCATGAACATCCAGGATGCAAGTATGATATGTTTTTGAGAAGAGCCTTGCCTACGCCCTGGCCGGTTAGATTAAAAAAATACAAGCATCTAGTACATAGAGAGACCATGCATAGTTCTTTCCTCTAATAATCTAATGAAAGAAGTAGAGGAGGATTCTGTGCCTTTCGGAGGAGTAACATGAATCAGTCGGATTAGCATCCAGGAGTCCATTATTGAACCAATTTTACTGTATCCCTAGCTAATGAAGAATAATTTACAAATAATGATTCTCATTGAGTGGAAATAATATCATTCATGGTACTTAAGCAAACGGTAGCTCAAAGTTGATGAATCTAATGTTTGTTCAAGGAAGTGTGTCAAGGCTTTTAACTAAAATTAGCAGTTTACAATTGACAATGATCTAGTTTCATGAAACTACAATTGTTAGAAGTTACCCGGTGTCTGCCTCTCTTCAGTTTCTGCACGTAGCACATAAGTCAGCTCACCAAATCGGGACATGTTGCTTCAGTAGGTAGAAATTTGGCAGATACATAGATATATTACAGTCTCCATTAATTCTAATAATTAATATATAAGAAGTATGCTCCTCTAGTTGCTTAGGTCGGTGCGTGTGTTTGGTGCTGTGTATTTGGATATGAGATGAGAAATTCCAACACCCTACAATTAAGATATGAACGGTCGGTGGAAACCTACCATTAGGAACCATGGCTTCGGCGAACATGTTCAGAGCTGCAAGCTGCAGATGTCAATCTGTTGTCCATGTATATAGATGACAATTAATCTGCTCCTATGCTTACACCTCCACACACTTCCACCGCAGGCAGTATTAACATGAACACAACCATCAATGTGATTAAGTTAGCAGCATAGATCGACCTACTCGTCACCATGGCTGCCAGGGAAAGCTTCACGTATAATTTTCTCTATTGACATGATGTAATCCTTGTAATCAACAGGCAAGAGACATGATTGGTGACCACCAAAGATAGTCTGAAAGAACTTTTCCCTACAATAAGAATTTCCCGTAAAACTGAGGAGGTGTGTGTGTACCTATCCAGACCAAACAGGGCAGGAGCAGATGATGAAGTTGTCACCATCCTGTACTTGCCTTTGACTTCTCGTTTGTGTGCCCTCAGAATATCAATGGTGCCCTCTTTCAAACAACCGTGGATACACATCCATATATGCATAACCCATCTAGGATTCAGAAACCTGGATAAATATGAGATCTCAAAATTGGAGGTGAAGGGGAATGAGGAGAGATCGGATTCGTTAATTTTCTTTTGTATGGACTGCAACACAGATCGTACCTTGGAGTATATAATAGGAAGACACTAAAGGAAAACATGGAGAGGCGCCGGAGGAGGAGGAGCGGCGCTGGCAGAAGAGATGCGGCCACGCATGGGGATCTGATTTTTCCTTTTGGGCTTCCACGTGAAGACCTCCTTTCTTGTAAGGAGCCATACGTGTGGGATAAATTGTTAGGACTCTCTTAGGTACTTCATCCAACGGCTGCAAATATTTAACACTTAGATCAGATGGCTAATTTTGTTAGTTTTCTAGGATTAACGTGGTGTCTCGTTTGGTGCCTCCAATTAGTAAATATAAGATGTGTAAATGGGAAAGTGTTGAGGGCTTTGGAGCATATCACTAAGAACTTTGAGCAAGCAAGCCATTAAGCAACACCTCATCCCCTTTTAATAGTATTGGATTTCCTATGGACTCAATGTGATCTTGGACCACTAAAATGAAAATGTAGAGTCTAGATCTTTTGCCAATGTTTGTCCTTAGCATCTTGAAGGGGTTTCACATTCTCTTGTCCATGCCACTCCAATGTTGAACTTATCTGAAATGTACTAGATGAAAGTATTTGTCCAATAAGAGATATGTTAACATTAATTACCAAAATCACCCAGGGAGCACTTGTGGTTTCACCCCACCACTCAATAAAACACATAATATCTAAGTACAGCTAAGCTACGAAAAATCAATAGAATTATTTTTCTCCCGCATATTAACATGCTTGCCGCCAAAATCTACTTTTTGATCACATTCCTAAACCCTAATCCTACCTACCTACTCCGTGGAAATTGTAGGCTCGTGGATCACATGAAAATAGTTCACCATCGATAGAATTTGCCCACTCATGGACCAACATCAACATTCTTGATCAACTTGAAGGAACTCCTCCTACTTCCTCTTCCATAGGTATATTGTTGCACACTGAATCCATAGATTATAAGTACTCTATCATACATAGGAGAAAGTATTGAAAAGGAACAAGTGAAGATTGTAATCTATGATGAACATTTTTATTTTGTAACGGTTAGTCTTAGCAAGTAGAAACATAAATAATTGGTGTATGTTAATTTCTATGTCGTAGATCATGAGAACACAAATATGAAAGGGACATGTGTAAGCAAAGATGATTATGGTAGGAAAAGAAAGTTAAAACCAGATATAGGAATGGAAACTAAGAATGAATAAAATTATATCATCAAAGTCAGGTTACAGGCCGAACAATACCATCAGAAGTGAGCCGATACAGGAGTTGGATGTCTCGCCGAGATGACCATCAAAATAAGTGCTACCAAAAAATATGCTGTAAAAAGCTTTGAGGATGTGATACGTCTCAAACATTTCTACTTTTTTGAACATTTTTTATTAACTCCCGAACTCAAAACTTGCTCCATTGAATTAAACTAATCAAGACCAACATTGTTTCCATAAAACTTATATGGTGATATCTTTTTTTTGTGCATGAGAGTGTTAGACAGAACTAAAAAAAGTATGATGGAAAGTTTTGCAACATATAAGGAACCTAGGGCCTAGATTTGGGCTAGTGGGAGGCCCAGGGTGCCTATAGGGCGCCTAGGGTGTGAGTGCCCACCCGACTAGCTCTCGGTGCCCCCTTGGCACACGTGGTAATAAATCCAAACTTGATGAAAAAAGTGATAACTATAGGATTGAGATCCAAATTATAGCTCTACGATCCAAATTAGAATATTATTGAGTAGTTATCAATTTGCTCTGAAGCCATTTTAGAGGAAGTTGGAAGCATTAATTATGATGTCTAACAAATTCTTCTTCCTAGTGAGTGTTTTCCATTATAACTATACGCTTCCAATCGAAATTCATGTTTGAAGTTCGAAGCAAGCGTTTCCCCTGTTCCAATATTCTACAAAAAATTCATGTGTACATGGTTTGTGCCTCCCATCGGCAGTGGCGCCGGTCTGCCTCGTCTCCTATGGCCTAGGACCATGGGGGTGCGGTGCATCCCGGCCCTTACCGGTGGGAGGGTTCCATTTTTAGATGTTTCTGATATGAGTAAAAACGAGAGATGTAAAAGAATCTAACCGGTGTCAGTTTCATTGATGATCAATCCTTATTTACAACTGGAGGGGACGCAAGTGGAGGGGCACGTCCACTCGATGGGAAACGAGGGAAATGTCATGACTGTTGCTAGATTGGCAACACACGTGCAGTTACACAAGAGAGGATTATCTCCTTACTAACATTATTAATTAAATTCTAACACTCCCCCTAATCCCCGCTTATCCTTGTGAATGATCATCCTTGACATACTCTCCTCCAAAAACCATGCGGGAAAAATATGAGGAGATATGCACAATATGCCATGAAAAACTCCTTCCAAAACCCAGTGAGAAAATAAGGAGAAAAATGACATATCACAATGCTTGTATTACTATTGCCTCATTAAAAACCTTTCATAAGAAACCATTCAGGAAAAACTAGGAAAAGAGTGCAATACAAAAGATCCGAAGATCTCGAACAAGTTATCGTTCAGGAGTGCACCCCCCCGAACCTTGCAAATAACAAAGTCATCTCATACCAATTCTATTAGCTTATTTCTGGAATGGAGAACTTGGTAAAGACTTTGTGAATAAATCATCAAAGGTATCACATGACTTCATTTGCAAGATATTTATCTTCCACCTTTCTTTAACTCATAGGGAATAAAATACTTTTAGAGCCATACACAATCTAGTGTTGCTCTTTATAACCTGTCTACATCTGCATAATACAAACAAAACATTATCTTCATAGATAATGGCGGGTGGTTCCTACCAACCTATCCCACTTGAAGTTTCAACAAAGTTCATCATTCTGTGAAGTCACATACATTCATTTGATGCTTCATACAAGTCAACGATTTCAGAATGATTAGTGGATGCAGCCACTAAAATATGTCTTTTCGACTTCCCAGAGAAGGTCACACCTTCATTCGAGAGGAGACAAAAATCAGTCTGTGATATAGGATTATGGGGATCTAATATATACCCAGCATCACAGTATACAACCATGGTCATATCTTGATTTATGGAACAAACCAAGATGTATGGTGTCCAGAAGATACCTAAAAATATTCTTCACACCAAACCAACGCCTTTTAATCAGTGATGCATTGTATCTAGCCGATCAATTCACTGCAAATAATATACCAGGCCTGGTGTAGTTGCTAGATACATTAGTGCTCTCATTGCACTAAGATATTGAAACTCAGGTCCAAGCATCTCTTCATCACTGCCCTTAGGTCTTAATGGGTTTAATCTCCATCGAGAGATCTGACAACCATAGTTCTTGATGGATATGATTTATCCATATTGAATTATTAAAATATCTTATGTATTAATGTGGTGATGAACAAGTATTCCCAAAGGAATATGCATAAGTTTGGAACTTAAGCAAAGTTTGGTCCCAACCAAATCTTTCATCTCACACTCCGTCTTGATATGATTTTCTGGTCTCATGTACTTACTTGTGTAGTTCGAATGATAATCAGATCATCAACATACACAAAAATGATAGAAACAATCCTACTTCGGATTTCTTGATGAACATACATGAGCAATCATCATTGTTTGAGTAACCCTTATAACAAAGGAACTCACTCAGTCGGTTATACCACATCCATCTCGACTAATTCAAGCCATAAAATGGCTTCTGAAGCTCTATGCAATACATGCTGCAATTAAATTCGAAATCTTCATTCCCTCGGGAACTATCATATAGATATTCGAATCAAGTGACTCATACAACTATGGAGTCACAACATCCATCAGTTGGATATACAAATTTATTATTCATTGCCAGTGATATTAAATATCAGAACGTTATTCCACTCACGTGATGTAAAAGAATCCAACCGGTGTCAATTTCATTGATGATCAATCGTTATATACAACTGGAGGGGACGCAAGTGGAGGGGCACGCCCACTCGATGGGGAATGAGTGAACCGTTCTGACTGTTGCCAGATTGGCAACGCACGCGCAATTACACAAGCGAGGATTATCTCCATAATAACATTATTAATTAAATTCTAACAGTTTCTTTCTGTTTGGTTAGGGTTTGTGTCCTGCCACTAGTACCAAAAGGGCAATTTGCCCCAGTTCATAAGGGCCTTTAGTCCCGGTTCTGGAACTGGGACTAAAGGGTCGGTACTAAAGCCCCCCCCCCCCCCCCCAATTTAGTCCCGGTTCTTACACCAAACGGGACTAAGAGCATCTCCAGCCGTTCGGCCCCCCAGGGCACATAAAAATTGCCCCCTGGGGGCGAGCCGGCGATTTTTTCGGCGCTGGGGGCGGTTTTGCGCCTAGTCGTCGCCCCCAGTCGCCGTTTTTGGCCCACTTTTGAAGCCCCATTTCAGCGAAAAAGGCCCGTATGGGCGAGAATAGGCCCATATTCGGCGTGGTTCACCATGGCTCGGCGTTCAATTATCAACATAAATATTTTTTTATCACATATTTCATCACAGAAATTTCAAATACTTCAACAAAATAGTACACCAACAAATAGTTCAATACAAATTATATAGTTCAACAAAAAAAACTCATATTTCATCACACGTCGCGCCCGGTGTCGCCCTTGAGCCTCCATAGGTGCTCTATCGATCTTGCTGCAGTTGATGATGCACTGTGGGTCTCGGATCTCCGACGATACCGAGGTAGGCAGTCCAGTTGCCGTAGTCAGCGATCAACTTGGGCAAGAGGACCCTGCCGGTGGTATGGTTCAGTGTCAAACACGGCTCTTCCTGCTCGCTCTCAATGATCATGTTGTGCAAGATGACACAGAGGTCATGATCTCCCACATTTGATCTTTCGACCGGTCTCGAGCGGGTACCGGACAACAAGAAATTGAGATTGGAGCACACCAAATGCCCGCCGACATCCTTCCCGCAAGCCTCCTGAATCTTCGCAAACCAGGCGTTCTTGCGTCCAGGCACAGGGTTTTTGATGGTCTTGACAAATGTCGACCATCTCGGATAGATGCCATCAGCTAGATAGTACCCCTTGTTGTAGTGCCGCCCATTGATCTCGAAGTTCATCGGAGGAGAATGACCTTCAACAAGCTTGGAAAAGACAGGAGAGCACTGCAGCACGTTGATGTCATTGTGACTTCCTGGCATACCAAAGAAGGAGTGCCAAATCCAGAGGTCCTGTGTGGCCACCGCCTCAAGTACCACACTGCAACTGCCTTTGGCGCCTTTGTACATCCCCTGCCAAGAAAATGGGCAATTCTTCCATTTCCAATGCATGCAGTCGATGCTTCCAAGCATCCCAGGAAATCCTCTTGCTGCATTCTGTGCTAGGATCCGAGCAGTGTCTTCGCATTGGGTGTTCTCAAGTATTGCGGTCCAAACACGCCACCACCGCCCGACAGAACTTGTAGAAACACTCTATGCTGGTGGACTCGCCATGCGCCCATAGTCGCCATGTGAGTCACCGAGCTCCGTATGCAAGCATCCTCATCGCTGTTGTGCATTTCGGATGGAGGTGAATCCAAGTTTGCGGTGCAATCCATCTTGCATTTGAAGTAGTTGTCGAACTCCCGGATGGAATTCACAATCCTGAGGAAAAGCTTTCTGTTCATCCGATAACGGCGCCGAAATGTTCTGTCGCCGTGAAGTGGAGCATCGGCGAAGTAGTCGGAGTAGAGCATGCAGTAGCCTTCGAGACGATGCCGGTTCTTTGATTTCACCCACCCCGGCGCCAAGCCACCTCACCGCGGCTTTTCATTGCTCGCCAGCAGCTGGGCGAGGGCGGCGAGCACCATGAGATGCTCTTCTTCCTGGACGTCGGCCTCGGCTTCCTCCTCCAGCAGCATAGCGAGCACTTCCTCGTCATCTGAGTCTATCGCCAAGGCAGGCAAATAGCCGAACACCTTGCGCGCGGTGGGCGTGCACCCGCCGCCAAACTGCCCCTCCGCGGCCGGAAAGGGTGGCCGGAAACGCCCAGCTAGTGCCGGAGGGGCTGCCGCGGCGAACCTATGCTTTTTTTCCGGCGGGGAATGGCTATCTACCGGTGAAGAGCGGCGGGGCGGCGCGGGGCGGCGCGGGGAGGCGCCGGGATATACCTACTTGCGGCCGAGAGCGCGGGGGGTGGGAGGCGGTCGGGGAAGAAAATCTTGACTTTTCACCGACAAAGATGGGCCAGCCGCTTTTCCTTTGCGCCGAGCCCCAGCGCCCCAGCAGGCTGGATTCGCCTGCGTCACGGGCGGAAAAAGGGCCGAATCGGCGCTTTTAAATGCCCCTGGGCGCGATCGGGCAGATTTTGGCGCCGTGCGAAAAAGTGGCCTGAGGGGCGGTTAAAAGCGATCGAGATGCTCTAAAGGTCCTCCACATGGCCGCTGTCTGGAGCTCCACCTTTAGTCCCGGTTGGTAACACCAACCGGGACTAAAGGAAATTTACGTTTTTTTTTTAATTTTCCCCTATTTTCAAATTTTTGAATTATTTTACAATTTAACCTCTAATCACCCCTCATCACTGCTCACCCCTCATCACTGCTCAATTTAACCTCTAATATCTAATCACCCCTCATCATTCCAATCATCTAACTTCCCGACCGGTCAACCATCCTCTCACTACTCCAGCCTGAGCAGCTTAACTTTCGGGTTCTATTCACTCTCGTTTCCAAGTTTGCACTTATTGTTTTCTGACAATACTAAGATGTCAATCCTATTAACCCTCAGGAGTTTAGCTTGAGCATGAAGTCACACGTTTCACTATTTGAGTTTGAAACTATTATTCTAAAAAACAGTAATTATTTAGTAACACTAATATTTCTTGAATAAGTAGTTTGACCATTGTTTGACCACAGTTTGACCAGATTTGACCAAAATTCAAAAAAAACTGAAATAATTATTTAGTAACACTAATATTCTTGAATAATTATTCAGTAACACTAATTTTTCTTGAATAAGTAGTTTGACCATTGTTTGACCACAGTTTGACCAGATTTGACCAAAATTCAAAAAAACTGAAATAATTATTTAGTAACACTAATATTATTGAATAATTATTTAGTAACACTAATACTTCTTGAATAAGTAGTTTGACCATAGTTTGACCAGATTTGACCAAAATTCAAAAATCTGAAATAATTATTTAGTAACACTAATATTCTTGAATAATTATTTAGTAACACTAATACTTCTTGACTAAGTAGTTTAACCAGATGTAACCAAAATTTTAAAAAAATTGAGCATAACTTTTTTTCCTTTTAGAATTTGAGGCTGTCAAAATCGGATGCGGATTTTTGTGCTGATTTTTTGATATATTATGCATTTTTTTCGACATCGTATGCAAAAGATATGTCCGTTTTACATTTTCATAACACTTTTTTGCAAAACATGTCCAAATTTAAGTTTTTAAATTTTCCTAACTAGTAGATGTAGTAACATAACTACATCTCGAAGGATTTTAATTTTTGAAGTTTTTATCATTATTTTTTGCTTTTTTGCAAAACTGAAAAGGCGATCCACGGTGTGTGTGTGTGTGTGTGTGTGTGTGTGTGTGTGTGTGTGTGTGTGTGTGTGTGTGTGTGTGTGTGTGTGTGTGTGTGTGTGTGTGTGTGTGTGTGTGTGTGTGTGTGTGTGTGTGTGTGTGTGTGTTAGAGTTTGAAAATGGAACCTTTAGTCCCGGTTTGAGACACGAACCGGGACTAAAGGGCATCACACCCTTTAGTTCCGGTTCATGTCTCAAACCCTTTAGTCCCGGTTTGAGACACAAACGGGACTAAAGGGCACACCATCCTTTAGTCCCGGTTCGTGTCTCAAAACGGGACTAAAGGGCTCATTTGAACCGGGACTAATGCCTTTAGCCGCATGAATCGGGACTAATGGGCTTATCTGGCCCGAACGAAAGCCCTGTTTTCTAGTAGTGGGCTCAAGATGACGAGACAGTGACGGGAAAACATGGTCTACATACTAATGCCTGCGTCGGCCGAAAGATTGCAATACAGTGGTTCCATCGCTTCAATGCTTGCGTGGATGGGCTGAGGCAGCAATACACCACTAGTAGAAAAAGGGTCAAACGTGAAGCACAATAGTGTCGGTTTGAATTTCAGCCGGCACTCATGTGTACACTAGTGCCGGTTCGTGGCGGCGATCAATAGCACCGGTTCGTGGCGAACCTTTAGTACCGGTTCATGCCACGAACCGTACTAAAGAGGCTGTGTCACCTCGCGGTCAGCTATGGCCCCACCATCACCATTTAGTGCCGGTTCGCACCACGAACCGGTACTAATGAGGTTATGGCAAGCTGTTTTAGTCCCACCTCGCTCCCCTAACAAGCCTTTTACCACCTTAAATATGTTATTTCTCAAACTATCACAAGCACTTGGTCTTCATTGAACTCTATGTGTAGAATTTAGGGCGCAATATGAGTCTTCATCGGTTTATAAATCGTTGATGACTCATATTGACAATTCAGATTGTACACACAAAGATCATTGATGATCAAAGTATTTTGATGTTATAAGATCATATTGACAATTTAGACTGTAAAGAAATATAAGATCATGATCTAAATGCTCTTATATTTTTTATGCTAAGTATGCACCATTCAAAGCGACGCCATCAACTTTCAACCGCTTATGCCTTCATTTGCTATTTTTCATGCATTTAATGATTTGTTTTGAGAACTAAATGACCTGGAAATTGAAAAGCACTACAAATGAACTCTGAAAAAGTTGAAACTTGGCATGGTATCATCATTTTACCCACATATCATGTTCAAAAAAGTAGAGAGGGTTGCGGCAAAAACTTGATGCACTTCGTTTACAAACTGGACAATCTCTTTCGAAGTATTCGGGTTTATGAGGAAATTAAACTCATCTGTTACAAAGGCACTTCATTTTTTTTAAACTTATTACAAGTCCAGACTTTTTGTCCATTCAGTATGCACCATTCAACTGCTAGGTGGGAGGCTCTTAAGTACCGGTTCCAACTGCTAGGCGGGAGGAGCTCTTTAGTACCAGTTCTAATTGCTAGGCGGGAGGAGCTCTTTAGTACCGGTTCGTGGCGAACCTTTAGCACCGGTTCGTGCCACGAACTGGTACTAATGAGGTTGTGTCAGGTAAGGCTGGGGCCCCACGAGCACCTTTAGTACCGGTTCATGGATGAACCAGACGTAAGCTGTTTTTTAGTCCCACCTTGCGAAGTGAGAGGGACTAGGAGCGGTTTATAAGCCCTGAGTGCAGAGACGATGAAGAAGAGGCTCAATGCTCACGTTGCTTAGCTTCAAGCCTTCAGGAATACGGTAGACTGCATGGAGCTATGCGCAGTGCAGTTTACACTATTCCGAAAGGCTTGAAGCAAATTAACGAGCATTGCACCTCTTTTTTATTTTTAATAACTTATTACAACTCCGGACTTCTTCTGTTATGGCAAAAACTAATTGCACGTCGACATTTCTTTTTTTTAAGTTATAACTCCAGACTTTGACCATCAAGTTTTGCAGAAAAGAAAAAATAGCAGAAAAGAAAAAATAGCAGAAAAGAAGAAAAAATAGAACTTGTTGGAGACTTCATATCTCTCAACTCGGGTATTTGCTTGAAATATTTAACTTCAATTCCTGGAACATCTCATATGGTCCATGACGTTCAAAACGTCTTTGAAGTCCCGATTCTAAGCCGTTAAGTATGGTGCACTAAACTATCAAGTAGTCATCATATTGAGCTAGCCAAACGCTCATAACGCTCGCATCTGCTCCTGCAATAGGTCTGTCACCTAGCGTGCATTAAGGACATAATTCTTCAGGCAGCAATGAGGATAAACCTCAGATCACGGATCCAATCCGCATCATTGCTACTAACATCTTTCAACACAATTTTCTAGGAACATATCAAAATAAACATATGAAAGCAACAACGCAAGCTATTGATCTACAACATAATTTGCAAAATACTACCAGGACTAAGTTCATGATAAATTTAAGTTCAATTAATCATATTACTTAAGAACTCCCACTTAGACAGACATCTCTCTAGTCATCTAAGTGATCACGTGATCCAAATCAACTAAACCATGTCCGATCATCACGTGAGATGGAGTAGTTTCAATGGTGAACATCACTATGTTGATCATATCTACTATATGATTCACATTCGACCTTTCGGTCTCCGTGTTCCGAGGCCATATCTGTTTTATGCTAGGCTCGTCAAGTTTAACCTGAGTATTCCGCATGTGCAACTGTTTTGCACCCGTTGTATTTGAACGTAGAGCCTATCACACCCGATCATCACGTGGTGTCTCAGCACGAAGAACTTTCGCAACGGTGCATACTCAGGGAGAACACTTCTTGATAATTTTAGTGAGAGATCATCTTAAAATGCTACCGTCAATCAAAGCAAGATAAGATGCATAAAGGATAAACATCACATGCAATCAATATAAGTGATATGATATGGCCATCATCATCTTGTGCTTGTGATTCCATCTCCGGCACCGCCGTGATCACCATCGCCACCGGTAGCGACACCTTGATCTCCATCGTAGCATCGTTGTTGTTACGCCATCTATTGCTTCTATGACTATCGCTACCGCTTAGTGATAAAGTAAAGCAATTACAGGGCGTTTGCATTTCATACAATAAAGCGACAACCATATGGCTCCTGCCAGTTGCCGATAACTTCGGTTACAAAACATGATCATCTCATACAATATAGCATCACGTCTTGACCATATCACATCACAACATGCCCTGCAAAAACAAGTTAGACGTCCTCTACTTTGTTGTTGCAAGTTTTACGTGGCTGCTACGGGCTGAGCAAGAACCGTTCTTACCTATGCATTAAAACCACAACGATAGTTCGTCAAGTTAGTGCTGTTTTAACCTTCGCAAGGACCGGGCGTAGCCACACTCGGTTCAGCTAAAGTGAGAGAGACAGACACCCGCCAGTCACCTTTAAGCACGAGTGCTCGTAACGGTGAAACCAGTCTCGCGTAAGCGTACGCGTAATGTCGGTCCGGGCCGCTTCATCTCACAATACCGCTGAGCCAAAGTATGACATGCTGGTAAGCAGTATGACTTGTATCGCCCACAACTCACTTGTGTTCTACTCGTGCAAATAACATCAACGCATAAAACCAGACTCGGATGCCACTGTTGGAGAACGTAGTAATTTTAAAAAAATTCCTACGCACACGCAAGGATCATGGTGATGCATAGCAACGAGAGGGGAGAGTATTGTCCACGTACCCTTGTAGACCGTGGCGGAAGCGCTATGACAACGCTGTTGATGTAGTCGACGCCTTCACGATCCGACCGATCCAAGTACCGAACGTCGGCACCTCCGAGTTCAGCACACGCTCAGCTCGATGACGATCCCGGACTCCGATCCAGCAAAGTGTCGGGATGAGTTCCACAAGACGACGGCATGGTGACGATGATGATGTTCTACGGCGCAGGGCTTCGCCTAAACTTGGCGACGATATGACCGAGGTGGAATATGGTGGAGGGGGCACCGACACGGCTAAGGAACGATCACGAGATCAACTTGTGTGTTATGGGTGCCCCCGACCTCAGATATAAAGGAGCAAGGGAGGGGCGGCCGCCTAGGAGGGGCGCACTAGGAGGAGTCCTACTCCCACCGAGTAGGATCCCCCTTCCAAGTAGTAGGAGTAGGAGTCAAGGAAAGGGGAAGAGAAGAGAAGGAAGGAGGGGCGAGCCCCTCCCCTAGTCCAATTCGGACTAGGCCTTGGGGGCGCCCAACCTCTCTCTCTCTTTCCCTAAAGCCCAATAAGGCCCATATACCCCGGCGAATTCCGTAACTCTCCCAGACTCAAAAATACCGAATCACTCGAACCTTTCTGAACTCCGAATATAGTCGTCCAATATATCGATCTTTACGCCTCGACCATTTCGAGACTCCTCGTCATGTCCCCGATCTCATCCGGGACTCAACTCCTTCGTACATCAAAACTCATAAACTCATAATATAACCATCATCGAAACCTTGTTGCGTGGGACCCTACGGGTTCGAGAACTATGTAGACATGACCTAGAACTATTCTTGGTCAATAACCAATAGCGGAACCTGGATGCTCATATTGGCTCCTACATATTCTACGAAGATCTTTATCGGTCAAACCGCATAACAACATACGTTGTTCCCTTTGTCATCGGTATGTTACTTGCCCGAGATTCGATCGTCGGTATCCAATACCTAGTTCAATCTCGCACCGCAAGTCTCTTTACTCGTTACGTAATGCATCATTCCGTAACTAACTCATTAGCTACACTGCTTGCAAGGCTTATAGTGATGTGCATTACCGAGAGGGCCAGAGATCCTCTCCGACAATCGGAGGACAAAACCTAATCTCAAATACGCCAACCCAACATGTACCTTTGGAGACACCTGTAGTACTCCTTTATAATCACCCAGTTACGTTGTGACGCTTTGGTAGCACCAAAGTGTTCCTCCGTAAACGGAGTTGCATAATCTCATAGTTACAGGAACATGTATAAGTCATGAAGAAAGCAATAGCAACATACTAAATGATCAAGTGCTAGGCTAACGGAATGGGTCAAGTCAATCACATCATTCTCCTAATGATGTGATCCTGTTAATCAAATGACAACTCATGTCTATGGCTAGGAAACATAACCATCTTTGATAAACGAACTAGTCAAGTAGAGGCATACTAGTGACACTATGTTTGTCTATGTATTCACACATGTATTATGTTTCCGGTTAATAAAATTCTAGCATGAATAATAAACATTTATCATGATATAAGGAAATAAATAATAACTTTATTATTGCCTCTAGGGCATATTTCCTTCAACACGAGGCACGCCAGGCTCCATTCCGAGGAAGGTTGGTTTTCCGGACGCAGGGGGTTACAAAACCCACGAGAGGAGGAAGAAACTGGAGCAGGGCCAACTGCAGGCGCTGCACGAAAGGGTAATGGGGCTAGAGGAACGAGAAGCAGCAGATCATAGCAAACGACCTGCCGAAGCTTCCCCCGAAGCTACCCCGCTATCTCAGCGGAGAAGCAGCGTGGCTTCCACCGAGCTGCTTCAGCCGGAGCATGTCTTGACGGCTCCTGCCAGCTATCCCGTGGATGCTATCACGGAGTCTCAACATTGCCACATTATGGCGCGATGGATGAATTTGAAGGTCAAGGCGGCTGTTGGCTCTGTTTATACTACTGGATCCGGATCCTACTGGATCCGGAGCAACGTATCACTGCCGGCCGATTCCAGAAGGATATGCTAAGGTGATGGTGGATGAAATAATGGATGGATTTGAGGACCTCCTGCTTGACCACCCTACCGGTGAAGGGGAGACTAGGCTGGGTTCTGCTCTGAAGACTCCATGCCTATGGCGGAAGGAGCTCATCAACCTTCCGAACTGGACGCCTCCGCCTCCTCCTCATCCTCCGGCGAGTCAGGGCACTCCGCCTCCTCCACCGCCTCCTCCTCCGGCGAGTGACGATCAGGGCACGCGTGGCAGCACTCCACCTCCTTCTCCCGCGTGTGGCGGCACTCCGCCTCCTTCTCCTCCTGCACCGGCGCTCCCGAGCAGCCAGCAGCCTCCTCCTTCTTCGCCTCGCCAGCAAGGGCGGAAGAGACCCGCCGCCGCCCCGGCTGCTCCGGCGCGTCATACTGCTTCTCCTCCGCCTCGTAAGCAAGCACGAAAGAAGACAGAAGCCGCAGCCGCTCCGTCTGCTCCGGCGTCTAGCAACACAACCAAAGGCGGGAGGCAATACAGATACGGTCCATCTCTCAAGCCTCTAGAGAAGTTACCGTACGAGAGGACCGAGGAAGAAAACGATACGATTGTGCGGACCCACGTGAAGGAGTTCTTCGAAGGGGTGAAAGCAAAGAGACATCCACCTCCGGAGGAGAAGGTAGATCCGGTGAAAGCAAAGCGCACTATCGATGCCCTGAGGAAACCACCAAAGTCTCCGCCGAGAACCAACTATCAGCACATTACTGAAAAGACATATCTCGAAGCCCAGCGGTCGGGAAGTACTGTCAGTGATAAAAGGTTAAAAGAACGAGCAGAGGGGAAAAAAATTGCCCAGCTCGGCGAACAAGCACATCAATCGTGCCCCCCGCTCAATGTGTCTAATGCTCCGGGGACGGTGGCCGGTTATGGCAATCTTGAAGATTACCTGCCTAACGATCAACTTCCTGATTTCTTGGAGGTGGATGAACACAGATACGAGTACGGGAAGCCTCTCGTCAAAGATGAAAAATCTCTGACAACAATGATGCGAAGATTTCATAATTGGTACATGAAAACCTGCAGAGAGTCTGGGGGGACGAATGCTTTGTATCTGAATATTAAGGGGGAGCACGACCTCGTTGCAAGTGATCTGTTGATTGTTCCATTTGATGAGTTCTTCACGTTCTTCAATCAAAAGGCCCTCGATAAACTAATGGTCTTTTGCTACTGTCTGTAAGTACTATTTCTATCATTAAGTCTCTATATATAGCTCGGCTCTTTCATTGCATGTATTTCTAATTAATTATCCTCAATATATTATGCAGATTGAAGATCGTCGAGTGCAAAAAACAAGAAATTTATGATATTGGGTTCATTAACACAAGTATCATAGATGAATTTCTGGTTAAAAAGGACGTCAAAGAGGCCGAGGACAACTTGCTACGATCGTTGATCAAAAATCAAAAACAAAGATACCATACTCTTTCCTTATAACGGCAAGTGAGTGTTACTGTGGTGTGCATATTCCGTTTCCTTTATTACTCGAGCGAGGTTATAGTAATGTAATTGATGAGTTATGCATGCGTGCGCAGGTACCACTATGTTCTTCTGGAGATTAAGCTTGAGCGGGGACTAGTAACCGTCTTAGACTCGAGACGGAAAGAACCCGAAACCTATGCGGACATGACTAAATTGCTCAACAAGTAAGTTCAATCGATCATTATCGCACTATATCGGCAACTTTTTGTTCATTTCCTGATATCTCAAGTAATAATAATTATTTTCTTTGTCTTGCAGGATTTGGAAACAGTTCACCGCAGAAGCTCCGGGACTGCCGAAGGAGCTGCGATATATATACCCGAAAGTAAGTACTACTGGCTAGCTAGTTGCGCGCATCTCCCGTTGATTCTATAGCTATACTTTCATCAATGCTATTTATAATGCTTCATTATCAGTTTGATGGACATCTATTTCTCGTAAAGTGCTTGTGGCAGGAACAAGGGAATGATTTCTGTGGATACTACGTGTGCGAGTTCATCCACAACGCGACTTTGAAAAACAAGCGGGGCTACTCTAATAGATAATATGAAGTGCGTAAGCAATAATATTCATAATTTCATTTTATTACACCATCATTTCTGCTGAGTTTCATTCATATATATGTATTAATTACCCCCCTTCTTCAAATTAGACGTGGCAGATGCAGAATGAACTCCTAGAACCAGATCGCGTGAAAGCAATTCAAGAGGAATTGGCGGGATTCTTTTTTGACCATGTCATCAATAAAGCCGGAGTATACCATGTGGAAATTGATTTCAATTGCTAGGGTATTGTAATTAAGAGATCTTATACATATTGTACATATATGTAGCCATTAGCGTCGGATACATGATACGAAAACTTGTTGTTCGACCAATCTCTCGGAGGAGTGGTCGATCGATCACTTCTTTCGGTATGCATGACGAACTTCTGTACTCAATGGTTCTCTCGATCACTTATGTATATAGTACGTAGCGTCGACCAAGCACGGACATAAGAGAGGACACTTCTCTCTATTAATTAGCTAGCTAACACAATATATGAAACACCTAAATTAACCCCCCAAAACCCCCAACCCCCTTCCTTTCAAAAAAAAAAACAAAAACCCCAACCACTGGAATGCTGACGCGTGGATGCCTTTTGGTCCCGGTTGGTGCCACCAACCGGGACCAAAGGCTCCCTGACTGGGCTCGGCGCACAGGGCCACGTGGAGGCACATTGGTCCCGGTTCGTGTTTGAACCGGGACTAATGGGTGAAGGTATTAGTAACGACCCATTAGTCCCGGTTCATAAACCGGGACTAAAGGCCCTTACGAACCGGGACTATTAGGTGTTTTTCTACTAGTGTTGGCTGTTCCTGACAGTGATCGATTCACTCAGAAAGGGAATGAACAAGACGTGAGCTCTTTCATGTTGCTGCGGCTTGCTGTCGCCAGCGGTATCTGTGCCACCGACGATTGGCTGAGAAGGGCGGAGCCGCTTCCGGCTGCTTTGGTTCACAAGATCTCCTATCTGATGAAGCTATTTGCCATTGATCCCTACAAAATGTTCTCGGACAAGCTTGTAGCTCGGATTGCCTATCTTCGCAATCCCAGGAGGTTTGATGAGAACCACTTTTACCTGGTTGAATCTGCGGGAGAGTTGTTGGCTACCATTAAGACGCGGCAGCACCTGAAAATTTTCAGGCTGGAGCGACGTGGTGGAGACCGTGAAGAGCATCGGCGACCGTGCCATCTTCATCGGTCACCGTATGTGCCTCTCTGTCACCGCCAGCAAGTTCCCGTCCCTCGTTGCAAACTGTGTCTACTACGTGGGGTTGACCCACGACATCTACAAGTATGACCTAGAGACCGGGGAAGAAGAGAGGGTCTCTCAAGCCATATACCCCTTGAAAAGTAACGCTGTGTCTTTCCCCAACCCTCCATTCACCATCGTCCAGCTTCTCTCCAGCTACACCGTCAACGTCCGGGAATCTCAGCTTGCGGTGGAAAAGCTTATGCTGCACCTCTTTGCTCGTGCTACCCCGTTTCAGCTTGACTGTTGTTCTTCAGATTCTGACTTGGAGCACTGTGGAGCCGTAAAATGTCAATTATGTGCTTTCTTACGCGATCATCTATTACTTTTTTTAAGGGTCCAATATCAGGCCTGGACGAAATCAATTGAGTGTCGATCGTGCGGTGTTAATTTCATCTCTTGTTATGAACCTATTAACGCTTTATGTTATTTTGTAAAGCCATTTCGTGTCTTAATGTACTTTGCTTATTCTTCCCTAGCTAGCATGTACTATACCGCTGAGTGGTGCAATCTGGTGCTTTTGGCACGCCTAGCTGTTTTGAAATATATACATTTTTGCGAGTACTTGATTTTATTTTACTACTGTTAACTGTTATGCCTTAAACACCTCTGTTTAAGAAGAAAATTCTTCAGATTCGCAAAAAAAAAAGAGGTAATTCTTCGGGCATCCATCCTCCATCATGCTAGACCTATGTAAAGTTTGTTACGTGATTTACGTAAACAACATTGTGGAGCATCATTATTGGATCACTAGGAGGGATGGAGCCCACCCCCGGTGAAAATCACGGTGGCCGAGAAGATTAATTATGGGGATTTACGTAGGCCTTCGTAGGCAGCCTGTAGATTATCGCTTTCACACCATGCTTCCACTGTCGAGGTGGTATTAATACCACATACACTACCCTTTTTTTCTGGGACATCCACGGATGTTACCTTTGCTACTTTTTTTTCAGGGCAAACACCCAAGCTTTATTACTCAATTGGCATGGTTACATTTTCTTTGGAAAAGGGGGGATTCCCCGGCCTCTGTATCAGAAAGATGCATACAACCATCTTATTAACTAAATAAAGTAGTGCCAACATGGTTTCAAAGATCTCCAAAAGTAATTAAAAAAGCACAAAAAGCTCACACAGAGCCAAAAAGGGCTAGAAACACCAACTAGCCAAGAAAAGACGCCACAACCGGCCGGCTAAAACTAGATAGGGATACTAAATGCCTATCCTATTACATGACCGCCATCCAAACCGGTTGAAGATATCCCGAGCTACCATCTCCCAGCGGAAAGACCCAGTAACCAAATGCTCCCTGGCCTCCGTCTAGGTGAGTAGCGACCACGAACGGATCAGTGCCGTAGTTTGGAATATGACCTGCAAAAAATGTATACATGATATTCTGTTAAAAACCAAATCATTTCTGCAAGTCCAGATAGTCCACAGCAAAGCACAAACTCCAACCCGAATATGTCTCGCTAAGTCAGGCTCAATCCCATTAAGCCATGTCCCAAATAACGCATTGACAGAATTCGGTGGATTGATATTAAAAGCAATGTGGACCATCTGCCAAAGTACCTTGGCCAACGGACAATCAAAAAAGAGGTGTTTGATAGTCTCATCCCGATCGCAGAAACTACACCTAGTAGGTCCTGTCCAATTACGCTTTATCAAGTTGTCCTTAGTTAAAATAACTTGTTTATGGACAAACCACATAAACACTTTTATTTTCAAAGGAACTTTGACATCCCAAACATGCTTGGACGTAGGAATGGAGTTCGAATTAATAACATCAATATACATTGATTTAACCGTGAATACTCCAGACTTAGTCAATTTCCAGCGTAATTCATCGGGTTGTTGTGAAAGCTGGACTTCCATCAGTCTCCTAACTAGACGGAGCCATTCTTCCCAACGATTGCCCGCTAGCGTTAAATCGGAACTGAATATTAAGGGGTAGATTGAAAGACCGATGCGATTTAACACCTCACGCCGCTGAACAATGCGGTACAAAGACGGGTATTGATGGCCAAGGGTGTCTCGCCGAGCCAAGTATCCTTCCGAAACGTGTACTGCGCTGCTTTCCAATAACAAACTTCGTCCTATTAAACAAGGCCTGTTTGACTTTCATCAGGCCTTTCGTATGGGCTTAATCGGTCGGCTCGATCAGTAACCTGGGACAAAGTTTTTGTCTGAAGGTACTTGCTGCGAAGGATTTGAGCCCACATAGCATCATTCTCCGATGAGAGCTTCCACAACCACTTGCTAAGAAGGCATTTATTCTTAACTTCTAGATTCTCAATACCTAGACCCCCTTGGCCTTTCGGTCTACAGATGATATCCCATTTAGCAAGCCGATATTTTCTTTTAAGCTCATTACCCTGCCAAAAGAAACGCGATCGATAGAAGTCCAGTCTCTTCCTAACACCAACTGGGACCTCAAAGAACGATAGGAGAAACATTGGCATACTCGTGAGCACCGTATTAACAGGATTAATCGGCCTCCGTATGACATGAGCTTACCCTTCCAGCAACTCATTTTCTTCTCAAATCGTTCCTCGATGCACTTCCATTCTCTGTTTGTCAACCTACGATGGTGGATTGGAATCCCCAAGTAAGAGAAGGGTAACTCTCCCAACTCACACCCAAACAATTGCCTATAAGCATCCTGTTCATCTTTGGCCCTATCAAAATAGAACAGCTCGCTCTTATGAAAGTTAATCTTTAACCCAGTCAATTGTTCAAATAGGCATAACACAAGCTTCATATTTCTCGCCTTGGCCAAGTCATGCTCCATAAAGATGATTGTATCATCAGCGTACTGAAGGATGGATACACCTCCATCAATAAGATGAGGTACCAATCCACCTACTTGACCATTTTCCTTAGCCCTTCCTATTAAAATTGCTAACATATCCACCACAATGTTAAACAAGATAGGGGACATCGGATCTCCTTGTCTTAGGCCTTTATGTGTCTGGAAGTAATGACCTATGTCATCATTAACTTTAATTCCCACACTACCTTTTTGCGTAAATGATTCAACCTGTCGTCGCCAGGCTTCATCAAAACCTTTCATACGCAATGACTGTTTGAGGAATGGCCATTTGACCTTATCATACGCTTTCTCGAAATCCACCTTAAAAATTACTCCATCTAATTTTTGAAGGAAATATGCCCTAGAGGCAATAATAAAGTTATTATTTATTTCCTTATATCATGATAAATGTTTATTATTCATGCTAGAATTGTATTAACCGGAAACATAATACATGTGTGAATATATAGACAAACAGTATGTCACTAGTATGCCTCTACTTGACTAGCTTGTTAATCAAAGATGGTTATGTTTCCTAACCATGAACAAGGAGTTGTTATTTGATTAACAAGTTCACATCATTAGTTGAATGATCTGATTGACATGACCCATTCCGTTAGCTTAGCACACGATCGCTTAGTATGTTGCTATTGCTTCCTTCATGACTTATACATGTTCCTATGACTATGAGATTATGCAACTCCGCCACGGAGGAACACTTTGGTACTACCAAACGTCACAACGAATCGGGTGATTATAAAGGAGTACTACAGGTGTCTCCAAAGGCAGATGTTGGGTTGGCGATTTCGAGATTAGGATTTGTCACTCCGAATGTCGGAGAGGTATCTCTGGGCCCTCTCGGTAATGCACATCACTTAAGCCTTGCAAGCATTGCAACTAATGAGTTAGTTGCGAGATGATGTATTACGGAACGAGTAAAGAGACTTGCCGGTGACGAGATTGAATTAGGTATTGATACCGACGATCGAATCTCGGGCAAGTAACATACCGATGACAAAGGGAACAAAGTATGTTGTTATGCGGTTTGACCGATAAAGATCTTCGAGAATATGTAGGAGCCAATATGGGCATCCAGGTTCCGCTATTGGTTATTGACCAAGAATAGTTCTAGGTCATGTCTACATAGTTCTCGAACCCGTAGGGTCCGCACGCTTAAGGTTTCGATGACAGTTTTATTATGAGTTTATGAGTTTTGATGTACCAAGGAGTTCGAGTCCCGGATGAGATCGGGGACATGACGAGGAGTCTCGAAATGGTCGAGACGTAAAGATCGATATATTGGACGACTATATTCGAGTTCGGAAAGGTTCCGAGTGATTCGGTATTTTCCGAGTACCGGAGAGTTACGGGAATTCGTATTGGGCCTTAATGGGCCATACGGGAAAGGAGAAAAGGGCCAAAAGGGTGGCCGCCCTCCCTTGGACTAGTCCGAATTGACTAGGGAAGGGGGCGCCTTCCTTCCTTCTCCTTTCCCTTCCCTTACTTGTCTCCTACTCCCAATACATGGAAGGACTCCTAGTTGACTAGGAAGGGGAATCCTACTCCCGTGGGAGTAGGACTCCCCATGGCGCGCCTACTAGGGCCGGCCTCCTCCTCCCTCCCTCCTTTATATACGGGGCAAGGGGCACCCCAGAACGCAAAGTTGATCTACGGATCGCTCCTTAGCCGTGTGCGGTGCCCCCTCCACCATATTTCACTTCGGTCATATCGCCGGAGCTTAGGCGAAGCCCTGCGCCGAGAAGTCATATCGTCATGAGCTTAGGCGAAGCCCTGCGCCGATGGAGCATCATCATCGCCACCACGCCGTCGGTTGACGGAACTCATCCCCGACACTTTGCTGGATCGAGTCCGGGATCGCCATCGAGCTGAACGTGTGCGAAACTCGGAGGTGCCGTCGCTCGGTGCTTGGATCGGTCGGATCGTGAAGACGCACGACTACATCAACCGCGTTGTTATAACGCTTCCGCTTTCGGTCTCACGAGGGTACGTGGACGACACTCTCCCTCTCGCTGCTATGCATCACCATGATCTTGCGTGTGCGTAGGAAATTTTTGAAATTACTACGCTCCCCAACAAAGGTATCGAGCCTGGTTTTATGCGTTGATGTCATATGCACGAGTAGAACACAAGTGAGTTGTGGGCGATATAAGTCATACTGCTTACCAGCATGTCATACTTTGGTTCGGCGGTATTGTGAGATGAAGCGCCCGAACCGACATTACGCCAGACGCTTACGCGAGACTGGTTTCACCGCTGCGAGCACTAGTTGCTTAAAGGTGGCTGGCGGGTGTCTGCTCTCTCACTTTAGTTGAACCGAGTGTGGCTACGCCCGGTCCTTGCGAAGGTTAAAACAGCACTAACTTGACAAACTATCGCTGTGGTTTTGATGCGTAGGTAAGAACGGTTCTTGCTCAGCCCGTAGCAGCCACGTAAAACTTGCAACAACAAAGTAGAGGACGCCTAACTTGTTTTTGCAGGGCATGTTGTGATGTGATATGGTCAAGACGTGATGCTATATTTTATTGTATGAGATGATCATGTTTTGTAACCGAAGTTATCGGCAATCGGCAGGAGCCATATGGTTGTCGCTTATTGTATGAAATGCAACGCCATGTAATTGCTTTACTTTATCACTAAGCGGTAGCGATAGTCGAGAAGCAATAGTTGGCGAGACGACAACGATGCTACGATGGAGATCAAGGTGTCGCGCGGTGACGATGGTGATCATGACGGTGCTTCGAGATGGAGATCACAAGCACAAGATGATGATGGCCATATCATATCACTTATATTGATTGCATGTGATGTTTATCCTTTATGCATCTTATCTTGCTTTGATTGACGGTAGCATTTTAAGATGATCTCTCACTAAAATTATCAAGACGTGTTCTCCCTGAGTATGCACCGCTGCCAAAGTTCGTCGTGCCTGCACACCACGTGATGATCGGGTGTGATAAGCTCTACGTCCATCTACAACGGGTGCAAGCCAGTTTTGCACACGCAGAATACTCAGGTTAAACTTGACGAGCCTAGCATATGCAGATATGGCCTCGAACACGAGACCGAAAAGTTGAGCGTGAATCATATAGTAGATATGATCAACATAGTGATGTTCACCATTGAAAACTACTCCATCTCACGTGATGATCGGTTATGGTTTAGTTGATTTGGATCACGTGATCACTTAGATGACTAGAGAGATGTCTGTCTAAGTGGGAGTTCTTAAGTAATATGATTAATTGAACTTTAATTTATCATGAACTTAGTCCTGGTAGTATTTTGCAGATTATGTTGTAGATCAATAGCTCGCGTTGTTGCTTCCCTGTGTTTTTATATGTGTTCCTAGAGAAAATTGTATTGAAAGATGTTAGTAGCAATGATGCGGATTGGATCCGTGATCTGAGGTTTATCCTCATTGCTGCGCAGAAGAATTATGTCCTTAATGCACCGCTAGGTGACAGACCTATTGCAGGAGCAGATGCGACGTTATGAACGCTTGGCTAGCTCAATATGATGACTACTTGATAGTTTAGTGCACCATGCTTAACGGCTTAGAATCGGGACTTCAAAGACGTTTTGAACGTCATGGACCATATGAGATGTTCCAGGAATTGAAGTTAATATTTCAAGCAAATACCGAGTTGAGAGATATGAAGTCTCCAACAAGTTCTATAGCTAAAAGATGGAGGAGAATCGCTCAACTAGTGAGCATGTGCTCAGATTGTCCGAGTACTTCAATCGCTTGAATCAAGTGGGAGTTAATCTTCCAGATAAGATAGTGATTGACAGAATTTTCTAGTCACCATCACTAAAGTTACTAGAACTTCGTGATGAACTATAATATGCAAGGGATAACGAAAACAATTCCCAAGCTCTTCGCGATGCTAAAATCGCGAAGGTAGAAATCAAGAAAACATCAAGTGTTGATGGTTGACAAGACCACTAGTCTCAAGGAAAAGGGAAAAGGGAAGAAGGGAACTTCAAGAAGAACGGCAAGCAAGTTGCTGCTCGAGTGAAGAAACCCAAGTCTGGATCTAAGCCTGAGACTAAGTGCTTTTGCTACAATGGAACTGGTCATCGAAGCGGAACTACCCCAAGTATTTGGCGGATAAGAAGGATGGCAAAGTGAACAAAGGTATATTTGATATACAAATTATTGATGTGTATTTTACTAGTGTTCGTAGCAACCCTCGGTATTTGATACTGGTTCAGTTGCTAAGAGTAGTAACTCAAACAGGAGTTGCGAATAAACAGAGACTAGTTGAAGGGAAGTGACGATGAGTGTTGGAAGTAGTTCCAAGATTGATATGATCATCATCGCACACTCCCTATACTTTCGGATTAGTGTGGAACCTAAATAAGTGTTATTTGGTGTTGAGCATAAATATGATTTGATCATGTTTATTGCAATACGGTTATTCATTTAAGTAAGAGAATAAATTGTTGTTCTGCTTACATGAATAAAACCTTATATGGTTACACACCCAATGAAAATGGTTCATTGGATCTCGATCATAGTGATACACATATTCATAATATTCAAACCAAAAGATGCAAAGTTAATAATGATAGTGCAACTTATTTGTGGCACTCGCCGCTTAGGTCATATTGGTGTAAAGCGCATGAAGAAAACTCCATGCTGATGGACTTTTGGAATCACTTGATTATGAATCATTTGATGCTTGCGAACCGTGCCTTTTGGGCAAGATGACTAAAACTCCGTTCTCGGAACAATGGAACAAGCTACTGACTTATTGGAAATAATACATACCGATGTATGCGATCCAATGAATGTTGATGCTCGTGGCAAGTATCGTTATTTTCTGACCTTCACAAGATGATTTGAGTAGATATGGGTATATCTACTTGATGAAACATAAGTCTGAAATAGTTGAAAGGTTCAAAGAATTTCAGAGTGAAGTGGAAAATCATCGCAACAAGAAAATAAAGTTTCTGCGATCTGATCGTGGAGATGAATATTTGAGTTACGAGTTTGGTCTTCAATGAAAACAATGTGGAATAGTTTCACAGCTCACGCCACCGGAACACCACAACATTATGGTGTGTCCGAACGTCAGAACCGTACTTTATTTTGATATGGTGCGATCTATGATGTATCTTACCGATTTACCACTATCGCTTTGGGGTTATGCATTAAAGACAGCTGCATTCACGCTTAATAGGGCACCATCTAAACCGCTGAGATGACACCGTATGAACTATGGTTTAGCAAGAAACCTAAGCTGTCGTTTCTTAAAGTTTGAGTTGTGATGCTTATGTGAAAAAGTTTTCACCGATAAGCTCGAACCCAAATCGAGAAATGCGTCTTCATAGAATACCCAAAGGTAACTATTGGGTACACCTTCTATCACAGATCCGAAAGCAAGATATTTGTTGTTAAGATGGATCCTTTCTAGAGAAGAAGTTTCTCTCGAAAGAAGTGAGTGGGAGGAAAGTAGAACTTGATGAGGTAATTGTACCTTCTCCTTATTGGAAAGTAGTTCATCACAGAATCAGTTCCAGTGATTCCTACACCAATTAGTGAGGAAGTTAATGATGATGATCATGAAACTTCAGATCAAGTTGTTACCAAACCTCGTGGGTCTTCCAGAGTAAGATCCGCACTGAGTGGTACGGTAATCCTATTCTAGAAGTCATGTTACTAGACCATGATGAACCTACGAACTATGAGGAAGCGATGATGAGCCCAGATTCCGCGAAATGGTTTGAGACCATGAAATCTGAGATGGGATCCATATATGAGAACAAAGTGTGGACTTTGATGGAGTTGCCCATGATCGGCAAGCCATATTATATAAATGGATCTTCAAGAGGAAGACAGATGCTGATAGTAGTATTACTATCTACAAAGCTCGACTTGTCGCAGAAAGGTTTTCGACAAGTTCAAGGTGTTGACTACAATGAGATTTACTCAACTGTAGCGATGCTTATGTCTGTCCGAATCATGTTAGCAATCGCCACATTTTATGAAATCTGGCAAATGGATGTCAAAATACATTCTTTAATGGATTTATTAAAGAAGAGTTGTATATGATGCAACCAGAAGGTTTTGTCAATCCTAAAGGAGCTAACAAAATGTGCAAGCTCCAGCGATCCATCTATGGACTGGTGCAAGTATCTCGAGTTGGAATAAACGCTTTGATAGTGTGATCAAAGCATATAGTTTTATACAGACTTGCAAAGTGAAGCCTGTATTTACAAGAAAGTGAGTGGGAGCACTACAGCATTTCGATAAGTATATGTGAATGACATATTGTAGATCGGAAATAATGTAGAATTATTCTGCAAAGCATAAAGGAGTGTTTCAAAGGAGTTTTTCAAAGAAAGACCTCGGTGAAGCTGCTTACATATTGAGCATTAAGATCTATAGAGATAGATCAAGACGCTTGATAAGTTTTTTCAATGAGTACATACCTTGACAAGATTTTGAAGTAGTTCAAAATGGAACAGTCAAAGAAAGAGTTCTTGCCTGTGTTACAAAGGTGTGAAATTGAGTAAGACTCAAAACCCGGCCACGGCAGAAGATAGAAAGAGAATGAAAGTCATTCCCTATGCCTTGGCCATAGGTTCTATAAAGTATGCCATGGTGTGTACCAGATCTATTGTATACCCAGCACTGAGTTTGGCAAGGAGTACAATAGTGATCTAGGAATAGATCATCGGACAGCGGTCAAAATTATCCTTAATGGAATAAGGATATGTTTCTCGATTATGGAAGTTATAAAGGTTCGTCGTAAAGGGTTACGCCGATGCAAGTTTTGACACCGATCTGGATGACTTTAAGTCTCGATCTAGATACATATTGATAGTGGGAGCAATTAGCTAGAGTAGCTCCGCAGAGCATTGTTGACATAGAGATTTGCAAAATACATACGGATCTGAATGTGGCAGACCCGCTGACTAAGATTCTCTCACAAAGCAAAACATGATCACACCTTAGTACTCTTTGGGTGTTAATCACATAGCGATGTGAACTAGATTACTGAATCTAGTAAACCCTTTGGGTCTTGGTCACATGGCGATGTGAATTATGGGTGTTAATCACATGATGATGTGAACTATCGATGTTAATCACATGGTGATGTGATCTAGATTATTGACTCTAGTGCAAGTGGGAGACTGAAGGAAATATGCCCTAGAGGCAATAATAAAGTTATTATTTATTTCCTTATATCATGATAAATGTTTATTATTCATGCTAGAATTGTATTAACCGGAAACATAATACATGTGTGAATATATAGACAAACAAGATGTCACTAGTATGCCTCTACTTGACTAGCTTGTTAATCAAAGATGGTTATGTTTCCTAACCATGAACAAGGAGTTGTTATTTGATTAACAAGGTCACATCATTAGTTGAATGATCTGATTGACATGACCCATTCCGTTAGCTTAGCACACGATCGCTTAGTATGTTGCTATTGCTTCCTTCATGACTTATACATGTTCCTATGACTATGAGATTATGCAACTCCTGCCATCGGAGGAACACTTTGGGTACTACCAAATGTCACAACGTAATCGGGTGATTATAAAGGAGTACTACAGGTGTCTCCAAAGGCAGATGTTGGGTTGGCGATTTCGAGATTAGGATTTGTCACTCCGAATGTCGGAGAGGTATCTCTGGCCCTCTCGGTAATGCACATCACTTAAGCCTTGCAAGCATTGCAACTAATGAGTTAGTTGCGAGATGATGTATTACGGAACGAGTAAAGAGACTTGCCGGTGACGAGATTGAACTAGGTATTGGATACCGACGATCGAATCTCGGGCAAGTAACATACCGATGACAAAGGGAACAAAGTATGTTGTTATGCGGTTTGAACGATAAAGATCTTCAGAGAATATGTAGGAGCCAATATGGGCATCCAGGTTCCGCTATTGGTTATTGACCAAGAATAGTTCTAGGTCATGTCTACATAGTTCTCGAACCCGTAGGGTCCGCACGCTTAAGGTTTCGATGACAGTTTTATTATGAGTTTATGAGTTTTGATGTACCAAGGAGTTCGGAGTCCCGGATGAGATCGGGGACATGACGAGGAGTCTCAAATGGTCGAGACGTAAAGATCGATATATTGGACACTATATTCGGAGTTCGGAAAGGTTCCGAGTGATTCGGTATTTTCCGAGTACCGAGAGTTACGGAATTCGTATTGGGCCTTAATGGGCCATACGGGAAAGGAGAAAAGGGCCAAAAGGGTGGCCCCGCCTCCCCTTGGACTAGTCCGATTGGACTAGGGAAGGGGCGCCTTCCTTCCTTCTCCTTTCCCTTCCCTTACTTGTCTCCTACTCCCAATACATGGAAGGACTCCTAGTTGACTAGGAAGGGGAATCCTACTCCCGGTGGGAGTAGGACTCCCCATGGCGCCCTACTAGGGCCGGCCTCCTCCTCCCTCCCTCCTTTATATACGGGGCAAGGGGCACCCCAACACACAAGTTGATCTACGGATCGCTCCTTAGCCGTGTGCGGTGCCCCCTCCACCATATTTCACTTCGGTCATATCGTCATGAGCTTAGGCGAAGCCCTGCGCCGAGAAGTCATATCGTCGCGGAGCTTAGGCGAAGCCCTGCGTCGATGGAGCATCATCATCGCCACCACGCCGTCGTCTTGACGGAACTCATCCCCGACACTTTGCTGGATCGGAGTCCGGGATCGCCATCGAGCTGAACGTGTGCAGAACTCGGAGGTGCCGTGACGCTCGGTGCTTGGATCGGTCGGATCGTGAAGACGCATTTACTACATCAACCGCGTTGTTATAACGCTTCCGCTTTCGGTCTACGAGGGTACGTGGACAGACACTCTCCCCTCTCGTTGCTATGCATCACCATGATCTTGCGTGTGCGTAGGAAATTTTTTGAAATTACTACGTTCCCCAACAATTTTTTGGAATGGATTTCATGGAGTGCTTCATGCAAGACGACCACCCCTTCAAGGATATTTCTGTCCGGCATGAAAGCAGTTTGGGACTGTTGCACCACAGAATGCGCAATCTGTGTGAGTCTGTTAGTCCCGACCTTGGTGAAAATTTTGAAACTAACATTGAGGAGACAGATCGGCCTGAATTGCTCAATTCTCACCGCATCCGTCTTCTTGGGAAGCAGTGTGATAGTCCCAAAATTCAAGTGAAATAATTGAAGCTGTCCAGAGAACAGATCATGGAACATAGGTAGTAAATCCCCCTTAATAATGTGCAGCACTTTTCTAGAACTCTGCCGAATCCATCCGTCCGGGAGCCTTATTGTTTTTCATCTGTGCAATAGCATCAAACACCTCCTTCTCCGAGAACGGGGCAACCAGAATATCATTATCGGCAGCCGATAGCTGAGGTACATCCTCAGTCCTGGACTCATCGAGGGACACACAATTATCCTCCGGAGGTCCAAATAACTGCTTATAATAGTCGGTAATATATGTTTTTAGGTTATCCTGACCTAAAATAGTGCCCTCGTCTTGCTCAAGCTGAAAGATACGCTTCTTTCTGTGCTTGCCATTAGCTATCAAATGGAAGAACTGAGTATTCGCGTCCCCTTGGACCACTTTGCGGACTTTAGCACGCTAAGCCCACTTCAATTCTTCTTCGCGGAGCAGTTCTTTCAACCTCTTCTCCGCCTCATTTTTAACATGAAGCTCAGCTGGCGATAAAATAGTGGATTCGGCCTGTATGTCCAGGGCCTGTATAAGAGTAAGGAGTCTATCCTTTTCAATCTTACACACACCACTGAGGTGCTTAGCCCAACCCCATAAGAAACTTCTCAAATGCCTAATCTTATTCTGCCAACGCTCTATCGCAGTCTTGCCTCCTACACTTCTATCCCATTCCCTGGCAATTAAGTCCAAGAACCCCTCACGTTCAAACCATGACATCTCGAAGGAGAAGGTGTTCTTGTTACCCACGTGGTTCGGCTCCCCTGAGTCCACGAACAATGGGGTGTGATCAGATATTCCCCTCGAAAGAGCTTGCACCGTAACCAGAGGGAACTTTTGTTCCCACTCCACGCTCGCAAGAACTCGATCAAGTTTTTCATAGGTTGGGTTTGGAAGAGCATTAGCCCAAGTGAACTTTCTACCAGAAAGCTCTATCTCTCTCAGATCCAAGCTTTCAATAATGGTGTTGAACATAAACGACCATCTGCCGTCAAAGTTATCATTGTTCTTCTCCTCTCTCCTCCTGATGATATTGAAATCACCTCCAACTAAAATTGGAAGCTGTTCTGACCCACAGATTCGAACAAGGTCCGCCAGAAACTCCGCTTTAAGCTCGGGCTTTGCGGCACCATAAACCGCCACCAAAGCCAAGTTAAAACCATCTATCCTAGACCTGACTCGAAACTTCACCGCGAAGTCGCCCATCATTACACTTCGGACTTCTAGCGAATCGCATCTCACACCTAGTAAGATATCACCCGATCTTCCTCGCGGAGGGAGGCAATGCCAATCGAAATCAATACCACCCACAAGAGAAGAGAGAAACTGGGGCGCAAAGTTATCTCTACCCGTCTCCGATAGAGCAACAAAATCTAACCTCTGCTCTAAAGCTGCCTCAGCTAGGAATCTTCTTTTAGCCAAGTCCTTCAAACCTCTGCTATTCCAAAAAATTCCTCTCATAATTCATCATGGAATTTTTTAGTGGTTCGAATCCTAGCACTCCTACGAACTGCGGTATTGGGATAGATCTTACGTTTCCACTTACGCTTAGATTTACTAAGCTCTGTCGCCCGGTCCTCATAACCGGGTTCACAAATATTACTAGCATCATTCTCTAGGGGTACATCATCTTCCTCAGAGTCATGATTGGGGGGTGCTAGATCCGCACACAGATTATCGAGCACTCTAACCCCTAACGCATCAATCTCATCATCATTCATTGGTTTAACTGCTGCAAGATTACGAATAGTCTCTAAGGCACGCCCGCCTCAAATCTAATAGATCATTCACCGAATTGGTAATCTCACTATCCGTAGCACCTAGTGAAACTCCTAATTGGTTTGCATTATTTATAATGTCCTCATTAGAAAAATGCAATAAGGAATTAGATAAGTTGACGGACATACCAGAAGATAAAGCAGCCTCCTGAAGCTTGGCCGCCCTCATAGCGCACCGCTGCTGCATATCATCCACCTCAGGGATGTCGAGGATGCGAGCACTCATCCGTCTCCCCTCGGAGATAGGGTCCGGGATTCCGCCAAACGCGACAACCTCCTCCCTAGTAAAACCTGGCACTGAATCCCTCAAAGGGTCTGCCGAGGTTACCAGATAAGGCGTCTGCGGGCTCCCGATCCCCTCAGAAGGGTGCCCCATACCAGGGATCCCGGCCATGGGTAGGAGCGAAGAGGGGATGACGGGGGCCGCCTGACCGCACCCTCCTCCCACCCCAGCCGCCGGCTCAGACGGATGAACCATCGGCGAGGGAGAGGCGGTCCTCCTGACCATCGGGGAAGAGGGAGGAGACAGGGCCTCCTGCCCCAGCACCCCCCCCCCCCAACGCAGCTGCTGCCGCGGTGGATACCGCCACCATCGGAGTAGCAGGAGTCGAGGCCGCCTGCCTCGGGCTCCCTCTCCCAGCACCGGCCGACCCCCACGGGGCCGGCGTCACTGACGACACCGGGATCGGGATGGGGATGGGAGAAGACGAGGCCACCTGCCCCAACCCTCCCCACGACCCATCTCGCCCAGTAATCGCCGACACCGAGTCGCGCCCACGTTAGGGCGCCAGGACAAGAGAAGCACCCTCCGCCTCCTCTCCGTGGCGCCGACCAAAGTCCTTGCCGCCGTCCAAAGAAACAATCCAGCATCCCCTCGAACTCCAACGGAGGGAGCGTGTGCTCAAGATAATCATCAGAATCTACCCGGTCACTCCATAGTCTGGGAGGTGCCGAGGCTGGCTCAAAAGACCCAAAACGCAGAGTAGTCATGGGCACCGCTGGTGAAACTGCGGGCTCAACCCCGGTCCCACCCCCAGGCGACTAAGTAGCTGGGTGAGAACCGTTAGACCCCTCTCGCGTGGGCTCGTCTGACGGTGCCCCCTTGCCCCCCGCATTGCCATCACTGCCGTGCATGTCAACATCGTTTCCATTAACCGCATCAGCAAATAAATCAGTGTCCTCAAACTCGATCTCTAGTGGGAACACCTCTCCCCTATAGGTCCAGTTGACCTTATCAGGCACGAACTCAATATCCAGAACACTCACTAAAAGCCGGGCCACCCCATGGGCACGTGTGAAAGCCATATCCACTTTTTCTGTCTTCCCAACCATGATGCCCATACTGGCCACCACTCGAGCATCCTGCAGAGGCTTAGAAGGAGCCCCTATAAACCGCAACCAGACCTGCATAAGCGGCTTTCCCTTAGGCTCAACCTGCTTCCACTCGTTGAACTCCAGGATACACTTAGTACCGGGGATTCTACACAAGCCAAAGCTCAACAATCTCTGCAAATCATCCACAGATGGGAAATCAACCTTGAAAACCCTGTCCTCGATAAGCACCAATTCCCATCTAAAATCCCCAGGAGACAGCTCCTGAAGCCTCCTCACAATCTGTGCCTCAGTCACCTCGCCCTGGGTCGCTTTCACAATCCCGGTAGTCAAGCTCAGGGTATCTTCCGGGACCTCTCTCGCCGCCGGGGACTCAAAAAACATGAGCTCAGCACAATAGACTCCATAAATATTCAGTGTCGGAGGCAGGTCACGCAACAACGGGCACTCCCCTGAGTCATGTGCAGGCTTGCCGCACGACTCACACAGCTGGGCCACACACTCAGCAATGAAGTGGCCCTTCTCACCACAACGGTAACAAATCATCCTCTCCTTCTTACGTGCATATTTGGGCGCCTCTCGCATCAGACCTGCCGGTAGCCTCATCCACCGCCCCAGCCTCGGGAACATCAACACTGGCCAAGGCGTTCACCACCTCCATCGCTCGAAGGAAGCTCGGTGGAAGTATGGTCAGACTCCACTGTAGACGCCGCAGGATCAACTGCCCTGGGCGGGGGCGGTCGGCGAAATCTCCCACGGCCCCCACCCCGACCACCACGATGGCCACGAAAGCCTCCTCTCTGACGGTGATCCGGGCCGGAGGCCCCCTCGACAAAACCACCTGCCGGGCCGAGAAACGGTCTCTCAGCAGACCCGTCGCTTTGCCAGACATATCCACGACCTCCTCCCGTGGAAGAGGATCCTCGGTGCTGTCCGTCACCATACGCATCATATCCATCATCCCCCCACTGGCCTCGGGGCGGATCGTTGGGCTCTCTGTTGTTTGTCTGAGTCGGACCGGACCGATTTTGCGCCGGCCTCGCAACGTAATGGGGCGGAGGAGCCGCACGAGGTTGATTGCCCGAGGGCACCGGCAAGCCCCCAACAGGCCGAGGCCCTCCACCGCGGCCAGCCGGAGCCACATCGGTCGCGCCCGGCGCAACCAGCCGAAGCCCTCCGCGACCCGCAGCCGGCAGAGCAGGCGCCGCGCCCGCGTCGGGGACCTCATGCCGCCCCGACCAGCGGCTGGCTGGAAGGGCACTTGCCCCGTAGGCGGCGCGCCCAAGGGGCCAGCACCTCGCCCCGGGTTGCCCCGAGGAACGTCCCCGCCCGCCGGCGGCCTCTGGCCAGACAACGTCGGTACTCCACGTCCAACGGCCGCCGTCGGTGGCGGAGCTGTCCCTCCCCGACCCACATGACCTGACGCGGCCTTCTTGGCTGGCGGCGGCGCCGCCCCGCGGCCGGCCATGTCAAGCAGCGGGCAAATCCTCCTAGCCCGACGTAGACCACAGGCAGGGAAACCTCTCGTGCCGTGTCTACGAACCCTAGGACGAAGAGGCGGCTGCGCACGATCGAGAGAAACGCAATCACGCTCGTACGTGCATGGCAACGCGATAGGTGTAGGAGAGTGGCCCGGTCCAGCATGGGCCTCATACCCATCTTTCTCCGGCCCAACATCTCGCGGACCCGGTCCACTCCGAACCGGCCCAACTCCACCTAGCAGCTGATTCAGTCGCCACGATCTCGCGAGCGAGATCGTGGTCATCGCCGCTGCCGTTACGGGCGCCGCCGTTGCCAGCATACCGGCGCGCCACCTCGCGTTCTTCTTGTTCTTGACAGTGATCCAAGACTCCGGTCTAATCAAATCGAATAACATGAGATTCGGAAGACTCACCTTAGGTATGGGTCCTTTCCACGGTCTGAGCGCCGACGCCGCCGTCTTCCGATGAACTACGCGTCGGATCATCTTATTCTTCTCGCCTGCGTGAAGACCAATACGCGCCGGATCATCCGGTGGCAGAATCCGATCAATCGTCGTAGCCACATCATCCTCGCTATAACCTGAATGAAAAAATTCACATATGAGATCGGAGGGCGTCGGAGACGGCGGCGACTCCGCCGGAGAATTCTCCCCATCGTCTACCACGTCATCTTCGTCGGATTCGGCGAGAGCCCAGAAGCGCCCGCCGACGCGCCGGCGATCCCCCCGATGGACGGCGCCTCTCGCACGCTGGGACGGACGCCCGCCCATTCGCCCGGGTCGTCCGTTCAAGTACTTGTCTACCGCTAACAAAAGTACTCCTACTTGTCAGCAAATCCTATTTGACGCATTCTGAGTCAAAGAGTTGGCCAATCGCACATGCGAGGTTTTGGGAACCTCTCTAGAGGGTTCCCAGCTGGTTATTTTCGGTTTTGGAAACCTTCCCGAAGGTTTCTGAACCGGCTTATATATATTTTTCTTTTATTTTTCCTTTTTTCCTTTATTTTATTTTTCCCATTCAGGTTTATTTATTTTTCCATTTTTATCAGACTTCTTTTTGTATTTTAAAAATTTATTCATTTTTGAGAACTTCTTCTTGTTTTCAAACTTTTTAGAAATTCCAAAAAAGTTTAAGTATTTTCAAAATTTGTTCGCTTCCTTTAAAAAATGTTCAAAAATTCATAAAAAATAAATATGAAAATATTTGAATTATCAATTTTGTTCACAAATTCAACAATGTTTGTGCATTTCGAAAAATGTTTATTTTTCAAAAAATGTTCTTGTTTCCAAAATAAAAAAAAGTTTCGGCAATTTCATAGAATATTCGCGTTTTGGAAAAATTGTTCATTTTTTTAAAATGTTCCCATTTTCATAATTTATTCACAAATTCAAGAAAAATCACGTTCTCATAATGTTTCCAAAATTGAAAAAAAGTTTGGGAGAATTTCATAATATATTTTTGTGTTTTGAAAAAGATACTCATAATTGCGGGGCTTTTTTCAAATTTGTTCCTGTTTTTCAAAAAATCTTCGCATATTGAAAACCTTGTTCATGCTTCTAAAAATATTCTCGTTTTCAATATTGTTCGCTTCTTTACAAAAAATGTTTGAGATCCCCAAAAAATGGTTTGAGTTATGAAAAGTTTGTTAAAATTTGAAAATGTTCATTTTTTAAATATATTGACTTTCCGGAAAAAGGAAACCATGTTCAAATTTTATAAAAAAGTTTATTTTCTTTTCCACGCCTATAGTTTATATAAATTGAGCTGCCATTTTTAGACAAACATGTCTATGAACATAGTGTCTGGCGACATGGTTCTATCACTGGAGGCCGTTGCTTCTATCCTATATACACACGTTTTGGCTAATTTTCTGCGAGCTATTCTCTAAATTTTGCCATTGCCTTTCATTTCTTTACGTATCATCTATATCTATATCTATATCTATACCAATATAAAAAGACCCAAAGGGGCAGATCCAATAAATCTCGGCCATCAAATCATGTCAATCCAACAACCTAGACTGCTTCAATGTCATGCACTCAACACGTTTAGCATGCAGTTAATTTCATGTCAAAAATAGTGCTAATCACATAATAACACACAAATAATATCCTACTTAATATGTGCATGCACTTAATATACTTCCATATTAACGTGCATTGCACGTACACATTGACTAGTGTTGCAAATATTCCTTTAGAGTTAGCCGGTCGCCCTGGCTAGGTGCGCGGTCCTGTATTCTGCAGGGTGCGGCTTCGATTCCCATCTGTCACTCCATGTTTTGTTGACTTTTGACTCCGCGTTACCATAAAATGGGCTGGCCTAGGTCACTTATCCCTGTGCAAATCATCGACAATTTGCCGCAAAAGCGGCAAATGAGGTCCCCTACTTGTCTGATGCGTGTGTTTGGGGTTCTATATAGCTATTGTAGACACCAGTCCTGCTTATATGTAGGAATAGTATTTATGAATATGTATTAATCGGGTAGTCGATCGGGTTACCCATGGGCATAGATGAAGACCCGTACCCTAACAATGACTAATCGGATTGTCCATAGGTTTAACCCATGGACGAAGATGAAGAACCATACATTACACATACGGGTCGGGTGCCCATGGGTGGCCGTACCCATCGGTCCAATTGCCAGGTTCAGCCGTAGGCCACTACGCCACTTGATTGCTTGCATGAAAGTAAAGGCTTACAACCTTTTATAACTAAACTTTAGACACGTCCAGGCCTTTGTTGACTGTTTCATTTTTTTTGTATGTTTTTTCATATTTGTTTTATCTTTTTTTTCCAGATCTTGAGTATTCTTTGGGGTTTTCTTGTTTAAACTTTTGCATATTTTTTATATAGGTCTTGTAATCAATGGTGTACGTTTTTCAATACTGTCGACATATTTTGAATTTGCACTAAATTTATTATTATGTATGATTTTTGTAAATACAAACTGAACATTATTGCATACACTGAATAAGTTTTACACACACTAAACATGTTTTTAACATACAATGATCATTTTTCTTACATTTTTAAATACGATGGAGTTGTTGTAATATAAATTGAACATTTTTTATATTATGTGATATTTTTGAAAATATGCACTGAACATTATTGTATAATATATGATGAACAAATTGACCATTTTTAATATACAATGTTCTTTTTAGTCATGCAATGATTTTCAAAAATATATAATGATTTTTAATATATATAGACTTTTTCCTATTATGTGACTTTTTGAAAATACACACACAGAGCATTATTTAATAATATCGAGTGAACAGTTTTGTTATAAACATTGAATTTTTAGTATACAATGATCTTTTTTAATTATACGATGAACTTTTTATAGTATACTGAAGAATTTGTTTAATATATACCAAACTTTTTATATTATGCAATATTTTTGTAAATACACACTAAACGTTATTGTATATATATACACTGAACATAATTATATAATATACGATGATTTTTTTGTTATATATATTGAAAAAACAATATACAATGAGCTGAAAAAAATCATAGTATAAAAGATAAAAGAACCCAAAAAAGACATAAATAAGCTAAACAGTCCAAATTTGGATTATGAAAGTATGTAAGCTTGTACTTTGCCACAAGCCATCAATGGCCGTATAGGTCTGCGCGCGCGCCTAGTTTCTCGCAACCCGGGACTGAATCCTCTGGGGGTGGGTAGTTTTGCAGACCCCCCTCCCTGTGTCTCGAATCCTGTCAGCCTCTTTTTTTCCAAACAAGGGCATTTGCTTGATTACATACAAATCCAGGGTTTTTCTCTCTCTCGAAAGAACGTGCCACGTCGGTCCGTGACAGCAGGGCCCCGCCGGTCAGTTTCAGCGTTAATATTTGTTTATATGGAGTTTAGATTGTTCTGTAGCCGCGTGTCCCAGTCTTGATACTGACATATAAAAATTATGTAAAGTGATACCAATCCGCTCGCACTACCTCAATTGTGGCACTTTCGTGCAATTAACTATTGCCTATGCATGTGCGTCAAGAGTTCGAAGAAGAGAAAAGACGAGCTGGCCGGACCCACACAATATATATAACAAAACAGATAAAACTGTGTTATCCTTATCGTCTGGGTGGCTATCAATGCGAGCCTGATAGTACCAGCTGCCCCGCAATTTACTAGTTTTTGTGTTCACTGCTAGGTCAGACCAACCGGCCAGGGTCTGTCAAGAGCTTTTTGCGTAATTAAATAAATCATGAGGGGTTTTTCTGCACAAAAATCAGCACGCACAGGGCACCCAGCTCCGTTCTTGCTCCCTCCCTACCAGCGATAGTGGGCCACAGCCACACTGGCACGCCATACGGGCAAGGTATATGCCTCGATATGAAAAGATGCCTTCTATTTGCACGGCCGAATAAGTTAGAGTAATGTTTTTCTTGAACGGTCACCGGGAGGGGGGGGGGGGGCGAATCCCCACCTGAATATATTGCTCAAAAAGCTGCCAAAGCCAAGAGTCGCCCCATAAGCTTTGGTTGATCCAATTTATAAGGGAAACCGGATCGAAAACCTAAACAAGTTGACCACGTTTATGAGGGAAACCGCCCGAAAACCGTACAGGTAACAAGGTTACAGAAGAAGAGAAAAAAATTGACGCCCAGGAGAAGGCACGACTTAGCTAGCATGCAGAAAGACCAACACCACGAGAGACACAAGTAGATGTGGCATGTTGTTGAGGGATCACAATGCCAAGACTGTGCAAACAACCTAACACACCGCACCGGCGTGCGTACCAAGCCTCACGACACAATAGAGGATCATCCATAACCAACGAGTGCCAAACCATAACACGAACCTTGACTGGGAGATCCGCCATGAATGGTCGACCAACTTACAGCAGGTTGGGCAGGCATTATTGTGTTATCATTGAGCAAAGGTGAACCAAGACAACACCAAGAGCCCGAAGCTCACCGCAACACAATGGCAACTATGGGAGGGTCTTGAGCATGCACAACAACAGTACGGAGACCACGCGATGGACAGTTAGAGTAATGTTTTTGTGTATTTCTCAACTTTAGAAATCACTAAAAATTGCAGAGAAACGATTTTGAATGAAACCACTGAAAAAAACCCAAAGGTGGATGGAGAAAATTGCCTTCTTTTATTTTAAGAACTGCAGATGTAATTCACACGACAAAGCATTGCAACCACATGTACACGCACGCTTCAAACCGATTATTGGAGTCTAGCAGACATCTCCACGTACGACCAAAGTTCAGATTGCAGATCATACACATACATATGCATCGTTTTTTTGATGAGCCACATACATACGCATCTATGTATGTATATGTAGGGTACTACGTATGTCTATCATAGAGACCACCGCCCTGGTGCGGGGGGCATGGCAGAGAAGTCTTGGGGGGTGGGCAGACGCCGTGGAGCGCGGAGGCACACGTTGCCTCGCCGACGCAGGTGAGCTGCGCGCAACAGTATTCGGTGATGATGTTCTTATTGCCGGTGAAGAGTGCCTGGATGAATTGCCCCGAGCACCACTTCGGCACACTCGCCACAGTCTTGTAGCAGTCGTCGCGGGCCAAGGCTATGGACGTCTGCGGTGGCGTGCTTGGACGGCCGGCAAAAGCGACCACCAGGAGAAGGGACACCAACAGGACGCAGACGCAGAGTTGCCGGAGCGCCATTGCTGGTGGTACAACCGTGGTGCTGTAGTGTGGTGTAGGTATAGTGAGATCGATCGAGATGGTGTTTGGCTTCAGTATATAACATGGGGCGAATATAATGAATGTATTGGTTGGTGACTTACTTTCTTAGCTCATTTTTACTAGTTGCCTAACTTGTGCGGTGATAATAAGCACTGTCTAATTATCTCGTGTTTTTGGGTGAAGCCTTAAATTATCAAATCTTGTTTTGAAGTCTAATGATAGCATCATGATCTATTTTTATTCAGCCCAATATTTTTTTGTTTTGTTTTTGGATGAAGTCCTACAATATCGAATCTTTTGATTCAAGTCTAATGATCGCATCATGATCTATTTTTATTCGGCTCAATCTTTTCCGCCTAGTTTAATAGCAATTAATTAAAAGAATAAAGAAAAATTACTGCATTTCGTAACCCATTATTTTTTTCCTTTTAATCGGTTTCTGTTTTATTTATATCCTCTTTAACTTTTCTTATTATCACAGCCCTGGTGCTGTTCCACCTTGTAAGTATAGTGGGATCTATTGAGATGGCATTTGGCGTCAGTATATATAGGGGGTGACTATAATGAATTTATTTGTTGATGGCTTAGTTTTTTTAGCACATTTTTATTAGTTGCTTAATTGTGCTATGATAATAAACATTGTCTTATTATCTTGTGTCTTTGGATGATACTTAATTACTACCATCGAATCTCATATTTTCAAATCCAATGATCATATCTTGACATAATTAATTACCTAAAATCCCGCCTTTTCATTCCTCTCTCGCAAGGCCACTAGGGAAAGTCTTCCTTCCCTCGATGTTCCAGCGAGCCCATGGATTCGCCCCACCTCCATCCGCGCTCTGGCGGCCGGTGCTAGGGAGGGGATTCCTGGTGCCTCGGCTATGGCTAGTAGATAAGTAGGGTTTTAGTCCTAGTAGGGGCGGCGCTCGAACGGATGGGGGTGCTTCTTCTTTGAATCAATCTTCGAGGCTCTCATCCTCCTCAAGTTCATCCGCCGGGATGGATTACACGGTTCTCCAACGTAGATTCCTGCCAGGTCCTCAGGGCAGCGAGGTTAGGGACCATGCATGCGGAATGGCGAGATTTGGTGGCAGGTTCTTCAGATCGATTCAAAGACTCAGTGACAACGACTCTGGCATGGAAGCGGCGAGAGGGACCTGTAATATTTATTACGTCTGAGGTGCTTTGTACTTTTATTACGTTTGAGGTGCTTTGTACTTCTGTGAATCTTTATAATAGATCTAATCTTTTTGAAAAAATGATCATATCGTGATCTATTTTTATTCTGCTCAATCTTTTATCTTTCTAAAATATATTGAGGTGAGCTTAGTTGCAATCAATTAGAAGAATAAAAAAATGTATTGTATTTTTACCTGATTTTTCTCTTTTTCTTGTGTTTCTTTTTTATTCATATCTACTCTATCTTTAGTTATATATACAATTGATAGTATCTGCTAACTCGAACATGAATTTGGTATCCTAATTTCTCTATAGGTTTGTTTTAGTGCCACAAAATTTGCGAAAGTGCATATCACCCCATTACCACTAGTGATATCAAAGCCTTGATACCTCCTTCACTTTATGGTACTTGCCCTAATTTTGTTTAGCTATTGTCTTTGCTTTCAATTTTCTCTTGTTTTTAATTTGGTTTATCTTATCCTTGTTACCGTTGTCCTGTTGAAGCTGATAATTAGTTGGCTATCTGTAGTTGCATACGCAACGAGTTCACAACTAGCCATGTGACTCACTAGTTGTAGTAAAGTGAAATGCTAAACATTTTGATCCTTTACTTTGATGTATATTGGAACAATAGTTCCATCCAAAAGGTATTGTGGTGATCAGTCACTAATAGAAAAAGGGCCTATAGTCCCGGTTGGTGAGGGCCTTTAGTCCCGGTTCATGTCCGTTGAGTCCAGGCAGGAGGGCCTTTGGTCCTGGTTGGTGGCACCAACCGGGACCAATAGGCATCCACGCGTCAGCATTTCTTTGGCTCTGGTTTTTGTTTTTTTTATGAAAGGGGGGTTTGGGGGTTTTGGGGGTTAATTTAGGTGTTTCATATATTGTGCTATAGCTAGCTAATTAATAGAGAAAAGTGTCCTTTTTTTTGTCCGTGCTTGGTCGACGCTACGTACTATACATACGTATAGAGAGGACTAACTAGACATGCTAGCTAGCTAGTAATTAAGCAAACAGAAGATCGTCATGAACATATATGCATACAGAGAGAAGTGATATCGACCACCTCTCCTTCTCCGAGATTGGTCGAACAACAAGTTCTCGTATATCTATCCGACACTACCGCTACATATATACAATAATTATCTTTTACAATACGGACGCGTGGTTCACATAGTATTCCCGCTTTCAGCGATCACATGGTCAAGAAAGAATGCCGCCAATTCCTCTTGAATTGCTCGCATGCGATCTGGTGCTAGGAGTTCATCCCGCTTCGAAACATCTAATTTTAAGAAAGGGGTCAATATATATATATATATATATATATATATATATATATATATATATATATATATATATATATATATATATATATATATATATATATATATATATATATATATATATATATATATATATATATATATATATATATATATATATATATATATATATATATATATATATATATATATATATGAATGAATGGAACTCAACACAAATGATGGTAATAAAATAAAATTGTGAATATTTTTATTTACGCACTTCAAATTGTTTGTCGGAGTAGCCCCTCTCACAGGTCGTGTGGCGGATGGACTCGCAAACGTAGTATCCACAGAAATCATTCCCTTGTTCCTGCCACAACCATTTTACAAGAAACAGAGGTCAATCAAACTGATAATTAGCAAGCACATGCTAAATGGTATTGATGAAACTAGCGCTTGAATCACTAGGAGATGCGCGTGGAATATGCTACTATATAGTACTTACTTTCGGGTGTGTAAATTGCAGCTTCTTCGGTAGTCCCGGAGCTTTGTTGGTGAATTTTCCCCAAGCTCTGCCATACAAAGAAAACAATTACTTGATATCAGAAATGAACAAAGTTGCTGATATGGTGGATAATGATCGATTTAACTTACTTCTCGAGCATTTTAGTCATTTCCGTATACTCCTTGGGATCTTTTCGTCTCGAGTCTAAGACAGTTACTACTCCCTGCTCAAGCTTAATCTCTAGGAGAATATAGTGAAACCTGCGCACGCATGCATAACTCATCAATATTACATTTCTATAACCTGGACTAAATAAGGGAAACCGAATATGCCACAAGACAGTAACACTCACGTGTAGTTGTAAGGAAAGAGTATTGTATTTTTGTGTTCATTTATTTCCAACGATCGTAGCAAGTTGGCCTCGCTTTCCTTGGCACGATATTTAACCTCATTTGCATCGATGAGATATGTGTTAATGAACCCAATATCACCCACTTGTTTTTTCTTCATTTCTGCGATCTTCAATCTGCGAATTATCCTATCTGGGACTCCGTTCCAAAACAACTTTGGAGAGCTTCGTACCATCATGCACCTGTTACTTTCGCCTAATGATGAAGACATGGTTACTTTCGGCTAATGATGAAGCCATGGGTTTCTTCAATACTTTGACAATAGGCAACCTCTCGACCCTTCGGTGATCCTCGACCCCCCGACGACCCTCGACCCTCGAATCCTCGGCCCCTCGACGACCCTTGAACACTCGAACCATCGACCCTAGAACCTCGAATCCTCGACCCTCGACCCTCGACCCTAGAACCTCGAACCTTCGACCCTCGAACCTCGACCCCTCGACCCTCGAACCTCGGCCCCTCGATGACCTCGACCCTCGAACCTGGAACCCTCGAACCTCGACCCTAGAACCCTCGAACCTCAAACCCTTGTGCCTCGAAACCTCGACCGGCCTCGACGACCCTCGACCCTCAAAACATTGACCTCGACCGGCCTCGACGACCCTCGACCCCTCTGTAACCCTCGCGACCCTCTAGCCTAGTTCCCGACCACGACCCTCAGCGATCCTCGACACCCTCGTTCCCGATAAGAAGAAGAAGAAGAAGAAGAAGAAGAAGAAGAAGAAGAAGAAGAAGAAGAAATGAGAAGAAGAAAAGAGAAGAAGAAGAAATAAGAAGAAAAATAGAAGAAAAAAGAGAGAGAAGAAGAAGGAATAGAGGAAAAGAAGAAAAATAGAATTTTTTTCTTCTTCTCCTTTTTCTTCTACTTCCTCTTCTTATTTTTTCTCCTCTTCTCCTTCTTCTTCTCCTTCTTCCTTCTTCCTCTTTATTCTTTTCCTTATTTTCCTTCTTCCTCGACGACCCTAACTCTAAACAGTACAACTTCCTCGACGTCCCGCCTCTCTCATGAACAAAATAAAATCTATGAATAAAAAACATCATATTCTATGAACAAAAAACATCATATTCCATCCACATCGATCCATGCATACATCATATATATGATCATATCTATGAACAAAAAATTCATATGATCATCTATGAACAAAAAAACATCATATATATATGCAGAAAAAAAACATTAGATCAACACATATGCAAAAAAGCATCATACATATATCCATACATCAATATATATACATGAACATTTATGAAAAAAAGCATCACATCTATGAACAAAAAAACATCATGGCGGCGGCGGGGGGGCAGGGCAGGTGCTCGGGGGCTCACTGTGGGCGGCGTCGGCAACGGCCATGTCGGGGCCGGCCTGATGCAGAGGTGGCGCGTGCGGGGCAGGGCAGGGGCTGACGCGAGGAGGCGAATGCGAGGTCGGGGAGGCGGAGGCGACGGCGAGGTCGGGAGGCGTTGGACGACGGCGAGGTCGCGGAGGCAGGGCGGCGACGGCGACGACGAGGCAGGCGACGTGTTAGGGCAGATGCGGTCTGGCGGCGACGACGGCGAGGCGGCGGCGGCGGCGGCAACGGCGCGACGGCGCGATGGTGACGACGGCGGCGACAATGGGCGCGGGCGACGGCGATGGTGACGACGAGGCGTGGACGACGGCGACGGCGGCGGCGGCGTCGAGGCAGCTGGCGGCGTCGGGGAGGTTAGAGCGTCGGGGCAAATGCGCGATGAATCTGAAATTTCCCAAGTGTTTTCTTATATAGCAAGAGCATTAGTCCCGGTTCGTGGCTCCAACCGACTAATGCACCTTTAGTCCCGGTTGGTGCCACCAACCGGACCAAAGGCCAAATTTCAGCAGCCCAAAGAGCGGAAGCGGCGGCTTTTGGTCGGTTGGTGGCACCAACCGGGACTAAAGGGGCATTAGTCCCGGCCGTGGCACCAACCGGACTAAACCCCTTTAGTCCCGTTGGTGCCACCAACCGGGACCAAAGGCCATGTGCTGCCCCGCGCCAAATGTTTAGTCCCACCTCGCTAGTTGAGAGGGAGCTGCACAAGTTTATAAGGTGCGGTGCGGCTCCCCTCTCGAGCTCCTCTCTAAAGCAGCATTTCGGGCCTAACTCTGCCATCTGTGCCTGTGGGCCTGCTGGGCCTTCCGCGGGCCTGAATCCTGGCCCATAGGGTTTCTAGTCGTATTCAGGCCGTGGGGGCCCAGTAGGTGGCACTTTTTTTGCTTTATATTTTATTTCTTTTTGCTTTTAGTTTTAGAAAAAATATAAACTTTCTATTAGTGCCATTAGTTTTAAAATTTGAAAACACTTTTTTGTTTTCTTTGTTGCTTTATTTATTTTATTTTGTTTCTACTTACAACAAAATACTTATTGTTACTATTTTTATTTTTTCAAGTTTTTTGTTTTGTTTTCTGCATTATTTATTTTCTTTTGGTTTTTGCTTTATTTTTAATTCTTTTTGCTTTTAGGTCAACAAAATTATAAACTTTCTGTTAGTGCTTTTAGTTTTAGAAAAATATAAACTTTCTGTTTGTGCCATTAGTTTTAAAATTGAAAACACTTTTTTGTTTTCTTTGTTGCTTTATTTATTTTATTTTGTTTCTACTTACAACAAAATGCTTATTGTTGCTATTTTTTTTCAAGTTTTTTGTTTTGTTTTCTGCATTATTTATTTTCTTTTGGTTTTTGCTTTATTTTTAATTCTTTTTGCTTTTAGGTCAGCAAAATTATAAACTTTCTGTTAGTGCCATTTGTTTTAGAACAATTATAAACTTTCTGTTTGTGCCATTAGTTTTATAAAATTTGAATTCTTTGAAATTTGTGTGAATCACAAGTTTGTGAGCTCAACAAGGCGTAGAGGGACGGGCTTATAAACGGTGTGAGCGCCCTTGGTTGGCGAGGTTTTCAAATTCATAGTTTTCAAATGAACTCTGAAAAGTTGGCATAGCATGTTCATGAACAAAGCGGACAATGGTATCATACTGTGTGTTACAAAGTTGGCATGGTATCATCATAATAGTTGCGGAGAAAGTCTTCACTTTTTCTTCGCTTGTGTCGCTTTGCTTATTGCGCCGTAACCATGGATAATCTTCATCGTTTATCAGGATGCTTGGGTCAGCCTTGACTTTGAAGGGGGGAATTTCATGAAACTTTTCATACTCTTCAGACATGTTTGTCTTGCCCTCCACTTCCAGGATGTCCCTTTTTCCTGAAAGAACTATGTGGCGCTTTGGCTCATTGTATGATGTATTCGCTTCCTTATCTTTTCTTTTCCTCGGTCTGGTAGACATGTCCTTCACATAGATAATCTGTGCCACATCATTGGCTAGGACGAACGGTTCGTCAGTGTACCCAAGATTTTTCAGATCCACTGTTGTCATTCCGTACTGTGGGTCTACCTGTACCCCGCCTCCTGACAGATTGACCCACTTGCACTTAAACAAAGGGACCTTAAAATCTACTCCGTAGTCAAGTTCCCATATGTCTACTATGTAACCATAATATGTGTCATTTCCCTTGTCGGTTGCTGCATCAAAGCGGACACCGCTGTTTTGGTTGGTGCTCTTTTCATCTTGGTCAATCATGTAAAATGTATTCCCATTTATCTCGTATCCTTTCCAAATCATTACAGTCGAAGATGGTCCCCTGGACAACAAGTACAACTCATCACAAACAGTGCTGTCACCTCTGAGACGTGTTTCCAACCAACTGCTGAAAGTCCTGATGTGTTCACATGTAATCCATCGTCATCGACCGCTCCGGTGTTTGGAGCGCAGACTGTTCTTGTGTTCATCGACATACGGGTCACCAAGGTAGAGTTCTCAGAACTGTAGTGTGCTTGAGACCAAGAATATCCGTCCCTGCATATTATTGAGTCTCTTCCAAGCGTGCCTTTTTCCAGTCAGTCTCCCCTCATACCGCGATTTAGGGAGACCTATCTTATTAAGGCCAGGAATGAAGTCAACACAAAACCCGATGACATCCTCTGTTTGATGGCCCATGGAGATGCTTCCTTCTGGCCTAGCACGGTTACGAACATATTTCTTCAGGACTCCCATGAACCTCTCAAAGGGGTACATATTGTGTAGAAATACGGGCCCCAGAATGACAATCTCGTCGACTAGATGAACTAGGACGTGCGTCATGATATTGAAGAAGGATGGTGGGAATACCGGCTCGAAACTGACAAGACATTGCGCCACATCACTCCTTAGCGTTGGTACGATTTCTGGATCGATCACCTTCTGAGATATTGCATTGAGGAATGCACATAGCTTCACGATGGCTAATCGGACGTTTTCCGGTAGAAGCCCCCTCAATGCAACCGGAAGCAGTTGCGTCATAATCACGTGGCAGTCATGAGACTTTAGGTTCTGGAACTTTTTCTCTGGCATATTTATTATTCTCTTTATATTCGACGAGAAGCCAGTCGGGACCTTCATACTAAGCAGGCATTGAAAGAATATTTCTTTCTCTTCTTTCGTAAGAGCGTAGCTGGCAGGACCTTCATACTGCTTCGGAGGCATGCCCTCTTTTTCGCGCAAGCGTTGCAGGTCCTCTCGTGCCTCAGGTGTATCTTTTGTCTTCCCATACACGCCCAAGAAGCCTAGCAGGTTCACGCAAAGGTTCTTCGTCACGTGCATCACGTCGATCGAAGAGCGGACCTCTAGGTCTTTCCAGTAGGGTAGGTCCCAAAATATAGATTTGTTCTTCCACATGGGTGCGTGATTCTCGGCGTCATTCGAACAACTAGTCCGCCGACCCTTTCCAAAGATTACGTGTAAATCATTGACCATAGCAAGTACGTGATCACCGGTATGCATGGCGGGCTTCTTCCGGTGATCTGCCTCGCCTTTGAAATGCTTGCCTTTCTTTCGACATTGATGGTTGGTCGGAAGAAATCGACGATGGCCCAGGTACACATTCTTCCTGCAGCTTCCCAGGTATATACTATCGGTGTCAAGTAAACAGTGCGTGCATGCGTGGTATCCCTTGTTTTTCTGTCCTGAAAGGTTACTGAGAGCGGGCCAATCGTTGGTGGTCACGAACAGCAACGCCTTTAGGTTAAATTCCTCCTTTTTCTGCTCATCCCACGTACGTACACCGTTTCCATTCCGCGGCTGTAAAAGTTCTTCAACTAATGGCCTTAGGTACACATCAATGTCGTTGCCGGGTTGCTTAGGGCCTTGGATGAGAACTGGCATCATAATGAACTTCCGCTTCATGCACATCCAAGGAGGAAGGTTATACATACATAGAGTCACGGGCCAGGTGCTGTGATTGCTGCTCTGCTCCCCGAAAGGATTAATGCCATCCGCGCTTAAAGCAAACCATACGTTTCTTGGGTCCTTTGCAAACTCATCCCAGTACTTTCTCTCGATTTTTCTCCACCGTGACCCGTCGGCGGTGCTCTCAACTTCCGTCTTTCTTACGGTCCTCACTGTGCCATCGCATCAACTTGGCATGCTCTCCGTTTCGAACAGACGTTTCAACCGTGGTATTATAGGAGCATACCACATCACCTTCGCAGAACCCTCTTCCGGGAGGCTCGCCGTCAACATCACCGTGGTCATCTCGTCTCGATCTTATACCGCAATGCACCGCATACCGGCATGCGTTCAGATCCTTGTAGGCACCACGGTAGAGGATGCAGTCATTAGGGCATGCATGTATCTTCTCCACCTCCAATCCTAGAGGGCATACGACCTTCTTTGCTGCGTATGTACTGTCGGGCAATTCGTTATCCTTTGGAAGCTTCTTCTTCATTATTTTCAGTAGCTTCTCAAATCCTTTATCAGGCACAGCATTCTCTGCCTTCCACTGCAACAATTCGAGTACGGTACCGAGCTTTGTGTTGCCATCTTCGCAATTGGGGTACAACCCTTTTTTGTGATCCTCTAACATGCGATCGAACTTCAGCTTCTCCTTTTGACTTTCGCATTGTGTCCTTGCATCGACAATGACCCGGCGGAGATCATCATCATGGGGCACATCGTCTGGTTCCTCTTGATCTTCAGCAGCTTCGCCCGTTGCAGCACCATCGTGCACATCGTCTGGTGCATCTTGATTTTCAGTAGCATCACCGTATTCAGGGGGCACATAGTTGTCATCGTACTCTTCTTCATCGCCGTCTTCCATCATAACCCCTATTTCTCCGTGCCTCGTCCAAACATTATAGTGTGGCATGAAACCCTTGTAAAGCAGGTGGGTGTGAAGGATTTTCCGGTGAGAGTAAGACTTCGTATTCCCACATATAGGACATGGACAACACATAAAACCATTCTGCTTGTTTGCCTCAGCCACTTCGAGAAAAGCATGCACGCCCTTAATGTACTCGGAGGTGTGTCTGTCACCGTACATCCATTGCCGGTTCATCTACGTGCATTATATATAATTAAGTGTGTCAAAAATCATTACAGAACATCATGAATAGATAATTAAGTGACCAAATTAATAGAAGTTCATCATCACATAAAACCAAAGTACATACATAGTTCTCATCTAACAACATAAAGCTCTGCAGAGCATCTAAATTAATTAAACCATACATTGAAACTATGTAAAACATTTCAATGTGAAAACAAATACGATCATAATCGCAACCAAGGTAACAACTGATCCAACGGCATAATGATACCAAGCCTCGTTATGAATGGCATATTTTCTAATCTTTCTCATCTTCAAGCGCATTGCATCCATCTTGATCTTGTGATCATCGATTTACATCTGCAACATGCAACTCCAATATCATCTTCTCCTCCTCAAGTTTTTTATTTTTCCTTCAAGAAATTGTTTTCTTCTTCAACTAAATTTAACCTCTCGACAATAGGGTCGGTTGGAATTTCGGTTCAACAACCTCCTAGATAAATAAAATCTATGTCACGTTGGTCGGCATAATTTTCATAAACAATAAATGAACCAATAGTTATGAAAAGATAATATATACCACATCCGAATCATAGACAGGACGAGGGCCGACGGGGGCGGATACCAAAACCATCACACTATATAAGATGCAATAATAAAAGTAAGAAAATAATACAAGTAAGAATATTTTTCCTTCCAGAAAGAAGATAAGAACAAGAGGCTCACCACGGTGGTGCTGGCGATGAGATCGGCGCGGGTGATCGACGGCGGTGAAGACGGGGACGGGGCGTGACGGACCGCTAAACCTAGACAAATATTGAGGAAAAATGGAGGTTGGAGGTCGAGCTTGGAGAGGAGAAATCTTAAGTAGTGTGGCTCGGGCATTTCATCGAACACCTCATGTGCATAGGAGGTGAGCTAGAGCACCACAATGCCCCCCCTCGCCGGCAAGAGAAAAACAGAGCAATGGAGTGCTCTGCTCGCGAGCGAGGGGTATATATAGGCAGCACTATTGGTCCCGGTTCGTGGCATGAGCCGGGACTAAAGGGAAGCCTTTGGTCCCGGTTCATGCCATGAACCGGGACCAATAGTGGTGGGCCAGGAGCCAGGACCATTGGTCCCGGCTCGTCCCACCAACCGGGACCAAAAGGTCCGGACGAACCGGGACCAATGGCCCACGTGGCCCGGCCGGCCCCCTGGGCTCATTTAACCGGGCAAATAGCTCCATTGGTCCCGGTTCTGGATTGAACCGGGACTAATGGGCTAAACTGCCCTGGACGAAAGCCCCTTTTTCTACTAGTGAGTGTGCTTGCGGACATCACTGGATAAGTTGAGTAGGACAGGAATTGGGGTGGCTTTTAGCTGATGAATATCATGGGGATCTATTTAGCACTGGCATGGTGCATCTCAGAGGGGGAGACGAGTCATCAGGTGATCTTCTCGTCGGGAGGTGATGTTTTGCAAGCACTGAGGCCGCTACTACCGGTGCAATTATGTGGAAGGAGGCATGTCCCGTGAATAGAGTTTAGATGAGGTTGGCGACTGTGTATTTGCGAGGGCAAGGGGTTAGAGCTTGTGTTGCCGGCATGAGGGAGATTGAAAAATGAAGGGAATCACAAAGAGATAGAGTGAGATGGATGAGATGTCACTTCTTGATTGGTTTACCATAAGGAGCAACTAGAGCCCCTATTCCTAGGAGCTTTGACCTTGAAGGATAATGTAATATCTGATTTCCAGTGTTAGAATTGAGACCAACCGTCTGTGCTCCCTCTGCTTCTTTTTAGTTAACATATAAGTTCTGTCTTAAGTCAAATTTTGTAAAGTTTGATGAAGATTATAGAAACTATCAATATTTACGATATCAAATCAATATTATTAGATGCACCGTGGAATTTAATTTCTTATTCTATATCTTTTGTATTGCATATGTTGATATATTTTAATATAAACTTGATCAAACTTTAGAAGTTTGACTTAAGTTAAATATTATATGCGGAGTAAATAGAAATGAAAGGGGTATATATACATATAAAGAGGAGGTTGTGATCGACGGACAACATGTTTGCCTGATGGTTCACTTTGTGAACTCAAATCATGAGATGCCTAATTTGTGTGCTGATTACGAGCGCTTCCCGTGTTCTTAAACAAAGTACTTCATCACAAGTTACAATATTTCCTCTGGCTAATTTTAGTCCCTCAAAATTTGAGAAGGCACATCATTTTTCCATTTTCCTGCCTTTGGAACTGATTAACTTTTTCAAGAGGCAAACTAGGAGGTAAAATAAGAAACTGAGATGCTTCAGATCGGCCTCTCTGGGCACTCTAATTGATAAAAAATGCTACACCTATGTAGCTTGTTACGTTAAGTTACCTAACTTCCCTTCCCCATAAACTCAAAAATGCTACACTTACGGGTCATCTACGGATGAAACTTACGGACTGCTCCCACCAGCCATAAACTAATCAACCCCCCTGATTTCCAGGGGGTGGGCCTGGCCCTTTTTCTCTTCCAACCAAATCAGCCCACATCAGCTCATACATAAGTTTGTCTCAAAAAAAAAAAAAAAAAGCTCATACATAAGTTTTGTAATAGTTATTACGTAGGTGTAGCAAAGCCCCTAATTGATCTCTGTAATCCATAAAGTCTTTAAGCTCCAAAAAGCAGCAAAAACTAGTGCCTCTCACCCAAAACCCAAAACAAGCGCAGAGCGGGTGACATGAGGACACAGGCGGAGGGAAGATGTTGTGGGGCTCATTTTTTCAGTGGATGGTCCTGTATCATTAAGAGCTAATTTTTGGATATGTATTATATTGCACCATCTTTGATGACCAAAATTACTATTAGGAGTTAATTTTGGGACCTGGTTTTGGAAGCTGAATTTCGGGAATCGGTTAAAAATGCCCTTAATCAGAGGAAGGAGCACTGTGTCAACTAGTCAATGATTCATTATTTTGACCTCCTAATTGCATGCCCACAACCACATGTTTAAGATTTGATAGCAAATCATGATTAAGCCCAAACGGAATCGCCAAACAGAATTTTGGAATCGGAAAAACTACTTTCAAACATCAGGCACCATAGCAAGAGCATCCCCTAATTTTAGAGACTGTGAATGTAATTCATTGAACAAAAAATTACGGGTTGGCTATGTGAATCACTGTGAGGCTGCTTTCCAAAAAACTGCGTCGAGACCGATTATCTAAGTCCATCAAAGATCTCCCACGTACATCAACACATGCATGCATGTAACTATGTATGCAGAGTAATAATAGGATAGGGTACGTAGGCTACATGTGTTAATTAGCCGTGCCTGTCGTAGACATGGTCAACCTGGTGCGGCGGGCATGGCAGATTCTTCTCCGGGTATGGGCAGACGCCATGTAGCGCGGAGGCGCACGTGGACTCGCCGACGCAGGCGAGCTGCCCGCAGCAGTAGTCGGTGATGACGTGCTTGTCGCCGGAGAAGAGCGCCCGGATCAACTGCCCAGCACATGATCTTGGCACACCGGTCACCGTCTTGTAGCAGTTGCCGCCGGCCAATACAGTGGCCTCTTGCGGTGGGGGGCTTCGTCCGCCAGCGAAGGCGACGGCCAGGAGGAGGCACATGCATAGGCCGCACAGGCACAGTCGCCGGAGAGGCATTGCCGGTCAGGACAGGGTGCTTGGCACGGCGCTATTGTTTTGTTTATGGATCTGTGTTGGCTTGATATATACGTAGTGGTCAGGATGGCGTTTGGCGTCGGTATATATGGAAGAGAAGAACGTAATCAACGCACTGATTGATAGCCTATTATTTTTGGAACTCCAGTAATGAGATGCTTAATTTACGTCACTAGTCATCAACCCGTGCATCTGCACGGGCTAGCATTATATGTAGCTATATGTGATAAAATTTCAAGAAAAATGTTTGACTGTACATGGATTTCTTGGGATCTAAAAGTATGTGAAGAAAAATTAAGTGTACTCTAATTGTTAATATCATGTAATTGTTTGCTCATCTATGTAAGTCCTGCTGCATCATGATCTAACTGGAATATTTACACAAATTAATCTACATTGATTTTGAAAAATCATTGATGTGTGTACCAAGATCTAACTGAACCACAACACTGATATATGAGACACCACAAACAAAACATCACCAAATATATATTTCAATTAAAAATAGCTACAGATTTATGTTCTACCTTAATATATCAAAGGTGTTTTGGTGACAAATTGACATCAACAACTTAATATTGAAACAAAAAGGGGAGCCAAGCAATACTTCGCTTACATTCCCTTATAACATCGCAACATCAGAGAAAGAAATTGCCGTAAATAATATGTCCACATCACAATCAAACAATCCAAGTGTTGACCCAGTAATTGTATGCACAAAATAACTCACCCACTGATCAGGAAGTATAATCCAAATATGAATAGTTGGCGTTAAAACTGACGAATAACAAACCTGAACGTCTGCACTTGAGTTTGGATGGTCCGGAATTCAGTCGGAGCTACACACACAACCATCATCCCGCATCATAAAGCAGGCCTCAACCCTTGTGTTATCCAATAATCGAGAAGACTGCTTGAATAGAAGAGCAGGAACATGAACATCATTAATTCGGCCTGTCATATAGCACCATAAACCTTCTGCTAACACCATATTCGTTGGTGCTTTATAAGGCACACCCTGAAAAACATTTGCCAGCGCTTAGATGGATTAGGAGGTCCGTTGATAGAACTCAGATAATTCAGAAAGTGCTATAATGAAGATTCAAATTCATTTTCTTCTACTGTATCAACCATCAGTATAATAGCCTGAATCTCAACCTTTTTTTCCTGGTAATATCGACTCTTTTCAGTATGCCCAGATTTTAAACAAAATTAAACACCAAGAAACAAAAATAGATATGGAAACATACTTATAGGATAAAAAATGCTAAGCCTGTTGTTTGAGATCTGCTATGTCAAAACACATGCCTATGACAATGACTATGCATTTATTCACACAAAAAAGATAATGCCTATGCATCACGTTTTATGTTTGTAGAAACTCACCACATGTCACACTCTCCCAAAGCAATTAGCTTGTTATTTGATTCCTAGCAGAATTAGTTTAATCCCTTGTCTCTCTAATCTTCCACATCAATGAGAGGATATATAGCTGGGAAAAAGGAGACACTGAGCAAAGAAGAGGAGGCCATATTTCTGGTGCCAAATTGGTGGAGGAGTCTAAAAGATCAGTCACTAAGACTGTCCAGATGGCTTGTCCAAACTTTGTACAGGGGATGGAAGCACCTCGCGAGGCCGCTGCTACATCTATGCCCCGACATAATGTTGTTCTGATCGAAACTCGGGAGGCCACGAAACTGAATGTGCCACTAATCTGCCAGAGTTCTTTCCCTTAGCAGCGTTACCGATGACGCAAGCCACCCAATCTACATCGAACAGTCGTTGGTACACCTCCTCCATTGCATCAACCATAGTTGGATTAATTCATGAACTGAAGACGCTGGATTGATGCATGCTCAGAACTTGGAAGGTGTTGAGATTCAAAGATGTAGAGCAACAGGACCAGTCTGACATGTGCAAACGCTGCTGCAGGGATTCCGTGCTGCTGCTGGAGGAGATGCAGACCACCCCTGGTGGTTCTACTTGTTACGTACATTACATGATCAAGTTGTGAACAGTTCCATGATTATTTAAACAACCACATAATACATAAAAAATTAAGGATAATGAATTACTTGCCGGGATTGTCACGATATGAGTGACTGACATGACCTTAAACAGTGTAGTGGTGGTAAAACATGGCGTTATTAGTCTGCCATACTTCAGTATAATAATCTATTAACTGTACGTACCGATCAATTCCATATATGTATTAGCAAGTACCATGGCGATAAGAGTATGGGAGTTGGTCACTAAATAAGTATCTAACCTGATACTAATTGAAGGGTTGGAGCCCGACCACAATATATCCCACTTAGTTGGCATGCATGTCCCAGAATTTTTTTTCCAGAGGCAGTGCCTTTAGAGGGGTGATTTTGCAGGAGAGAGGGTCCGCCCATTGGTTCCGAACCTAATTAGGATTACAACTGTTACGGTGATTGGCGATTTTAGGGGCCGTCCATCCACTCCAATCAAACGGTAGAGAAATAGGAGTTACGCCGAGTTACGAAACTTAAATTACGTGGAATTACAAATAACGGTAGGACCATTACAAAATTTAGGTGGGACTACTAATTTTCTAAAGGGCAAATCCGTCAATTTCCCTCCAATCTCACTCAAGGCCGATACATCTCCTGTTCACCCTCACCGTCGGGTCGGTTCCTTGATCGTTCCCCTCTCGGTTCGAAGCAGAAGGGTGGGTTGGCAGAGGGGGTCGGGGAGGATGGCCGCTTGGGGGAGGAGGCGGAGCCAATGACCCCGGCGGTGGCGGCGGCGGAGTGGCCCCAGGGGCTGGAGGACCGGCGTCTGCTGCGGACCCGGTTCCTGGCCATCAAGAGCCAGATCGAGCGCACGGCGGTGGTAGCCGTCCAGACGAAGAGGAAGAGCACCCTGCGCCGGTTCGGCGGCCGTGGCGTCACGGAGAGGAGGCGGAGAGAAAGGCCACCGGTGGCCCCGTGAAGGTCGAGGAGGCCGCCGCCTTGTCGTGCTCACCTCGATCCACTTTTTCTCGCATGTGTTCGGTGCGGGCAGAGGAAATAGCAGAGGATCACGTCGACGTCGACGCCCGGGGGGTCGAAGGGAGGGGCGGCGGCCTGGAAGAGCGCGACGAGCAGCGAAGCAAGTCGGTCGTAGGGCTGGAGCAGCAGCACCACAGCCTCCTCGATCCCCTGTTCTCATATCCTATCCGTGCGAGCATGGGAAATAGCAGAGGAGCACGCACATGTTGACGTCCGGGGAGTCAGAGGGGAGGCGACCTACCGGTGGAGCGCGGTGAGCAGTGGATCCGGTCGGTCGTGGGGCTGAAGCATCAGCGCCGCCGCTTCCTCCTTTCCTTTATCAAAGCTGAAGTGGTGTCGTCGACGTCGTCGTTGATGGTGGCGGTCATGTTGCCTGGGATGCCGTCAACACGCCGGTGCTGCCGCTGCTGGTGGAACTATGCAAGTCGCTGCTGGTGCAACACTGCTGCTCATGGTGCCCAACGTCGTCGGCGCGCAACTCTCCTACCTTCTGCCCACCGCGTCGCCCGGCAATGTCGATGGTTCAACAACATGGTGATCACCCGAATGCCCATCAAAATTGTTGGCATGTGTTGCGGCTCTCATGGTCCTACTGCCAACGGTGGGCGTCCAAGAGGCACTTGACCGCCGTGGCATCCCTCGTCCTCAAACTGCGCCGGTTTGGCGGCCGCCCTGGCAAGCACGTCCCAGCGGTAGGTGGGCGAATTCAGCTGAAGGAGCCGGAGTACAGATGTATACTTCCCCCTTCTCAGTGCTTTTGATTACAGTGATTATAGTCAGTAGGTATATTTCCCCCTTCTCAGTGCTTTTGATTACAGTGATTAGAGTCAGTAGGTAGTGATTAGAGTCAGTAGGTAATACTGAACATGGTAAATTTCATTAGAATATGACTTGCAAGTTGATGGGTTCAGAACCTTTGTGCTGTGAAAAACAGTTATAGTAAGAGATTCAGACAATGTTCTTCTGATTAGGCACTGGACTAGCAAACGGTTTGGTACTGTCTGAGTCTTTACCCATAAAATGTGATAGTAATTAAGATCATATTATGCAAGAACCAAAGTGGTGCTGATTTATGATTAAATCTAGAAAAAGACTGATATTTGGTCACATGGATGAATGTTAATCCTTGTTGAGCGTGTCACTTGTATAGAACACAGTGAAAAATAAGGAAAGAAGACTGATATCTTCTCGTGGAGGTGTGGATGCAGGACGCCTCCAACGTGCCAAAGATTAGCACATGGAGCTGCCGGAGCCGGACGGCCCAACCTCACCGCCGACAGAAAAGCGCACGATGGTGCATGGAGTCATCATCCATGTTGGATCGGTGGAGGATCACATCACCACACGTTGTCACAGCTTCACTTTCTGTGTTTTTGATATGGTTGATGGCACCAGCCCTTCTCCTTTCGAAGATGGAGGTCACGGGTTTGCAGGGGACAGGCTGGAGATTTTTAGATTTAATTGTTTGAATACGCATATTTCATTTCATATTGTGTCAAGTCTTGCGTACTACTCCCTCCGCTCCATGCGTTTCAAATTTGTGAACGGAGGGGTGCTTCATATGAGCTTCTATCTATAAACTTTTGTCCGCAATCTATTTGTGATAACTTCTCTCAAGGTAGGAGCCACTTTTGTATGCTTACTTCTCGTGATTCATTCTTTGTTGTCAAATTCTCGTTCATTTGGTGAGCTTGTGTAATATATGTGTTCATTGATCATGGCCAAGTAAATCAAATTGAATTTCCTGTTAAGGTCTGATGCTTACAGCTAAACTGAACAAAATATATAGTGAAATAATCAACTGATAACAAAGCAAAGAAAAGGTTGCCCCCTAGTCCTTGGAGCTGAGTCCAGTTCTTAACCACAAGCTTCCTCAAGGATAAGCAGCAACAACAAAGATAATTTAGCTTTGCACGATCCTCGCACTTTTTATGCAAATCTGAATAATCTCACTTGAATTTAATAAAATGCATCAACTTCTATACAGCTTTTTTATGCAAATCTGAATAATCTCACTTGAATCTAATAAAAATGCATCATCTTCTATACAGCTTCTAACGGCCGCCAGTAAAAACTGATAATCTTCTCTACAACAATCTAGAGCTCCTTTATCTTCTCTTGTTGTGCAACATCCTTCTTATCATGTTCTTGCGCCTTCCTTCCAGCTCTTCTAACCACCCATCCTGAAATTGCACAGTTTTTAAATCAAAATTGCACTGTGGTATTGATGTAAGCATATCTGTTTCCCATTTACTGCTGCCTTGTGTATGGATCATTGTGAACATTAAAGATGATACCTGAGTTACTCAAAGCAGTTGACACTGCCAGATTATTCTTTTGAACTTTTGGAGTGATAGTGGGAGGCTGAGTATCTAGAGTTCCATTCACTGCCTCTGTAGATTAATATCTGCTCATTGTCAAATGACAGGAGAACACAAGGAACAAGATCCTACACATAGAGAACCACATATTTTTTGTTTAGGGTATAAGAAAGTATATACTCCCTCCGTATCAAAATATAAGACCGTTTTAGTAGGCTAGTTTAGCCTACAAAAATGTCTTATATTTTGGTTCAGAAGTAGTACATGATATATTTCCATCATCTGTAACTACATGGTAACATAATGGCTATGGGGGGATGAGAACCTTCAGCTTTGCTTCATTTTTTTTGCTGTCACTTGGTTCCAAACCCTCGCAATCAATATTTCACCAAATCATTTCCCTCAAAAGCATCCCGAACATCCATTACAAGATTGATATATGTTCCATTTTCGCTGCAAAACCAAGGAGTAAAATAACACTTGTTTAGTCTCATGTCCTGGTCAATACGGACGAAGAAACACATACATCTACAGTCTATTTTACAGCAAGTAACTTTTGTAGATATAGAACAAGTTACCTACATGATACATGATACAGTGGGGAGGCAGGATACAAATCATAGAAATAGCAAATGTCTATGATCTAATATCCTTGGCATACAACCTCACAAATAAATTTGGAATCAATCGTGAGGCCAGTAGGGTCAAAATTAGCATTCATTTGTAATAATTAGCTCATGGTTATCCAGATTTAGCAGGCAGGATTGCGCATTTTCAAGCATGATATGAATCATCCTGTGAACACACCTCCCGAGTTGGCAGCGACATCCTCGCATATCGAATTGCCAGCGGACCCATCACCGGCATCACACCACCGTCGCCGCAGCGGTTCGGGAATTTCCACCCACAGCTTCTTCGAAACGGCACAGTAAGGCGAAGCAGGTGATGCACCACCGGTGGCCGGTGATGGGTCGGTGTAGAAGAGTAGTGGTATCCGATCCTTCAGGCGAGGTGGGCGGTGGCCGGCGGCTCCGATCCCGCGGGTGAGGCTGGCGGCTCCGATCCCGCCAGTGAGGAGGGCGGCGGCGTTCGAGCGGACTGGGCCGCGGAGGAGAGGGTCGTGGGTGAGGCGGCAACCGGGATCCCGCAGATGAGAACGGGGCGGCGTTCAACCTGGCTGGGCCGGGTGGATCGGAGGAGCTCCGATCTGGTGGTGGCGTGGAGGGGATAGGAGCAGGAGAATACGGGGGTGGAGCGATTGTTACGTGCGGGGATAAGATCGTGGGGGTTGGATTTTTTTTGTTCATGATTGACTGGTGGGGGTCATAGGCTGCCAAGGGCCGCAAATTTGGAAAAGTGGCCGGATTATATTTTCAGTGAAGGGGGAAAGGTATTTTTGGCGTAAACACGTGAAATATTTTCAGAAAATTAGAAAGTATCGGTGAGGACCGGAACGAGCAAGATCGGTGCTTGTGGGTCCGGACGACTGAGATCGGTACTTGTGAGTCAGTACAAGTAAGATCGATAGTAGCGAGTCTGGAAGACTACGATAGGTACTTGTGGACCCATATGAGTAAGAATGGTACTTGTGGGCACGGATAACAAAGATTGGTACTTGTGGTTTCAACGACTAAGAGCGATATTAGTGAGCCCAAACAAGTACGGCCGATACTTGTGGGTCTGAACAACTAAGATCGATAGTAGCGAGCCCGAATGATTAAGACCGATACTTTGTGGGTCCGGACAACTAAGATCGATGCTTGTGGATGAGAATGACTAAGATCGCTACTTCTGGGTCCGGACGATTAAGATCGATAGTAGTGGGCCCGGACGACTGAGATCGATAAAAGCGAGCCCGAATGCGTAAAATGGTATTTGTGGGTCCAAACGACTAAGATCGATACTTGTGGGTCTGAACGACTAGGATCGATAGTAGTGAGCCTGAACGAGTAAGACCGGTACTTAAGTCCGGACGAGTAAGATCGATTGTAGTGAGCCCGAGCGAGACTGGTACTTGTGGGTCCGGGCGACTAAGATTGGTATTTATGGATCTGTACGACTAAGATCGATAGTAGTGGGCCCGGACAAGTAAGACCGGTATTTGGGGGCGATCACACACTGGTGGAAAAACAGGCTTCCGTCCAGCCCCATAAGTCGCGAAGCTGTAGGAACCGCGACTAATGGGACCTTTAGTCGCGATTCGAGGTGAACCGCGACCAAAGGCCTGGGCCTGTGGCGCTCGGTGGCCAGTGGCGCCGTGAGGTCTTTAGTCGCGGTTGGCCAGGACAACCGCGACTAAAGGTTTTCGGGCACTTTTAGTCACGGTTTGCCGTGCCAACCGCAACTAAAGCCCTCCCTATATATACCCATCCAGCAGCCAACACTTAGCCATTTGGAGCCATTCTCTTCACAAGTGGGTGTAGGTTTGCTTTTGGTTCCTCTTATGCACATAAGGTGTTTGATGAAATGCCCCAAGAGCATGAAAGAAACATGACATGAAGTGTTGGAGCCACACTCTTGATCGCGGTTAGCAACTTGATGAACCTTTGATGTGTCAATATGCATGTGTGTAGTTCATTGTTTAATTTATATTGTTTGTAGCTAGTTAGTTTAACAAATGCATGATGGTTAATTATATATTTTATATTATAATAATGCAGATGAATCGGCAATGGATGTACGGTAACCGACTCTCCGCGAGTTCACTACGGGTTTGAAAGATTTCCTCGTAGTGGCTAATGCGAACAAGCGGGGGTTTTGTTATCTGTCCATGTGTTATCTGTAAGAATGAGAAGGGTTACTCTTCCTCAAGAGTTGTTCACATGCATCTGCTTGAAGGGTTTCATGCCAAGCTATAATTGTTGGACCAAGCATGGAGAAAGAGGGTTATAATGGAAGAAGATGAAGAAGGGATGATTTCATCGATGAAAGCTATCTTGCTCATTTCGGTGATACTTTCATGGAGGATGCTGAAGGTGAAGGGAAGGTGAAGAAGAGGCACGTGATGATCCGTTGATGATCTTGGTCGGACCATTGCTGATGCACGGAGACGCCTGCGAAACTGAAAAGGAGAGGGAGAATTTGGATCGCATGTTAGAGGATCACAGAAAGGCGATGTACCCGGCTGCGATGATGGTCTGAAAAAGCTGGGCTGCACAATCGGATTTGCTGAAATGGAAGGCGAGGCAGGTGTAGCTGACTCGGCATTTGAAAACTTGCTGAAAATGTTGAAGAATATGTTTCCAAAGGATAACGAGTTGCCCGCCAAGATCGTCTGAAGCAAAGAAGGTTGTCTGCCCTCTAGGTTTAGAGGTTACAAGATACATGCATGCATCAACGATTGCATCCTCTACCGCGGTGAATACGAGAATTTGAATGAATGCCGGTATGCACTGCATTGCGTTATAAGATCAGAGGCGATGACCCTGGTGACGATGTTGAGGGCCAGAAACCCAGGAAGAGGGTTCCCGCCAAGGTGATGTGGTATGCTCCTATAATACCACGGTTGAAACGTCTGTTCAGGAACAAAGAGCATGCCAAGTTGTTGCGATGGCACAAAGAGGACCGTAAGTCGGACGGGGAGTTGAGACACACCGCAGATGGAACGCAATGGAGAAAGATCGACAGATGGTTCAAAGATTTTGCAGCTGACGCAAGGAACATAAGATTTGCTCTAAGTACGGATGGCATGAATCCTTTTGGCGAGCGAGCTCCAGCCATAGCACCTGGCCCGTGACTCTATGCATCTACAACCTTCCTCCTTGGTTGTGCATGAAGCGGAAGTTCATTATGATGCCAGTGCTCATCCAAGGTCCGAAGCAACCCGGCAACGACATCGATGTGTACCTAAGGCCATTAGTTGATGAACTTTTACAGCTGTGGGGTGGTGTCCGTGTGTGGGATGAGCACAAACAAGAGGAATTTGACCTCTGACGTTGCTTTTCGTAACCATCAACGATTGGCCTGCTCTTAGTAACCTTCGGGACTGTCAAATAAGGGATACAATGCATGCACGCACTGCTTACATGAGACTGAAAGTGTACATTTGCCAAATTGTAAGAAGAACGTGTACCTTGGGCATCGTCGATTTCTTCCAAAATTCATCCAAGAAGAAAGAAAGGCAAGCATTACAACGGCAAGGCAGATCACCGGCGAAGCTCGCGGAACGACCGGTGCTGAGGTATTTGATATGGTCAAGGATTTGAAAGTCATCTTTGAAAAGGGTCCCGCGGACAATCAGTTCGAAGGGAGCTGACGGGCACGCAGCCATGTGGAAGAAGAAATCTATATTCGGGAGCTAGAATATTGGAAAGTCCTAGATGTCCGCTCTGCAATCGACGTGATGCACGTTCTGAAGAATATTTGCGTGAACCTCCTAAGCTTCTTGGGCGTGTATGGGAAGACAAATGATACAAAGGAAGCACGGCAGGACCAGCAACGTTTGAAAGACCCTGATGACCGGCATCCGGAATGGTTTCAAGGTCGTGCCAGCTACGCTCTGACCAAAGAAGAGAAGGTCATCTTTTTTGAATGCCTGAGCAGTATGAAGGTTCCGTCTGGATTCTCGTCCAATATAAAGGGAATAATAAACATGGCGGAGAAAAAGTTCCAAAACCTGAAGTCTCACGACTGCCACGTGATTATGACGCAATTGCTTCCGATTGCTTTGAGGGGGCTCCTGCCGGAAAATGTTCGAGTAGCCATTGTGAAGCTATGTGCATTGCTCAATGCAATTTCTCAGAAGGTAATCAATCCAGAAGTTCTACCACGGTTACAGAACGATGTGATCCAATGTCTTGTCAGTTTCGAGTTGGTGTTCCCGCCATCCTTCTTCAATATTATGACGCACCTCCTGGTTCACCTAGTCGAAGAGATTTTCGTTCTCGGTCCTGTATTTCTACACAATATGTTCCCCTTGAGAGGTTCATGGGAGTATTAAAGAAATATGTTCAGAACCGTGCTAGGCCAGAAGGAAGCATCGCCAAGGGCTATGGAAATGAGGAGGTAATTGAGTTTTGTGTTGACTTTGTTCCTGAACTTAAGCCGATTGGTCTTCCTCGATCGCGCACGAGGGGAGACTAAGTGGAAAAGGCACGATCGGAAGGAAATCAACGATATGTATGGACGGCCATTCTCTGATGAAGCACACCACACTTTGATCTTGACCAATTCCAGCTTGGTGGCTCCGTGCTTTGAGAAACACAAGAATATTTTACGCTCGACAACCCGGGAAGCCTGAATCCTGGATTAGGAAGGCCCACATGGAGACTTTCGGCAGTTGGTTGAGAAAACATTTAATGAATGACAATGATGTTGTAGATCAGCTGTACATGTTGGCCAAGACACCATCTTCGACTATAACGACTTTCCAAGGGTACGAGATAAATGGGAATACATTTTACACGATCGCCCAAGATAAAAGAGCACCAACCAAAACAGTGGTGTCCGCTTTGATGCAGCAACCGAGAATGGGCATCAGGTCACATATTATGGTTACATAGAGGAGATATGGGAACTTGACTATGGACCCTCCTTTAAGGTCCCTTTGTTCCGGTGCAAATGGTTCAAGCTAACAGGAGGTGGGGTAAAGGTGGACCAGCAATACGGAATGACAATGGTGGATTTCAACAATCTTGGTTACCTTGACGAACCATTCGTCCTAGCGAAGATGTCGCTCAGGTTTTCTATGTGAAGGACATGAGTAGCAAACCGAGGAAACGGAAAGATAAGAAAGCGATCAGTACATCATGCGATGATCCAAAGCGCCACATTGTTCTTTCAGGGAAAAGAAACATCGTGGGAGTGGAGGACAAGACAGACATGTCGAAGATTATAATATGTTTGCTGAAATTCCGCCTTCAAAGTGAACACCGACCCAAGCATTAAGTTAAATGATGAGGATGCTCCATGGATACGGCACAATCGTAAGCAAGCAGGGACACAAGGAAGAAATGATGTGTAATAATTTATTGTACCAAACTTTGTTGAATGGATCATGTGAATTATATTACCCGTGATGTGTTTGGTGTCCATTTTGAATGATTCGAGATACCACCGATGATACATGAAATTTGGAGTGATTTAGTCATACTCCTGCCTAGGCGTATAATATGCATACTCGTAGTCTTCATAGCCGCCGTCGTCGTTGTCTTGGTAGTCGCCGCCTTCTAAGTTGCCGCCGTAAATGCCGCTGCTGTCGTCGCTGCTGCTGCCGTCGCTGTCGTCGGGCGGCGCTAAATTCGAATCGAGGGTAGCGCAGCGGGGATATCGCCGCCGTGATGTAGTCCATGACGCTCTGCAGAGTCCGCCATACCACCATAGCCGACGGCCGGCCTCGTGGAAGTTCCCGGAGGCGACCGTCCTCCTCATACTGGCGAGTGCCCTCTCACGCCGATTGATGAAGAAGGCGTCCCAAGTATGCTGGTTATCGGGATGCCGGCGATTCATCCGCTGCTCCGGCGTGAGGTCGAGGTAGTAGTGGTTCGTGATGGCCGCCCGCCAGCAGTACCACGAGGGACGGAGGGACTGCACGCCGTCGGCGCTTAGGCTCCAGCCGGTGGGGACGCTTGTAGCCGGTGGACAAGGGTAGTTCGAGGCGCAAGCTCCTCCACCTGCTGGTAGGTTAGAGTGGGTGCGGTGGAAGCCATGAGAGAGTGATGAGAGATTGTAGAGATGTGATAATGCTGGCCAAGCCGGGCTACATATATGTAGTGAGAAATGGCGGAAAAATGGGAGCGGGAAGACAGGAGGCGGGAAGAAAGTGGCGGGAAGAAAGAGGCGGAAGACAGGGAAGAAATGGCGGAAAACCCTAAACCTGCATAAGGGCCTTTAGTCGCGGTTGGGCAAAGCGACCAGCGACTAAAATAGCAACAATAAGTATTTTGTTGTAAGTAGAAACAAAATAAAATAAATAAAGCAACAAAGAAAACAAAAAAGTGTTTTCAAATTTGAAAACTAATGGCACTAACAGAAAGTTTATAATTTTCTAAAACTAAAAGCAAAAAGAATTAAAAATAAAGCAAAAAACAACAAAAATAAATAATAATGCAGAAAACAAAACAAAAAACTGGAAAAAATAATGTCGCCTAAGTATTTTGTTGTAAGTAGAAACAAAATAAAATAAATAAAGCAACAAAGAAAACAAAAAAGTGTTTTCAAATTTGAAAACTAATGGCACTAACAGAAAGTTTATAATTTTTCTAAAACTAAAAGCAAAAAGAATTAAAAATAAAGCAAAAACAACAAAAATAAATAATAATGCAGAAAACAAAACAAAAAAACTGGAAAAAATAGTGCCGCCATGGACCCCCACGGCTGAATACGACTAGAAACCCTACATGGGCTGTGATTCAGGCCCGCAGGAGGCCAAGTAGGCCCACAGCACATAGCTAGTGATGATTAGGCTGAAGCCTGCAGTTGAGAGGAGCTCGAGAGGGTGGGCGCAGCGCTTATAAATCACTCTCGAGCTCTCTCAACTAGCGAGTGGGACTAAACTTTTAGGCGCAGGCAGCACAAGGCCTTTAGTCGCGGTCGCCCGGACCACCGCGACTAAAGGTGGGCGCTGAACATAAAAACCCGCTTAAAAACCTTTAGTCGCGGTTGGGCAGGCGACCATGACTAAAGGTACCTTTAGTCGCGGGCCTCGTAGCCCACCGCGACTAAAGAGGGGCTATAAATACCACGCCCCGATTCTCGTCTTCTCCGATTCCCTTTGTTAAATGCCGCCCGTCGCCCTCGCCCTCGCCGCCGCCGTCGCCCTCGCCGCTCGCCGCCGCCATTGCCGCCGCCGCCGCGACGCCGCCCGCCGTCGGCCCGCCTCGTCTTCTGCTGCCCCGCTCCTCCCAGCAGCCCGCTACCTCGCCCCCCAGCCCCACTACCCAGCCTCGCTACCTCGCCGCCTTGGCTGCCTCCTTGTCGCCGGTGGCACGCCCGAGGCCATCGCTGGGCTCGCCCGGTGGGCGCGGGCGCGCCATCGCCTGGGCTCGCCCGGTGGGCGCTGGTGGCAGCGCCCAGTGAGCCCACAAGTCCACACGGTGGGCGCTGTGGCAGCCTGTGAGCCCCTGAAATGTAAAAAAAAGCAGGAAAAAATATATTAATTAAAATTATTAATTAATTAACCAATTAATTAACTTAATTAATCTTGTTAATTAATCTAACTAACCCTGTTAATTAACCTTAATAACCTAATTACATCACCTTGACATCATGCTGACGTCATAATGGCATTTCCTAATTAAATTAATTCTGTTAATTCTAAAAATGAATTAAAACTTTGAAAATTAATATTAAATAATCCGTAGCTCGGATGAAAAAACTTTCTACATGAAAATTGCTCAGAACGAAGAGACGAATCCGGATACGCAACCCGTTCGTCCACCACACATCCCTAGCATAGCAAACACGCAACTTTCCCCCTCCGGTTCATCTGTCCAAAACACGGAACACCGGGATACTTTCTGGATGTTTCCCCTTCACCGGTATCACCTCATACCGCGTTAGAACATGTCTAGCTTTGCTTGTTGTCCTGTTATGCACTTGCTTGCTTGCCGGCCAGACCAACCGGGACCCACGTGGTTGTCTGTTGTCCTCGCCTCCCTCTCCGTGTGTATTGTCCTCGCCTCCCTCTCCGTGGCGCCGTCGTCTGCCGCCCGTCTCGCGCTCTACCGCGACACCCTCTCCCACCCTTCCTCGCCCCTCCTTTTGCCACCGCCTTTTCGCCACCGCCACCGCCACCGCCCCTTCTTCACTTAATTAATTTGTTTTACTACATATTTTCAGGATGACATAATGGCGGACGATAGAGCTGACCGATTATGGACAACTATGATCCGGACGGTGAAGCACATATGTTCGGCATCATAAACGGCGATATTCAATATGTGCCGACCGGAGAAGAAGAAGATGATATCTCTTCTTATCTGAACCTTGACAATGAAGATGAAGGCGCCGTCGACAAGATGATGTCAAGAAACGCCGATAAACGCATTTATCTTCAAATGGAAGTAGCAACCACCTCCGCGCCGAGGTATATATATACATTGAGCCTCTGGTGATACAAACTAACTGATTTGAATAAATATGTGTACTAAAGCGCGACTCTCTTTCTTATTTTAGCCCTCGGCGGATCGTCAAACAATCGAGTACGTCGTCAAAGCGTGGCGCAACCAAGACGATGAAACCAGGAGAAACATGCACCATCGAGGTTGTCGACGATTACAACCGGCAGGCCGCTGGAGCCCCGCAAGAACGCCACCAAGTTTGTCAGCCAATGCGGAGCCATTGTTAGAGACAACGTCTCGATCACCGTCCGAGAGTGGAATGAGCCAAAGAAGGCACGAATTGATGGTTTCACTTTTGTCGATAAGAGAACAAAAAGATTGCTTCAAGAAGCTTATGGAACATTTCGTTCTACCTCCGAATACAACAAATTCGATGAGGAGGGTAACAAGATTGAGGAAAACAAGGAGAGGAGGAGGCTAGTCAAACAGTTCGCTCTTCATAAGATGGCCGACGCATTCGGAAATTCAAGCAAAATCTAGCCCGTGACTTTGTCAAGCAGAACAAGACTCCGATTTCAAAGGACAATATGAGAAACTGAAACATGATTGGCCAGAATTTGTGAAGCAAAAGAAATCGGAGCAGTTCATTGAAATATCGAAAAAAAAGGAAAATGCGGCTAAGAAGGAGTACAATCATGTTATGGGGCCAGGAGGGTATCACATTTTGGTGCCTAGGTTGGAGAAGATGGAGAACGAGATGAGGGCGCGAGGAATTCGTCCAGTGCGGAGGATGGGACCCAAGGGCCAAAAGCTGGTGGTACGGGCATGGGGGAACGCTGAACCCGGAGACAGGGGAGTGTGTTTACCGGGCAAATTAATTAAACCCACCCAAGCCCTTATTGACGCAATGAAGGATGCTCAACAGGGAAGATCAAGTTCAACAGAGAGAACGACGCTACTGACAAAAGCCCTCGGGAATCCTGAACACGGAGGGCGTGTACGAGGCATGGGGCACATTCCGTGGAAAATAGGGTTCCCCGAACGATGACCCGTGACGATTCTGAAGCCGTAAGAGAAAGATGGATCGGGAAGCAGATGTTGTGGCGCGGTTGGCATCGGAAATGGATGTGATGAAGAAAACCATGAGTGTACTAGTAGCCGAAAGAGATGCAGCTCGGGTGCAGCATGAAGATCATCCAGCGGATCTCGGAAGCCAGCAGCGGAGAAGCAGCGTGGCTTCCACGGAGGCCCCCACCGGCTGGTGCAGATGCACCGACGATCGAAATTACTGCACCGGAGCCTCGGCGGTCGAAATTACTGCACCGGAGGTCGAAATTACTGCACCGGAGCCTCCTCGCTACCCGTGGGCGGTATAAAGGAGATGAAAGAATGTCATCTGTATTATCCTATCGGGAACATGTCCATGAAGGTAGCCATCGGCAGTGCTTTACCATGTTTACTGGAGCACTCCACCACAACAACCCCATTCAAGATGGCTATGCTCGTGTCACGGTGGAGGACATAGTCCAAGGGTTTGAGGACACGGAGATTGACATTGCTACACCAAGGGAGAAAAGACTTGGAGATGTCAAGCGCCATTTCATTCTATGGCAAAAGAAGTTTATCAAGTTTCGGCGAGGCGCCAAGGACAACAAGTCCACCCCCTCACGGTGGTGGTGGTGGCGGTGGCGGTGGTGGTGGTGGTGGTGGTGGTGGCGGTTCACCTACACCTCCGTCACGTAAGCCGACGCCGCCCCAGTCCTACAACGTCCGGCGGTGATCATCCGCCGCCCCAGTCCTCGTCCGGCGGGTGATCGACGCCGCCCCCAATCCACCTCGGCAAAGAGGCGAAGCAGTCCTGGATTATTAACCCGGACCCTTATGTACCTAAGACCACAAAGGTACCGGAGCCATCATCAAGCCTCTCCCACAAGGCCTTGGGAACGTAGTGCCGAGGAAGTCGACGCGCCGCTGGCTGCTGATTTGGAGAAATGGAAGGCGGACTGCAAGAAGAAAAGAGAGCCCGAGCCCAAGCCAGTATTTTCGATAAGCAAAAGAAGTGGGCTAAGTCATTTTGAGCACACCGTCCCAAGCCGCGAAGAATCTGCCTAACGACTATGAGCGTGAACTTGCAGGCAGGCACTCATGTTCAAGGAGAACAAAGAGCGGAGAAGGCGAAAGTAAAAAAGCGGAAACAAGTTGCCCAGCTCGGGAACAAAGTAAACAATCGATTGCCCGCTTATAGTGGAAGCCTTCGTCCGGATGACCCGAGATCATACAAGCTGCGGCAACACATGGATTGACTGTAACGAGTGCGAGAACAAGCGCCAACTTAGGTATTACTCTTCGTGAACTGTTAGGCCTTGATGAGGCACCAGTGAAGGAGGTAGTAATTACATATGTCAAGAATGGGCCTCTCGTCGAGCTCTGCGCAGAAAAGGATCTACGACCAAATGAAAGGTCTGCTGAATTGGTACAAGGGTTACATAAAAATAAAACGCCAAAGAATATATTTATGCGGAAGTTAGACATGAGCATCACTTCAAACATTACTATGTACAAATTGCACTGAGTGAATTGTTCCAGCTTTTCAATCTGCTTGAGCTCGACAAATCTATCATCGGTTGCTACGTTCGTAAGTGATTTATTAATTTCTACCCCATCTCGTTCATATTGCCTGCACTATATATATGTCCTAACTATATTGTTGTGTCCGCTATTATACATGCAGAATGAAGATTAAGGAATGCAGAGTAAGGAACATCCATGATGTTGGGTTCATTGACCCACACATCGTTAATGGACATGTGTTGGAGCGTCACACCGCCGACGTGGAGGCAGACCTGTGGCAGTTTCTTACAAAGTAGGAACTCAAAAGTGATATTCTATTTCCTTACCATTTTGGGTGAGTGTTTCTGTCTTGAGCACATTCTCTTTTGTTTACTCCATGCATGGTATGTGGCGGCTAATCGATGAGTTATGCATGACGATCGTGCATGTATCGTGTCCGCAGGTTCCACTGGATTCTGCTAGTAATTAAAGTTAACACCTCGAATGTCTCGTCCCACGACTCTCTGAATATGGATCCAAAGCTTTGGGCCGACATGAGAAGAATGCTGCAGAAGTAATTATTTTCATTCATTTGCGCTCTATATCGATCGGCCTATTTCGTTCATTTCCTAATATCAAGTAACTAATAACTCTCTTGTTCATTTAATTTTCTTTGCCTCGTAGGGTTTGGAGACGGTTCGTAGATACAAAGGTCGGTGAATTCAAAAAAGAGCTAGAATTCAAAATGTTAAAGCCTAAGAATGCTGGGGATATTCAGCCACCGTTGACCAATCTATGTGGATACTATGTCTGTGAGAGGATCCGGAGATACACCTCTGAGCGGGTTCCGAGTGATACCAATGCTCAGAGGAATAACCTCCGGATGATGCTTAGTCCAGAAGCTCGCTTCCGACCACTTCAAGAGGAACTAGCTGGATGGTTCAGCAGGGAAGTCCTCCATCCTAAAGGAGAACACTATTACGAGGACGTAGAACTTTATATGGATTAAATCATGTATGGAAACTTGTTCAAAATTGTATATGGTCATCCGATGATATTGAATATATATTGTATATTCCTCTTGAATTCTTTTTGGTTCTAATTTCAAATTTATTTGAAATTGTACATTCATATGCATGTATGTAGTACCGTAGAATATATGAAACTCCTTCAAAATTAAAATAAAGCACAAAAGAAATAAAACAATACAAATTAAACAGAAAACAGGTTTAGGGGGGGCTAAAACCCTAAACCCTTTAGTCGCGGTTGGCGAGAAGAACCGCGACTAAAGGTCCTCCGCCTAACGGTCACTTTGGCGCCCACGTGGGCGGGCCGTTAGTCGCGGTTCTTAAGCAGCCGCGACTAAAGGTGGGGGCTTTAGTCGCGCTTATTTGGTCGCGGTTGCGCAACCGCGACTAATGGCAGTTGCGAACCGCGACCAAAGGCCTTTTTTCCACCAGTGACACTAATAATGCTATGGCCGTCCAAAACCACAACTAGCACTATGGGTCGTCTGATCCCTCAACTAGTACTATGGGTCATCCGAATCCGAACTAGCACTATCGGTCATTCGGGTCCACACGCTGTGATGGGTTGTTCAGTCCCACAGCTAGTACTATGGGTCGTCTGGACTAACAACTAACACTGAGTCGTCCGATCCCCCAACTAGCACTATGGGTCATCTGAACCCAGAACTTAGCACTGTCGGTCATCTGGGTCAACAAGCACCATGATGGGTTGTCTAGTCCCACAACTAGTACTATGATTCTTCTGATCCCACAACTAGCACTATGGGTCGTCCAATCCCGTAATTATCATTATTGGTCGTGTGATGCCACTACTAGCACTATGGTTTGTTCGAACCCAGAACTATCAGTATGGGTAGTCTGAACCCACAACTACCTTTAAAGGTCGTCCTGATACACAACTACCACTACGGGTCATGTGGTCCCTCTACTAATACTATAGGTAGTCCTGACACACAACTACCACTACGGGTCGTCCAAACCACGACTAGCACTACGGGTCACACGGACCAACTACTACCATTATGGGTCATCGCGACCATGACTAGCACTATGGGCCATACTGTGTAGGAGATATGCCCTAGAGGCAGTAATAACAGTTATTTTTTATCTCCAAAGTTTGTAATGAAAGTTTATGGTCCATGCTATAACTGCAATGATTCTCGATTCTGCAATAACACAAGGCTCGGAGGGAAACTCATATGCACGTGTGGTATAATAAACTGTAAAATGTATTCCTAGTCATGCCTCTAACACTAGCTCAAGTATTGCATGATGATCCTGTTTTTCTGATCATGGGCATGTCTATGCCGGCAATTTTGAGGGCACATTGTTAGAAGAACACTTGTGTTGAATCGATCCGAATTGATGTTATGCTATGAGATACGTTCTTCACTAGTTAATCGTTAATAACACAGAGAAAGTTAATGTTTGCATAATTCCTTAGACCATGAGAGTATCGAGTTCCTTCGTACTTGCTTCGTGAACTTTGGGGTTTGTTAAATGACATCAGTAACTGGGTGGCTATTACGGCGGCTTACGGGTTCACGGAAAAGTGGCAAGAAACATGATAACTCAAGATTGGGATTTGCTCCTCCGACGATGGAGAGATATTCTCGGGCCCTCTCGGTGTTACGGTATCCATCATCGTCTGGCCAGGCACAATGTGATTTGATCATAGGGATGCCGGAACACGGAAACGAGAAAAGAGAACAAAACCGGTAACGAGGTAACTATCATAGTGGACAAGTTGTTGATCCACAGGGATGCAAGAAAATAAAGGTCTGCTATATTCCAGCACACAGATCCCTTAATACCAAAAGTAATGCATGTGCAGGGTCAAAGAGAAATCCGCGTACTGGTATGCTCTCATTTAGCTTAGCACCACCTATAAGACTTCCCTTCTGGGAGTTACTGGGATAGATATTATTGCCGAATTTATTGTTTTGTCACTCTTCCAAGCCATGTCCTTTTTTTATTCACTTGAATAACCAGCCTATTGACCCAAACTGTATATGTGTCATTGAACAAACTCCAAGCAACAAGGCCACATGGAACAATTGGAGCACCATCAGCGGTTACCTCAGGTGCACAATCCGATGTCAAATGTGCAGCATTCTTATACCACAGTTGTTTGTCCCCTTGACTTTTCACATACCTAGGAAAAAACGAGCAACCATTGATCTGAGTATGTCAACATAATTTGTTCCGACAGGGCAATAGTCAATACAACAGTATAGTGTGCCTGCTAATGTATAGAGCTAAATGAATACACAAGATCCAGTCCTATGGTGTCCTATAAAAAAGAGAATAGAAGGTAGGAAATGAATATTTTCAAATTCCTTGCGAAGCACTGAACTAGATATGACAATCTCATTTTCAGAAAGGAGTGCCATCTTAGAATGCAGCTAATCTAGCAAAAAATGTAGATACAGGTCTCAGCAAAATGAACCACATGTTATGCAACTACTGTACTAAGTCAAGATCCCTGTTGTATGCTCAAGTGACTTAAGTACAACGCGCCGCCGATCTGCTGCGGAACGAGAAGAGGGGTCTAATTGCGTTTTTCATTTTTGATTTAGGAGTGTCTATGTAAAATTCTAGGGTCTACTTTGTAATTTTAGATTAAAACTCATCTGACACAAAAAGTTACGCCATGTAGGCAAAAAAAAGGCCTCACCTGTCATAAACTCACTTACCAGAGCCAAATCCGCCGATCAGTTGTTTTTCAAAATCATTACGCAAGATGTGGTGTTTTCTGTAGAGAAACTGTATCCTAGTGTTTTTCGCAAACCTAGCCCTCAAAGTGGTGGTTTTATGCAATTTACTCGAATTACAAGCATAGCAAGAAGAGCGAACTAGATGGTTATGCTTTTTTTTAGAATGGAGGCACATGCCCGGCCTTAAAATGAGGCCCTTAGAGTATTCCAACTAAGGTTTGACACGGGGTGATGGGAACAAAAGCAAATAGGTTCGATACATGGCCGGAAAGGCCTCACAAGCGAAGAAGCGCATGCTAATACTAACTATCACACCACAGCACCAACGAAAGCACCGTACCCAAGGACTGTGATTATGCTAAGCACATGTTTCCATGATTAGAGAAGTCATAAGCTTGCTCTCAGTATACTTATTATTTTTCAGTGATAAGGATTTAATTAACCATGTCTAGGCATAAGCAAGCAAGATTTCAGATTTAGACTCTCACAGCTACTCTAATCATGCATGCCAAGAATTCGTACAACTGGTAAATCACCCTATTCAAGTGCTGAAATGAATATAATTAAACAGCAGTAGATTTCAGCAAACATCCCCTCAGGCCGGCCTTAATATGTTCAGACTTGGGAACAGGCAAAATAACAGAGCAAAAGTACTAGAGCGATCAGGAAATGTATTGCTCTGAACATGCAGTTGGTTGGGCGTAGTTCGGTGGCAATCAGAGCATGGGACTGCCGCGGCCGCACGACGACGCGAACATGAGGATCGGAGGAGCTAGTAGGACATATATGCAGATACCTGTAGTCGGCCGGAAGCTCGCCGGCGGCGAGGTAGTACGGGCGATGGACGTCGGAGGGGAAACCGCTCGAGTAAACAGGAGGGAACTGCGCAGCCTGAGGCAGTATGGTTTCCGGCGTACGGTAGAGAGATCGATCCTCTGTCGTCGGCGGCAGGTTAGGGGGCGCCTGGGAAGCGGAGGCTTCCGCCGACTCGGCGCGCCGCGGTGGAGGGCCTGCAGTACTGGTGGCCGGCCGGATCCCTGCGGCAGGAGCGAGAGGAGGGTGGTGGCGGCGGCGGCTATGCGAGGGGATTGAGATTGGATTCGTCAGTGCGTGGGGACGGGGACGAACTTGTCGTGCGGAACGGAACGGACGGAGCAGCTCAATTACTAATTTACCCTTTTTACAGAAAATAAATCTTCAAATGACTTTCCCAGATCTAACAGTCCGAAAAATTCTGAGGTGGAATTATATGAAATTACTGATCGTAACTCGCCAATCACCGTAAAAGAGCTCAATTAGGATATCCTGCTGCAAATTAATCAATCAAGAAAGAAATTAATACACTACTTGCTAGATTAAACCCAGCAGCTCTTTACTGCTACACATCCTTGTGATTGCCCTGTGCCTCCAATTGATGTACAACAACATCTCACGCTTCAGTGTAACATCAGGACGGAGATGGGTTAGAGGGGCATCATCAGCACAGAGAAACTTAGAGAATTAGGGATAGCAGGAGATAATCGATCAGATTGTACCTTTCCCAAGATGATTCAAGATGTACCGATGGTAGAAGTGATATATGTGCGTGGATGAACATTAGGCGTACATGCAGCAGGGACGACATTAGGCTTATTTTTTTATAGATCATGCGTGATGTACTAATGGTAGGAGACAATCAGAGGAGTCCTATTTTTTGGGGCTTAGACTTTTTTCACACGCCAAGGTGGAAATCGGGAGGAGACCTGCGTGCGGAAAGAGGAAGGGCCCGAAGTATTTGATCTCTTCACGTGGAAAGGTATGACTCTTTGATCTGTTTTTTTACTAAAGACTCTTTGATCTATTATTTGATCATAATCGTAGAATTGAGATCCTAAGGATATTTTTACATGATTTTCTAGGATTCACATGGTAACTCCAATGGTGCCTCCAATTAGTAAACATAAGATATAAGATAGTTCCATCCTATCTACATAAGTGGTGCTTTTTTTCTCCAAAGAAGCAGCGACCAGCTTGATCCTATCTATGTACGTGGTGGATTTTTTTTCAAAAGAAGCATAATTTTTAAATATTTTCTCAGAAATTGGACGTGGATGTTGGGACATCTTTTTGAACGTGTCAGCTTAAACTTTATTTAGCTTGTCCAGCTCGATTCTATCTATGTACGTGGTGGTTCTTTTTTAAAAGAATTATAGTTTTTTAATTATTTTCTCAGAGATGGGACGTTGGTGTTGGGACACCTTTTTGAACGTGTCAGCTTAAACTTTTATTTAACGCGTCATCTTATTTCAATCTATGTACGTGATTCTCAAAAAAAATCTATGTACGTGATGCTTATTTAGTTTTTCTCGGAAATTTGACGTTGAAGTGGGGGACACCTTTTTGAACGTGCCAGCTTAAATCTTTTTTAACGTGTCATCTTATTCCAATCTATGTACGTTATGTTTATTTTTTTACAGAAAACAAACATCTTTTAATAGATCTTGACCATCAAATTTTAAATCCGATGGTTAAATTAATTTTGTTTATGTGGATTAACGTGGAGCCTCTTATGGTGCCTCCAATTAGTAAATATAAGATGGTTAAAAGCATTTGCCAAATCATATTGTGTTTTATTTCCATCCATAAATTTTCCTTGTATTTTGTATGAAGTATTTTCTGTACAAAATTAAATTACGAACATATATTGTGTTTGAGAAGTGCAATATTCTTCTAAACCATGCATGTTTTTAGGTGTATATCATGTGCATGCGTTTTTCTTTTGGGTGTGGCTATGTCTCAGTCGTCGACTGAGACTTGACTGAGACTTAACCAAGTCTAAGTCAACTGACGTAACATGCAATAAAGAAAAAGAAAAAGAAAAAAGGAAATTTTCTGTATGGATCTCCATGTAAAATCCCACGAATATTGCATTGACTGAGACTTAGTTAAGTCCCAGTCGACTGAGGTTTAGCAACTCCATTTTTTTTACATGTTTTTCAACTTGTATGCCATGTTTTTTTTCTGAATAAAGACACCAAAAGGGCATATTTGAATAAAAGAAAAGCCAGTACAATGGATAGACAACTAGACATAGAACACCCAACAAAAAATTAAAATTACATTGAAAGCATATTAGTCTTCTACTTCCCCCATTGTACACGGCCCACCGGAGATTAAAAATTGCACTAAACCAATAGAAAAGGAAAGCGACACCTGCAAACGCCCTTGCCTACCAGGCTTTGAAGACCGCAATAATCACTTGCCACTTGAGAGAAGATCTATAAATCGTTGAAGCAGCATCGACTTGTGCATCACCCCATGCAGAACAAGCTTGTGATCCATCACAACTAGTTCAAAGGTTTGGAGAAACCGGGGCAAGACATAGAACAACATGGAGGAAGATGTCGGAGTTGCCACAGCAATAGCTCTTCTTGAAGATACACGAACTGCACGATCAAAAGGGAACAAACAGATCTAGGGACATAAAATCGCACAAGTCCTTCGTCGGCGCCGGATCGAACACATTCGAGGTACAGAGGACTCAAGAGACCTTATTCTAACACACCATCGCCAGGACCACATCATCGATGTTGCCGAACAAAAAAAAATTAAGAAAAATAAAACAAGACAAACAGGTCCCCACTTCTTTTGTCGCCGACAAGGCCGCCTGATGGAGAAGAGGAGGTGGACTGAGGCAACACTGTGTAGGGAAGTGTGGCGGCAACGCCTAGGGTTGAGAGGAAAAGTCTCCTCGGGTAAGATGTAACCATGTTTGGCATGCCGTGAAATGGAGAGCATGGGTTTTGTCCACTAATTTCTCCAGATGCTATATTTATTCTGGAAAAGATCTTCTTTTTAGAAACACATGTACTTTACAGATACACAGCTTGGGATCCATGATCCAAGAAATTATAAAGCAACTCATACAAGCAAGAATTGCAATGTAACTTCTTGGAGTCATCAAGTTGGACTGGAGCAGCGGTACTGCCATTCACCTTCACGAACTTGATCATGTAAATGTTTCCGGAAGCCCCTTGAGTCACATATCCGAAAATCCTGGAAAACGTGAGTGATGCGATGAACATACTTGGGACGAGGATGATGCCCTATAAGTGTAGGCTGTCGAACCAAAAGAATCTCAACCATAACATTGAGACATTATTCCAACTCCCAAAAGAATCAAACCAACAGAAGCAACATGACAGACAAACTTATTAGATCTAATTAATGGGATCAGAAAGGACACATGCCTCTCCGGTATCATCGCACCGCCCTCTGTTGAAAAAGGTGAGGCCTAGGAGGTGCTTAGGCATGATTAGGCGCTACACATCGATCAAACGCCTCATATGGGACAAAAGGAAAACTCTAGGCATGCCAAGCATTTTGTGAGGATTTTCATGTTGACAAGCATATTGTAAAATCACAGGTTGATTTTCTTGCCAGGAATCAAAATTTTAAGTCAAACCAAAAGAATCTCAACCATAACGTTGAGAAATTATTCCAACTCCCAAAAGAATCAAACCAACAGAAGCAACATGACAGACAAACTTATTAGATCTAATTAAGGGGATCACAAAGGACACATGCCTCTCCGGTATCATGGCAGACCTCTGTTGGAAAAGGTGAGGCCTAGGAGGTGCTTAGGCACGATTAGGCGCTACGCATCGATCAAACGCCTCCTATGGGACATAAGGAAAACTCTAGGCATGCCAAGCATTTTGTGAGGATTTTGATGTTGACAAGCATATTGTAAAATCACAGGTTGATTTTCTTGCCAGGAATCAAAATTTTACTAATACGATATAATAGAATTTTAAGTCGCGCGACGCTACCCAGCCGCCAGGGAGCCGCTGCTAGGGTTCTCCTGCCTCTCGCCGGCGTCGGTCCACCTCGTCTCCTGTGGCCTTAGGGCCATGGAGGCGTGGTGGATCCTGGCCCTAGCTGGTGGGAGGGCTTGGCTTATTTAATGCTTTTATGAGTTTTCTTAGGTTTTTGTCCTGCTCAGAGAGACGAGATGGCGGCGGCTCTTTAAAGATGGAATAAGTTTCTCCCGCCTAGCCCTCGTCTCGGTGCTGCTTCTAGCGTCATTGGAGGGTGTCTGTGGAGATTTGTCTCAGGCGGATTTCGTGGGATTTGATCGGCGTTTGTATTTGGTGGATCCACCCGGACCCGGTCTTTGTTCGTGTGTGTTAGTGTGTCTACAGGTTGGATCCTTCTGATCTAAGCTTCTCTTCAACTGCGGCGGTTGCTGTTTTCGGGTGCTAGTCCTTTAGAGCCTTAGCACGACGACTTCCCAATTACCTACTACAACAGGTTTTTCCTGTCTCCAGTGAGGAAGGGGCGATGACGGCGGTGCGTCTTCGGCTCGCTTTAGTGTTTGTAGTCGTCGCTAGGTGGCCTACGGATCTGGATACAATTTTTATTATTTCCGGTATTTGTTGTAATATCATGATTGACGATGAATAGATTGAAAGTTTCTCTGCAAAAAGGGGCAAAATGTAATTTTAGAATAAAAGTATTGTAAAGAATAATAAGTTTCACCTCCAAATTTTGTGTATGGCGAAAAAAATATTTAGGCAACTGCTGAAAAAATCGCAATAGATAAAATTTTTTTGTGAGTATTTTTTTTCTATATTTCCATATATGTAAAAAAGTTCATGTATGACAAACGATGTCCACACATATTTTAATAATTTTTCCATAGATAAATACATTCCCTTATGGCGTAATATGCTTTGTCCATTGTATATGTTCTTGTATTTAACAAAAATACTATGGTAATTCATTTAAAATGTTTCTACAAACAAAGATGATAAATAATTCCACTGCATTAAATTTACCTTTTTTTGTCTTCTTATGATTATGTTGCCAAATCAAATTACATCCCTCCTTGAACACATTTTTTCTCTTAGAAAGGAAAGTAAACGACAAAAAAGAAAGTAAAAAGGCAGTAGCGAATATGACAAAGTGAATAAGAAGAAGACAGGAGAAGTCTACTTAATGGGGGAGTTAGGGTTCTGTGGCGAATAAGGCTGGCCTAATTATGGTTTCTTTAATTCTGTTGATATTTGTCATTCTTTTTTTTTCTTGATATTTTTCCTTCTTTTGATATTTTTGTATTGTTTATTTTATTTTTGTTTGGTTTGATATTTTGGTTATTTAACTTTAACCTTCTTGGGTGTTTCACCAATATGATGTCTCTTGGCACTTACTTCTCAAAACATTCACAAGCTATTTTTTATTCACGAGTATATAAAATCTTATGGTAGTTTTGTTTCCATACAAAACAATCAATGGTGTGTCATGTGATGCAATTGAACATTTCAAAATACACATGTACATTTTCAAGAATGTTAAAAATAATCCAATATGTGTATTTCCTGGAATATTTTATTGACATATCAAAGTAATTGCATAAATTATTTGAACATCTATTTTGATATATGTCAACATTTTTTACATGCGGATAGAAAAAGAAAAAGACAACAAAAACAAAATGTTACCCTGAGAAATCCTCAAGACGATGCCTCAAGAAGGAATTGTCAATCATATGTTGATGTGGTCTGGTCTAACAGACCAAGAAGATCAGATTTGGGATGTCACAAAATAAGAAGAAGACCAGATTTGGGATTATCGCCCCTAAATTGAAGGTAATTCAACTGAAAATTACGACGGAGTTTTTAAAAGAACATATTTCCACAATGCAAAAAAATAAAAAAATTACATACATAAATAGATATTTAACATGTTCAAAACAACATACTTCCCTACGTGGCATCGGCAAAAAAAAGAAGCAAATACGTTCATGAAAATGTGCCCAAATAATTTGTTGTTCGGCCAGGATTTTTTATCGTGCAAATCATAATATTTTTTGAATGTAAATCTACAGATCCGTCGTGGATATGTAGAAGATTTCACAAATTTGTTGTTGATTTTTTTAAAACTTGGAATTTTTTTTTTGACTTTTTTGAAATAACGGGTTCCAAGGAGCCCATCCTTCATACGTTCGCACTCGAGCTTCAAGCTAACACATCTTCAACAAAGTCTTTTCTCAAAAAAAAAATCTTCAACAAAGTCATATATACTGGAGGTTACCACCGCTGAAGAGTAAGCTTCAGCCAATATCTTCCTAATCGGCACGTGCTCACACAAAACAAAGCATGTGTCGGCTGAAGGTACATTATACTGAGAAGTTTGTCGAATACAAGATGACTACACCAAATTCTTTTTTTTTTTTTTTTTTTTTTTTGAGAACGACTACACCAAATTCTGCAAACACCTCTATGGACCACTATCATGCCACTCATCCGAGAGTCTGATAGCATTGGCCTCGGCGAGGACCAAGATCCAAAGAAGCTTTGAGCCTCAACAAGGACGACGACCAACGCCAATGGTTGCCACTAGGATGAGTCTGAACAGACGGCCACTGCATGCGACCGTCGTTTGGAGAAGAGCACCACCACCGCCTATTCTGACACCTAGTTTGGCATAATCGCTCATGTGGTCATCTTCAAATCGACCAACGTGTATGTAATCGTAGTCGGTTTTGGATATTCAACCACGCGAAACACCTACATTTTGATTAGGACAAGGCACACAAGACCTTAGTGGACAGCGGTACAACCCCCTGATTCTTGGATTGAGCCCGAGAACAGTGCCCGGGAAAGGCACTAGATAATTGCAGTAACGTAGGACAAGATTGCTTTTATGCTAAAATTTGGCAAATGCCAATACTGCCCGGAAAAGCCAATAGATGATAGCAGAAACGTAGGACACGATTGCTTTGATACCAAAAGTTGGCGTGTCAAAATTTGGCAAATGCAATATATTGGCTAATGGCTAGTCACTGTTTGGTCATCAGTTTTTCTTGTCAAGCTCACAAAAAGTTGCCAAATTTTGGGGAATTCTAATTTTTCCTAATGTTGCTTACCAAATACTTATTGGTTTGGCATCAAACAAATCTATCTCATAAACCAAATGCATTACACACAAACAAAGAATTGGAATGACATGTACGATCGATTTATTTGACTGTCCAGCACATATCCTCCATGTAGGTACTACCGAAAGTTGAATTGCAAATCACACGCATGCACTTGGAGTAGTACTCTACTAGGGTACGTAGCTGGAGTATTAGTTAATCGTGCCTATCATTGACCACACGGCTGATCAGCCTCCGGGGGAGTAAATTGCATAAAATCACCACATTGAAGGCTAGCTTTGCGAAAAACACTAGGATACAAAATCATTGTAGAAAGCACCACGTCTAGCGTAATTGTTTTGCAAAAACCACTGATCGGCGGATCGGGCTGAGTTAAGTGAGTTTATGACAGCTTAATCACATGCGATCATGCTCGTGCTCTGTGGACTCATATGCGGGAAAGGTGGCCTCTCCGGTCGGACAACTTTCTGATCCATACGGGCAAGGAGTGGCTCCTGAGTTTGCTCGTCCAATGCTCGGAGCAGGTACGCGACATGGTTATCATGCTAATCTGGAGGATATGGCAGTTGCGGAATGACTGTGCTCATGGCAAGGAGGTACCAGCAACATTGGCGACTGTGGAGTACCTGGACAATTACTACAAGTCCATTCGGCTTGCGAGTCGCTTTACTACAGAAGAAATAATAAAAGGTAAAATGCCGGTTTCAGAGCAGAAGTCCATCATTACTGCTAAGCAACCTGCGCCACCATGGCCGGCGCCTCCCACGGGGACTGTCGCCCTCTCGGTTGATGGATCCTTCCGTCAGGAAGATGGGTCAGCAGCAACCGGTATTGTGTTGAGAGACGGATCAGGTACGGTGTTACTTGCGGCGTATCGCTACATGTTTCAGTGTAATGATGCTTTGGAGGTGGAGATCCATGCTATCATGCAGGGCATGGCCCTGGCCATTCAAAACACAGTTCTTCCGGTGGTCGTGCAGTCGGACTTGGCGACTGCCTATCTGCTTTGGTAAACGATGAGCTCGCCAAATCAGCATATGGACATCTGGTACTTGAGATTAAAGACTTGGTGAAGGAAAGGGAGTTTTCAGTTCAGAAAATACAACGGAGTCAGAATAGTGTTGCAGATCGGTTGGCAAAATATAGCCGTACCGAGAGAACCACGGCTGTGTGGGTTCACTCGGTTCCACCATGTATTGAGGACATTTGGCCTCTTGATTGTAACACTGTGACCATATAATAAAACTCCCTTTTACCCCGCAAAAAAGTGAGTTTATGACAGGTGGGGCCCGTTTTTCACGTACGTGGCACTCCAGGCCGTCCCGACAGCCGACGAACGGCGTTAGGTCTCGTCTTTAGTCATCCCTGCATTCGTCTCTGTTTCCCCATTCATCTTCCCCCCCTCTCCGCCGCCGCGCGCCTCCCTCCCCTCCTCCGCCGTCGCCCCCTCCCCTCGCTCCCCTGCCGCCGCCTCGCTCGCCCCCCGCCGCCCCTTGTCCCTCGCACTGCAGAGATGCGTAGCCCGGTGAAAGGTGGAGTTGCTGGTGGCGGCGATCCGCCCGGCAGCGGAGGAGGACCTCAGTGGATCCAGGCGAGATTTGCGGGAGCTCGAACCCTAGCAAGCTGACGGAGGAATCAGAGGAAGAGGACACGCAGTATTCGATGGAATACCGGGCGGCGAGAGCATTCGCCGCGGCGGTGAAGGCCAATCCGACGAGAAGCCAACACATCGAGTCATCCTACGGCGGCGTATAGTGAGATCCACTTTTCTTTGCTCTTCCCCTTCCCGTTCTCCATTCAATGAGTACTCTCATTCAATTGCATTGCTAGTGTACTCTAGGGTTAGGGTTCATATTGCTCTATCCTCCTATCAGATGGAGTAGATGCTGTGGATTTGTTGTCATGTGCTCTAGGGTTGACATAATTTAGATTAGTTCAGATTCTGTGATTTGTTTGTCCTGTGCCCTAGGGTTGACATTTTTAGATTATTTGACAAATAAGCTGATTTAGTTGATTTTATAAACGAGCAACAAAGTTATCCTGGTATAGTATATGATTATGATATTATTAATTTAGAAAAATGCATGTTTGTGCTTTGTTGTTCAATTTATTTTAGGTACATTGTTAATTGGAGTGAAGTTAGACATTTGGTTAGGTTCACTGTTAAATGAGTTATCCTGTTATCTGCTTTATAAGTGACAAAGGATTGTATTAGTGCACTGACATGAGTTGTTTCATTAGTGTTATTCAGTTATAATTAAGCACTTATACTGCTATGTATTTTATATTATTTGCAGTCTGGATGATGAGGTTTGGGAATTGAGGATGCATTTCCATGACAGAGACAATATTGAGAGATCTATGATGATGTCAGACATAACATTTTACAACCTAGTAGCACTGATAGAAACAGAAGGTTATGGATTTAAAGATTACATGTACTATGTCAGGGATCCTGGGCTAGGTATAGAAGGAATGGAAGAAATAGATGATGATGACAAGCTTGAGGAAATTCTAGACAACATAGCATTGCAAAATCAAAAGATATTGAATGTGACAGTTGTTAGGGCCAGTTCTCCCAATGCTGCAACTATAAACACCAGCTCCAATGTTATTGAGCAGCAAATCCCTCTAGAAGAAATTTGGAGAGCCCAAACTATATCAGATAGATGAAGGAGGAGTGTTGTTCAGTGCTGGAAATGTGCATGTAGCAGCAGCCAGTTCAGAAGCAGCAGAACTGGAGCCAATGCCCATACAGTTTCAAACACAGCATAGCACAAACAATTTGGAGGAGCAACTTGCTTTAGGTTATGTACAAGTGGAAGAAAATCCTGTAAACAATTCAGAGGAGCAAATGGAAATTGAAAAGGTTATGGAGGAGACAAGGAGGAAGGAAATTCAAATGTTTAGGAAGAATAAGAAAAATAAAGAGAAGGACACTTCTTTGAAGAGAAAAGCTGCAGTGATGGATAATGAGGAGGACAGTGATGATGATGATTTGGAAGAATATGGTGATATCCTTGCTAGGCTTGAGGAGATGAAAAGACAGAGGGAAGATCCACTCCTTCATTGTGAAGGGGACACAGATGTTGAGGAAATGTATGAGACAGAGGAGGAGGAGGATGCACTATATGAGCCTGAAAGTGAAGAAGAGGAGGAAGAGGATGAAGAGAGTACTCTGGAGGAAGAGAGTAATCTGGAGCAGGTAGGGCAAGATGGACAGAAGAAGAAAAAGGAGAAGAAACACAGCAAAGGCCCAACAAGCAGATCACATGCAAGTGTAGAGGAGTTGTTTGAGGAGGACTAGATACCATCTTCTGATGAAGACAAGAAACCAATGGACTTGGGTGTGGAAGATGATGATGGTGCAGAGGCATTGGCATATGTTTTGCCCAATGGCAGGAAAAGCAGAGCTAAGAAGATGAAGAAAAGGTTATGGTATGATGAGAATAGAGCTCACCCAGCTGAGCAATTTGTGAGGCATCTTTGCTTCATTGATGTGTACCAGTTCAGGAATGCACTTCAAACAATGCACATTGCACATAACAGGAACTATGAGTACCATAGAAATTGTAGTGACAGGGTTATAGCACAATGCATAGATGAGACATGCCCTTTTTATATATCAGCTTCTCATATTGCAAATGAGAAGACTTTTACCATAAGGAAGCAGTATGTGGTGCACACTTGTCCTTCTGTGTTAGAGAACACAAAAGTTACTGCTAAGTGGGTTGCAAAGTTTTGTGAGGAAGCAATCAGAAATGACCCATGCACACCAATCACTACTATAATTAACACTGCAAAGAGCAAGTATGGAGTGGAAATATCAACCCACATGGCATACAGGGCTAAGAAGGCAGCAAAGAATGTTGTGTTAGGAGATCAGAAGGCCCAGTACACTACGATTAGGGATTATTTGCAGGTTGTGCTAGATACTAATCCAGGTTCAAGGTGTATAGTGACAACAAGACATTTGAGGGAGCATCCAAGCACAAACCCTAGGTTTCATGGATTATTCTATTGCCTAAATGGATGCAAAGAAGGGTTTCTGAGTGGCTGCAGACCATTCATAGGTAATTCCTTGGTATATAATGTGTGTTTGAATAATGTGTGTTTTCAAATAGTTTGCCTAATGTGTTAACTTGTTATAGGTCTGGATGGATGCTTCAAGCTCACTACTGGTCAACAGATCCTTGCTGCTACTGGAAGAGATGGGAACAATAATATATTTCCCATTGCTTTTGGAATTGTTGATAAGGAGGACACAGATTCCTGGACTTGGTTTCTATATCAGCTGAATGTAGCACTAGGTGGCCAATCTGGGAAGTTTGGCAACTACACAATAATTTCTGATAGGCAGAAGGTAATGAAATCCACTTGTGCTAGCTTTCATTTAGTTCTTTCCAAATCATTTCTAGTAGTTACTTGCATTTAGGTGTAGCTACTTTCTGTACACAATCATTTAGTTCTTTTTAGTAGTTACACAATCATTTAGGTGTAGTCACTAAGTTAGCTTTACTTAAATTCACACAGGGCCTGCTTAAAGCCATAAACAGAGTCTTTCCCAATTGTCCACAAAGGTTTTGCCTCAAACACATTTACCAGAACTTTCAAAATGCTGGGTTTAGAGGGCCAGAATTGAAGAAATAGATGGATGAAGCAAGTTACTCATACACTGAACATGGTTATAATGTTGCAATGGATGAGTTGAAGAGAGAGTGTGAGGCAGCATGGGCTTGGCTTAGTAAAATCACAAAGCACACTTGGGCCAGACATGCCATGGACACAAATTGCAAAACATACTTAGTAGTTAACAACTTAAGTGAGGTTTTCAACAAGTGGGTTCTAGATGTCAGGGCTAAGCCAATAAGGACCATGGTTGATGGAATTAGAACAAAATTAATGGTCAAGTTTAATACAAATAGAACCAAGACTCATACTGTCAGATGGGAGATTTGTCCAACATATGCAGAGAAATTGGAGGAATCAAAGAAGTAGTCTAGAAACTGCCAATCGTTGATGGCTGGCCCCAACCTTTTCCAAGTTACTAGTGAGGAGAGAACATATGCTGTCAACCTAGCACATAGGACTTGTGGTTGTAAGAAGTGGGATATGACAGCAGTTCCTTGCAATCATTCTGTTTCTGCTATACACAAGGCTAAGCTTCAGCCAGAGGACTTTGTTCATGATTTCTTCAAAAAACCTATGTACCTGGCAGCTTACAGTCCTATAATATATCCTGTACCTGGCCCTGACATGTGGACAAGGATAGATAGTTTGGACATTGAGGCTCCTGTTTTCAAAGAACACAAGGGCAGAGCACAGACTAAGAGGAGAAAGGGACAATTTGAGAAGCCAGCTCCCAAAGACACTTCAAGAATGGCCTCAATTACCTGCTCCAACTGTAAAAAGGTGGGCCATAGGTACACCAATTGCCATGATGCTCTAAAGCCTGCACTTGCTATGAGAAAGAACAAACATCAGGTAACCACTCTGCTATGAGAAATACTAAATTTGTTGTTACAATATTGCTTACTAATATTAAACTACTTGTTTCATTCCAGCCAAGCACCAGCTCTTACCCACCTGATAGTAGAAGCACACCAGCACCAGCAAGGACTGCAGCCTCTGCTGCTGCCAGTCCAGCTCCAGCAAGGACTGCAACCTCTGCTGCTGCCACTGCTGGTGGATCATCAAGGAGGGCAACATCTGCTGCTGCTCCAGCTAGGAGGCAGCCAGCTGCTCCAGCTGCTCCCAAGGGTAAGGCAGCAGCCAGTAAATCTTCATCATCTGCTCCCAAGGGTAAGGCACCAGCTGCTCCCAAGGGTAAGGCACCAGCAACCAGATCTTCATCAGCTGCTACAAAGGGACCAAGGTTAGCTTTCATGCCTCCAATAGCAAGTGATGGTTCCCAGAGAGTCAGGAAGCCCAGCAACATAATGAAGGATTACTTGACTGCCTCTGGTGCAAAATGGTGATGATTTGGTTGTGTTGATGTTTTATCAAACTATGACATTTTGGTTGTGTTGTGAAACTATGTTGTGTTGTTCTGCTACTCCAGTTATGCTACTCCAGTGTTGATGGTGATTTGGTTGTGTTGATGTTGTATCAAACTTTGGAATTCTAGTAGTCCTGTGATGCTCAACTATTATGATCAATTTGTGTCAAACTATGGCATTCTAGTAGTACTGTTGATGCTGTGATACTCTTGATGCTGTGATAGTCTTGATGCGGTGATACTCTTGATGCTGTGATAGTCTTGATGCTGTGATAGCCTCGACGTCGACAAAAAGCCAAAAACCCATCACTTGGCCTACTTGATGCCTCGACGTCAACAAAAAGCCAAAAACCCATCACTTGGCCTACTTGATGCCTCGACGTCGACAAAAAGCCAAAAACCCATCACTTGACCCTACTTGATGCCTCGACGTCGACAAATAGCCAAAAACCCATCACTTGACCCTACTTGATGCCTCGACGTCAACAAAAAGCCAAAAACCCATCACTTGACCCTACTTGATGCCTCAGCGTCGATAAAAAGCCAAAAACCCTAACTTGGCCTACTTGATGCCTCGGCGTCGATAAAAAGCCAAAAACCCATCACTTCACCCTACTTGATGCCTCGGCGTCGACAAAAAGCCAAAAACCCATCACTTCACCCTACTTGATGCCTCGGCGTCGATAAAAAGCCAAAAACCCTAACTTGGCCTACTTGATGCCTCGGCATCGATAAAAAGCCAAAAACAACCCTAATTGGCCCTACTTAACTAACTCAGAATCATCAGTTGAACAGGTACATACTAAAGAAAAAATCATCATTTGCAAACAGATTACTTAAGATAACATTAACCAGCTCTAAATACCACCAAATTCAGCACTAGTTCAAATCCATACATAATCATAGTTTGACATTCAGCACTAGTTCAAATGCAAACATCTTACTTAAGCTTACATATCCATAGTTCAGGAGTACTCATAATTAATAGAATTTAAACTACTATCATTACAACAAATGCCAAACCACACCCTGCAAAAGGTCAACAAATGCCAAATGATATTGCCCATTCTTCTCTTGCACTGCTTATCCATTTATGATGGCCTTGATCCCCTCCAGCTTCACATTGCTCTCTTCAACTGTCTTCTTGAGCTCATCAATGTGGATCTGCAAATTCTTCTTCTCTTCAGCTAGCTTCAACTTCATGTTCCTAATGACAGTACCTTGAGCAGCTGCTATGTTCTTCAAAGTGTCATACTTCTCCTGCAACTTGGTTGTTTCAGCATCTTTCCTTTCTATCACTGCCCTCTGCTCCTGGGCATCCATAAGTGCATTGACATCTTCAACCAACTTCTCATAGCTGGCCTGGAGTTTCTTCTTCTCTTGTGTGAGGTCATGAACAGTAAATGAATGCATCAGACATTCCTCATTCCTGTCCATCTTACTCTGTTCATACATAGACCACAACTTGGACAGTGCATTCTCAAGGGTAGTGGGCCAAGATGGATCAATCCATTCTACTAGTCCACAGTTTTTACCTTCCTGGAGAAAGAGGTATTAACAAAATGAATTACATAACAGTGACTTGCTTACAATGATAGGCTAGATTACTTTATACTAAAATTCATATGAAGATGCCATATCTTTAGAATACTACTATACATACATTATCCGTGATTTCGCTCTCTACCACTTACTATTAGCCCATTACCCATGTTTCTGCATGCATACATGTTGTTCAAATAATTTTCAAAATATGTGCGACCAATAGCCATTCTCTCTCGGTAGTTAGTTACGCCGATCACTCTCAACCTCATCCATACGTGCTCTCGGAGTGTGTGTGTGTGTGTGTGTGTGTGTGTGTGTGTGGGCGTGTGTGTGTGTGCGTGCGTGTGTGTGTGCACGCATGCATGTGTGTATGTGTGCATGTGTAGTCAATTACCCTTTTGTTTTGTCTAAGAACGCCCCTAATTATTCGATGTCGTCTGTAAAGATATTTTACATTTTTGAAAGTTAATCTTTGTGACATTGCAATCATGATTTTCCTTAGGCCGCTACCTTTAGCTCTTATCCTTCTCCATTGTTCTTGCGAGAAGCCCGTATCCTATTCAAGGTTATATAGTTTTACGCGCTCATGTATGTGCATTCAATTTATCTAGAGCACATCTCTCTTTGTGACAACTACTAAATTGTGTTTTTATGAAGTATAAGTATTCCTGTATTATGCGATTATTCCTTGAATATCTTATAAATATAAAACTTATATCATGTGTCTGAATGTCTGAAATCAGTCGGTTTCTAACGCTCTCCCCTATTTAGAATTTTTGGATTATTCAAATATCATTTTGGATTTGTTTCGTAAATATATTTGTGACATAGATTAGAAAAAATTTCAATACTAATTTCTTCATATTTTCAGAAAAAACTATGTGCCTATCATGTGCACATTTGGGTACATATTCTTAAGTATGATTTACGGGCGTGATTAATATATTATAAGTAACTTATACCCCGTGTTTCTAAACTTATGAATCAGTTGGTTTCTGATGCACTCGCGTGGTTTAGATATTTTTGGATTTTTTTAAAGATTTTTGTTGCACCCGCGCGGTCTAGCAATTTTGGATTTTTTGAATATAATCTAGTATTTGTTTATATATTTCTGACATAGATATATAACTTTTTCTATACTAATATCTTTGTATTTTAAGAAAACACTATGTGCATGTTAGGTACAAATTTCGAAAAAATATACTTAAGTGTGATTTCTGAATGAGAAAAATTAGTTAAAGTACCTAGATTTACGCACAATACACATATCGTGTATGCAGATTTATAGTGAGAAGAACCTCGTCCATCCATGATGTACGTATATTGTTCTTTGTAGTGGAATGTTGTACATATATTGCTAGCTGTGTTATGCATGCATGTGTAACTTCATCACTATGTTTCCATTAAAAAAATTAACTTCTTAGGCGATTTTAATTTACACGTTTCCTTCCTTCCCCATGTTTCCTTCCAAGCATAATACCTATGGACGCTTGGGGTGGATTGGATCTCACATTTAAAGCACATGGACTTCTAAACGCACGCTTCCATCCAAGCGTAATACTAATGGACTCTTTCCACTTTTATCATTGCACTATTTTTTAAAATTTTATTTCACGGATAATGAGCCATATCCTTGATTCTTTCCCCTTTTTCGTTGGACTATTTACTTTTCTATATTTTATCAATGGAAATACACTTTAATCAGTTCATACCTTTTAGTTAAGCAATCTACCGCACCAATTATCTTGAGAAATATTTAGTACAAAACGTTACAATTTTTAAAGAAGTAGCGGTCCAACAGGTCATCCGTACAGAAATATACGTGAATTGTTTCATTCATAAACAACTACAAACATAAGAAAAATAGATCAATTGGGGGTGTATATACCTTGTTTTTTCCTTTTCGAAAAAAAGTATATACCTTGCTTTGAGTGTCAACCACGTCAATGGACATTGTTGATGCCATTGCTGGACAAAGAGATATGTTGTTGTTCCCTCTAAAAAAAGAGATATGTTGTTGTTTCTATTATTTCTCCCGCAAGGGCAATCATCCTAGCAGCAGCGACAGTACGAACTATTGCTTTTCTCCAATTGAAAGTATTATTACTTGTCTCCGGCTGCCGGACGTATTTGCTGCCATGTTATATGGCTCATAAATAAGACCTAACTCCTATACAACATGTATTTGTGAACTGGTGTGACAAAAATTGAAGAAGATCATCAGATTTAGAAAGCAGGAAAGAATACACATACACTTACCAAGCTGATTTCTCAAGCAGGTTTGATCGATTTTGTCTAGCTAGATGTGCTACTACGTACTGTTCGTACATGTAAACTCTGGCTGATTTCTTCCGGCGGCTAACATGGGCTAGTGAGAGATAAGATCGATGGCAGCAGAACCCTGCATGTATTGGTCTGCAGCGTCGGCCGACGGGTCGCAGCGTTGGCCGGCGAATAGCGACGAAGCATGTTGGCTTGATTTCTTTTCAAAGCGATTCTGTGCCGGTGAGATGCCACGCACATGCTAGCTCTATTAAATATGCACGCAAACAACCTTGACCGGGTCTAATTAGACGTGCACGTACTGATAAATCCTTGGGGCTGGAAATCTTGTTTTTTACATGAGGCTTTCCTTGATTTATTTCAATAACGTTAGTCGTGTCAGATACGTTTTTCTATGAGATGGAATCATCGGTGTTACGTAAATTTTCCTTTTATCCTGATTGTAAATTTTTTAATCTAACGGTTTAGTTAATTTTGATGATGTGGATTAATGAGAGATCATGAATGGTGCCTCTAATTAGTAAATATAAAATGCTCTAAAGTAAACAACTACTAAGTAAACAATGCTGGTGTGCTAACCCATGAATATTCTGTCCTAAAATAAGCTAACATGGCAGAGTTAAAAAATGACCTAACTAAACAATATTGCCAGACCCAAACTAAAAAATGCTGGTCTGCCAACCCATGCATCTACTCTCTTAAAATATGCTAACCTGACAGAGTTAACAAAATGACCTAACTAAACAATGTTGCCAGAACCAGACTAAACAATGCTGGCAGAGCAGACAAATGACAGATCTGTTAAGTTAATCAACAACTTCCAAGTAGTTAAGTTGGAACCATACCTTCTCTGCACAACAAAGAAACCTCCTGCCAGTGTGAATCCCTTCGAAAGCAACACGCCTTTCTGCTGCCTTCCCGTGTCCATGGCACAAAACATACATATCTGTCTCAGGGCCCTCGAAATCTGAGTCTTCGGTGCTAGCAGGAACCTGGAGTGCAAAGGAATGACAGAGATTTGGTCCAATGATTGAAAAGAAGCTCATTCCAGAAATCCCCAAATATCAAACCCTAACCCTAACTCTGAGAACTGACCTTAATGGTGCCGTCGTCGGAATCTGAGCTCATGTACTGCCTGGTGTGCTCGCTGCTATCCGACCCATCACTCCACGACACATGGCGCTGCGGCAGCGGCGCGGCGCGGCGGCGACGGGTGTGGCGACCAAGAACAGAGCGAGAGCGAGAAGAGAGCGAGCGAGCAGAGTGGAGAAGGAGTAACTGTTGGCGCTTTTGACTGCTAGGACTGAACGGCGCCGTCTAACGCCGTCCGCCGGCTGTCGGGACGGCCTGGAGTGCCACGTACGCGAAAAACGGGCCCCACCTATCATAAACTCACTTAACTCAGCCCGATCCGCCGATCAGTGGTTTTTGCAAAACAATTACGCTAGGCGTGGTGCTTTCTGCAATGATTCTGTATCCTAGTGTTTTTCACAAAGCTAGCCCTTAATGTGGTGGTTTTATGCAATTTACTCGCCTCTGGGGGCCGGCAGACGGCACGGAGCGCGGAGTCGCATGACGACTCGCCGACGCAGGTGAGCAGCAAGCAGCAGTAGTCGGTGATCTGGAAGCCCTGGATGCCAGGTAAGAGCGCCCGGATGAACTCCCCCGAGCACCAACTCGGCACGCCTGTCACCGTCCTGTAGCAATCGTCGCGGCTGTGGAAGCCCGGCGGCAGGGTTGGTGGGTTTGGGACGCCAGCGAAAGCTACGGTCAGGAGGAGGCGAGGAGCCACATGCAGAAGCTGCATGCGCTGAGATGCCGAAACGCCGCCATTGTCACAGGCGTGCGCGGCGGCGCTGTTTGTTTATATTTAGTAGTACTAATAGTGTAGGTAATGGGATTGACTGGATGGCGTTTGGCGTGGCTGCATATATATAAGCGGAATGTAATCAGCGGGCAGCTAATGGATTGGTGGCTCAAGATCTGACATGCTTAACTTATGCCGTGATTACCAACATTTGCATAAAAAGATTTTTATATGTTTCACCTTATACATAAATTACAATCTGAGAACAAACATACTGTACATGGAAATTTTGAGAAGAAATAAAGGAAATAAAAGGGAGAATAAATTAATAACTAGCAAAATGGAAATAAGGAAGAAAAAGACAAATATCCATTTCTGAGTCCAGGGTCATCTGCACCTGCGTTGAAGAAAAAATCAAAATAAATACTAGAAAATTTTAATAAATTCCAAATAATTTATAATCATCTCGACATCTGAGCAGCTCTCGGTAAATAAGACAAATTTGGGGTCTCTAAAATGTTTACTGTTCATGTACTGTTCTGATCCGATTTATATTTTTTTCTAAGAGCTACCCAGATGTTCAAATGGTTTGAAAATTGAAGCGGACCTCGCGCAATAAATTATCTACATGCAAAAGAATTGGAATTTCTGAATATTGTTGAATTTTTTGTGAATCATTCTATAACCGGGTGGATGAGCGTGAGCACCAAATCGCTGCACTCAGAAAAGGGCAACTTGCTCGAAAAAAAGGAAGCGGTAACTAGAAAATTGGGCTAGGCGAGTTCGCTCAGGATGGAGGAAGGTGTCAGTGGAGTTAAACCGGGAACCCAATCGGCAAAGGCAAATCCTAAACGGTGCTACGCAATCCAGCGCACACCACCACCTCCACGCGGGACGGCCCATCTTTCTTTTTTTTTTTCCTGTTTTTTACAATGCAAAAAACCTACCTGCATGGGCGTTTTTCGAACAAGGGACTACCGGTTGTATATGTAGGCTGCGCAACCAACTCAGCCAACTCACCTTTGTGTTTCGAACAAGGGACTACCGGTTGTATGTAGGCTGCGCTAACCAACTCCAGCCAACTCACCTTTGTGTTTACGTACAGCTTTTTATTTCTTATCTTCTTTCTTTTTCTTTTTTCTTTTTTTCTTCGAACGGTTTCGTTCTTTTTTTATTTTTCTATTTTCTTGGAATAGTTTTGTTCAGGTTTGTTTTTAAAAAAACTATGAATTCATGAAATTGTTTTTTCAAAATCAAAGAACTCTTTTTAAAGACTGATGAACTTTTTTTTCAAGACCGATGAACTTTTGCAAATTAGATGAACTTCTTTTTGGGACTAATGAACTTTTTGTGAGTACTTTCGAATTTGTCAAACTTTTTCGTATCGATGAATTTTTTAAAAAACGTGTGAACTTTTCTTTTAAAAAACGTTCACTAATTTAAAAAAAAGTTCATTGATTTTGTAAAGAAGGTTCATCGAATTTTAAAAATTCATAGAAATTAAAAATGTTCATCAATTTTGAAAAAAAGCATGTTGATTTGAGAAAAACTTCATCAATTTCTAAAATTAATTCACTGAATTTTGGAAAAATTTCACGATTTTGAGAAAGTTAACCAGATTTTGAAGAAGCCTTTTTAAAAAGTCAACGGTCAATGCAACTCAACATGACAAGGCATCTAGTCATGTGCACTGCAGCAACCGACTTGTCATTTCGAGCGGTCGCACTGAAAGACAAAGAGACAGAGTTATCAGTCATAAGAGCAAATCCAGTAGCTCCCCTAATAAATTTTTCATAAAAGTGGTTTTACGGAATGACCATAAAATTTAGGGAAAATTATTTATGTGCCCCTAGTTGTATCCCACTCGGCTGTTTTGCCCCTAGTTTTAAAAAATCGTCAGTCTTACCCAAGGCACTTCTCTCCGCTTATACATTTGCCCTTTGAACACCCTTTGACCGTATTCCCGTCACTTTGAAAACTTCATAATAAATTCATATTAACTCGAGAAAATGCAAATAAGATATCAAAATGATCAGAAAAACTTCATCTATATGTGTAAGTCATTCGCAATCATGACAAAAGTGTTGTTTATACATTTTTAGGTTTAATAATATTAATAACATCGTGTGGTTTAAACAACACTTTTGTCCTGAATGCAAATCACATGCACATATAGATGATGGTTTTGTGAACATTTGGACACCTTATTTGTACTTTTTCTAGTCAATATGAATTTGTTATGAAGTTTTCAAAGTGATAATCAAACGGTCAAAGGGCAAATAAATAAGAGGAGCGAAGTGGCTTGGGCAGGACCGGGGGTTCTTGGAAACTAGGGGCAAAATAGCCGAGTGGGACACAACTAGGGGCATAAAATTGATTATCCCTAAAATTTAAGGGAAGTTGTCCAACACCAACTTTTCTCACTTTCCTTAAACTTTGTTTTATTTTCGTTTCCCATTAAACGACGCTAGAGTATGCAAGTCAATAACGGGTGGCCTAGCAATGGTGGCCGGAGAGGATGCGTGGCCTTGATGCGTGGCGGCCGGCCTGCCGGCACTGTTTATTTGGCACGAGGGGATCCCCTGACGTACGGCCTCTGCTAGAAATATATCCGAGTGTATTTTTTAAATCAAATTGTAGTCCTTCCGCCCAGGTTTATTTGGCACGAAGACAAGATTGGCAAGACCAAAGCAACCACTAAATAGGTGTGTTATTTTATGCATTAACCCCTCCAGTATTTGTTTTGAGACATATTAACCCCTCCTGTAGATAGTTCATGCTTCATTTTGCACGCTTGTTATTGGTGGCCTAGTAAAAACGGACGAGACTTTTTCGCTCATGTGCCCAATACACCCGGACGGAGGGATTTTTTTGCTCACGGTTTGGAATTTTTAGCGTAGCAGTACAATGGTATTAATAGAAAATAATGGCTCCAGTAACTACGCCGTCCGGTGAAGAGGGTACATCAAGAGATTTTAGGACAAGTTATGGAGTTAAGTAAAAAATGCATTGGTAAGATGCAAGCCACCATCTCTGTCCTCTTTAATTACCCAACCCGCAATGAGCTAAGTGCATGTAAAAATTAAGAAGACCATGTGTAGATTGTTATTGGTCTTGATTACCGTGTGATGAGAGAGAAGTATTTTTTTCTACTTTAAAGTGCATTGGGAAGATAGAAGTACACTTTTTTATGGACAAATTTTGAAGCCAAACATACACTCTTCACCGGATGGAGGGAGTACTTTTGTTGCTATATCAGACATATTTAAGATCAAAATAACTTTGATCGTGATTGGGGAGATAATTATGATGCTTCTTGTGATTTTGAAAATTTATTTGAGCCTAATGATGGGTCTATTACTTATAATAATAGTGGCAACATCTTCATTTACTAAATTACCTCCTTTTATGCTAAAATTGTCAATGTTTCATTTCTTCCTTGCATGGTGTTGCTTGCCTTGATAATTTGTTTACATATAAGATGTCTATGCATAAGAAGCGGGTTAGACTTAAATTTATTTGTGCATCAATTCTTGTATTTTATGTGAGTATTATTAAAATACTAAGCCTATCAGCTATGAAACCTACTTCAGCTATACACCAGAAACCTACTTCAGCTACGAAGTTTAAGTCTCATCAATTCAATTTATAGTCCATCTATTACACTATCAAATGGATAGAAGACCACGAAGGTTGTGATCTATAAATATAGCGTCAAGATATATCAACCTTGAGTATTCCAATAGCATAGGGCCTGGTTAAATAGGATATAGAAGACTATGATATATAGGTGAACATAGATCACAATCGATTCAAACTCACTGGTAATATTCCGAAGCCCTTAGAAAACGATTACACTGAAACAACAACTCATGAACAGCAGAAAAGAACTGAGAGAACATTTGTGAGTGCTAAAAAACACTACATTGCATATCACTCAGCCATACAAACTAGGGACAAAGAAACATGCTTAAGTAGCTGAAAAGCGTTTCATACTAGTTAAGATTAAGCGATGGGTTCATTTCATGATGTAAACACAATATCTCAAGTAATATAATCTAGACTCGAACAGACAGGTAATTTTCATGCTGACAACAAGGGATGCATCATTACTTGGCAGCAAACGTCCTTGACGGCTTAATACTTCAATCATAGAACTCTTCATAATCAAGATCGAGGTCAGAGTCCAGGTCGGAATAATCCTCCGGAAGCTGAAACAGATCATTAGGAAGGTGCACTTCAAACCTTTTCATCGCAAGCTGAAATTCCAGGCCGTTGATGGTGTAGCTGGAGAGGAGCTGCACGATTGTAAATGGAGGATTGGCGAAAGACAGGGTACAAGGATTCAGGGAGTCTATGGCTTCACAGAACCTTTCTTCTTTCTCTGTCTCGAGGTCATACTGATAGATGTCAAGCGATGAATCAGTGGACTTCACGTAGTAGATGCAGTTGGCGAGGACGGACGGGAACTTGTCAGCACTGACCGACAAGCGCCTCCGGTAACCAACGAAGATGGCAAGGTCGCCGGTGCTCTTCACGGGCTCGAGCTCATCGCTGTCCGTGACGTTGTCAAGCCTGAAAGCTTTCAGGTGCTGCTGCAGCTTGATGATAGCCAACAATTCTCCAGCAGATTCCACCAGGATGAGGTGGTTGGCTTCTCCCGTCCCAGGAATATCAGCAAACCCAGTTACAAGTTCGTCAGAGAACATCTTGAAGGGATCAATGTCGAACATCTTTATCAACACTTCTTCTTCGGTACAACCCCCTAAACACAACAACGGCTGAGATCGTTCCGTACCCCTTCATAAAAAAGGATAGGATCGTCCCAGCACATAAAAAGCACCCGCCCGCGCGACGGGGCTGTACCCGCGCGACGGGCTGTACGCCGAGTACCCCGTAGACGCGTCCGTCCGCGTACGTAGTACGACGACCCTAGAAAAAAAAAAACGACGCGACGCGTACGTACGACGACGACCCTAGAAAAAATGACGAGCGACGTACTCGTGGCGACGTGGCGTCGGCTGGACGAAAAATAAATAAATAAGACGACGCGACGTGTGTGGAGGGGGCGGTTGCGTGCCGTCTCAGCGTCGGTCAAAGACGGTTCCCGACGCGGCGGCCGGCCCGATGCGCCATTAATGCCGGCGTTACGCCGCGGCGTCGGTCACCTACCGGACGGCGCCCCCACCCACCGGCGCTGCCTTTAAAACACCGCCCCCCGTCGCCCGTCTGCCTCCCGCACTCGACCGCTCACCACACCCACCGACGCGCCTCGACCGCTCACCCCACCCACCGACGCACTTCCATCGCCGACGAGCTCCCATTCCCGGCGGCCTCCATGGCGTCCGATGGCGGCGGCGGCGGCGGCAGCTCGTGGCCGACGAGCCTGGACACGCCGGAGACGGACGAGCTCATCCGTCTCGGGCTGATGGTGCCGCCGGGCTGCCGTCTGCCGCGCGTGTTCCACATCACCGCCGACGGGTACCCGACGAGGGGGCCCGGCGCGATGACGGCCGAGCTCCGCCAGCACGAGGGCGGCCGGTGGAACATTGTCGGCCGCACGAGGTTTTGGAAGGGCAAGGATTTCTGGGCCGTCGTCGCGCAGGCCCGTCGGGAGATGCGGAGTGGCGGCTCGTCGTCGGGCCCGGGCGGCTCGTCGTCCGCCCGCGCCCGCCCCGCTGCCCCTCCGGCAGCCGCGCCGTCTCCGAGCTCGTCCCGCCGTCCCCCTCCGGCAGCCGCGCCGTCACCGAGCTCGTCACGCCGTCTGGTTCCCGCCATCGCCCGGCCCGCCTCCCCTCCCGTCGTCGACATCCCGCCGGAGCAGGTCGCACTGCGCGAGGACGGCGACCCCGACGACTGCCCCGGCTACCTCATCGCACTGCGGGCGTCGCAGGCAGAAGCGGCGGCCGCTGCGGCGGCCGCGGAGGCGAGAGAGGCCGCCGAGCTGCAGGCCGCACTCGACGCGGCGGCGGCCATCGAAGCGGCGCAGCCGCAGCTTGCTCATGATCAGGGCGGCGACGGCTACTGGGAGGACGGCGGCAAGAGCAGCGACGACGGCGACGGTGATGACGACGGTGACGTCGGAGCGGGGGAGATCGTGGACCTCGCCGACTCCGAGGAGGACGAATAGATTAGGATTTTTTTTCATCGAGTAGTAGATTAGGATTAATTAGTTATGTTTAATTAAGTTTAATTAAGTCATGTTTAATTAAGTTTTTATGTTTTAATGTTTAATTAAGTGGGCGTACCAAATATTGTTTCAGATGTGACCATTGAAGAATTTGCTTGCAGTGTGATTTAGCTTTATTTTTTTGGGTGAAAAAAATCACAATATTGTCCCCACCAACCAAATAATTGCTTTCCATAAAATACAAAATTATTCTCACTATCATGAACATACATGCTTGAACCGAAGATGTGCATGTAGAGAAATAAAATTTTGCTCCCGGCCTAGGTGAATTTGCTTCTATGGAGAAAACAAATCAAATTCGTTTCACAATATTTTCTATAAGAACATTGCTAAAAACAATTCATATTGGTTGTGTCACATTGTATTCGATTTTTTTTGTAATTATACTTTGAAAATTTATGACTTTTTTCAGAAAATGATGATCATGTTTTTCAACGTATGATTTTTTAATAAATATCACGTATATTTGTGGAATGGTCCGAACATCTTTTTATAATTGCACTCACATTTTTAGTTTCATGAACATTTTTAATGTCCAGTGAACATTATTAAAACTGAGTAAGTAAAATCTTTTACGATCGAAACAAAACCGACCTAAAGAAACAGATGTAAAACAGAAGATTTTCACGTATATTTGTGGAATGATCGACTTTGGGGGATGCGACCGGGAGAAGTACGACCGAGGGTCCCCTCCGCCCATACCGAAACCACCTGGTAGCACAGCAAGTTCCAGTTGGGTTTGCCGGAATGCACCCAACTTTCGGCGGCGCGTGTGGGGACCCGCCCGGGGACCCCACGCCAGAGATGAACGAAAACGGACTACGAACGCAAGTTGCGTCACGTGCGGGCAGTGTTTTAGGTGTTTTCGGTGCGAAAAATCATAGAAAATCCGTACAGCGTCGGAACGCGACAAATTTTGGCGTGCGCGGCCTGCATGGTCACTGTTGCCCGTGGAAAAAAATGATCGACTTTGGGGGATGCGACCGGGAGAAGTACGACCGAGGGTCCCCTCCGCCCATACCGAAACCACCTGGTAGCACAGCAAGTGCCATTTGGGTTTGCCGGAATGCACCCAACTTTCGGCGGCGCGTGTCGGGTACCCGCCCGGGGACCCCACGCCAGAGATGAACGAAAACGGACTAAGAACGCAAGTTGCGTCACGTGCCGGCAGTGTTTTAGGTGTTTTCGGTGCGAAAAATCATAGAAAATCCGTACGTGCCGACGCGGCAAAAAATCTGCCAGAGCCGTCGCTATCTGAGGGAATATTCCCGACAAAGCGCACGTCGGCCAATCACGTCGCGCATGCAGTTGTTTGCGTCGTACGTGCCGACGACGCGCCCGATCTGATCCCGTCGCCCGCCGCCGCCCGCACTGTCGTTCCCCCGCCCGACAACGTCGCGCCGCCGTCAACGCCCGCCGTCACCCCCACCAGTCGACGTCCGTACCCGCTCGACAGTGTCTGCACCCGCCGTCAACGCCCGTCGTCACCTCGCACTAGTGGACGTCACCGTCGCCGTCGCCGTCAGCACAGGCCGTCAACGGCCGTCGTCACCCCGCACTAGTGGACGTCACCGTCGCCGTCAGCGCCGTTCGTCAACGCCCCGTCGTCGCCTGCTGTAGTAGCCGTCTGGCAGGTATATTTTTTAATATTTTTAATAGTATATATCACATTAGCTGCATGCAACGTCATATAGATATTATTATATGCAGTATGGACATCGATGGTGTGATTGCATGTTCCGTAGAAAAGTGGGTTAGTCTTGTTAATAAGTTAACACCAAGTCAGCGATTTTCGTTTTACGAAACGGAGATGGAGGGCATGTTACGAATACCTTCGGTCAAGATGCGTAATAATTTGCTTGCGCTTATGATTCAAGGTTACAATCCTAGTAGTAAAAAATTCATGGTGCAAGAGGCAGCCGGAAAAAAAGGATTGATTTCACTAAGGCCTGATGATGTGTTCGCTATATTTGGTTTGAAGAATGAAGGAGTTGACGTTTCTAGTTTTGTGAGTATCGACCAAGGCAAAGCAATTAAAAAAATTCCAGCTAGTTTTGTTAACAAGAAGAATGGTAAAATATTGATTGATGATCTTATTGAGAAGATTGTGAGAAATAAAACGCGGACGATGAATTTGTTCGGATGGCGTTTCTCGTCCTGTTAGGGACTATAATTGCACCAGTGTCTGATGAGTACATTCCGAAGAATTATTATGCACTAGTGCAAGATGTCAGGCAGATAAAAAAGTTCAACTGGAATGCATTCACTTTGCGGTTTTGTTTGTCGGAGATTGGTATGGTCTTGCAACCCGGTCGTGTTAGGGAATGGCCACGTGGCAACCTTGCACTTCTGCAGGTATGATTTGTTTTTTAAATTGAATAGTTGTTTTATATAGTAATACTGTACCACATGCTAAATGGTTCTTTGTTTGTTTTGCAGTATCTATATTGGGAGAAGGTGCAGCCAAACACCGGTCCACAGTATGATCCTTTAGCGCTGTTGAGCCCCTTGATGAGGAATTGGACAGAAGCGGCAGCGGGGGAAAGAGACAAGTACGACTTTCAATATGGTCGTGGTGTTGGAATGGTAATAGGTTACATACATATTTGTCCATTTAAAGTCTGGAATTTATTATTAATTATATATGACAGTATGATTCTTTATGTTGTAGATCGATGACACCATTACTGAAGAGTACCGCTTAAACAAAATTAGAATGGAACAGGCTGAAAAGAACAAGAGATCCAGTACGAGAAAGTCTAACATTACTGGAAGGAGAACATGAGTCAGTACATCTAAGGCTTCAGCTACACAGAACACTATGATGGATCGGATTTTGACCGAGCTGAAGCACATTCGTAAGGATATGCTTCGTATGTCGGAGCTATGCGCACAGGTACAAGTGTTCTGATTTTGCCGTTCACTATGTTTTTTTGATGTGTCACATAAGTAATTACAACTAATTTTTAATCACAGAGGGTCATAGAGAAAATGAACAAAAGTGCTGTATTCTACAAAGCCGGTGATATTGAAAAAGAAGAAGAGAATGAGTATGGTGAAAATATTGAAAGTAGAAACTATGATGGGAAACCTCGTAAAGAATTTGTATATAATCCTGACGAGGACAATTTCAGAACACCAGGAAAAAAGAATGTGCAAGAGGATGATGAAGATGATATTAATGATTCTGAAGAGAAGAGACCTTATTATTGCACACCTGAATATTGGGATAGTTTCAAGGGTGATAAAGAAGATCCTATCGAAGTTCCGGAGGTATCTGACGAGAAATCCGTTACATCTTTAGGAACAGATGAAATCGCATCACGTGGATCCGTAGATTGTATTGGAGTAGATGAGGTACAAAAGGAGGGTGTAGGGAAACGGAAGCGGAGGCTATCAAACCATGTGAAGTCTCCTTACATTCCTATTATACCTACAAAGCGTGAAAAACGTACAGCAAAAGCAAGTAAGTTTTATCATATTGTTTTCTAGCTGAACCTTGTACTTATCATTGACTTCTTAACATATCACCGTCATGAATTGCAGAACTATTCGAGAAAGAAGTCTTTCAAGATGAATACGATGTGATTAAAGCTAGTGTTAAGTTTGTTCGTGCTTATGAGCGGTCAGCAAAACATAGAAAGAAGGAAATATTCAATGATGCCATGCGCGATGGTCTCAGTGCAGAGAGGGCTTGTACAATTCTTGACCATCAATGGCTAACCGGTGATGTAAGTTATTGTTGTGCTTTATATTACCTTTCAATGCAAATTGGAATATCTTGTTATACATCATATAAATTATTTTCAGGTTATCAATGTTTATTCGTCGTATCTGTTGGGAGTTGTTGGTGACGATCGTCATATAATGCCGACCTATCTGGTCAACTGGTTACTTGAAATTAGATCGGACACCGAGCCAGGGAGAAACGAGAACGAAGTTGTGGCGAAGAAGAATGGACCCGTGAATAGATGCACCGATGAGTATTTCAAAAAAGATAAGGTAATTGTAACTGCCTTAATGTATGCATGTATGGGATAGAAATAATAATAAGAGGGTATGTGTTGATTGCATCATATTTTCGTTGTGATGCAGCTTTATATTCCTCTTAATAAGGGAAACACCCACTGGGTTTCGGTTGTCATGCATCGCCCCAAGGAAGAGTTTCAGGTTCTTGATTCTTTGATGGGACCCGAACTTGACAAAGAAATTAGAGAAAAAGTTGAGGAGCTGGTACGACATAAATTTACATGAGCATATTGAAACTATCATTTAGTAACTGAACTATGTTAAATTCTTTTCGTGCTATCATCTATATGAACAGAGAAAATAAATTGGATATGACATACGTGATGCGAATGCTAGTGGTGCTGTGAATTATCCGGATGTGTCTAAATGGCCTATCAAAACGTATGAGATGCCACGACAAGAAGACGGGTGAGTAAATACTTTTATATTGTTGTAATATCTTACATGAAATGCGAACTTATGAACCATTGTTTGTATGGACCAGCAATTCATGTGGATTATTTGTTCTTCGGTGCTTTCAGTATTGGAACGGTGAAAAATGGACAAGCCATTTTTCTCAGGTCTGGTTTTATTTCAAATGCTTCTATTAAATTAAATTCATAATGTAATACTATTTAAATTGTACTAATATGAAGTTCTAACAGGGGTCAATTGATAAATCGAGGGACTTAATGATTGCGCAGCTTATTTTTGCGGAGGGAAATATGCTCAACGATGTGAAGGACAAAGTTACCCGGCTTGCAAAGAAGAAATAAATGTGGCTAAATTTTTGTACTAGAAAATTTTGTAGGCTCAAATAATGTTTACATTTATTTCGACTTTGATATCTTGTGTCGAAGATGACAGTACTATTTTGAATACATCAGTCCATGTTTTCTTGTACTGCTGAACGTTAATAAAAATGCACATGTATTTTTTATGCGTGTAACACCGACCGACGTGAGCACAGACGACGCCGCTTATAACACCGACGTTCTTAGTTGTCCATCCTAAAAAAAATTTGCCCGACAAGTGCGCCGGCTAGTCTAAGGTCAGACAGGACCGACGGCACTGTCCAACAGGGCAGCGTCGGACGACGGGTGGCATAGCAGATTAATCAAAGACGTTCGACAGCTCATGTGCCGCCGGGTATATAAGCCAGTCGTCGCGCCCTCCGTCGGGCGAGGTGGGACTAAAAACCTGCCCGCAGCCACCGTGACTGCAGCGACGCGCGTGACCACGTGGGCCGGCCAAATAACAGGCGGCGGGACGACGGCCCAATTAGAAGCGGCGGGACGACGGCCCAAGTTCGACGCGGGGCGACGGGAAATGTTTAGTCCCACCTCGCCCGACGGAGGGCGCGACGACCGGCTTATATACCCGGCGGCACATGAGCTGTCGAACCAGCTTATTACTTCGTACTGCCGCCAGCAGCCCGACGCTGCCTGTGGGACAGTGCCGCCGGCGCACTTGTCAGTATTTTTTTAAAAAAAATAATAAAACCGACGGGGTTGTAAGCGGCGGCGACCGTACAGCAAAGCACAAAATAACAGTAAACAGCAGCGACGGCAGTTCTGTGCAAAATGAGCACATGAATACAGCAAAGCACAAAATAACAGTAAACAGCAGCGACGGCAGTTCTGTGCAAAATGAGCACATGAATAAACACAAAGTAAAAACTCCTTGTTGCATTACCAAAATGAGCACATGAATAAACACAAAGTAAAAACTCCTTGTTGCATTACATAGTCTTTCATCAAAACTACTACTTATGTCGGTATATCGTAGCAAATAGTCTGACATCAACAAAGTAAAATAAGTTCATATAACATATTTCAACAATTATTAGAGATCACATATGTAGAACATCAATAACTGTCTCCAATGAAAGGGTGAAGCAATCTTCCATATCAATCCATAGCAATCTTCCATACTCCACAATTCAAACAAAGTTCCTACATAACAATAAGATATGTGTTAATTCACAATAAACAAATAAATTTGGGTTGAACAATAAGATTGACAATAACATAAGAATATCGTACTTAGGATTTTGAGGGCACGTGGACTTATAATGACCCGTAAGACCGCACTGTCCACGTTGACGCTTGCTTTTCTCATCAAAAGCCTTAGGTCGCCTGCTTTAGTGAAATCAGGACCATCCTTACATGACCTTTAACATTCTGTTTTGGTGCGCCTTTGGTGTTAACTTTAGCGGGATCACGAACAAGACCATGATCTTGATTAGGCTCAAATGCATCGCCGCTCACAAACTGTACCCCGCACACAGGCTCATCCTCCTCAGTGTAATCATTATCTATTATGTCCCTCAGAGCCGCCTTCAACTTGTCGAATAAAAATGGTTTATGACATGCTTTATGAGTTGCTTCAGCAGATAAGATGGTCAACTCACTGTACCTAGCTCTGTCACCTGCACCTGCCCATCCCCACGCAAACAGATCGCTAGTGCGCTTCACGGGAAGTCCACCCCTTGCAACTTGGCTCAACCTCCGCAGCACTAAACACTTAGGTATCTCACGTAAGCGTAGCTGAATCAGAACATGAAGAATATGTTTGCAAGGAAGTCCTTTGCGATACATGCTTCTGCAACTGCACCTCACAGTTTCTTCGGAGTTACCTGGGGTGTACTCCACAGTGAATCTGATATCCCTATTTTCCTTCCATGTCAGTATGAATCTGTGAGTGTCTGCTCCTCTCAGTCTCTCAAGGACCTCAAGCTCCCGTGCCTTCTTCATATCTTCCTGCAAGATATAAAAGTTTGCCGCAGTGAACTCACGGGCAGCTGATTTCTCAGTATCTTTACACTCGTCCAATACTGGTACTGGAACTGTCTGTGAGTTTGTGTAATCGTCATGCGCCTCGTTCTCACGAAGACGAACTATGATGTTCTCATAGTGCACAATCGTATCAACAATAGTCATACCGGAGTCTAGATGCAAGTGAAGGCATGAATTCAGACTCTCACTTCGCTGGTTACTTCGCATACCTAAGAAAAACCCACCTGACAGATATGATGCAGCCCAAAGCCTTTTCTTCTTGTATATCCTACGTAACCATGTTTTTGTTTTCTCCGACTGCCATTTGGCGCAAAACGCTGCCCATCTCTCCTCAAATACCTTCTTTGAAGTGGCATAATAAAGTAGAGACCTGAACTCCTTTAGAGACTTATGATGAAGGTGTTTCTGCATGTTCTTCTCAATATGCCACGAGCAAAGACGATGCCAAACCTCCGAAAGTACCTTTCTTATGGCCTTAATCATAGCTGCATCTCCATCAGTAATTACTGACCTGGGCCTCTTCTGACAATGAGCCCTCAAAAATGTCTGAAGCAGCCAGACATATGTATCCTCCGTCTCGTCAGACACAAGAGCACAACCGAATACCGTGGTGCAACGGTGGTTGTTCAGACCGACAAAAGGTATAAATGGCATGCCATACCTATTCATCCTGTATGTGCTGTCGAAGACTGTCACATCACCGTAGTCAACATAGTCTCGACGTGATTGAGGATCACACCAGAATATGTTTTTCAGCCTTCCTTCATCATCGACGGTGTGCTCAAAGAAGAAATCTGGATCTCTCTCTTTTCTGGTCATCATGATCCCAATGGCAGTGTCTGCATCACCTTGTGCAAGCAATTTCATTTTTTCTCTATAACACATGTTATAAAGTTCTTCCTCCCAAAACCAGCCTTTGCATATGACCCGTACCTACTGACCAGTTGATCATAAATCATATGTTTCCTGATTCCAGCACCTGCCATGGTTAAGATCTCAGCTTTCTGATATTCTTTTATCTGATTATGAGACCGAAGAAACGTGACTGTGATCATCATTGAAACTGCTGACATACCAAACGTCACACTCTTTATCAAGTTTCAATGTTATATGTGCATCGCAGAAGCAACGAGTCTCCCCTCTCAGTCTGCGGGTCCTTCCTTCCATTGTACAAAGTTTTGCCTGTCGTCTCCCAGCTCTCGCTTTTGATACTTTCTCAAGCGCTTAGTTCCCTCAGGACCTTTCGAATATTTCAGTGAGTCCTTTCTTACGCTGAAACCACGCTCGTAAGCATACTGGTTATAGAAAATGTAAGCCTCTCCTAGTGACTTGAACGTCTTCCTCATGACCTTCCAATGCATGTCCAATGATTCTTGCTGATATTCATCAAATCCGATGTCAAAATTAAACAGATCATCACCAACATACTCATCGTTCCCACTTGTACCATCTATATCTCCCTGTAAATTAATGCATTAAACCATTTATGTCAGTCAGTTATTATTTTAATATGTAATAATGTAGTTCTGTAAGTTTGAAAACTTACTTTGCTGGAGCTGTCATCATGAGATGGATCAACGTGCGACTTGTCACTTTCATCGTCCACAATATTCCTCAGAAAGTCCCCGTCCTCGTTCATCTGCGCGTATTGCAAAAAAAACATGTAAGCGCTAATATGGTTATTATGTCATTTCTTCTCTGATTTTATTTATGACATACCTGGAGTGCACTTTGGGCAAATGAATCATTATATCCATATCATCATCATCATCGCCATGTCGCTGCATGATGCAAAAAATTATGAAAATTTCCGTGCGGTCTACCATAATTATTGTTTTTATCAATCTTCATCACACTTACATTGCCACTATAAGATTCATCCAAACTCATGTAGTTCTCCTCAGCAGGTTCATTCATATTCAGTGACGAGGTTTCGTTGTCCTCGTCGTAATCATTGCCATCATAATCGCCTCCTCCTCTAACTATACATAGTTAAAAAAATTTATACGATCAATCAAACACCGTGTAACATCATCCCTAAAACAATTATTTCATCAAGCACAATGTTGTCTCTAACCAACCTCTTGCACGGGCGGCCAGGATTTCAGCGGATCCATTTCTTCTGACGGCGGCCCGACGTTGCTGGCGGGCGGAGGCAGGTGTCGACGGCGTGAGGACGACGGCTGGTCGTAACCGGCGCGATCGCGGAGGGAGGCGGCGACGTAGATCGTGGGTGGGCGCCATCTGGCGACGGAATGGAACGCGGCGGCAGCGGCAACGGAGCTGGGCAGCGCGCGGCGGCTGCCGTGAACGGCACCGGGCACGCAGCGGCGGCCTCTTTCGGCGGCGACCGGCGGCGGCGACTTAACGCAAACGGGGGCCGACGTGGAGACGGCGTGGATGCGTTAGGGTTCAGTTTTTTCCTCGAACAAGTGTCGACGCCAGCGTCGAGACGTCGGGCGTACGACGGCGACGTACGGCGACGGGTGCGGATCTGCTGGTAGGCGTGGGTACAGCGACGGGTGCGGCATACGCGGGCGGGCGTACGTACAGCGACGTGTGCGGCATACGCGGGCGGGCGTATGCCGTCGCGCGCGGACGTACGGCGTCGGGTGGGTATTCCTATATCTAATGTGAAATTACCATACTATCCACTATACGTTTTGGGGGGGGGGGGGTTGTACCGAAGCACTCCCCCTTTATCAAACGCAATAACTTGTTAACCAAGGAAATCGGAAGCCCCGGCACTGTTCTCTGCCAACCATCGGCAGCACAGATACCGCCGGCAACGCCATGCCGAAACAAGATGAATGACTTCAAGGCTTCTTCGTCCACAGAAAAACTATCGCTGCCAGGAACAGCCACATACTGCCCGCAAAATTTGTCAGAGAGCAGGATGAGGGTGGGTGAAGAATGGAGCTCAGAAACAACAGACGGGCCCTGATTTCCCGTGACAAGACCGAAGAGAGCGGCATCAGAGATATCGACACTGGATGGCACGGGCGCCTTGAACCGGATCGTGTGGCCGGTGAAAGGGTTGAGGACCACAGCAGCATGTGTCTTCTTGTCGGCGAGGACGAAGAAGCCACCGTGGGTGGTAGCGACAAGGTCGTACCTGTGCAGCAGAGGCAGGTCCTTGCGGACGACACGACCACTGACGGTGTTCACCAGGAGGCGCGAGTCGGTCTGGAAGACCTCGTCGACGATGATCCACCGGCATGGACGGAAGCGAAGTTCAGAAGAATTCTTTGGGTCGTCGGTGGCGGAGCGCCAGTTGGGGCAGACGGCCCGGAAGTCGATGTAGCTGTCGAGGTCGTTGGTGTCCAGGAGGTAGTTAGCGATGCGGCGGGCGAGCTCGGGCTGGAGCGAGGACCAGTCCGCCATGGATGATGGATGGGAGGTTTCCAGTTACAAGTGGGAGAAGATGGATTTTTGAAGTTTCTTCGTTCTGGTAAGGTAGATGGAGGGGTTAAAGTAAGGGTTAATTTAAAGCTACTGTGAAGGTAGAGAGGAGCCCTGCTCCGGTGCTCCCCCCTAACCTAATTTCGGAGGGGTATTTTTGTCCCCTCGAGTTTGTTTTTTCCTGGCCCGCCGTAGCCCAGATCCAAGCCCTGTCTAGCCCTGCCAAGCCCTGTATAGCCCAGACCGTATCGTCAGTACCTGGTCCGGAAAAAAACATCACACGACCCCACGACCACGTAGGACCTGCGGATCCAATCATTCATGCACCTCCATCAATCTCGCGAGCATTCACGCAGCTCCATAATTCACGCGGTAGATCTCCAGCGTCGTGCGGCTATCTCGTCGCCGGCGATCTCGTCGGACAGCGGGCGTGGCAACATCGTGAATCTCCAGCGCTCACAGGTACCGCATCCTGCATCCCCCTGCACCCCTCTAGTCTCGCTTGCGGCAACATCGAACGAACTGCCGCCGTCAGATATAGTGGTTAGCCTAGCGGGGAGGGTAACCTACCTACCCGGCGGCGCATGCAATCGTGGATCTTGTTCCGGTAGTGCTGCTCCTCGTGATCTGGGTTTCTTCAGTGTAGGATTCACGTAGCGTCGGTTGCCGTCGGCTGTGTCCACCAGGACTCCTCGGTTGGGGTTGTTTACAGAACATCCGTGATCGTTAGCTATGTGTTGATATTTCATCATTGATAATGTTTTCATCATTTGTTGTAGGAAATGGCGGACGAGGAGTTAACTGATATGATGGTAGACATGGAGTTTGGAGAACTGATGAAAGACTGGATAGAAGATTGGTCAGATGATGACAATTCAGATCTTGGAAAGCAGTCAGAGAATGGGAACGAATGGGAAGATTTTAATGTGAGTGGCATTACCATATTGTAATTTTTTGGTGCCATCGTACAACATTATATTTTGTGTTGAAAATTTGTAGATGGATGAGCATGATGATGGTCAGAAAACAATTGAGACTCTCAAATGAAGATTACATTAGTCAGTGCGTAAGTGAAAAATTTATTGGCATGCAAATTGAATTCATTCTGAATATTATATGATAAGTAATTATGTAGTTGTGTTGTATTTTTCAGTTCATTTCGAATGTCATAATGCATACGACTATTACGGTGAATCCGGCGCGAGACAGGCCTTAACGACGAATCATCGATGCACCTGATTCGGGATTCACAGTCGTTGGTCACCATGAGTGAGGTATTTGTGTAATCAATGTTCTATGAAAGTAATGTTAAACCATACAAAACAGTTTTCATGGCTATGTTTTGATTGTGTAGGTGACAGATGATGGTGGGGTAATGAATGTCCAAGATACTGCCGGTGCAGATGATAAGAGGAATATGTTCATGCAGATAATGGACATGACTTTTATGACTCAGGATGCTGCGTATGATTTCTACAACAGCTATGCTAAAACTAATGGTTTCAGCATTAGGAAGAATAAGGTCAGGTACACCAAAACCGAGGCACATCTTATGCGTTATAGGAGGTTTGTTTGTTCCAGACAAGGGAAACGTGACAGCAAGTTGCTAACCGAGGAAGGGCACAGCCATCGGCTTAGAGCCGAGACACGCTGCTTTTGCGAAGCACACCTGACTGTCAAGCTTGACCAAAAGCGTGGGGTTTGGTATGTTGCAAGTTTTGAGGACAAGCATAGCCATATGTTGGCAGGACCGACGAGGTACCTTTTCTTTGGTCCCACAGAAAAATCAAAGAGTTTCGAAGCATGAGATAATGTCCATGGGAGCTGCAGGGATTAGAATTCACGACATGATGGATTCCCTCATCAGCAAACATGTATGGTATGGCGGTGTTGGTTTTACCAGCGTGAAATATTCAACCTTTGTGCCGGGAGAAGAGGAAGCTGCTTTCAAAGGTGATGCTGCCACAGCCATAGGCATCATGGCGATGAGGAAACAGAGGATTCTAGCTTCTTTTTCGAGTACATGCTAGATAATGAAGGACACTTGAATAGGATGTTCTGGTGTGACTCCCAGTCTCGTCATGACTATGAGGACTTTGGCGACGTGCTTGTATTTGACAGCACGTACAAGATGAACCGCTATGGTATGCCATTCATACCTTTTGTTGGTCTTAACAATCACCGGAAGACCACTGTTTTTGGTTGTGCCATAGTTTCGGACGAGACCGAACAGACATACGTGTGGCTGCTGCAGACTTTTTTGAGGTCCATGTGTCAAAAGATGCCGAAGAGTGTAATCACAGACGCCGACGCTACGATGATCAAGGCAATTCGCGAAGTCTTGCCAGACGTGTGGCACCGTATATGTACGTGGCATACAGAAAAAAAAATGAAGATTCACCTCAGTCCCAAGTCCTTGAAGGAGTTCCGAACTCTTCTGTACTACAGCACGTCCATGGCCACGTTTGAGGAGAGATGGCACGCGTTTACCAAAAGATGGCAGTCGGAAAAAACAGTAACATGGTTGAGACGGATGTATAAGAAGAGGAGACTGTGGGCCGCGACTTATCTGACAGAGTGGTTTTGGCTTGGCATGAAAAGCAACCAGCGGAGTGAAAGCCTAAACTCATGCCTTCACCTCCACCTAGACGGTGAAATGACGCTGGTGGATATGATTTTGCATTATGAGAACGCCGTTGTACGTATCCGTGAAAATGAGGCGCGAGATGACTGCACAGCCTCACAGAGTTTACCGGTGCCAGTTACTACATCGAGGGAACTTGAGATAGCTGCTTCTCATGTCTTCACTCCAGCAAACTTCTATATGTTGCAAGAAGATCTTAGAAAAATTGATGGCATGGAGATTGTAGAAATTAAGCTGGGAGATGGATCACAGCAGTAAATCGTGGCCTGGAAGAATAACCGGAATAGTCGTTTTTGGGTGGAGTATACAGCAGTAAATTCCGCAGAACCTATACGGTGCAGTTGCAGAAGAATGTTTCGAAAGGGTCTACCTTGCAAACACATATTCCACGTACTGAAGTACTTGAACATATCTGAAATACCAAAGTGTTTAGTTCTTCTTCGGTTCACGAAACAAGCAAGGTTGGGACTGCCCGCGAGGCGCACAAGCGATCTGTTGGGATATGGTTGGACTGGGGCAGAGGAAAGAATGAAATATAGCCAGGTTAGTGTGTTAGCGTCAGAAGCTATGCATGCGGCATGCAAACACCCAGCTTTGTGGGATCAGTTACAGGATAGTTTGAAGGCTGTGATAGCTAAGAGTCATGAGTATGATCTGCTACAGGGAAATTTGAGCAAGAATATAAATGACTTCAGTAAGTGTGCAGTTGAATATGTAGACGATGGTGAAGGCAACATGGTCGCAGTTAAAGATCCTATGAAAGTGTCAAGCAAAGGTGCAACGAAGGTAGATGAGAACCGCCCTATCTCGAAAAATGGTAGACCACTCTCTTTTGATGAGTTGAAAACCCGGTGCAGCGCTTGCAAATTGCTAGGACACACTAAACGTAGCAAGAAATGCAAACTAAATCAGAAGTAAGTGTTTGTATGCATTCTGGATTATTGAAACATTTATCGTTCATAAACTTATATTGTCTTCTATGATGTGCAGAACAGTGGAGAAGGAAGAAGTGTAGAACACTTGCTTCAATTTTTTACTGATGAATCGAGTGAACAGGGCAGTATATCCTTTTCACATTATGTCATCAATTTTAGTTCGACGTTTAACATCGTGTTTGGATCCTATATATATCTTCTATACCTAAATACCTAGCCCCCAGTACTAGATTTGTGTACACATGCAGTGGCGGAGCTAGCCGAATCAACTGGGGGCAAAAGGTAAAATATGAGTGTTTGGGGGGGCAAAAGCTAAAAATCTCTCATCTAAGCCCTCACAATTTTTTTCTTCACAAGTTGCATCAATGTTGGGGGCCACAGCCACCCCAGAGCCTACATAGCTCCGCCACTGCACACATGCCACTCCCCACCACACATTCACCCACCTAAATAAACAACAAAATCGGACCTAAATAAATTAGTTATAAATTAGAAAGAATATTGTACATTTCCCCTCCCCACGTCCTAACTGCCATTAAATCACCTAACTTACCACTCCCCATCACACATTCACCCACCTACCTTGCGCGCCGGTTCGAACTCCCCTTATCCCCACCTACCTACAGTAGATCGAGAAAACCACCGCCGGCGACCGCTACAGCCGCCTCCATGGAGAAATGCCTCGGCTGGCAGAGAGCGATGATGAAGCTCGCCGGCGATGACGAGGGGTGGCGCGCCCAGTTGGTGGAGGTGTGCGGCTGGTTCCCCAGCACGGAGATGTTGGTCAACCACGCGCGTGGCCTCGTCAAAGTCCTGACTGACGCCGAGAAGAAGCGCGCCTTCCCCTACGGCTGCGGCGTCCCGCCGGCTCTCCTCCTCGTCTGGGCAATGCTAGAGGCCACGCTGAGCGACTCCCATGTTCAGCGCGCAAGGTGGTGGATGTACTCCACCATCATGACGCTGCGGCCAGATCCAGCACGCGTCGCGTCGAGGGCGGAGCATGTCGACGTCGAGCTCGCTCTCCCTGCGCCCGTCAGCCCGGACTACCAGGTCCGCCACGTGCCGAAGCCAGTCCTGCTGTTGGGCTCTGACATCGTGGAGGACGACGTGGACGAGGTACTGCTCATCCCTGATGACCCTGAGGAAGGCGAGGAGGATGCCGTGCAGATGGTAGCGCCTGTCGCCGTCAAGGGTGGAAAAACAATGCCCATCGACGTCGAGCTCCTTCCCCTGCACCCTGACATAGTGAAGGTGGAAGAAGAGGAGGTGGCTCAGGATCAGGTGGCTCAGGATCCGGTGGCGCAGCTGTCGAACAGGACGGCGGTCAAGAAGAAGGCTTCTCCGTGTGTGGTGCGCCGCTCACACCGCCTCAAATTTCTGAAGAAGTGAAGATGGGCACAGTTGCTGAAGGAGGAGGAAGCTGCTGGTTATCTTTGGTATGCTGTTATATGTTTCAGCATATAAGTTTGCTGTTCTCCTAGTTTCTACTGGGCTCCTTCAGCTCCATACTTGCTTTTGATGTAATAATGATCGATGTAGGGTGGATTGTTTCGTAGCTTGTGAACTTGTTTGGGTCATTGCGCGGTTTGGCTGGCCTGTGTTGGCCTTCTCTTTTTAGACTGAACTTTGTTCTGAACTTTCATGGTTTTCAATAATGAAAATCGAAAGGGGCAAGCCCTTATTTGACAAAAAAAATTGGGCTTGATGTTGGTTAGGTGTGCTTTTCTCCAGGTAATTATATAAGTTATGGAATCGATACGGTTTGGTCGGGTTCTTTGTGGCTAAAGAACTGAATATCTACTGCCTAGCCTAAGTGTGAAGTTCAGTTAAATTTTCAGAATATTGAATATGTACTGTTGTTTTGCTTCAGTGTTGAATCAAAGGTGTAGGTGTTGCTAGATGTTGCTCCTATGTTGCAACAAGACAATGAAGTGGGCTGCTGCACAAATCAGTAGTGTTGCTATGTGATGTGCCCATGTGCATCACTTACCAAATATAGAACATGACAAATGTGCAGTGTCTGCCAAATGTAGAACATGCCAAAAGTGCATTGTCTACCAATCATGATGGCACCATGTTATTTCTGCTGCAATGTCTATTACACTTTGCCCATAAACTGAATAGCAAATAATTCATCAGGATTTCATCATGTCAACTACAATGATGTCAATAACTTTATGAACAATCTACTTGGTATCTATGACAAGAATTATAGTGGCAAGCAGGCCAAGATACAGAAGACCTCCAAATCCTAAAATCCTATCCCTATAGAGCAATATTTCCTTGTGCATCTTAACCATTGCCCTCTTTTCTTTCTCATTCCTTTTAATTTCAGCTTCACATTTTGTAATCTTCGTCTCCAGTTTCTTGTTCTTCATGGCTAGATACTTAATGACTGAATTTGCTTTGCTATCCCACTCCCCATCAACCCATTCAACATACTCAGAAGTGACATCATCCTAAATAAATCATGAACAATTCAAGTCAATTAATAATGCGATAGAGCGAACGAGCGGACATGACTAATTTTCATCTGTGTAATACGTTCTGCCTCGATATATTTACATAGCTAACATGATTACTTTTCATAATCATGTGATGAGGGGAAATTACCAGGAGATTATTGACATGCAGATAGCTAAGGCAGAAGGCAAAAGTTTGATAGAGTTTTTAAAAAAGTAAAGAATGTGAAAATTTTAATATGAAACTTCCGAGAGCAGTTGAAGAGAAAAATAGAATGCGAATACTATGAATGTGATAAATACAATTATAAAAAAATTGAAGAACGAGAACAATATTAAGCAAGAACAATTGATAGTTGAAGCCAAAACTTTATTGGTACGACGAAATTGTCTTCTCCGAGCGAATTGTATGACCGAATTGTCAGGTACGAGCCTATTGTTTGACAGGCACATACACATGTATGTGTCACAATATTCGAGATGCCGTGATTATTACATAAAAATGATAGAAACAGTAAGATAATCATGCCGTCGAAACCATCGACCGGACTAAATCCAAAGCACTAAAACTTGACCCTTGCATGCAGCAAGAACTCTTCATGCGCGCCTTTTCCTTGCAATTTCGCGAATTTTGTTCTTCACACACTCCATCGTGTTCGAAGGTGACATAATCAACTCGGCGACGAAACGTCTTCTCCTTGCGTCAACACTGGCCTGCAAAAAATGACATACATGTTAGATGAACCGAATTTTGTACACGACCATAGTAGCTACTCTACAATCGTAAATAACAACATACCTGTGAAAAATCGTGGGTCATTCGGTCCCCGTCCCAATGCTGTAGACATTCTGTGACAAAAAGGCCACAAGAGTTCCTGGTATATATGCAAACATTAGCGGCGTGCAATACGAACATGTGTATTGTTGTTTGAATGTGCATGATGTCGTACTAACTCACCCACCCTCTTGCTGCGGCATGTCATACTCGTTGATAGGCCACTTACTTATGTCCGGATATTTCCCGGGTGTAATAAGATTTGCTTGGCGAAAATCGTTTGCTATAGCCATTCGCTGTAAACAGGATAGTGTTAAAGAAGAATCATAAACTACATGGAAGAGCAATGGTACAAATGTTGGTTATATTACCAGTGCTTTGACAGTCTTTTCTGTCAGCTCCAGAGGATAGAGTGAATCGAGAACTTGGAATTCTTTCTTGATCATGTGCATGACCACGGTCATCCAGTGGGCATTTTCGATATTCAACGCGATATACGTCTACAGTGCCAAAAACCATTATGGATCAAATGAAATACTAGATGAAATGTCCTGAAGTGAAGAATTACAAACATAACGTACCTTATCACGCACAGTATACTCTTGCGTGACTCTATTAACTGCTCCAGCTTTGGACAGAGCACTGTCCATATTGCAGCTCGACGGCAACGGATCGTCTCGCGCGATAGCACGATCTACAAGGAATTTGGACCTCCACGCTGGACAGAGGTAACGATCATGACCAACGCTCAGCTCCAAATGTCCCATATAAGCATCAATAATCTTCATAGAATATCAGGGCATTACATGTTGAAATTTGAGACATAGATTATTGACAATTTAAATAACAGAACATGCAAGTAGTACTTACATCGTCCGACAGCCATCTATGACTTAGTACCGGTCGAATCCTTTCTGATGTCAGAGATATGCCACGAGCTTCACTGTAGTAAACTTTCTTCCCCTTATTCTTGTCGGTGCTAGAAGCTAACTCGACAAATGAAACAGCTGCATCAATTATTTCCGGCGCCAACTCATCTGCCACACTCTCCGGCTCATCAATCTTGGAAAAAAGAGCTGCATGAAATAATATGAACGTCAACAATGGTGATCATATTCATTCATAGTATACAACAAACCGAGAAAGTTAGTTACGATACCCCTACTAGCAGAATGGGTACCGGTGGGTTTTGTTGGAAATATGCCCTAGAGGCAATAATAAAAGCATTATTATTATATTTCCTTGTTCATGATAATTGTCTTTTATTCATGCTATAACTGTATTATCCGGAAATCGTAATACACGTGTGAATACATAGACTACAATACGTCCCTAGTAAGCCTCTAGTTGACTAGCTCGTTGGTCAACAGATAGTCATGGTTTCCTGACTATGGACATCAGATGTCATTGATAACAGGATCACGTCATTAGGAGAATGACATGATGGACAAGACCCAATCCTAAGCATAGCACAAAGATCGTGTAGTTCGTTCTGCTAGAGCTTTTCCAATGTCAGGTATCTCTTCGTTAGACCATGAGATCGTGTAACTCCCGGATACCGTAGGAATGCTTTGGGTGTACCAAACGTCACAACGTAACTGGGTGACTATAAAGGTGCACTACAGGTATCTCCGAAAGTGTCTGTTGGGTTGACACGGATCGAGACAGGGATTTGTCACTCCGTGTGACGGAGAGGTATCACTGGGCCCACTCGGTAGTGCATCATCATAATGAGCTCAAAGTGATCAAGTGTCTGGTCGCGGGATCATGCATTACGGTACGAGTAAAGTGACTTGCCGGTAACGAGACTGAACGAGGTATTGGGATACCAACGATCGAGTCTCGGGCAAGTAACATACCGTCTGACAAAGGGAATATTATACAGGGTTGCTTGAATCCTCGACATCGTGGTTCATCCGATGACATCATCGAGGAGCATGTGGGAGCCAACATGGGTATCCAGATCCCGCTGTTGGTTATTGACCTGAGAGCGTCTCGGTCATGTCTGCATGTCTCCCGAACCCGTAGGGTCTACACACTTAAGGTTCAGTGACGCTATGGTTATTAGGAAGACTTATATGTGATTACCGAATGTTGTTCGGAGTCCCGGATGAGATCCCGGACGTCATGAGGAGTTCCGGAATGGTCCGGAGGAAAAGATTTATATATGGGAAGTTGTCAAACGGACACCGGAAAAGTTTCGGGTCATATCGGTATTGTGGAGGGGCCACCGGAAAGGTTCCGGAGGACCACCGGGAAGGGCCACCTCTCACGGGGGGCCACATGGGCTGCGTGGGAGGCAGCCAGCCCCTTGTGGGCTGGGCGCACCCCCTCCCCTTGGGCCCATGCGCCTAGGGTTGAGGGGGGAACCCTAAGGGGGGCGCCCCCCTTGCTTGGGGGGCAAGCCCCCTCCCTTGGCCCGCCCCCTCTAGATGCATCTAGAGGGGCCCCCCTCCCTCCCCCTATAAATAGAGGGGTGAGGGGAGGGCTGCATACACAACTTGAAGGCGCAGCCCCTCCCCTCCCCAACACCTCTCCTCCTCCGTGTGCGCTTGGCGAAGCCCTGCCGGAGAACTGTCACTCCATCATCATCACGCCGTCGTGCTGCTGTTGGAGCCATCTTCCTCAACCTCTCCTTCCTCCTTGCTGGATCAAGACGGAGGAGACGTTGCCCATACCGTACGTGTGTTGAATGCGGAGGTGCTGTCCTTTCAGCGCTTTGGTCATCGGTGATCCGAGTACGACTCCATCATCACCATCCTCTCGAAAGCTTCCGCACGCGATCTATAAGTGGTATGTAGATGCAAACTCACTCCCTTGACTCGTAGCTTAGATGAACTCACAGATGGATCTTGGTGAAATCGTAGGAAAATTTTTAATTTTCTGCAACGTTCCCCAACAGTGGCATCATGAGCTAGGTCTATGCGTAGTTCTCTATTGCACGAGTAGAACACAATTTAGTTGTGGGCGTGGATCTTGTCAACTTACTTGCCGCTACTAGTCTTATCTTGCTTCCGCGGTATTGTGGGATGAAGCGGCCCGGACCAACCTTACACGTACGCTTACGTGAGACCGGTTCCACCGACTAACATGCACTAGTTGCATAAGGTGGCTAGCGGTGTCTGTCTCTCCACTTTAGTTGGAGCGGATTCGATGAAAAGGGTCCTTATGAAGGGTAAATAGAAGTTGACAAAATCACGTTGTGGTTATTCGTAGGTAAGAAAACGTTCTTGCTAGAACCCAATTGCAGCCACGTAAAAGATGCAACAACAATTAGAGGACGTCTAACTTGTTTTTGCAGCAATTGTCATGTGATGTGATATGGCCAAGTTGTGATGAATGATGAATGACATATTGTGATGTATGAGATCATGTTCTTGTAATAAGAATCACGACTTGCATGTCGATGAGTATGACAACCGGCAGGAGCCATAGGAGTTGTCTTTATTTTTGTATGACCTGCGTGTCATTGAAGAACGCCATGTAAATTACTTTACTTTATTGCTAAACGCGTTAGCCATAGAAGTAGAAGTAGTCGTTGGCGTGACAACTTCGTGGAGGCACAATGATGGAGATCATGATGATGGAGATCATGGTGTCATGCCGGTGACAAGATGATCATGGAGCCCCGAAGATGAAGATCAATGGAGCTTTATGATATTGGCCATATCATGTCACTACTATATAATTGCATGTGATGTTTATTATGTTTTATGCATCTTGTTTACTTAGAACGACGGTAGTAAGTAAGATGATCCCTTACAACAATATCAAGAGGTGTTCTCCCCTAACTGTGCACCGTTGCTAAAGTTCGTCGTTTCGAAGCACCACGTGATGATCGGGTGTGATCGATCCTCACGTTCACATACAACGGGTGTAAGACAGTTTTACACATGCGAAACACTTAGGGTTAACTTGACGAGCCTAGCATGTGCAGACATGGCCTCGGAACACGAAGACCGAAAGGTCGAACACGAGTCGTATGGAAGATACGATCAACATGAGAATGTTCACCGACGATGACTAGTCCGCCTCACGTGATGATCGGACACGGCCTAGTCGACTCGGATCGTGTAACACTTAGATGACTAGAGGGATGTCTAATCTGAGTGGGAGTTCATTTAAATAATTTGATTATATGAACTTAATTATCATGAACTTAGTCTAAAACTTTTGCATAATATGTCTTGTAGATCAAATGGCCAACGCTCATGTCAACTTGAACTTCAACGCTTCCTAGAAAACCAAGCTGAAAGATGACGGCAGCAACTATACGGACTGGGTCCGAACTTGAGATCATCCTCATAGCTGCCAGGAAACAATATGTCCTAGAAGGACCGCTAGGTGGCGCTACCGTCGAGAGAACCAAGACATTATGAAAGCTTGGCAGTCTCGTGCTGATGATTACTCCCTCGTTCAGTGCGGCATGCTTTACAGCTTAGAACCGGGGCTCCAAAAGCGTTTTGAGCATCACGGAGCATATGAGATGTTCGAGGAGCTGAAACTAGTTTTCCAAGCTCACGCCCGGGTCGAGAGATATGACATCTCCGACAAGTTCTATAGTTGTAAGATGGAGGAAAATAGTTCTATCAGTGAGCACATACTCAAGATGTCTGGGTTGCACAACCGTATGACCCAGCTGAATATTAACTTCCCTGATGAGGCGGTCATTGACAGAATCCTTCAGTCGCTCCCACCAAGCTACAAGAGCTTTGTGATGAACTACAATATGCAGGGGATGGTAAAGACCATTCCTGAAGTATTCTCTATGCTGAAGTCAGCAGAGGTTGAAATCAAGAAAGAACATCAAGTGTTGATGGTCAATAAGACCACTAAGTTCAAGAAGGGCAAGGGCAAGAAGAACTTCAAGAAGGACGGCAAGGAGGTTGCCGCGCCCGGTAAGCAAGTTGCCGGGAAGAAGTCAAAGAATGGACCCAAGCACGAGACTGAGTGCTTTTATTGCAAGGGAAGGGTCCTTTGAGCGGAACTGCCCCAAATACTTAGCGGATAAGAAGGCCGGCAACACCAAAGGTATATTTGCTATACATGTAATTGATGTGTACCTTACCAGTACTCCTAGTAACTCCTGGGTATTTGATACCGGTGCCGTTGCTCATATTTGTAACTCAAAGCAGGAGCTGCGGAATAAGCGGAGGCTGGCGAAGGGCGAGGTGATGATCTTGCGTCGGGAATGGTTCAGTCGATGTGATCGCCGTCGGCACGCTACCTCTACATTTACCTACGGATTAGTTTTGAACCTTAATAATTGTTATTTGGTGCCAAGTTTGAGCATGAACATTGTATCTGGATCTCGTTTAATGCGAGATGGCTACTCATTTAAATCCGAGAATAATGGTTGTTCTATTTATATGAGAGATATGTATTATGGTCATGCTCCGATGGTCAATGGTTTATTCTTAATGAATCTCGAGCGTAGTGTTACACATATTCATAGCGTGAATACCAAAAGATGTAAAGTTGATAACGATAGTCCCACATACTTGTGGCACTGCCGCCTTGGTCACATTGGTGTCAAGCGCATGAAGAAGCTCCATGCTGATGGACTTTTAGAGTCTCTTGATTATGAATCATTTGACACATGCGAACCATGCCTCATGGGAAAAATGACCAAGACTCCGTTCTCCAGAACAATGGAGCGAGCAACCAACTTGTTGGAAATCATACATACCGATGTATGCGGTCCAATGAGTGTTGAGGCTCGCGGAGGATATCGTTATGTTCTCACTCTCACAGATGACTTGAGTAGATATGGGTATGTCTACTTGATGAAACACAAGTCTGAGACCTTTGAAAAGTTCAAGGAATTTCAGAATGAAGTAGAGAATCAACGTGACCGAAAGATAAAATTCTTACGATCGGATCGTGGAGGAGAATATTTAAGTCACGAATTTGGTACACACTTAAGAAAATGTGGAATCATTTCACAACTCACGCCGCCTGGAACACCTCAAGCGTAACGGTGTGTCCGAGCGTCGTGTCGCACTCTATTGGATATGGTGCGGTCTATGATGTCTCTTACCGATTTACCGCTATCATTTTGGGGATACGCTCTAGAGACAGCTACATTCACTTTAAATAGGGCACCGTCTAAATCCGTTGAGACGACACCGTATGAATTATGGTTTGGGAAGAAACCAAAGCTGTCGTTTCTAAAAGTTTGGGGATGCGATGCTTATGTCAAGAAACTTCAACCTGAAAAGCTCGAACCCAAGTCGGAAAAATGCGTCTTCATAGGATACCCTAAGGAAATCATAGGGTATACCTTCTACTTAAGATCCGAGGGCAAGATCTTTGTTGCCAAGAACGGATCCTTTCGGAAAAGAGTTTCTCTCGAAAGAAGTAAGTGGGAGGAAAGTAGAACTCGATGAAGTACTACCTCTTGAACGGGATAGTAGTGCAGCTCAGGAAAATATTCCTGTGATGCCTACACCAACTGAAGAGGAAAATAATGATGATGATCAAGGTACTTCGGATCAAGTTGCTACTGAACCTCGTAGGTCCACAAGGACACGTTCTGCACCAGAGTGGTACGGCAACCCTGTCCTGGAAATCATGTTGTTAGACAACGGTGAACCTTCGAACTATGAAGAAGCGATGGCGGGCCCAGATTCCAACAAATGGCTAGAAGCCATGAAATCTGAGATAGAATCCATGTATGAAAACAAAGTATGGACTTTGACTGACTTGCCCGATGATCGGCGAGCGATAGAAAACAAATGGATCTTTAAGAAGAAGACGGACGCGGATGGTAATGTCACCATTTATAAAGCTCGACTTGTCGCTAAGGGTTATCGGCAAGTTCAAGGGATTGACTACGATGAGACTTTCTCTCCCGTAGCGAAGCTTAAGTCCGTCCGAATCATGTTAGCAATTGCCGCATACTATGATTATGAGATATGGCAGATGGACGTCAAAACAGCGTTCCTTAACGGTTATCTTAAGGAAGAGCTGTATATGATGCAGCCGGAAGGTTTTGTCGATCCTAAGAATGCTGACAAAGTATGCAAGCTCCAGCGATCCATTTATGGGCTGGTGCAAGCATCCGGAGTTGGAACATTCGCTTTGATGAGATGATCAAAGCGTTTGGGTTTATCTTGAGACTTATGGAGAAGCCTGCGTTTACAAGAAAGTGAGTGGGAGCTCTGTAGCATTTCTCATATTATATGTAGATGACATACTTTTGATGGGAAATGATATAGAATTCTTGGACAACATTAAGGCCTACTTTAATAAGTGTTTTTCAATGAAGGACCTTGGAGAAGCTGCTTATATATTAGGCATCAAGATCTATAGAGATAGATCGAGACGCCTCATAGGTCTTTCACAAAGCACATACCTTGATAAGATTTTGAAGAAGTTCAAAATGGATCAGTCCAAGAAGGGTTCTTGCCTGTCTTGCAAGGTGTGAGATTGAGCTCAGCTCAATGCCCGACCACGACAAAAGATAAAGAAGAGATGAGTGTCATCCCTATGCTTCAGCCATAGGATCTATTATGTATGCCATGCTGTGTACCAGACCTGATGTAAACCTTGCCGTAAGTTTGGTAGGAAGGTACCAAAGTAATCCCGCAAGGAACACCGGACAGCGGTCAAGAATATCCTGAAGTACCTGAAAGGACAAAGGACATGTTTCTCGTTTATGGAGGTGACGAAGAACTCGTCAGTAAGGGTTACGTCGGCGCTAGCTTCGACACAGATCTGGATGACTCTAAGTCACAAACGGATACGTGTATATGTTGAATGGTGGAGCAGATGGCTGGTGCAGCTGCAAGCGAGCGTCGTGGCGGGATCTACATGTGAAGCGGAGTACATGGCAGCCTCGGAGGCAGCGCATGAAGCAATTTGGGTGAAGGAGTTCATCACCGACCTAGGAGTCATACCAAATGCATCGGGGCCGATCAAACTCTTCTGTGACAACACTGGAGCTATTGCACTTGCCAAGGAGCCCAGGTTTCACAAGAAGACCAGGCACATCAAGCGTCGCTTCAACTCCATCCGTGAAAATGTTCAAGAGGGAGACATAGAAATTTGTAAAGTGCATACGGATCTGAATGTCGCAGATCCGTTGACTAAACCTCTTCATGGGCAAAACATGATCAACACCGAACTCTATGGGTGTTCGATTCATCACAATGTAACTAGATTATTGACTCTAGTGCAAGTGGGAGACTGTTGGAAATATGCCCTAGAGGCAATAATAAAAGCATTATTATTATATTTCCTTGTTCATGATAATTGTCTTTTATTCATGCTATAACTGTATTATCCGGAAATCGTAATACACGTGTCAATACATAGACTACAATACGTCCCTAGTAAGCCTCTAGTTGACTAGCTCGTTGGTCAACAGATAGTCATGGTTTCCTGACTATGGACATCAGATGTCATTGACAACGGGATCACGTCATTAGGAGAATGACATGATGGACAAGACCCAATCCTAAGCATAGCACAAAGATCGTGTAGTTCGTTCTGCTAGAGCTTTTCCAATGTCAAGTATCTCTTCCTTAGACCATGAGATCGTGTAACTCCCAGATACCGTAGGAATGCTTTGGGTGTACCAAACGTCACAACGTAATTGGGTGACTATAAAGGTGCACTACAGGTATCTCCGAAAGTGTCTGTTGGGTTGACACGGATCGAGACAGGGATTTGTCACTCCGTGTGACGGAGAGGTATCACTGGGCCCACCCGGTAGTGCATCATCATAATGAGCTCAAAGTGATCAAGTGTCTGGTCACGGGATCATGCATTACGATGCGAGTAAAGTGACTTGCGATAACGAGACTGAACGAGGTATTGGGATACCAACGATCGAGTCTCGGGCAAGTAACATACCGTCTGACAAAGGGAATAGTATATGGGGTTGCTTGAATCCTCGACATCGTGGTTCATCCGATGACATCATCGAGGAGCATGTGGGAGCCAACATGGGTATCCAGATCCCGCTGTTGGTTATTGACCTGAGAGCGTCTCGGTCATGTCTGCATGTCTCCCGAACCCGTAGGGTCTACACAAATAAGGTTCGGTGACGCTAGGGTTATTAGGAAGACTTATATGTGATTACGAATGTTGTTGGAGTCCGGATGAGATCCGGGGCGTCACGAGGAGTTCGGAATGGTCCGGAGGTAAAGATTTATATATGGGAAGTTGTCAAGCGGACACGGAAAAGTTTCGGGTCATATCGGTATTGTGGAGGGGCCACCGGAAGGTTCGGAGGACCACCGGAGGGGCCACCTCTCCGGGGCCAATGGGCTGCGTGGGAGGCATCCAGCCCCTTGTGGGCTGGGCGCACCTCCCTTGGGCCCATGCGCCTAGGGTTGAGGGAACCCTAAGGGGCGCCCCTTGCTTGGGGGCAAGCCCCTCCCTTGGCCGCCGCCCCCTCTAGATGCATCTAGAGGGGCCGCCCTCCTCCCTTCCCCTATAAATAGAGGGGTGAGGGGAGGGCTGCATACACAACTTGAAGGCGCATCCCCTCCCCTCCCCAACACCTCTCCTCCTCCGTGTGCGCTTGGCGAAGCCCTGCCGGAGAACTGTCACTCCATCATCATGCCGTCGTGCTGCTGTTGGAGCCATCTTCCTCAACCTCTCCTTCCTCCTTGCTGGATCAATACGGAGGAGACGTTTCCCGTACCGTACGTGTGTTGAACACGGAGGTGCTGTCCGTTCAGCGCTTTGGTCATCGGTGATCCGAGTACGACTCCATCATCACCATCCTCTCGAAAGCTTCCGCACGCGATCTACAAGTGGTATGTAGATGCAAACTCACTCCCTTGACTCGTAGCTTAGATGAACTCATAGATGGATCTTGGTGAAATCGTAGGAAAATTTTTAATTTTCTGCAACGTTCCCCAACAGGTTTCTGACCACGGTTGGTACGCCTGCTGGGCTTTTCAAGTGCGTAGGGGGATTCAAATTTCTTGGGAACGGTCCGCTTCCGCTTACCGGACATAACTTCCTCATCCTTATCAACTGTTGCACCCTTTTTTTCCGTTCACCTTAGCCATTAACTTGCTGACAGAAGATGGACAAATGTCTATGTCCGATGAAGGTGCTTGTGTAGAATTACCAACGACCCAAGGGTTTTCGGGTGTAGCGCCACATTCATCATTACGCTTAATAGGTGCAGCTTCCTTGTGTCCATTCATCTTTGCTGGGGTTTTCTGTTTGGCAAACAATATGGTGTGAACATTTCAGCCCATATAAAAATGGAAGGAGAAAATTATAGACAGAAATATATATACATAGTACCTCAGGTACGGATTTATGGTTGGGAACCACTTCATCAGGCTGCGTCATGTCAATGACAGGCTCTCCGTGTGAGTCTATGTCATCATTGTAAACGAATTCCTTCTTTTCATATGGACCGTTCTCAAACGAATCCACTTCTTGATCCACATCATTCTCCACGGATGGCACGGCAGCAGCCGGCTTGTACATGACACCTGATTTGTTCATCTTCTCCAACAACCTCTGCAATAGATATATAAAGTTAAGAATGCTTGCATGGTTTAAAACAGGGAACAAACTGTAAACTATTATGTTATGGTGTGACACCTCAGCAACTTGATCAGGGATTTGCCTCATCTGGGTGTGTATGAAGTCCATGCACCGCTTCATTAGAAGCTCCATCAAATCTTCCGACATTGGGGCTGTCGTTGACTTCTTTGCGTTTCCATTTGCAGGTTTGGTTTTTGGCTTCATGGTAGGCACATTATATGGGATTTTGGGTTCCTGCGCCCTATACTCTTGGGTGATATTATTTTCGATCTGCATGCGATATACAAGTACATGTGATGAATTAAAAATAAATATTATTTAGTTACAAAACATTTAAGAAAGACAGAACAGAATGACTTACCTTGACGTTACCACGGCCGTGCCCATTGTCATAGTCGAACCGATCTCTCCTAGTGGCTGCACCTTCGGTCCAGTTCCTCATGAGAGGTTGTATGGACAAGTTGGGATTATAGGCGCAATCGCCTTCGACAGGTTGCACCTTCTCCCAGTACAATTACTACAAAAATATATAAGGATTTAGAGTTAGTTCAATACGGCACATAAAATTGCAATGATATTATAATTGACATTATTCAACTGGCCTCATTTGTGTACCTGCAATAGAGCCAAATTGCCTTTTGGCCATTGGCGTAGGTGTTTGCCTTTCTTCACTATGCGAAGGCAATCGAGTAGAACACGCAGGGTGAAGGCATTCCAGTTAATCTTTGAAATACGTTTCACATCATGGACCAAAGCGTAGTACTGCTTTGGCACAATCTTGCTCGACATGGGAGCAATAATTGTTCCTAATAGGACAAGGACTAATTTCCGAAGAAAATCGTCGTCGGTGGCTTTACTTTTAATTATGTACTCAATGAGATTATCTATCACTATGTTTTCTGATGTCTTACTGAGAAATTGTGGTGGCACCCGCTCCTTCATGTCCTCTCCTTCTTCAATCAGAATGTCTGAAGCGGGGAGTCCTTGGTTCTCGAGGTTAAAGATGCACTCGACGTCGACCGCACCGAGAGTCACCTCCCCAACCAGATCTTGTATAATGAATCTAGACTTGCTGGCATCAAAATTCTCAATCATATACCTAATCATAAGGGTACGCATCTTAATAGATGGTATCTGGAGCATGCTGCGTAATGTTGTATCAGCCACTCTAGCGCGTTGACCGCTCGATAGACGGCAACAAGCTTGCACCATTTTTCAACGGCGCACACTATTTCTCCATTCAGCTCGTCCATCCTATAGAAAGAAAATATAAAACTTCGTTACATTTGCCAACACAAATGCAAAAATAACAATAGACATGTAAAAATATAGAACTTTCTGGCAGCAGCAAACAAAAATGCAAAAATAACACTAATGCAAATATAAAACTAGCACCATGTATAGAGCAACATGCACCCAAGTGTGTGCTGATATGAGGCAATAAAAAATAACATTCTGTTTGCATAATTGTTTTTTTCGACAAGATCTTTAAAACAAGACTAATATTGAATATATTTTTGAAAGTTAGTTTTTAGACAACTAAATAACCATGCTTCAATCTTGTTTTGTATAATTGTTTTAGTTCCATGCATTTTTTTAATAATGTTGCATTCTATTTCGTAAAGAAAAAAATCTAACTAACACTATGGCTCGCTGTGTTACATTGTGTATCATAATGTTACATTGGCTGCCGATTCTTCTTAATTTTACAGTGTTTCATCATGATTCAGAACATGAATCTTCAAACTTGTTAAAATATATTCGAAAGTGGTCTCGTATTAAAGTTCTCGTTGTCATAAACACATATATGCATCGGATCTTCAAGAAAAATCAACGGCTCTTCCATGCACGGTACCTCCCGAGCATGGGAGATTTGCTTTTCTCTATTCTACCCTGATATGAAAGATTTATTTCATGTACGCCTTCTGGTCAGAACGCATCTAGTCGAGTTGATACTAGCTACTTGAAACTATGTGGTAAACCTAAGTCCATGAGAGCAACAAGACAATAGAACTAGCTTGCTATGAAGGCACGAGGTAAGGAGGACAACTTACTTCATCGGTCGACGAAGATGAAAGAAGTCGGCGATGCGTTGTCGACGTAGTTCGTCGACGGCGGCCAGCACGTGGGGACGACCTTGATCTTCTCGGGGTTTTTGTGGCGTGTGGGATGCGGCGGACGGAGCTGTCGATGACTCGCCGGCAGGAGGCGATCTAGACGACGACAAGTGCGAGTAGGTTGAGATTATATACGAGGTCGTCTCCTAGGTCGTCGTAACTTCCCTGTGGCCAATCTCGCGATCTATATTTTCCTCCGTTGAATCGAGGCTGAACGTGCTCCTCAATCGTAGGGATTAGGAACATAAGGATTAACACGATCCCGGAATTGTGTAACCGAACGGCAACTACTCCGGAGATCGGCGTGCATGTGATCGGCGTGCATGGAAAGCGCAGCGTGGTGGGCCCCACAATATGGATCGGACAGTTATTTGCGGTCCAGGCGGCCCACCTACCTCTACATTGTTTTTCCTCAAAATTAATATCATTGTTTCTTCCCTCAATAAAAAATATTTATGACACCTATTAGTTATTGTATACTTGTATATGTTCAACAATATTTATAGTATCTCCATCAGTTCTGCAATATTATATATTCAAATGTATCTCTATCAGTGTGCACAAATTCGGACACAAAACGCACGTTGCGTCACGTGGGGGCAGTGTTGTAGGGTTTTGTCGCCGGATAAACCCTAGAAAATGGTTCGAGTGTCGGAAATGAACGATACTTGTCATGCATGCATGCCATGATCATCCTTGGGTATGCATACAGTTTGGGATCATTCGGTGGGACCGGGAAGGTAAACCACTTTCAGACGTGCCCTCCGGCAGACCCGAATAGTCCTGCTTGTACATGGTGCATGTGGAGGCATGCATGAGATGACCCCAACTATTGGGACCATGTGGGCATGGCCAATGTGGTCCCCCCGGCAAGGTGTGCACAAATTCGGACACAAAACGCACGTTAAGTCACGTGGGGGCGTGTTGTAGGGTTTTGTCGCCGGATAAACCCTAGAAAATGGTTCGAGTGTCGGAAATGAACGATACTTGTCATGCATGCATGCCATGATCATCCTTGGGTATGCATAAAGTTTGGGATCATTCGATGGGACCGGGAAGGTAAACCACTTTCAGACCTGCCCTCCGGCAGACCGAATGGTCCTGCTTGTACATGGTGCATGCGGAGGCATGCATGAGATGACCCCAACTATTGGGACCATGTGGGCATGGCCAATGTGGTCCCCCTGGCAAGGTGTGCACAAATTCGGACACAAAACGCACGTTGCGTCACGTGGGGGTAGTGTTGTAGGGTTTTGTCGCCGGATAAACCCTAGAAAATGGTTCGAGTGTCCGAAATGAACGATACTTGTCATGCATGGATGCCATGATCATCCTTGGGTATGCATAAAGTTTGGGATCATTCAGTGGGACCGGGAAGGTAAACCAGTTTCAGACCTGCCCTCCGGCAGACCCGAATGGTCCTGCTTGTACATGGTGCATGTGGAGGCATGCATGAGATGACCCCAACTATTGGGACCATGTGGGCATGGCCAATGTGGTCCCCCCGGCAAGGTGTGCACAAATTCGGACACAAAACGCACGTTGCGTCACGTGGGGGCAGTGTTGTAGGGTTTTGTCGCCGGATAAACCCTAGAAAATGGTTCGAGTGTCGGAAATGAACGATACTTGTCATGCATGCATGCCATGATCATCCTTGGGTATGCATAAAGTTTGGGATCATTCGGTGGGACCGGAAGGTAAACCACTTTCAGACTTGCCCTCGGCGGAACGAATGGTCCTGCTTGTACATGGTGCATGTGGAGGCATGCATGAGATGACCCCAACTATTGGGACCATGTGGGCATGGCCAATGTGGTCCCCCCGGCAAGGTGTGCACAAATTCGGACACAAAACGCACGTTGCGTCACGTGGGGGCAGTGTTGTAGGGTTTTGTCGCCGGATAAACCCTAGAAAATGGTTCGAGTGTCGGAAATGAACGATACTTGTCATGCATGCATGCCATGATCATCCTTGGGTATGCATAAAGTTTGGGATCATTCGATGGGACCGGCAAGGTAAACCACTTTCAGACCTGCCCTCCGGCAGACCCGAATGGTCCTGCTTGTACATGGTGCATGCATGCATGAGATGACCCCAACTATTGGGACCATGTGGGCATGGCCAATGTGGTCCCCCCGGCAAGGTGTGCACAAATTCGGACACAAAACGCACGTTGCGTCACGTGGGGGTAGTGTTGTAGGGTTTTGTCGCCGGATAAACCCTAGAAAATGGTTCGAGTGTCGGAAATGAACGATACTTGTCATGCATCCATGCCATGATCATCCTTGGGTATGCATAAAGTTTGGGATCATTCGATGGGACCGGGAAGGTAAACCTGCTTCTAGTACATGGTGCATGTGGAGGCATGCATGCGATTGTCCCAACTACATTTAATTTAATAATATTTCAAGTATGAAACAGAAAAGAAAATTTATAATTGAAAAAGACAACCATGAATAGTGAAATAAAAGACAACATTATATCATACATTATTTAAATTTATAACCGTCAGAATAAAGAAAAGAGGAGAATATAGAAAACAGAAGAAAAATTGAAATGAATAAGTGCGATAAAAGCCAACATATTATCTTACATTTATTTAAAAAGAGAACGAACAAATGAAATAAAACGCAACAAAATTTGGCTTACTTTTTTATTTTAGTAAACACTATTAGAAATAATAAAGAAAAAAGAGATTTGATTTTAAATGTAGAAATATAAACAAGAAAATAAATTTTGAAGTTAAGAAGTGAAAAACAAAGTAATTTATAAAACACAGATCAACGCGCCACGGGTAAGGTGCCCTGGGCCAGCCCGCCCAAATTGGGCCCAAGGCAGAGCCGCGCAGGGCACAGAGCAGCGCACAGCCGTGGGGTGGTGGGAGTTTAGTCCCACCTCGCCAAGCGAGAGCGCCAGCACCGGTTTATATACCGGTTGCGACTCCCTCCCAAGCTTCCATCATATGCAGGCAGTACATTGCCTAACTCTCGTCACCTCTGCCCCGTGGGGCCTTCTAGCAACAGAGTTATTCTGCACCACGGCCTGCATCCTGGCCCATGAACAGCCTGGGTTCCTAGTCGTATGCAGGCCGTGGTGTATGAATGAACCTGCTCTGGTAGGTGGGCACTTTTTTTCGCATATTGCCACGTGTTTTTGGCATATTCTCCTGTTCAAATCACACACTAAATTATACACATGCTCACTTGCATTCAATGCACATTCTTGTGCATATATGCCAAATTAATGTTTCTACCTTCAAAACACCTAGTATTTTTATTATACACATGCTCACTTGCATTCAATGCACATTTTTTTTGCACACATGACCTCTTGCACAAACAAAGCCATGTTTTTCCAAATATTCTTTTTCCAAAAACTGGCTTAAGTTAGACTAAATGGCCCCTCCGGAATGCGGTGATTTTTTCGACCACCTCCAAATCACCTCTACTTTGGCACACATGACCTATTGCACAAACTAGGCTAGGTTTTCAAGGTTTTATATTTTTTTATTTTTTTTTTGAATTGATACTGCCCTCTAGACTGGCTGCTCAAAACATCGGTCTATACCTCAAGGGGGCCTTGTAAAATATTCTTTTTCCAAATTTTATTTGATAGCCATGTTTGGCACATGTGGGCCACCATGTACAAGAAAATTTGGGTGATTTGTCGGTGGTGGAAGAAATCACCTATGTTCAAAAACTGACTTAAGTTAGACCAAATGGCCCATCCGGAATGCATTGATTTTGTCGACCACCTTCAAATCACCTCAACTCTTGCAAACATGACCTCTTCCACAAACAAAGCTAGGTTTCCAAGAGTTTATATTTTCTATTTTTTTTTGAATTTATACTGCCCTATAGACTTACTGGTCCAAACATCGGTCTACACCTCAAGGGGGCATTGTAAAATTTAGTTTTTCCAAATCTATCTTTCATAGCCATGTTTGGCACATGTGGGTCACCATTTAAAAGAAAATTTGTGTGATTAGGAGGTGGTGCAAAAAATCACCATGTAAGCTAGACCAAATGGTCCCTCCAGAAGGCGGTGATTTTAGCGACCACCTCCAAAATTTCCACTTTTTAAAATATATCAGAAATGGAAGATTCAATCTTGCTAACTTATGAATTGACAAAAAAATATTTTCAAAATTTTCTAGTTCTTATAATATATTTCAAATGGATTATTCAATCATGCTCACTTATGAACATTGACAAAAACAAATTTCAAAATTTTCTAATTTTAAAAATATATTAGAAATGGAATATTCAATCATGCTCACTTATGGACATTGACAAAAAAGGATTTTCAACATTTTCTAATTCTAAAAATATATTTGAAATGGAATATTCAATCATGCTAACTTATGAACATTGACAATAAAGGATTGTTAAAATTTGCCAATTTTTATATTATATTTGAAGTGGAATATTCAATCATGCTAACTTAAGAACATTGACAAAAAATGATTTTCAGCATTTTCTAAATTTAATAATATATTTTTAATGGAAGATTCGATCATGCTAACTTATTAAAACCTCAAGTCAATGTTTTTTTAATATCTATCCTATGTAGATAAGGCTGGTTCTTTGCACACACCATTACCAAGCACATGTCCACTGTATGCAGCATGTCTCATCAGTGAAGCAACATTGAAGCACCTACTGTGATCATTGTAGCATCAGAATATAGACACTGCAACAAAGCATAGCTGACCTGCTTCTAGACAGTTGATATACTTCAGAGACATACTAGAATAATTAAGTCTCTGCCATAATTAAGAGTCTGCCATAGTACTTAATAGTCTGCCATACTACTTAACAGTTCACAAACACTTCCACCTTCCAGATTCACAGTTCACAACCATACGAGCGCAAAAGTTAAACATCATCAACTATACTAACGATGATAAGTTCCACTACCAGCTTCACAGATGGTGACTAGATGGGACCCATAGCCTTCAGGAGGGCTGCATGCTCTGCCCTGATCTTCACGTCGCTCCCACTCCTGGTTAAACCGCGTGCATGTGCCATAAGGTGCTCATACAACCCATCCTTGGGAATTGGCTTAGTGGTGCAGTATGGGCACCTGAACTTGCCCCACTTGTAGTACGCCGCCTTCCCCTTCTCCCTGATCTTGTTGGCTTCATGCTCAATGAAGGACCTGTGGTTCCACTCTTCCACCTCATCTCCAGAGTTGTACTGCACATACAAAAGATTTGCATAAATACATACTTCCCAAGTAATGTAATTAACAAACATCAGATAATTGCCATTTACTGGAATGTAATGAACAAACAAACATAATATCCCATTTACAGCTACTTAATGCACAAACAACTAAATAGTTCCATTTAGAAGAATTTAATGGACAAATAACTGAATAGTTCCTTTATATGCATTCATATATGGTTTCATGAAAAACATCACACATATCCAATTTACAGCTAAGTAATGCACAAACATCAGATAATTGCCATTTCTTTGGAATGTAATGAACAAACAAACATAATATCCCATTTACAGCTACTTAATGCACAAACAACTAAATAGTTCCATTTAGAAGAATTTAATGGACAAATAACTGAATAGTTCATTTATATGCATTCATATATGGTTTCATGAAAAACATCACACATATCCCATTTACAGCTAAGTAATGCACAAACATCAGATAATTGCCATTTACTGGAATGTAATGAACAAACAAACATAATATCCCATTTACAGCTAATTAATGCACAAACAACTAAATAGTTCCATTTAGAAGAATTTAATGGACAAATAACTGAATAGTTCATTTATATGCATTCATATATGGTTTCATGAAAAAACATCACACATATCCCATTTACAGCTAAGTAATGCACAAACATCACAACTTTCAGAGCAATTAATTGAAAGTATAATAAAACGTTCCATTTTAGAATAATTCAATGGACAAACACCACAATATTTCCATTTATGAGCATTCAGATATGATTTCATGATCAAAGACTACAAATATGCCATTTAGAGCTAATTAATGACCAAACAACACAACTTTATGATAGAAGTGAATAAACTACATAACATTCCAATTTAGAGGCATTCATATAGGGCATCATCAACAAACAACGTCTCACACAGATTAATAAACAAACATAAAACAGCTTGTGGTTACCTCCAAGACGTCGTCAGAATCAGACGGGTCGTCGAACCCAGCGATGTCCAGCTTCCTCTTGTTGCTAGAACCTTCCTCATTGAACTAAAATGATACTTTGACCAATAAGTAATTAATTCATTTATACTACTAACTACATAACACAGTATGCAAAGGTCAAGCAATCTGCAATGTGCTTCTAATAACCTAAAATGATACTTTGACCTAAAATTAAACTATATCAGTGACACATTGTGGTTGACAACAAGTAATTGCATTGACTTCATCTGGCTCATCTAATGTACATAGTGGTGCATCAGCTGCCCTATTCTCTCAACCGTATATTGGATGGTATATTGTAATGCCATGAGCTTGAGGAAAGGAAATATTTGTGCAATTTTGGTGCTAGGTGTGAAACTATTTCATATGACATACATGCATGGAGATAGGCAACATAAATTTAATATGACTTGGTCATCTGGCATAGTTGCATGTCTACCAAACCTACTTATGGTTTACTTTATAACTACAGCAATCCTACAGATCAAAAATAAACCTACCTACAATTTGAGTTTATAGATAATGAAGTGAAGCTCCTAACTATTTTAAAATTGCGCATTAGTTAAACATACTGTGTTCATTTTAACAATTAATTGATACACTTCTGTCACAGAAAGTAGGATTTAAACCTCATTTCTACAATATCAACTTTAATAGATACACTGGTAGCTGCTCAGCCCTGTCGTGGCCCACCGAGTGAATATGCACAACAAATCTAACAAAATATACAGCACAGAACATAAACTGGGCACATGCGGCAATCCAGATTCTAATATAAATTAACTAACTCTCATTATGATGTCTCTAGCATTCAATCACGAATCAACTTGAAAAACCCTAACTTTGAAATGGGGTTCACCATTCAATCAAAAACCCTAACAAGCAGAAGGGTGCATAATCAATCACAAATCTACTATAAAAACCCCATCTACTAAATCTTCGCTTATCTGCTACAAGTATGAAAAGAGGGAACGAAGCATTACCACATCCACCACCTGCCTTCCGCCGCCTCCGCACCTACATCCAATGAGCCGCCAGACGCCGTCACCACCAGTGTCTGCCACGACGGAGTCCGAGCCCACCACCCCTGCGCCACCAGATCCGCCGCCACGAGGACCGATCCAGCGATCAGGGTGCAGCATCTCCCACCACCGACGGCGGCAACTTGGGCGGCATCTATGGCGGTCTCCGCGCCGACCACATCTCCGTGCTTGGCAGCAGCAGCCCCACGACCTTGCTCCTTTGAAGCTGAGAGAACCCGCCGGAGAGAGGGAGGCGGTGGGGTTGAGCAAGTAGGTGCGGTGGCGGGGCGATGGAGACGAGGGGAGACGATGCGGCAAGGATAGAGGACTGAGCCGATTTGGGGGTAAATGGTGGGGCGCGTCGGCGGTTGTGGTTCCCTCCTCTTTATAGGATGTGACATTTTGGAAGTTTTCATGTGGCGCGTGGCGCGTGGCTAGCCCACGACCGCCGCCGCCCACGCCCACGACCGCAGCACGTGACAAGGGAAAACGAATCGCCCACGTACAATACATGTATACCCTCAGTGTACAAAAGTAATTGGGCCGGTGCGGGCTTGTACAGGGCTGTACGCGCGCCGGTGCGGGCTTCTACAGGGCTGTACGCGCGCTCTCCTCCGGCATAAAAAGACGTCGTGCCCCTCTTCACGAAGCGTTTTTGACACATCTCAGCCGTCCTTGTGTTTCTCCCCCTCGCGTTCAACCCAGGGGGGAGCACCGGAGCAGAAACCGGTAGAGAGGCGGCATGCGAGGCGGCGCATGCGTCGTTGGCGATTGGAGTGCGAGACCCGAATTAATGCTGGTGGGAGTTCATTGGGCGTGCACGACGGCCGTCATTAAGCTAGCTAGCTATAGCATGGTCATGGGAAATGACGAACAGCACAGTGGCGCCGGTTCGTTTCAGGTTTCAAATATAGTCACTGCTCCCGTTAGTTTCCTTTTTCTTTGGACAGCTCTCCTCCCGTTGGTTCTTACCAGGGCCGGGCCCGCAAAATCTGAGGCCCTCTGCCAAACTCTAAAATAATGCCTAACTACCACTAGTAAAAAACAGGGCATTTGTTCCGGTTCATAAGGGTTCTTGAACCGGGACTAAGGGCATCTTCAGCCGTTCGGCCCCCCAGGGCGCCTAAATAGAGCGGCCTGGGGTGTGCCGGCGCTAGTTCGGCCCCTGGGGGAGACCTAGCTCTAGTCACGCTCCCACGCGTCGGCCCCAGGATGCGGGAAATTTAAACTTGGTCGTTCCCGCTCTCAAAAGACGCCGCAAATCCGGCGATCGGACGTAGTCTGGCGTTACAAAAAATAGAGCGCCGCCGCCGCAAGTTCGCGTGCGCAACGATTCACTCGGCGGTGTCGGCTCGAGCGTTAAGCGGAGTCGGCGTCTGTGCGCTCGTCGGTGTCGGAGCTGCTTCGGTGCTGGACTGCGTCGGCGCGGCTTCGGCACTGCTGGGCGGCGATGTAGAGGCGTCGTTCGGGCTTGGCTTCCTGTGGTCGTGGGCGTCGTCGGCGTCGTCGGCAGCTCGTTCAGGATGAGGCCGCGCTGCACCAGGTACCACGCCTTGAGCTTCTCGTCGTTGCTCTGGAGCATGTCCGCCCCGCCCATCAGAAAAGCCATGTCGGTGTTTCTCTTCTTCGCGGCGACGTTCGTCCGGAGTAGGTCGAGCTTGATGGCGTTGGTCTTCATTAGCGACGACCACCGCGCATCGGTCTTCTCTTTGCGTAGGACGGCCTGGGCCTGGGCGTAGGCGAGGCAATGCTCGATGGACTCCTGCAATCGCGCGGTTGCCGCGTCGGCGCTTTTCCCCTTCTTTGCCAATTTGTTGCCGTCCGGCCGCCCCTCTGACGCGCCCGGAGTCGTCGCGTCCGGCTTGTATGTCTCCTTGGCCTTGTCGAGGGAACGTGGACTTCCGCCCACTTCTCGCACTTGTCAATGCGCTTATAGACGTGGAGGTGCTTGAAATCGGCGCCTTGGTTGTCGCCCCGATACATGGCGAACATACGCAGCAGCAGCGCGGAGGGACGAACAGTTGGCGGGCGGCGGGCGTAGGGGATGAAGATATGCGGGCGAACGGCGTGCGTACCTGATCCTCAATGCTGGCGCCGCTCTCCGGGCGAGCCGCGACCTCCTCAACGATTCCATGCCATTTGTTGCACGCCAACTGGATACGCCCCCAATGGTTCGCCATCGCCTTGGAGCCGCGCTGCATGTGGACGCCTTTGAAGTAGGGGTCGACGAGCTTCCGCCGTCGAACTCGCCTTGATGCGGTCGATCGTCTCAAGCTCGGTTCGTGCGATGGTCGGGTCGAGGCGAGCGACTTTCCGAGCTTCGCGAGGCATTCCTCCTCCTTGGACGTCCACTTTATGCGCGGTTCGCCTCACCTAGCCGCCCGCTTCTTCTTCTTCTGGCGCCCCTTCGTCGGAACAGGAGCCGGCTCCTCCTCCTCCTCCTGGTCCTCCTCCTCCTCCTCGGGTTCCTGCGCGTCGTCGCCGTAGACGTAGCCGAGCTCGGCCTCCATGTCGCCGCTGAGGTAAACTACCTCGTCCTGGGTGGCGAACCCGGGAGACGCGGCGGCCGCGGTCGATCCTGTCGCGATGATGTCGTCCATGTCGGCTCCCGTGTCGTCGGCGTCACCGAGGTGCGAGAAGGGTAGCGGTCCACGGTAGAGATGGGGCGTCGGTGTGGACGCGTAGGCGGCGGGCGGCGAGTAGTTGTATGGAGGGTACTGCACGCCGACGAAGGCGGGCGAGGGCGTGCGCGTAGCGGGGTGACCATGAGGGAAGGTCACGTTTGGGTTGAACCCACCGTGCGTGTCACCGTCGGCGTAGCCGGGCGACGATGAACCCCATGGAGGTCCGGCGCCTTGCTGTCCCCAGGGCGCGTACTGGGCGTGGCTGACGACGGGTGGATTCATCCCCGCCTGGTCGACCTATGAGGAAGACGCCGCCGCGCGCGCCGCGTTGTCGCGAGCCTTCTTGGCTATGGCCCTGTTCTACCTGTCGGCGGTGATTGCTTCGCACCGCTGAACTTCCACCCTCCACTCGGCGTTCGACAGGCCCGGTGGCTTCGATGGCGGCGCCCTCGGCTTCCTCTGCTTCGGCTGGGCCACGGCGCCAGTCGTGGTTGCCGCCGCGCCGGCATGGCGTACTTCTTCGGCGGCATGGCGTACTTCTTCGGGCGGCGGAGGGGTTTAAGCGGGAGAAAGGGAGAGAATGGCGGGAGGAAGGCGAGCGGCGGGAGAGATCACGAGGAAAAGCGTCAAGCGGCGAAAAAGGCCCTCGGGTCGCCTCGGTCTTGAGCCCACGCGCTTTTTCGTTTGTGCCGGCTCCCCAAGCGCCCCAGGTGCGGTTCGGCCTGGTCCGCCGGCACCAGTTTTGGCCCGAGCCGCTAAAACGGGCTTCGGGCGCGATCGGGCCTTTTTTACGCCGCGCAGCAAAATCGCTGAGGGAGGGCCTGTTGTGGGCGCGGCTGGAGATGCCCTAAAGGGTCGAACCGGGACTAAAGGGTCGTTACGAACCGGGACAGATGGTCCTCCACGTGGCCGGTGCGCCGAGACCAGGCAGTGGGGCCTTTGGAAACGGTTGGTGACACCAATCGGGACCAAAAGGCAATGTTTTTCTTTTTTTTTAAGAAAAAGTGAATGCTTTAGGGGTTTTGGGGGTTATTTTTAGGTTGTTATTAGCTAGCTAATAGAGAGAAGTGTCCTCTCTTATATCTTCGTCCTTGGTTTACCAACGCTGCTGCTATGTTCATTTCACCCGCTGATATAATAACTCATGGATGGTCGCATCATACATCATCATATATAATAACAAGCACTAGTAGAAAAAGGGGCTATCGTCCAGGGCAGTTTAGCCCATTAGTCCCGGTTCAATCCAGAACCGGGACCAATGGAGCTATTGCCCGGTTAAATGAGCCCGGGGGCGGCCGGGCCACGTGGGCCATTGGTCCTGGTTCGTCCGGACCTTTTGGTCCCGGTTGGTGGGACGAACCGGGACCAATGGTCCTGCTCCTGCCCACCACTATTGGTCCCGGTTGGTGGCATGAACCCGGACCAAAGGCTTCCCTTTAGTCCCGCTCATGCCACCAACCGGGTCTAATGGTGCTGCCTATATATAGCCCCTCGGCAAGAGCGAGCACACTGCTCTGCTTTTTTTCTACGGCCGAGGGGAGAGGGCTTGGTGGTGCTCTAGCTCACCTCCTATGCACACAAGGTGTTCGATGGAATGCCCGAGCCACACTACTTAAGCTTTCTCCTCTCCAAGCTCGACCTCTAACCTCCATTTTCCTCAATATTTGTATAGGTTTAGCGGTCCGTCACGCCCGTCCCGTCTTCACCGCCGATCGATCACCAGCGATCTCATCGCCAGACACCACCGTGGTGAGCCTCTTGTTCTTATCTTCTTTACGAAAGGAAAAATATTCTTACTTGTATTATTTTCTTACTTTTATTATTGCATCTTATATAGTGCGATGGTTTTGGTATCCGCCCCGTCGGCCCTCGTCCTGTCTATGATTCGGATGTGGTATATATTATCTTTTCATAACTATTGGTTCATTTGTTGTTTATGAAAATTATGCCGATAACGTGACATAGATTTTATTTATCTAGGAGGTTGTTGAACGGAAATTCCAACCGACCCTATTCTCGAGAGGTTAAATTTAGTTGAAGAAGAAAACAATTTCTTGAAGGAAAAAATAAAAAACTTGAGGAGGAGAAGATGATATTGGAGTTGCATGTTGCGGATGTAAATCGATGATCACAAGATCAAGATGGATGCAATGCGCTTGAAGATGAGAAAGATTAGAAAATATGCCATTCATACCGAGGCTTGGTATCATTATGCCGTTGGATCAGTTGTTACCTTGGTTGCGATTATGATCGTATTTGTTTTCACATTGAAATGTTTTACATAGTTTCAATGTATGGTTTAATTAATTTAGATGCTCTGCAGAGCTTTATGTTGTTAGATGAGAACTATGTATGTACTTTGGTTTTATGTGATGATGAACTTCTATTAATTTGGTCACTTAATTATCTATTCATGATGTTCGTAATGATTTTTGACACACTTAATTATATATAATGCACGCAGATGAACCGGCAATGGATGTACGGTGACAGACACACCTCCGAGTACATTAAGGCGTGCATGCTTTTCTCAAGTGGCTGAGGCAAACAAGCAGAATGGTTTTATGTGTTGTCCATGCCCTATATGTGGAATCTGAAGTCTTACTCTGACCGAAAATCCTTCACACCCACCTGCTTTACAAGGGTTTCATGCCACACTATAATGTTTGGACGAGGCACGGAGAAATAGGGGTTATGATGGAAGGCGGCGAGGAAGAAGAGTACGATGACAACTATGTGCCCCTGAATACGGTGATGCTACTGAACATCAAGATGCACTGCACGATGTGCACGATGGTGCTGCAACGGCGAAGCTGCTGAAGATCAAGAGGAACCAGACGATGTGCCCCATGATGATGATCTCCGCCGGGTCATTGTCGATGCAAGGACACAATGCGAAAGTCAAAAGGAGAAGCTGAAGTTCGATCGCATGTTAGAGGATCACAAAAAAGGGTTGTACCCCAATTGCGAAGATGGCAACACAAAGCTCGGTACCATACTCGAATTGCTGCAGTGGAAGGCAGAGAATGCTGTGCCTGATAAAGGATTTGAGAAGCTACTGAAAATAATGAAGAAGAAGCTTCCAAAGGATAACGAATTGCCCGACAGTACATACGCAGCAAAGAAGGTCGTATGCCCTCTAGGATTGGAGGTGGAGAAGATACATGCATGCCCTAATGACTGCATCCTCTACCGTGGTGCCTACAAGGATCTGAACGCATGCCCGGTATGCGGTGCATTGCGTATAAGATCGACGAGATGACCTGGTGATGTTGACGGCGAGCCTCCGGAAGAGGGTTCTGCGAAGGTGATGTGGTATGCTCCTATAATACCACAGTTGAAACGTCTGTTGAAGCGGAGAGCATGCCAAGTTGATGCGATGGCACAGTGAGGACCGTAAGAAAGATGGGAAGTTGAGAGCACCCGCTGACGGGTCGCAGTGGAGAAAAATCGAGAGAAAGTACTGGGATGAGTTTGCAAAGGACCCAAGGAACGTATGGTTTGCTTTAAGCGCGGATGGCATTAATCCTTTCGGGAGCAGAGCAGCAATCACAGCACCTGGCCCGTGACTCTATGTATGTATAACCTTCCTCCTTGGATGTGCATGAAGCGGAAGTTCATTATGATGCAGTTCTCATCCAAGGCCCTAAGCAACCCGGCAACGACATTGATGTGTACCTAAGGCCATTAGTTGAGGAACTTTTACAGCTGTGGAATGGAAGCGGTGTGCGTCGTGGGATGAGCACAAAAGGAGAATTTGACCTAAAGGCGTTGCTGTTCGTGACCATCAACGATTGGCCCGCTCTCAAGAACCTTCGGGACAGACAAACAAGGGATACCACGCATGCACGCATTGTTTACTTGACACCGATAGTATATACCGGAAGCTGCGGGAAGAATGTGTACCGGGCCATCGTCGATTTCTTCCGACCAACCATCAATGTCGAAAGAAAGGCAAGCATTTCAAAGCGAGGCAGATCACGGAAGAAGCCCGCCATGCGTATCGGTGATCACGTACTTGCTATGGTCAATGATTTACACGTAATCTTTGGAAAGGGTCCCGGACTAGCTGTTCGAATGACGCTGAGAATCACGCACCCATGTGGAAGAAGAAATCTATATTTTGGGACCTACCCTCTGGAAAGACCTAGAGGTCCGCTCTTGATCGACGTGATGCACGTGACGAAGAACCTTTGTGTGAACCTGCTAGGCTTCTTGGGTGTGTATGGGAAGACAAAAGATACACCGAGGCACGAGAGGACCTGCAACGCTTACGAAAAAGAGGGCATGCCTCCGAAGCAGTATGAAGGTCCTGCCAGCTACGCTCTTCTGAAAGAAGAAAAGAAATATTCTTTCAATGCCTGCTCAAGATGAAGGTCCCGGCCGGCTTCTCGTCGAATATAAAGGGAATAATAAATATGCGGAGAAAAGTTCCGAACCTAAAGTCTCATGATTGCCACGTGATTATGACGCAACGCTTCCGGTTGCATTGAGGGGCTTCTACCGAAAACGTCCGATTAGCCATTGTGAAGCTATGTGCATTCCTCAATGCAATATCTCGAAGGTGATCGATCCAGAAATCGTAGCAACGCTAAGGAGTGATGTGGCGCAATGTCTTGTCAGTTTCGAGATGGTGTTCCCACCATCCTTCTTCAATATCATGACGCGCGTCCTAGTTCATCTAGTCGACGAGATTGTCATTCTGGGGCCCGTATTTCTACACAATATGTACCCCTTTGAGAGGTTCATGGGAGTCCTAAAGAAATATGTTCAGAACCGTGATAGGCCGAAGGAAGCATCTCCATGGGCCATCAAACAGAGGATGTCATCGGGTTTTGTGTTGACTTCATTCCTGGCCTTAATAAGATAGGTCTCCCTAAATCGCGGTATGAGGGGAGACTGACCGGAAAAACACGCTTGGAAGAGACTCAATAATATGCAGGGGCGGATATTCTTGGTCTCAAACACACTACACAGTTCTACTGAACTCTACCTTGGTGACCCGTATGTCGATGAACACAAGAACAGTCTGCGCTCCAAACACCGGAGCGGTCGACGATGGATTACATGTGAACACATCAGACTTTCAGCAGTTGGTTGGAAACACGTCTCGGAGGTGACAGCACTGTTTGTGATGAGTTGTACTTGTTGTCCAGGGACCATCTTCGACTGTAATGATTTGGAAAGGATCTGAGATAAATGGGAATACATTTTACGATTGACCAAGATGAAAAGAGCACCAACCAAAATAGCGGTGTCCGCTTTGATGCAGCAACCGACAAGGGAAATGACACATATTATGGTTACATAGTAGACATATGGGAACTTGACTACGGAGTAGATTTTAAGGTCCCTTTGTTTAAGTGCAAGTGGGTCAATCTGTCAGGAGGCGGGTGCAGTAGACCCATAGTGCGGAATGACAACAGTGGATCTGAAAAATCTTGGGTACATCGACGAACCGTTCGTCCTAGCCAATGATGTGGCACAGGTTATCTATGTGAAGGACATGTCTACCAGACCGAGGAAAAGAAAAGATAAGGAAGCGAATACATCATACAATGAGCCAAAGCGCCACATAGTTCTTTCAGAAAAAGGGACATCCCAGGAGTGGAGGGCAAGACAGACATGTCTCAAGAGTATGAAAAGTTTCATGAAATTCCCCCTTCAAAGTCAAGGCTGACCCAAGCATCCTGATAAACGATGAAGATTATCCATGGTTACGGCGCAATAAGCAAAGCGACACAAGCGAAGAAAAAGTGAAGACTTTCTCCATAACTATTATGATGATACCATGCCAACTTTGTAACACACGAGTATGATACCATTGTCCGTTTTGTTCATGAACATGCTATGCCAACTTTTTCAGAGTTCATTTGAAAACTATGAATTTGAAAACCTCGCCAACCAAGGGCGCCACACGGTTTATAAGCCCGTCCCTCTACGCCTTGTTGAGCTCACAAACTTGTGATTCACACAAATTTCAAAGAATTCAAATTTTATAAAACTAATGGCACAAACAGAAAGTTTATAATTGTTCTAAAACAAATGGCACTAACAGAAAGTTTATAATTTTGCTGACCTAAAAGCAAAAAGAATTAAAAAATAAAGCAAAAAACCAAAAGAAAATAAATAATGCAGAAAACAAAACAAAAAAACTTGAAAAAATAATAATAATAGCAACAATAAGCATTTTGTTGTAAGTAGAAACAAAATAAAATAAATAAAGCAACAAAGAAAACAAAAAAGTGTTTTCAAATTTTAAAACTAATGGCACTAATAGAAAGTTTATATTTTTCTAAAACTAAAAGCACTAAGAGAAAGTTTATAATTTTGCTGACCTAAAAGCAAAAAGAATTAAAAATAAAGCAAAAAACAACAAAAAATAAATAATGCAGAAAGCAAAACCAAAAACTGGAAAAAAATAAAAATAGCAACAATAAGTATTTTGTTGTAAGTAGAAACAAAATAAAATAAATAAAGCAACAAAGAAAAAAAAAAAAAAGTGCCACCTCTTTGGGCCCCCACGGCTGAATACGACTAGAAACCCTACCATGGGCCAGGATTCAGGCCCTGGAGGCCCATTAGGCCCACAGCACAGATGGCAATGTTAGGCCGAAAGCTGCTGCAGTTGAGAGGAGCTCGAGATGGTGGGCGCAGCAGCGCTTATAAACCACTCTCGAGCTCTCTCAACTAGCGAGTGGGACTAAACTTTTCGGCGTGAGGCAGCACAAGGCCTTTGGTCCCGGTTGGTGGTACCAACCTGGACTAAAGGGGATTAGTCCCGTTCGTGCCACGACCGGGACTAATGCCCTCTTTAGTCCGGTTGGTGCCACCAACCGACCAAAGGTCGCCGCTCCCGCCTTTGGGCTGATGAAATTTGGCCTTTGGTCCCGTTGGTGGCTCCAACCGAATAAAGGGTTGCATTAGTCCCGTTGGAGCCACGAACCGGACCAATGCTCTTCTATATATACATGACTTGTGAAAATTTCACATCTCCCTCGCCTCCTAGCCAGTTGCCCCCGCCGCCAGCTGCCCAAATCGCCACGGAGAACGCGCCGCCGCCTCCGCCGCCATCCCGCCTCCCGTGCCCCTGCCCGCCTCGGCGAGCGCCGCCGCCGCCCGTGCCCCTGCCCGTCCCGAAACACGCCGCAGCCGCGCCCTGCGCCCGCCGCCGCCGCCCGTGCCCCTGCCCGTCCCGAAACACGCACGCAGCGCGCCCTGCGCCCCACGCCCGCCGCCGCCCGTGCCCCTGCCCGTCCCGAAACACGCACGGCCGCGCCCTGCGCCTCACGCCGCCGCCCGTGCCCCTGCGCCCAGCCCGCCCCACCATTGTCGTCGTGCCGGCGCCCGCCCTCACCGCCCCTGCCTCGGCGCGCCCCTCCTCCCGTTCGGTCCGGCTCCGGCGACCCCTTTCCTCCCTGTCCCTCGTCCTCTTCATATAATTTTTTTTCATATAATTTTTAGGCAGATTTATGTTCATGTATATATGTTCATTATATGTTCATAATATGGATGATGTATGCATGCTTTTAGGCAGATTTTATATGTTCATTATATGTTCATAATTTTTAGGCAGATTTTATGTTCATTATATGGATGGATGGATGATTATATGTTTATATGGATGGATGGATGATGTATGCAATTTAGGCAGATTTTATGTTCATTATATGTTCATAATTTTTAGGCAGATTTTATGTTCATTATATGGATGGATGGATGATTATATGTTTATATGGATGGATGGATGATGTATGCATGCTTTTTAGGCAGATTTTATGTTCATAATTTTAGGCAGATTTTATGTTCATAATTTTTAGGCAGATTTTAGATTTTTAGGCAGATTTTAGAATTTTTGTGTATGTATGTTATGTTTATATGTATGTATGTATGTTCATATGTATGTATGTTTATATGCAAAGCATATGCAAAGAAAATGTATGAATGGTCATATGCAAAGAAAAATGTATGTATGGTCATATGCAAAGAAAATGTATGTATGTATGTTCATATGAAAGAAAAATGTATGTATGTATGTTCATATGCATATGCAAAGAAAATGTATGTTCATATATATGATGATATGTTCATATAAAAGGAAAATAAGAAGAGGAAGAAAGGAGAAGAAGAGGAGAGGAAGAAGAGGAGAAATAAATAAGAAGAGGAAAAAGAAGAAAAGAAGAGGAGAAGAAGAAAGGAATAGAAGAAAGAAGAAAAATAGAATTTTTTTCTTCTATTCTTCTTTCTTCTTCTCTTTTTTTTCTATTTTTCTTATTCTCCTCTATTCTTCTTCTTCTCTTTTTTCTTCTTTTTTTCTTCTTCTTCCTTCTTCCTTCTTCCTCTTTTCTTCCTTTTCCTTATTTTCCTTTCTCGGGGATAAGAAGAAAAGAAGAGGAGAAGAAGAAAGAAAGGAGTAGAGGAGAAAGAAGAAACTTTGACACGAGGGGGGTACCGATACCCCTCCCGATAACATTATTTTCCCATGTATATGTATGTTGCGTCGTTGTCGATATAACGAGGGTGTCGAGGATCGCCGAGGGTCGAGGGTCGGGAACTAGGGTAGAGGGTCGAGGGTCGTTAAGGGTCAAGGGTCGAAGGTTTCAGGTCGAGGTTCCTATAGTGTCAAAGTATTGAAGAAATCCATGGCTTCATCATTAGCGGAAGTAACCATGGCATGATGGTGCGAAGTCCTCAAAGTTGTTACGGAATGGAGTCCGGATAGGATAATTTGCCTATTTGCTGAACTTTGTACCAAAAAGCGAATTATCCTATCTGGACTCCGTTCAAAACAACTTTGGAGAGCTTGCACCATCATGCACCTACTACTTTCGCCTAATGATGAAGACATGGTTTTGTTGAATCCTTTGACACTAGGCAACCTCCCGACCCTCGGCGATCTTGACCCTTGACCTCGACCGCTCGGCGATCCACGACCCTCTACCCTCATGGGCGTCGATGCCCACGTCACTTGTGGGACATAGATGTACTGTTCAACGCCGACCCCTCCCGATAGCTTCAACACGTGGGGGGTCGATATTATGTACCCTCCTAGCTTGAAGCGTTCTCGAGGCCACCCCTAACCCTTGAAGCGTTGTCGAGGCCACCCCAAACCCTAGAGAAGCAGCGTCGAGGCCACTAATATGATTCCTTATTGTGATTATCTAGCTAGTTCTCGTTGGCACTAATATATCCATATCTGTCATGTTTGAATAATAATTGCCATGTTGTAAATATTTGTAGAAACTATGGACACCCCGAGGACGAAGCACAAGAAGCGTTGTTGAGGGACATAATCGCACACGGAAGTGATGCCGTCTCCTCGATGATGTTTCTCAACGTCGACAACGATGGTCTGGAAGGAGAGGTGAAGAAGCAGCTGGCTATGATTTACATGGCTCCGATGACCCAATGCGGTGCAAGAAGGAGAGGGTGAAGAAGTAGACCGTGAGGGCGGCTCGGTGATCACCAAACCGAGTCCGGCCAGGTATATATATTAGTTAAGCCTGTGCTGACTAGCTCTCGTCTTTGTTTTCGTATATATGTACACATATTAATTAACTCTCGTCTTTGTTCTTTTTCTAGCCCTCGGATCGAGCACAACCGGTAAAGAGACGAGGCCGAAGAAAAAGTTGAGCTCGGATGAAAAGTTTGAGATCATACAAATCGCGTATGACGGCCAACCGATTGAACCCGACCGGACAAAGAAGGCATTTGTTGCTCGGTCTGGGGGTTACGGTTAGGGACAAGATCGATCAGCATCCTCCAATGGTATAAGCCTAAGAACGAAGACCACGAGGTGTCTTGTGTCAATGATATGCAGAAAAATGATCTTTGGACTGAGCTGAAGTCAAATTTTACCCTACCGCCAGAGGATGATCCGGAGAAGCCAGTAATAGAGCCATTAATCAAGTCTGTTGCTCTTAAGAAGATGGCAGAACTATTCAGGAATTGGAAGAAAGACCTCAATCGTATGTCGAAAAAATGAGACACCAGAATTCACGGGCAAATATGAGAAGATCAGAGATGACTGGCCCGCATTTGTGGCCTATAAGACATCGGAAAAGAGTAAAAAGATGTCAGCGACAAACAAGAGAAATGCTGCGAAGAAGAAGCTTCACCATCGCACGGGGTCAGGTGGCTACCTCATAGCCCGGCCTAAGTGGGCCAAGGCTGAGAATGATCTGCTTGATAAAGGGATCGAACCCGAGACAATGAACTGGCCAGACCGTTGCCGGACTTGGTTCTTTGGGGCCGGTGGATCCTTGGACCCTATAACGGGGAAGTGCATTTGGACGGACGAACAATTGGACATACCAGTCAAGAGGCTTAAGCATTATATCGAAGCAGCGCAGCAAGGGAAGTTCGTTCCAGACAGGGAGAAGGACGAGCTCACAATGGCCCTCGGGAATCCTGAGCACCCTAGACGGACACAAGGCACGCCAGGCTCCCTTTCGTGGAAGGCTGGATTTCCGGACGCAGGGGGTTACAAAACCCATGAGAGGAGGAAGAAACTGGAGCAGAGCCTAATGCAGGCGCTGCACGAAAGGGTAATGGGGCTAGAGGAATGAGAAGAGGAACGAGAAGCAGCAGATCACAACAAACGACCTGCCGAAGCTTCCCCCGAAGCTACCCCGCCATCTCAGTGGAGAAGCAGCGTGGCTTCCACCGAGCTGCTTCAGCCAGAGCAGCATGCCTTGACGGCGCCTCCTGCCAGCTATCCCGTGGATGCTATCACGGATGCTGAAAGTTGCCACCTTATGGCGCAATGGAGCAATTTGAAGGTCAAGGCGGCTGTTGGCTCTGTTTATCCTACTAAACCCGACTCAACTTTTCACTGCCGGCCGATTCCAGAAGGATATGCTAAGGTGATGGTCGATGAAATAACGGAGGGATTTGAGGAGCTCCGGCTTGACCACCCTACCGGTGAAGGGGAGTATCGGCTGGGTTCTGCTCTGAAGACTCCATGCCTATGGCGGAAGGATCTCATCAACCTTCCGAACTGGACGCCTCCGCCTCCTCCTCCTCCTCCGGCAAGTCAGGGCACTCCGCCTCCTCCACCGCCTCCTCCTCCGGCGAGTGACGATCAGGGCACTCGGCCGGCTCCTTCTCCGGCGCGTGGCGGCACTCCGTCTCCTTCTCCGCCTGCACCGGCGCGTCCGGGCAGCCAGCCTCCTCCTTCTCCGCCTCGTCAGCAAGGGCGGAAGAGACCCGCCGCCGCTCCGGCTGCTCCGGCGCGTCGTAGTCCTTCTCCTCCGCCTCGTAAGCAAGGAAAGAAGACATCCGCTCCGTCTGCTCTGCCGGCGTCTAGCAGTACAGCCAAAGGCGGGAGGAGATCTGATTCGGTCCTTCTCTGAAGACTCGGAGAAGTTCCCGTCTGAGAGAGGCGAGGAGGAAAACGCGAAGATCGCGCAGACCGAAGTGGATGACTGGTTTCAAGGGTTGAAAGCAAAGAGACATCCACCTCCGGAGGAGAAGGTAGATCCGGTCAAAGCGAAGCGCACTCTGGCTGCCCTGACAAAACCACCCAAGTCTCCGCCGAAAGGCAACTATGAGCGCATTATTGGAAAGGCATTTGCCGAGGCGGAGAGATCGGGAAGTACTGTCAGTGATCAAAGGATGAAAGAACGACGAGCTGGAAACAAATTGCCCAGCTCGGCGAACAAGCGAAGAATCGTGCCCCCGCTCAAGGTGCCTGCTAGCGACATCGTCGATCCGAGGATGGTGCCCGTTATGGCAATCCTGAAGATTACCTGCCCGACGATGTACAATTTGATTTATTGGAGGTGCAGATACAAAGATACTGATACAGGAAGCCTCTCGTCAAAGATGAAAGCTCTCTAACAACGATGATGCGAAGATTGCATGATTGGTACATGAAAACCTACAAAGAGTCGAGGGAGGAATACTTTGTATTTGAGAGTTAAAAGGAGCATGACCTCCTTGGAATTGAACTGTTGCCTATTCCATTTGAGGAGTTCTATCAGTTTTCAATCAATTGGCCCTCGATAAAGCAACGGTCACCTGCTACTGTCTGTAAGTAGTACTACTTCTGTCATTAAGTATCTCTGTATAACTCAGCTCTTTCATTGCATGTATTTATAAATATCCTCACTATATTATGCAGATTGAAGATCGCATGAAATGAAGAAAAAACAAGTGGGTGATATTGGGTTCATTAACACATATCTCATCGATGCAAATGAGGTTAAATATCGTGCCAAGGAAACCGAGGCCAACTTGCTACGATCGTTGGAAATAAATGAACACAAAATACAATACTCTTTCCTTACAACTACACGTGAGTGTTACTGTCTTGTGGCATATTCGGTTTCCCTTATTTAGTCCAGGTTATAGAAATGTAATATTGATGAGTTATGCATGCGCATGAGTTCCACTATATTCTCCTAGAGATTAAGCTTGAGCAGGGAGTAGTAACTGTCTTAGACTCGAGACGAAAAGATCCCAAGGAGTATCGGAAATGACTGAAATGCTCGAGAAGTAAGTTAAATCGATCATTATCCACCATATCAGCAACTTTGTTCATTTCTGATATCAAGTAATTGTTTTCTTTGTATGGCAGGGCTTGGGAAAATTCACCAAAAAGCTCGGGACTACCGAAGAAGCTGCAATTTAGACACCAAAGTAAGTACTATATAGTAGCATATTCCACGCGCATCTCCTAGTGATTCAAGTGCTAGTTTCATCAATACCATTTAGCATGTGCTTGCTAATTATCAGTTTGATTGACCTCTGTTTCTTGTAAAGTGGTTGTGGCAGGAACAAGGAATGATTTCTGTGGATACTACGTTTGCGAGTCCATCCGCCACACGACCTGTGAGAGGGGCTACTCCGACAAACAATTTGAAGTGCGTAAATAAAAATATTCACAATTTTATTTTATTACCATCATTTGTGTTGAGTTTCATTCATTCATTCATATATATATATATATATATATATATATATATATATATATATATATATATATATATATATATATATATATATATATATATATATATATATATATATATAGACCTTTCTTAAAATTAGATGTTTGAGAAGCGGGATGAACTCCTAGCACCAGATCGCATGCGAGCAATTCAAGAGGAATTGGCGGCATTCTTTCTTGACTATGTGATCGCTGAAGGCAGGGAATACCATGTGGACCACGCGTCCGTATTGTAAAAGATAATTATTGTATATATGTAGCGGTAGTGTCGGATAGATATCGAGAACTTGTTGTTCGACCAATCTCTCGGAGAAGGAGAGGTGGTCGACATCACTTCTCTCTGTATGCATATATATGTTCATGACGATCTTCTGTTTGCTTAATTACTAGCTAGCTATCATGTCTAGTTAGTCCTCTCTATACGTATGTATAGTACGTAGCGTCGACCAAGCACGGACAAAAGAAAGGACACTTTTCTCTATTAATTAGCTAGCTATAGCACAATATATGAAACACCTAAATTAACCCCCAAAACCCCCAAACCCCCTTAAAAAAACAAAACCAGAGCCAAAGAAATGCTGACGCGTGGATGCCTATTGGTCTCGGTTGGTGCCACCAACCGGGACCAAAGGCCCTCTACTGAGCTCAGCGGACAGGCCACGTGGAGGACCATCTGTCCCGGTTCTGGATAGAACCGGGACTAAAGGGTGAGGGTATTAGTACCGACCCTTTAGTCCCGGTTCATGGACTGGGACTAAAGGCCCTCACCAACCGGGACTATAGGCCCTTTTTCTACTAGTGAAGTCCTACTAATCATGCATCATCATACAACTTCTACTCGTTATTAATAATAAGTCATACGATCATCATCCTCATAGTCATCGAACCCAACCCTACATAATCTATAATACATAAATAGTTGATCCCCACTAAACTAATTTTCTTGACATGCAGCCTAGACAGTCATCAAACTTGCCATGTCAGCAGTTCAGTTACATGTTTTCACTTTCATGCTCCTCGCGTCCACACGGCTCGGTGGCTTACAGCCTCGCACAGCCCGCTGGATTTGTTATGGTTGGATGTACGCACACGCTCCAAAAGGCCGACTGTATGTTGTTTGAAGCCCATGCAAAGCCCGTAGGGAGACGAAAAAGTAGCCCGTACAAACCATCTGATTCCCAGAAGAATAAAAGATGCATCGCTCAATCCCCTTCCATACAGTTCCCTGTCGCCACGGCTGTCGGTCCTCCGATGAACCGCCGCCACGTCTCACGCTCTCTCAGCAAGCCGCGATGACCGACGCTTGCCCTGGTGAGCCGCCGCAGGTAACCCTTAATTACTCCACCATGCCCGACGGCCCGCCTTGCCAGCCGCTGTCGCTAGTCCTTCCGCCGATCGATAGATGTAAATCCAGCAGCTCATTTTCTTATTCCCAATGCTGATTTTACGGCCAGCACTAACCCGTTCAACACACATTCTCCTGGCCACAAATGCACAAGAAACGGCTTCATCCACCACACCATTAATCTCCCGTTGCCCGATTTGTGATAGAGCCTCTTTCTAGCCGCCGCCTCCTCCTTCAAGAAAAGCAAGGGTTCGTGCCTCTCGTCGGCTCCGCCGCAGGTCCGCCTCGTCTCCGGTGGCCCTAGGGCCATGGGGGCGTGGTGGATCCTGGCAAGGGCCTGCGGGAGGGCTCCGTTGTTATTCGTTCCTTCAAAATTTGTTAGGGTTTGTGTCCTACTCAGGACGACGAGACGGCGGCGGCTCCCTGAACATGGAATAAAGGTCTCCCCGCCTAGTCCCCGTTCCGATGGTGCGTCTAGCATTGTTGGTGGGCGTGTGGAGGTGTGTCTCCGGCGGATCTATCCTCGGTGGATTTGCTCGGATCTGGTTGTGGTTCGTCTATGTTTGTGTGTCTTCAGGTTAGATCCTTTCGATCTACGTTATTCTTCATCAGCGGCGGTTGCTGTTCTGGTGCGCTGGTCCTACGGGGCCTTAACACGACGACTTCCCGACTGTCTATACAACAAGTTGTGCCCGACTCCGGCGAGGGAGGGGTGATGACGGCGGCGCGCCTTCGGCTCGTTTCAGTGATTGTAGTCGTCGCTAGGTGGTCTACGGATCTGGATGTAATTTTTATTATTTCTAGTGTTCGTTGTACTGCCATGATGGAAGATGAATAGATTGAAAGTTTTCTCGCAAAAACAAAAAAAAATCTCCCGTAATTATCTCAGCCTCCATTACTCCGCAAATGTGAGAAAAGTTTGTATAAAAACCCCTCTGGACCGACATCGTAATCCAACAAACACGCCTGTTTACATTCTCATCTAGGACACGACCTCTACCTTGCTAGTTGCAGTATCATATTTTCATCCACCCTTAATTTTTCCTATCATCAAGCTCATGCTTTTCAATTTCTCGCGTTGCTCTCGGGATTGAAAGGTGCTCGACTTTTTGCTTCATAGGTCGCTCGGATTGGATTCATTGCTTTGTCTTTCCCCTGCTGCTCGTGTTGGTACACAACTACTTATCTTTGAATTTAATTATCTAGACTCGATTAGTGAATGTACACACCTTCTATTTGTTTATGTGCATATTACATACGAATATACCATACAAATTCCTTCCCTTGGACTATTCATATCGATACCTCTAGATACAACTCATATGCTTATGTTTGCTAAATTCTTTTTGTATGTGTTAAGCCAATAATTTTTTTTGTATGTGTTAAGACAGTATTTTTTTTCATTGTTTACCTCTGTTTTGAAGGTTCTTGAAGCTACTGACCCCGAAAGAGTGATGATGCTATGATATTCTGAGAGGTCATTTTTGTTCTCTCAAACGATTCCATGTTTGAAAGACATCAATTCTCTGAATTCCAACACGTTGGCCTGGACCAAGGATTTTACCTTCACATGTGAAATCTTCTAGAGTACTTATATTCTCAGTTAATCTATCAACAGCATAAGCAATATCCACAGAGGGTTATACCTATGTTCTCTGTAAGTAAATAAGAGAGCGGATGCCAATATATTACTCTTTCCATCAGTATACGGTGGTACCTTTTATTATAAGATGTCTGTCAATTTTATATAACTTTTTTTGATTTTCTCAATAGGTGGCATGTACCTAGGACCATTCACTAAATGTGGTGTGAGAACCTTTATTTTCCAATTGTTTCTTAGGATTGATATCAAGGCAAACTCTTTTTCAGAAATAGTATGTTCGAGGAAGTTTATTCAAGAAAGTTGGGAATATATTCGTCTCACTCCTCATGCTATATTACTATGGGAACCCGTCTATCATATGGCTATTAATCTATCTCATCACAAATCTGCCATGAGGATGGTCTATTCAAATCACTTATATGAAGAGTGTGTTCCTACAAACAATATCAAGAGGTTCACACAGAGATATTAGCATATTGCTCCAATGTATCTCCAGCTGCATTTGATGAGATTCTCAACGGCATACTACATAACATGATAACCTTTTCTGGTATACTACATTAGATGATAACCTTTTCTGACATACATGTGTAGAATTACAAGGACACTGATCAACATAGATGAAAAATTAAACGCTGCAGCTCACATCCTGTAATTGTTTTAGTATCTGGTTGGGAACTCTATGCTTTTTGTGCTCAATTTGCATTAACTAAAACAGATAAATTAGATTATTCTTATTTTGTACTTTGTCCCATGTATAAACAAAAGAACTATTTGAGATCTCGGTGTTAATATTGAGATGCGGGAGGTGCTCTCCATGCGCTCTTTGCTCCTTAGTATGAAAAATCAACAACAGTTCATGTTCTATGCAAGTTCTGCTACACGTCCATATAGGCTATTCCCTAATTGTAGTTTCGTATGCCAAACATTTTATTTTATTTATTCATGCGGAGTTCAAGAATCACGTAAATTTTACCCCTTAATTATGAATTAGATCATGTTTTATACATGTGCATTGGGAGAGCGGGAGCGTCCCTGAGTTTGTCTGTATTTTTGGCACAAAGTGCACCGAGTGATGTTCACTTCCCCAACACAAACAATTAATGATATGACTACCAAGGTGACATCTTGAATTTCTTGGCGGAAGTTGTTACACAATAAATGACTACCAAGGTATGAATGATATGAAAATCTGTCATTGGTTAAGCTTAATAGTACGAACAATACTCTTTTGCAATATATCGGCAGGCCAATACATTACAGATGCTTTTATCAACCAGATTATCCTTTTTTAACTTTTCGCATCATTCTATCAAAGATTTAAGTAAACATATTTTCATATATTTGCTTTAGTGATTTCACAAATTACTTACTCCACAAATCCTCCTCCAAAGCAATACTACAAATTCCCGCAGCAACGCGCAGGGAATCATCTAGTTTTTCTTAGCACATGATCATCAGTATCAGGTAGGACCTAAACACCCTTAAGGTAAAATATCATAAAATAATATAGACCCTGACTCTCAATTATGAAGAATGGAGATCATCCTGTCTCCAATTCTTGCGCTTCGCTGCCTTTTGCATCCAAGAAGCTCCTTATGACTGTCCATACATTTTTTCCATTCTTTGATTGTCATGTCTCCACTTCTTCTAGAAACCCGGTATGGACAGTTCTGATTCGTAGGAAGACCTGGTTGTATGTTCAAAACATGAAGGCTACCGTGCGTATACATCAGATGAGGCACACAATCATTCGAGATTATCTGTTGAAAAACATAGTAATAACTTCGTAGTTAGCAATGATGTACTAGTTTTAGAAGTGTGCAAAAAGATGCACAGATGTCGTAATAGTAAAAAATCTTACCAGGGTATCTCCATGGTAGTTACCGTAGTTCAACATGTGCACTAGTGGCACGTATTGACCATATGTTGAGGAGTTCGATTGTAGACATTGTAATTCTCAAGATCAGTACAAAATGCGATCAGATGATTTTTCTCCCTATAAGTTAATTCAGAGCCATCGGCGTAGTGGGTTTTGTCTACCATCTTCCGCACATTCTTTGAAGAATGAAAATAATCTGTCAATGGAAATAAGATGTCAACTATTTTGATATAAACAATATAAATTACTTAATAAATATGTTAAGCTCACATGGGGGAAGAATTGGAGGTGTATCCACAAGGACCCAAATCGAAGGTTTGTCTTGCTCGATTGTAGGATCAGCAAGATCCATGGTGACAAGCATACCCTCATCAAAACCATACATCTTGTAAAGTGCTTCCCAATTTTTGCAACCAAAATGGGTTACACTCTCAGCATTGTAAAACTTTACTTGAAAATCCACACCATGATGGGTCCTTAGGAGAATTTTTTTGGTTTACATACTTTCATGGTCTTCAAAACCCATCCTCTCCAAGACATAGCGTCTTGCATAGCATGGGATAAGCTAGTCGAATTGGAAAAGATGAAAAATACACGTTAAAATAGTTGAAGTCGTGCTTAATTACGAAAAAAACTATTGTGGTCGTTGCGTACCGTATGAACATCGAAGGTCTCCTCGAGCTTAACGCTGAAGCGCCGATCTTCGTCCAGCACAATGAACCTGTCGCACATACCTCGGTCGTCGTGGCACCGATCGCACTCCCAGGCGGTTTTAAATGCGTCCGAGTACGACATTTCCGCCTATGTTCATAATTCAAATATTAAACTAGATCATTATTATTAATCACAGGTTGACTATCGGTGATGGTACGTAGCTCCTCCTTTCATTCCCGAGTGCATTATTACACCAAATTGTCTAGCACACGGGAATGAAGGACAACTTTTCCAATATGAGCATTCAATAAGCAAAACCAAATCATAAAATAAGCAAAACCAAATCATAAAATAAAGTAGTATTCAAATTAGCATGCATTCAATTATAAGCAAAAGTACATCATCTCTTGGTGTCTGTACATCATCGAATATTATCACTAATATAGCATCACTAATACAACTACAACCGTAGCGTCCGACGGGTATCGTCGCGGGTGGTGGACACCCAAAGATAAGGAACCATCACAAGATCATAGCTCCAGTGAGATCCCTGAAGAATCTGCCAGGTATTGTCGAACCTGCCCTCCAATGCAACCATATAGCGACGGACGTGCTCGTCCTCCTCGCTGACACGGTGACGTACCACCTCCGCGGTGTCCGGAAGCCTCGGCACCGTCACTGGCCCACGCGACCGCCACCAAACAAGGATCGTGTCAACAACGGGTTGCCTCCTCACCAACCTACGTCCCCCGGAAGGTAGCACCTCCCAATACCAGCCCGGCAGAGCCCTGTCCCGAACATGGCCCTGATCAAGCAGGCCTCCACCTCCGAGTCGACGATGACGAGGATGCGGGATAGGCATCGCCGACGTTGATGCGGGAACTACTTCTATATATAGTTAAATAAAGTAGTTTTATTAATTAAATCAACTAGTTCAACTACTAAGCACTTACTATAAATAAATAAAGTAGTACTTACTAAAAACAAACTACTTCTATATATAGTAAAATAAAGTAGTTTATTAAATCAACTAGCTAGTTCAACTATATATGAAGCACTTACTATAAATAAAATAAAGTAGTCACTAGTAGAAAACAGGGCATTTGTCCCGGTTCGTAAGGGCCTTTAGTCCCGGTTCATGAACCGGGACTAAAGGGTCGTTACTAATGCCTCCTCCCTTTAGTCCCGGTTCAAACACAAACCAGGACTAAAGGCCGCGGCCACGTGGAGCTCCACCTTTAGTCCCGGTTGGTAACACCAACCGGGACTAAAGGAAATTTTATGATTTTTTTTTAAAATTGTTTTTGAATTTTTTTTGAATTTTTTTATTTTCAAATTTCTGAATTATTTTAACCTCTAATCTCTAATCACCACCCCTCATCACTGGTCAATTTATCCTCTAATCTCTAATCTCTAATCACCCCTCATCATTCCAAATCATCTAACTTCCCGAACGGTCACCCATCCTCCCACTCCCCCAGCCTAAGCACGCTTAACTTTCGGGTTCTATTCTCCCTCGTTTCCAAGTCTGCACTTGTTGTTTTCCTGACAATAGTAAGATGTCAATCCTATTAACCCTCAGGAATTTTGCTTGAGCATGAAGTGACACATTTCACTGTTTGAGTTTGAAACTATTGTTTTAAAAAACAATAATTATTTAGTAACACTAATGTTTCTTGAATAATTAGTTTGACCATTGTTTGACCATAGTTTGACCAGATTTGACCAAAATTCAAAATAACTGAAATAATTATTTAGTAACACTAATATTCTAGAATAATTAGTTTGACCATTGTTTGACCACAGTTTGAAATTTTTTCGGTTTTTTCCACTCTAGATCTTAAAAGCCCTGTAACTTTTTTCTGTTAGGTTTTTGAGGATTTTGAAAATGTTTAACAGGGTTCCCCCGGTTAAATTTGGATGTAACTTTTCGAGTAGATGATTTTTCATATAAATTTTTTTTTCATCCGAGTTAATGTGCAAAAGTTATGCCCATTTTACTAAATTCTAGAGAGATTTTGCAAATAAAGTCGAAATTCACATTTGCAAATTTTCCCAACAAATAGACCACATATCACATGGGAAACTTATTATTTGTTTTGACATTTTCGTCATTTTCTTGTTTTTTTTTAAACTGAAAAGGCGATCCACCGGGGCGTGGAGTTTGAAAATGGGACCTTTAGTATCGGTTCGTGCCATGAACCGGAACTAATGCCTCAAACCCCATCAGTACCGGTTGGTGGCTTGAACCGAGACTAAAGGTCTAACCTTTAATAGCGGTTGGTGCCACGAACCGGTACTAATGGGCATCACACCCTTTAGTCCCGGTTCGTGGCACCAACTGGGACTAAAAGGTCCAGACGAACCGGGACAAATGACCCACGTGGCCCCTGGGCGCACGAACCGGGACTAATGCCCCCGTTAGTCCCGGTTCTAGACTAAACCTGGACTAATGGGCTAACCCGGCCTGGACCAAAGCCCTCTTTTCTACTAGTGAGTACTTACTAAAAATAAACTAGTTTAACTATAGTTTTTTTCTAACTAATTATATTAAACACTTTCTCTTCTTATTTTTTTTCATTTTTCCTCTATTCTAAATATGAACATATTCATAAATAACTTATATCATTCACAATTTTCCTATACATACACAATAAGTTGACAAAGAAAATACTATGAACAAAAAATCATTAAAATTCTATGAACAAAATTACAACAGAAAGAAATCATAAAAATTCTGTGAACATCAGAAAATCATAAAATTTGACATATTCGATATTTGCATATATATGAACATACAAACATGCATATTCAACAATAATATCACCAAAAATCTATTAACAGAAAAAAATCTAACACAATATGAACAAATTAATTACGCAATATGAAGAAAAATCTAACAGAAAAATCTATGAACTACACATCTAACAAAAAATCTATGAACTACAAAAAATCTAAAAAATCTAACAAAATTAACTACACATCTAAATTAACTACTACTAATGTCAAATTAAATTAGTTGCTCACGGCGACAGCGACAGCGAGGGGGGCGGGTGGCGGCGTCGTCGCGGCGCCAGCCGGGCGGCGGAGGACGGCGTCGAGGGCAGGCGAGGCTGCGCGGCACGAGGCTCGGGCTGGCTCGGGCAGCCTGCCGGCGTCGTGGATGGATTCTCCGCCGTCTGGGGAGAGCAGGAGAAGAGATTGAAGTGGGGATGGGCGGTTCTGAAATTTTCCTAAGTGCTACTTATATAGCAAAGGCATTGGTCGGTTCGTGGCACAAACCGGGACTAATGCTACTAGTCGATTAGGGGCTACCAACGGGACCAAAGGCCTCTTTTCAGCAGCCCAAAGGGCGGAAGCGAGACCTTTGGTCCTGGTTGGTCTCTAAACCGGACCAATGCACTTTAGTCGGTTGGTGGCACCAACCGGGACCAAATCGTGTCTGTATGGCAGCGCAGTGCGGTGCTATGTTTAGCCCCACCTCGCTAGCCGAGAGGGGCTCGGAGTGGTTTATAAGCCCTGCCGAACCAACCACTTCGAACTCCTCTCTACTGCAGGCTTACGGGCCTAAAATTACCCTCTGTGCTTGTGGGCCTATTGGGCCTATTGCGGGCCAGCATCCTGGCCCTAGTAATGGGTTTCTAGTCATATGCAGGCCGTGCTGGCCCTGTAGGTGGCACTTTTTTTTTAATTTTTTCCCAGTTTTTTTGTTTCTAATTACTTATCTATTTTCTTTTACGATAATTCTTTTTGCTATTAAAGTTTGTAACAAAATTATAATTACTTATTTATTTTCTTTTATGATAATTCTTTTGGCTTTTAATGTTTTGAACAAAATTCTAATTACTTATTTATTTTCTTTTACGATAATTCTTTTTGCTACTAAAGTTTTGTAACAAAATTCTAATTACTTATTTATTTTCTTTTATGATAATTCTTTTTGCTTTTAATGTTTTGAACAGAATTCTAATTACTTATTTATTTTCTTTTATGATAATTCTTTTTGCTATTAAAGTTTGTAACAAAATTCTAATTACTTATTTATTTTCTTTTATGATAATTCTTTTTGATATTAAATTTTGTAACACCTTTTAGTACCGGTTCGTGGCATGAACCGGTAAAATAGTTTTTTAGTTGATTATTTCTGCAGCTGTTTTTTAGTCCCACCTCGCCAAGCGAGAGGCAGTCGCATCGGTTTATAAGCCCTGAGTGCAGAGACGATGCAGAAGAGGCTCAATGCTAACCTGCACATTGCTTAGCTTCAAGCCTTGAGGAATAGGGTAGACTGCACGGAGCTATGTGCAGTGCAGTTTACACTATTCCGAAAGGCTTGAAGCTAATTAACGAGCATTGCACATATTTTTTATTTTTAATGACTTATTACAACTCAGAAATAAATAGAAAAAATAAATATAGCGGAAAAGAAAAAAAAACTATATAAAAAACTACTTAGAAAAAAATTGAAGAAAAATAGTTGTGATTAACTTTACTAAAAAAATGAGCATAGATGCGCTTATAGAGAGAATTCAACCTAAATTCATAATAAATTTCTACTAACTTCAGAGAAATTCAATACTCCCTCCGTTCCACAATGTAGCGCATATAGATTTTTCTAGAAGTCAAACTTTATAAACTTTGACCAAGTTTGTAGAGAAAATCATATACATCTAGAATACCAAATACATGTGCTGATATACATCACAAGACAAACTTTCATATTATATACATTTGATATTGTAGATATAAATAGTTTTCTTTATAAACTTGGTCAAAGTTTATAAAGTTTGACTTTGTGGAAAATCTATATGCGCTACATTATGGAATGGAGTGAGTATGAATTTAGGTCAAATTCCCTGTATAAGGTCATCTATTTTCACTTTGAGAGGAGCTCAACAAGGCAGAGTGGGAGGGGCTTATAAACCGGTGTGAGCGCCCTTCGGTTGGCGAGGTGCGACTAAACTCTGAACGCAACGAGGACCAACCCTTTAGTCCCGGTTGATGGCACGAACCGAGACTAAATTTCTGCCTTTGGTCCCGGTTCAAGCCACCAACCGGGACCAATGGTGGTGGGCCAGGAGCGAGGCCCATTGGTCCCGGTTCGTCCCACCAACCGGGACCAAAAGGTCCAGACGAACCGGGACCAATGGCCCACGTGGCCCGGCCGGCCCCCGGGGCTCACGAACTGGGTCGAGTGCCACCATTGATCCCGGTTCTGGACTGAACCGGGACTAATAGGCTGACCCGGCCTGGACCATTGCCCCCTTTTAGTGTACATAGGAACATAAACTATATATAATAAAATACCTACGACCGATCTTGACATATTAGGGGTTCTGATGATCTCCTCTATATATACCTGGACATATACTTCGTAGCATGAAAACATAGAATACAAACAGTACAGAAATTATGGCATCAAGTTGAAACAAATCACCTGAAGGATCAAGGCTCATTCGTTGCTTGTCTCCTGTTTTGATGTTGCCGTAAGAATATAAACATGCCTAAATAACACAAATCCAAATCCCTTGCCATCTTGCCCTTGTAGGCTTGGACAACCCCGCTGGATGTGGCTGCCAGCAATCCCCTTCCCCGCACACCTTCTTCATCTTGAACTCTCACTCAAGCCTAATGAGGATGGGGATTACTGGAGGACTAGGGAGCAGAACTAGATGGAATCGGATCGGATGTAGAGTAGGGAGAAAAATAAACAGACCTAGAAATATGTTGGGAATTAAGAAATTGTGATCTTCTTGGCGCGCCATCGTCTGGTTGTGGGGAAACAAGAGGAAGTTCCTAGTACTTTCATCCTGAGCCAAGGATCGGTCAGCGCGAGGATGAAGAAAAAAAGCGTAGAGACGCCGAGCCGTCGCGGAGGCTGGACCATGGAGGCGTACATCTCCACGAGACGGAGTCGTTTTTTTAGGGAGTGTAGTTTTTTTAGCAGAATTTAGGGATTGGAGATGAACGGTTAGACATGGATTGCGGGCATCGCACAATCGAGCAGTCTGTTTTGTTGATCCTTCAGATCATTTTGTTTCAACTTGATGACATAATTTCTGTACTGTTTGTATTCTATGTTTTCATGCTACGAAGTATATGTCCATGTATATATAGAGGAGATCATCCGGTCGTAGGTATTTTATTATATATAGTTTAAGTTCCTATGTAGTTAGGTCTCATTTTAGAGTTTGGCACAGAGCCTCAGATTTTGCCGGCCCGGCCCTGTAGAAGACCATGTACGTCGTGTGATGGACACAACAAGCCTACATCAACCGTACATCAATACGTGCACACACCGGATGCATTATTTTTCTAGAAATAGAAATATGCAGTCAGATGCCTATTAAAATTCAGTCAACTATGATCTAGCGGTAAACAAAAAAGCCACCACTATGTACGCGCACCACCTCAGCATTTTCTATTGAAAAATGGCTAGCGTTTTTCTAAAAAGAGAACATGCACCCACCGTTAAGGAAACTCACGTAGTCAAGCTAACCCACAAAAATTTCATGTCATGCTTTGGATGAAAATATAACGGAGGCCACTAAGAGGGTGCTTGATAGTCCCATGACTAAAAGTAGTGGGACTAAAACTTGCTAGCCTCACCCATGCTTAGATCGAAATACTAAAAAGACTAAAATCAAGTTAATGAGTATTTATTATTCTTCAAACCCTCTAATCCAGAACTCGCCTGTGTTAAAGGAGAGGAGTTAAATGAGGAGAAAGATGACTAACCCACATTTTAGTATGGGTATCCCTGACTGAAAAAATTTAGTCTCAAGACTAGTTTTAGCCCCTTTTTAGTCAGGGGTGCATGAAACTTTAGCCTCTTAAAAGAGACTATTTTTAGTCAGACTAAAATAAGTCCATTGGATCCAAGCGCCCTCTAAGAGACTGCATCAACTAAATATACATGGTAAGTTCATTTCGCCTCCGAGTGATAAAGAGAAGTGGTATTAGCAGTAAATGTTGCAAGCAATAAATCATATTATCGATTATCAAATGAGTCGTTTTGTTTGTCCTCGGCCAAAAACAATGTATTTTCAGTCCAGCCAATAAATAAATAAGCTAATTATTACAACATAGGCATGATAAGAAGCGAAAAAGCATGAAAGTGAACCACATAAAATATTTGTTGATAATTTAAAATCAATTAGAAAATCTAAAATACTAGAATTATATACATATTCCTTTAGAAAGAACATATATTTATAGAGCATCTAAAATATAATCAGCGCCGAGGCAAATAGAACATAACACATGATTTACATATGAGTCGTCAACTATTATGTGGAAAATCATATAAACCATTTATTATCATTAGTCTTTAATGTCCGTGTCAATGGGAAATAACATAAACATATTATGGAAATAAATGCATAAAAAGAGTTATGATACTGTTTTGACTTTAGCAGTTTAGCCATTTTGTAGTCAACGAAGAAATTTTTTTGGTTGTCTGCTTTGAAGGGAGTCATGTGTGTTATGCAAATACGAAGTACAATTATTATTAAAATATGAAACTAGAAATAAACATACATGTAAATTAGCAACTTGGTAAGAAATTAGCGGTTGGAATTGTATTTCCAAAATACTACAATACGTTATATGGAACAAAATTAGAGGTTATATTTCCAATTGATTGTATGCAACATGCAATGAACCATGATGAATGCCAATATAGCATGTCTCAATTGTATCTATATTTGTAGTTGCGTAGACATACACACGTGCATGACTTTGTCAGTCACGAAAAGGAAAGATGTGTATATATCAATTACTTTTTAAATACGATACTAGGAATAAACATTTATGTAAATTAGCAACTTGGTTAGGGAACTAGAGATAGGAATTGTATTTGCAAAACAAGCTATACTACAATACGTTATATGGAATAAAATTAGAGGTTCTATTTCCAATTGATAGTATGCAGCATGCAATGAAACATGTGGAATGCCAATATAGTATGTCTCAATTGTGTCTATATTTATGGTTGCACGGACATATACACGTGCATGATTTTGTCAGTCATGAAAAAGAAAGATCTTTATATAACAAATACAAAAAGTGGCATATGGAAGATAAGTTAGCAAGCATTGATAGGTTCGCACTACACGAAATTGATGGACAAGTGGTTGTCTGGTCAGAAATGAAGGTTTTTAAGGTTCACATGCATGGATTGGAAGGCACTACGTGAGAAGAATATGAACTTTTTTTTCCCAATATTCTATGTGGGCAACCGAGAACACGACATGAAAAAAGCAAAACCATGTTGTTGGTGTGATAGAGAAGGCTAGAAGCAAACAATCTTGCCAATTCCATTACGTTGTTTTAATGTGTACAACAATATTTAATCATATGGAAGAACAAGTTATTAAGGATAGTGAGCGAATGAGGACCAACACGTAAAGAAAAATGGAACGGATAAAATGAGAACCTCGTAGGGTAATATATTGATCGTGATGACTTACTCATCTACTTAGACCAAGTTATAACCAAGAACATGCACTTGATGCAAATATTGTCCACTGAAGTCCAATAGAGTTTTATTTACATGTACCTTACACTAGAAGATGCTTTTTATATTATTTTAGGTACATCTCTTATGTAATAAAAATCTATACTCATAACATATAAATAAATAAATAAAAACATCATATACTAGTAGAAAAATCCCCGTTCGTCCCGGTTCGTGAGGGCCATTTGTCCTCGTTCCTGAACCGGGACTAAAGGGTCGTTACTAAAGCCCTGTCCCTTTAGTCCCGGTTCGCCCAGGAACCGGGACAGATGGGGCTCCACGTCGCCACTGCCGCTTGCCTAGGCAGGGGGGCCTTTTGTCTTGGTTGTTGCCACCAACCAGGACCAAAAGGCTTTCACGCGTCAGCATTTTAGAGGCTGGGTTTTTTGTTTTTTTTCTGAAGGGGGAGGGGGGGGGGGGGGTTGGGGGGTTTTGTAGGGTTAGTTTAGGGGTTTCATATATTGCGTTAGCTAGCTAATAGAGAGAAGTGTCCTCTCTTATCTCGCTTGGTCGATGCTACGTATAGAAAGGACTCGACACGCTAGCTAGTTACTAAGCAAATGAAGGAAATTATTAAGTACAGAAGATCGTCATGAACATATACAGAAGTGATCGACCTCTCCTTCTCCGAGATTGGTCGAACAACAAGTTTTCGTATATCTTACTGATGGTACTGGCTACATATACATACATACATACATATATATATATATATATATATATATATATATATATATATATATATATATATATATATATATATATATATATATATATATATATATACATACAATGTGTAAGATCTCTTACAATACCCTAACATACGAACTCAACTTCCACATGCATGGTGGTATTCTCCAGCTTTATTGATGACGTGGTCAAAAAAGAATCCAGCCAATTCCTCTTGAATTGCTCGCATGCGATCTTGTGGTAGGAGATCATTCCGCATCTTCCACATCTAACTTGAATAAGGAGGTCAATACATATATATGAACGAAACTCAATAGAAATGATGTTAATAAAATAAACTTGTGAATATTTTTGCTTACGCACTTCATATTGTCTTTTAGAGTAGCCCCGCCTATTCTTGGCCGTCGCGTTGTAGATGAACTCGCAAATGTAGTATCCACAGTAATTATTCCCGGCTTCCTGCCACAAACACTTTACGAGAAATAGTGGTCAATCAAACTAATAATGAAGCATTATAAATGGCACTGATGAAAGTAGCTAGAATCAACGGGAGATGCACGAAACTAGATAGATAGTAGTACTTACTTTCGGGTATTTCCATCGCAGATCCCGCGGCAGTCCTGAAACTTGTGCGGTGAATACTTTCCAAACCCCGCGAGACAAAGAAAACAATTACTTGATATCACGAAATGAACCAACATTGCCGTTACGGTGCGATAATGATCGATTCAACTTACTTCTCTAGCATTTTAGACATGTCCGCATAGTCCTCGGCATCTTTTCGTCTCGAGTCTAAGACGTTTATGATACGTCTCCGTCCTATCTATAATTTTTGATTGTTCCATGTCAACATTATACAACTTTCATATACTTTTGGCAACTTTTTATACTATATTTGGGACTAACATATTGATCCAGTGCCCAGTGCCAGTTCCTGTTTGTTGCATGTTTTATGTTTCGCATAAACCCCATATCAAACAGAGTCCAAATGGGATAAAAATGGACGGAGAATATTTTTGAAATATTTGTGACATCTGGGAAGAAGAATCAACGCGAGACGGTGCCCGAGGGGGCCACGAGGCAGGGGGCGCGCCCTAGGGGAGCAGGCGCGTCCCTAACCCTCGTGGGCACCCCGTAAGGCAGTTGACGCTCTTCTTTTGCGTCAAGAAAGCTAATATTCGGAGAAAAATCTGGGCGAAGGTTTCAACCCAATCGGAGTTACGGATCTCCGGATATAAAAGAAACAGTGAAAGGGCAGAATCCCAGAACGCAGAAACAGAGAAAGATAGAGAAACGGATCCAATCTCGGAGGGGCTCTCGCCCCTCCCATGCCATGGGAGCCAAGGACGAGAGGGGAAACCCTTCTCCCATCTAGGGAGAAGGTCATGGAAGTGGAAGAAGAAGAAGGGTGGCTCTCTCCCCCTTGCTTCCGGTGGCGCCGGAATGCCGCCGGGGGCCATCATCATCACCGCGATCTACACCAACACCTCCATCATCTTCACCAACATCTCCATCACCTTCCCCCATCTATATTCAGCGGTCCACTCTCCCGCAACCCGCTGTACCCTCTACTTGAACATGGTGCTTTATGCTTCATATTATTATCCAATGATGTGCTGCCATCCTATGATGTCTCAGTAGATTTTCGTTGTCCTATCGGTGATTGATGAATTTCTATGATTGGTTTAATTTGCTGGTGCTTATTTTGCTGTCCTATTGTGCCCTCCTTGTCGCGCAAGAGTGAGGGATTCCCGCTGTAGGGTGTTGCAATACGTTCATGATACGCTTATAGTGGGTTGCTTGAATGACAGAAGCATAAACCCGAGTAAGGGGGTTGTGGCGTATGGGATAAAGGGGACTTGATGCTTTAATGCTATGGTTGGATTTTACCTTAACGATCTTTAGTAGTTGCGGAGTTCCAATCATAAGTGCATATGATCCAAGAAGAGAAAGTATGTTAGCTTATGCCTCTCCCACATAAAACTTGCTATCGGTCTAGTAAGGTAGTCAATTGCTTAGGGACAATTTCACAACTCCTACCACCAATTTTCCACACTCATTATATTTAGTTTATTGCTTCTTTATCTAAACAGCCCCTAGTTTATATTTACGTGCTCTTTATATTCTTGCAAACCTATCCAACAACACCTACAAAGTACTTCTAGTTTCATACTTGTTCTAAGTAAAGCGAACGTCAAGCGTGCGTAGAGTTGTATCGGTGGTCGATAGAACTTGATGGAATATTTGTTCTACCTTTAGCTCCTCGTTGGGTTCGACACTCTTACTTATCGAAAGAGGCTACAATTTATCCCATATACTTGTGGGTTATCAAGACCTTTTTCTGGCGCCGTTGCCGGGGAGTCATAGCGTGGGGTGAATATTCTTGTGTGTGCTTGTTTGCTTTATCACTAAGTAATTTTTATTTTCTCTTCTTAGTTGTTTTCTATCTTTAGTTATGGATATGGAACACGAAATACCAAAAAAATTTGGTGCACTTTCTACTCATGGAGATGGGGAACCTCCTAAAACCCAATATGCTGGTTATTTGAAAAATATTATGTACTACTTTGATAATCTTGAGAAAACCCCATTCAATTATGTTACGGGAGACACGTTGGATCAACGCGAATACTTTAGGGATTATCGCTTGAAACGAAAAGGAAAACTATCTTGGGATCAAATTCATATGTTGCATTGGTATGCTCGGGAACTATGCTTGAGATATGATTATACTTGTTGCTCTAGGATGAAGGCTCCACACCTTCTCTTTTCATGAAAATTTAATGATGATAAAACCTTGGCTTCTTATGCTAATGGTATCTATGATTACTATGATGTGGAACAAATAGAAGAATTCGTTGCTTTTATGGGTACTTATGAGATTGAATCTTTGTTTAAAGAGTTTGAAGATTTTGATGATTCAATTTATAGACCTGAAAATTTTGCTATACTTAAATATTGTTATGAGAATTATGAATATAATTCCGATATTGGTGCATTTATTGAGAAAGTCTCCGCTGTCCAAGAAGGGACTAATATTTTGCAGGAGTCTATGGAAGAAGAAATTGAGGAAACTGTGAGCTCATTGGATGAAAAAGATGATGAGGAGAGCGAAGAACAAAAGGAGGAAGAGCGGATTAGCTACCCGTGCCCACCTTCTAATGAGAGTAACTCTTCAACTCATACATTGTTTAATTCCCCTTCGTGCTTACCGAAGGATGATTGCTATGATGATTGTTATGATCTCGTTGATTCTCTTGAAATATCCCTTTTTGATGATGCTTGCTATGCTTGTGGCCAAGATGCCAATATGAATTATGCTTATGGAGATGAACTTGCTATAGTTCCTTATGTTAAACATGAAATTGTTGCTATTGCACCGACGCATGATAGTCCTATTATCTTTTTGAATTCTCCAAACCACACTATATCGAAGAAGTTTGCGCTTATTAAGGATTATATTGATGGGTTGCGTTTTACTACTACACATGATGATTTTGATAGATATAATATACATGTGCTTGCTGCTCCTACTTGCAATTATTATGAGAGAGGAACTAAATCTCCACCTCTCTATGTTGCCAATATGATAGAATTGCAAGAAATTGTTTATACTATGCATTGGCCTTTACTTTGTGTGCATGAATTGTTCTTTTATGACATGCCGATGCATAGGAAGAGAGTTAGACTTCGTTGTTGCATGATATATGTTACTTTGTGCTCACTACTAACTTACAAATCATTGTTAACTAAAATTGGCTTTGATATACCTTGGGATCCGGGTGGATCCATTACTTGAGCACTATATGCTTAATGGCTTTAAAGAAAGTGCACCCAGGGAGACAACACGGAAGTTTTAGAGAGTCATTTATTTCTGTTGAGTGCTTTCATAAAGTTCAAAAACAAAAAAAAATAAAGAGGGGAACCCAAAACTTTTCAAAAAAGGAAAGTGAAAGTAAGAAAGACAAGCATTGTTGAAGTGGGAGAGCTCCTTGAACTTTGTTCATCCTGACGGAAACTTTGTGAATCTTAATTACAGAAACTTTTCATCAAAAATAATTATCCCCTTGTAAAATTCCATTGTATTATAAAAATAATGTGCCAAGGTTTGCCTTTAGGATGTTTACAATGCTTGTTGGTTTGTGTGGTGCAGGACAGAAACATTGGCTGTAGTGCGCGATTTTACATTTTTTTACTGGAACGTCAAACGGTTCTGATTATTTTTGCAATGTCTTTCTGTACAAATTGTTTATTTTTCCTAATTTTTGAAGAATTGTTGGGGGTACTAGAAGTATGGTGAATGTTCAGATTGCTACAGATTGTTATGTTTTTGACAGATTCTGTTTTTGATGCATAGTTTAGTTGTTTTGATGAAACGATCAATTTCTATCAGTGGATTAAGCCATGGAAAAGCTATATTACATTAGACACAATGCAAAAACAAAATATGAATTGGTTTGCAATAGTACTTAGAGTAGTGATTTGCTTTATTATACTAACGGATCTTACCGAATTTTGTGTTGAAGTTTTGTGTGGATGAAGTATTTGATCGAGAAGGTCTCAATATGAGGAAAAAGGAGGAGAGGAAAGAGCTCAAGCTTGGGGATTCCCAAGGCACCCCAAGTAACTATTCAAGGAGACTCAAGCGTCTAAGCTTGGGGATGCCCTGGAAGGCATCCCCTCTTTCTTCAACAAGTATCGATTTGTTTTCGGATTCGTTTCGTTCATGCGATATGTGCAAGTCTTGGAGCATCTTTTGCATTTAGTTTTCACTTTTCTTTTATGCACCATGCTGGTATGAGATAGTCCTTGGTTGATTTATAGAATGCTCGTTGCACTTCAGTTAAATCTTTCGAGTATGGCTTTATAGAATGCTTCATGTGCTTCGCTTATATCATTTGAAGTTTGGATTGACTGTTTCTCTTCACATAGAAAACCGCCATTTATAGAATGCTCTTTTGCTTCACTTATATTTTTTAGAGTGTGGGCAATTATTTTGTAGAAAGTATTAAACTCTCTTTCTTCACTTATATCTATTTAGAGAGATGACAAGAATTGGTCATTCACATGGTCAGTCATAAAATCCTACATAAATTTGTAGATCGCTGAATATGATATGTTTGATTCCTTGCAATAGTTTTGCGATATGAAGATGGTGATATTAGAGTCATGCTACTGGGTGACTGTGGATTAGTAGAAATACTTGTGTTGAGGTTTGTTATTCCCGAAGCATGCACATATGGTGAACCGTTAAGTGATGAAGTCGGAGCATGATTTATTTTTTGATTGTCATCCTTTATGTGGAGGTCGGGATCGCGTGATGGTTAACTCCTACCAACCCTTCCCCTAGGAGCATGCGTGTAGTACTTTGTTTCAAGGGCTAATAAATTTTTGCAATAAGTATGTGAGTTCTTTATGACTAATGTTGAGTCCATGCATTATACGCACTCTCACCCTTCCATCATTGCTAGCCTCTTCGGTACTGTGCATTGCCCTTTCTCACCTCGAGAGTTGGTGCAAACTTCACTGGTGCATCCAAACCCCGTGATACGATACGCTCTATCACACATAAGCCTCCTTATATCTTCCTCAAAACAGCCACCATATCTACCTATCATGGCATTTCCATAGCCATTCCGAGATATATTGCCATGCAACTTCCATCATCATCATATACATGACTTGAGCATTCATTGTCATATTGCTTTGCATGATCGTAAGATAGCTAGCATGATGTTTTCATGGCTTGTCTTTTTTCGATGTCATTGCTACACTAGATCATTACACATACCGGTACACCGCCAGAGGCATTCATATAGAGTCATATCTTTGTTCTAGATTTCGAGTTGTAATATTGAGTTGTAAGTAAATAAAGTGTGATGATCATCATTATTAGAGCATTTCCCCAGTGAGGAAAGGATGATGGAGACTATGATTCCCCCACAAGTCAGGATGAGACTACGGACTTAATGAAAAAAAGGGCCAAAGGAGCCCTAATAAAAAAAGGGGGCCAAAGAAGACCACCAAAAAAAAGAGAAAACAAAAAAATGAGAGGAAAAAGAGAGAAGGGGCAATGTTACTATCCTTTTACCACACTTGTGCTTCAGAGTAGCACCATGTTCTTCATATAGATAGTCTCCTATGTTATCACTTTCATATACTAGTGGAATTTTCATTATAGAACTTGGCTTGTATATTCCGATATGGGATTCCTCAAACGCCCTGGGTCTTCATGAGCAAGCAAGTTGGATGCACACCCACTTAGTTTCCAGTTTGAGCTTTCATACACTTATAGCTCTTAGTGCATCCGTTGCATGGCAATCCCTACTCCTCACATTGACATCAATTGATGGGCATCTCCATAGACCGTTGATTAGGCGCGTCGATGTGAGACTTTCTCCTTTTTTGTCTTCTCCACATAACCTCCACCATCATATTCTATTCCACCCATAGTGCTATATCCATGGCTCACGCTCATGTATTGCGTGAGAGTTGAAAAGGTTTGAGAATACTAAAGTATGAAACAATTGCTTGGCTAAAACTAGGGTTGTGCATGATTTGAATATTTTGTGTGATGAAGATGGAGCATAGCCAGACTATATGATTTTGTAGGGATAACTTTCTTTGGCCATGTTGTTTTGAAAAGACATGATTGCTTTATTAGGACGCTCGAAGTATTATCGTTTTTATGTCAAATGATAGATTATTGCTTTGAATCACTCTTGTCTTAATATTCATGCCATGATTAGATATACGATCAAGATTATGCTAGGTAGCATTCCACATCAAAAATTATCTTTTTTATCATTTACCTACTCGTGGACGAGCAGGAATTAATCTTGGGGATGCTGATACGTCTCCGTTGTATCTATAATTTTTGATTGTTCTATGCCAATATTATCCAACTTTCATATATTTTTGGCAACTTTTTATAAAATATTTGGGACTAACATATTGATCCAGTGCCCAGTGCCAGTTCCTGTTTGTTGCATGTTTTATGTTTCGCAGAAACCCCATATCAAACGGAGTCCAAATGGGACAAAAACGGACGGAGAATAATTTTGGAATATTTGTGACATCTCGGAAGGAGAATCAACGCGAGACAGTGCCCGAGGGGGCCACGAGGCACGGGGCCGCGCCCAGGGGGGCAGGCGCCCCCTGACCCTCGTGGGCACCCCGTAAGGCGGTTGACACTCTTCTTTTGCCACAAGAAAGCTAATTTTCGGAGAAAAATCTGGGCGAAGGTTTCAACCCAATCGGTGTTACTGATCTCCGGATATAAAAGAAACGGTGAAAGGGCAGAATCCCAGAACGCAGAAACTGAGATAGACAGAGAAACAGATCCAATATCGGAGTGGCTCTCGCCCCTCCCATGCCATGGGAGGCAAGGACCATGGGAGAAGGTCAAGGAAGAAGAAGAAGAAGAAGGGGGGCTCTCCATCATCACCGCGAATTACACCAACACCTCCATCATCTTCACCAACATCTCCATCACCTTCCCCCATCTATATTCAGCGGTCCACTCTCCCGCAACCCACTGTACCCTCTACTTGAATATGGTGCTTTATGCTTCATATTATTATCCAATGATATGTTGCCATCCTATGATGCCTGACTAGATTTTCGTTGTCCTATCGGTGATTGATGAATTTCTATGCTTGGTTTAATTTGCCTATGGTTATTTTGCTGTCCTATTGCGCCCTCCGTGTTGTGCAAGCGTGAGGGATTCCCGCTGTAGGGTGTTGCAATACGTTCATGATTCGCTTATAGTGGGTTGCTTGAGTGACAGAAGCATAAACCCGAGTAAGGGGGTTGTGGCGTATGGGATAAAGGGGACTTGATGCTTTAATGCTATGGTTGGATTTTACCTTAATGATCTTTAGTAGTTGCGGATGGTTGCTAGAGTTCCAATGATAAGTGCATATGATCCATGAAGAGAAAGTATGTTAGCTTATGCCTCTCCCACATAAAACTTGCTATCGGTCTAGTAAGGTAGTCAATTTCTTAGAGACAATTTCACAAATCCTACCACCACTTTTCCATACTCGTTATATTTACTTTATTGCATCTTTATCTAAACAACCCCTAGTTTATATTTACGTGCTCTTTATATTCTTGCAAACCTATCCAACAACATCTACAAAGTACTTCTAGTTTCATACTTGTTCTAGGTAAAGCGAACGTCAAGCGTGCGTAGAGTTGTATCGGTGGTCGATAGAACTTGAGGGAATATTTGTTCTACCTTTAGCTCCTCGTTGGGTTCGACACTCTTACTTATCAAAAGAGGCTACAATTGATCCCTATACTTGTGGGTTATCAGTTTACTAGTCCCAGCTCAAGCTTAGTATCTAGGAGAATATAGTGGAACCTGCGCATGCATAACTCATCAATTATATTAATTACTATAACCTCGAGTAATAATTAAGGGAAAATGATTATGCACAAGACAGTAACACTCACTTGAAGTTGTAAGGAAAGAGTATTGTATCTTTGTTTTGATTTATTACCAACGATCGTAGCAAGTTGTCCTCGGTTTCTTTGGCATGAAATATAACTATAAATTCATCTATGAGATTTGTGTTAATGAACCCAATATCATACATTTCAACTTTTCTACATTCGACGATCTTCAATCTCCATAATATAGTCAGGATAATTATATATACATGCAATGAAAGAGCTGAGCTACATATAGAGACTTAATGACAGAAGTAGTACTTACAGACAGTAGCAAATGACCATTAATTTATCGAGGACCTTTAGATTGAAAAACTGGAAGAACTCCTCAAATGGAACAGACAACTCCTCAATTCCAACGAGGTCGTGTTGATCCTCTTTAACTTTCAGCATCAAAGTATCAATTTTCTTCCCAGCTGACCGCTTTCTACAGGTTTCCATGTACTAATCATGGAATCTTCGCATCATCATTGTTAGAGTAGTTCCATCTTTGACGAGAGGCTTCCAGTACTCGTATTTGAATTCTTCCACCTCCATTATATCAAAATGTGCATCGTCGTCGTGCATGTAATCTCCAGGATTGGTACCGGGCAAGATCCCCAGATGATTAGCGACGATATCGCTAGACACCTTGGGAGGGGGACATGATTGGTTTGCGTGTTCGTCGAGCTGGGGAATTTTTTCCCACTTCTTCGTTCTTGTAACCTTTTGTTACTGCAAGTAGTACCCGACCGCTTCGCTTCCTTATATGTCTTTTTAGTAATGCGCTCATAGTTGGTTTGTGGCGGAGACGGTAGTGGTCGCTGCAGGGCATCCAAAGTGCGCTTCGCTTTCACCGGATCTATCTTCTCCTCCGGAGATGGATGTCTCTTAGCTCTTTGCGTTTCGAAGTAGTCCTTCACTTGGGCTTGACAGATCTCCTTGTTTTCCTGTTCGGTCATCTCGTATGGTAACTTCTCTGGAGTCTTGAGAGATGGACCGAATCTGTATTGCCTCCCGCCTGTGGCTGTACTGCTAGATGCCGGAGCAGGCCGAGCGGCAGCGGCTGTCTTCTTTCATTGTGTACGAGGCGGAGGAGAAGGACTACGACGCGTCGGAGCAGTCGGAGCGGAGGCGAGTCTCTTCCGCCCTTGCTGAGGAGGCGGAGAAGGAGGAGGCTGGCTGGTCGGGCGCGCCGGCGCAGGCGAAGAAGGAGGCGAAGTGTCGCCACGCGCCGGAGAAGGAGGCGGAGTGCCCTGGTCAATCGCCGGAGGAGCAGGCGGAGGAGGAGGCGGAGTGCCCTGACTCGCCGGAGGAGGAGGAGGAGGAGGCGGAGGCGTCCGGTTCGGAAGGTTGATGAGCTCCTTCCGCCATAGGCATGGAGTCTTCAAAGCAGAACCCAACCGAGTCTCCCCTTCACCGGTAGGGTGGTCAAGCACGAGCTCCTCAAATCCCTCTGTTATTTCTTCCACCATCACCCTAGCATATCCTTCTAGAATTGGACGGCAGTGAAAAGTTGCACCGGGTTTAGGAGGTCGAACAGAGCCGACAACCGCTTTAACTTTGTTGTTCTGGCATTGCGTCATGAGGTGGCAATGTTGAGACTCCGAGATAGCATCCACGGGGTAGCTAGCAGGAGCCGTGATGACATGCTCCAGCTGAAGCAGCTCAGTGGAAGCCACGCTGCTTCTCCGCTGAGATGGTGGGGTAGCTTCGGCAGGTCGCTTGCTTCGAACTGCATCTCGTTCTTCTAGCTTCCGTACTGTTGCGTGTAGCTCCTGCAGTTTGCTCTCTCCACTTTCCTCCTCCTCTCTTGGCATTTGTAACCGCCTACGTCTGGAAACCCAGCCTTCCACGGAACGGAGCATGGCGTGCCTCGTGTCTGTCCAGGGTGCTCAAGATTCCTGAGGGCCATTGTGAGCTCGTCCTTCTCTCTGTCTGGAACGAACGTCCCTTCCTGCGTTGCGGCGATATAGTGCTGAAGCTTCGTGACGGGTATTCGCAGTTGCTCGCGCGTCCAAACGCACTTCCCTGTTATAGGGTCCAAGGTTCCGCCACCCCTGAAGAACCAAGTCTGGCAACGTTCTGGCCAGTTCAGTGTCTCTGGTTCGACCCCTTTATCAAGCAAGTCGTTCTCAGCCTTGGCCCACAACGGCCGGGCTTTGAGGTAGCCACCTGACCCCGTGCGATGGTGATGCTCCTTCTTCACAGCATTTATCTTGTTTATCGCTGCTTACTCCTCTCCGATGTCTTGTTGGCCACAAATGCGTCCCATTGATCTCTGAGCTTCTCGTACCGGCCGGTGAATTCTGGTGTCTTTTCTTTGTCGACAACCTTTGCTTTCAGGTCATTCTTCCACTTCCTGAATAGATCTGCCATCTTCTTGAGAGCAAAGGACTTGATCAATGGCTCTATAACTGGATTCTCCGGATCCTCCTCTTCCGGTAGGATGAAATTTACCTTCAGCGCTTTCCAAAGATCCTGTTTCCTTCTATCTTCGACAAAAGAAACTGGAAGCTCTTCATCCTTAGGCTCATTCCATAGCTCGATGCTAATCGGGATCATGTCCCTAACAAGAACCCCGCATTGAGCAGTAAATGCACCCTTGGTCTGGAGGGGTTCAATCAGTTGGCCATCGCGCGCGATTGCTGTGATCGTGAACCTTTCATCCGAGCGCAACTTTTTCTTCGGGCCTCGTCTCTTTACCGAAGTTGTGCTCGATCCGGAGGGCTAGAAAAAATAAGAAAGACCAGAGTTAATATGTGTAGATACCAAAACAATGAGTGCATCAATTAGCTAGTCAACACAGGCTTAATTAATATATATACCTGGTCGGACTCTGTTCGGTCATCGGAGCCGTCATCACGGTCTCCTTCTTGCACCGGCATTCGGTCACCGGTCACGGTCTCCTCCGTTGTTCGATAACCGTAGCCTGCTTCTTCACCCTCTCCTTCCATACCATTGGTTTCGTTGAGATACGACATGACATCACCTCCGGCTGCGATTATGTCCCCCAACACCCTTCTGCTTCCTCGTCTCGGCCGTGCTCCATAGTTTCTGCAAATATTACAACATGGCAATTTTTATACAAACATGACAGATGGATATATTAGTGGCAAAAGTAGACCTAGCTATAGCTAATCACAGCAAGGAATTATATTAATTAATGGCCTCGACGCTTCTCTAGGATTTGGGGTGGCCTCGGCAACGCTTAAAGGGTTCAGGGTGGCCTCGACGACAACACTCTTTTAACTTGGTAAAGGAGGGGGTATATCGACAACGACGACATACATACATGGGAAAAAAATGTTATCGGGGAGGGGATATATCGACCCCCTCGTGTTGAAGTTATCGGAGAGGGTTTTATATCGACCCCACCCCCTCATGTTGAATATATGTTGAATTCCCGAGAGAGTTAGGAACCAGAGGGGGACTCCTCCCCCCTCATGTCTGATGAGTTTTTACTCCCTCTCCCATGAAACATTCATCGAACAAAATTAATACGAGTTTTAACAGAAAACATTCATCAAACAAAATTACAACAGAAAAAATTGACCAAGTTTTCATATATCATCATTATCTACTACAAAAAATTGACATATTCTTTGCATATGAACGTACAAACTGTCGGGGAACGTAGTAATTTCAAAAAAATTCCTACGCACACGCAAGATCATGGTGATGGCATAGCAACGAGAGGGGAGAGTATTGTCCACGTACCCTCGTGAGACCGTGCGGAAGCGTTATGACAACGCTGTTGATGTAGTCGTGCGTCTTCACGACCCGACCGATGCAAGTACCGAACGTCACGGCACCTCCGAGTTCAGCACACGCTCAGCTCGATGACGATCCCGGGCTCCGATCCAGCAAAGCGTCGGGGATGAGTTCCACAACCGACGGCGTGGTGACGATGATGATGCTCCACCGGCGCAGGGCTTCGCCTAAGCTCATGACGATATGACTCTACCGGCGCAGGGCTTCGCCTAAGCTCATGACGATATGACCGAAGTGGAGTATAGTGGAGGGGCACAGCACACGGCTAAGGAACGATCCGTAGATCAACTTGTGTGTTATGGGGTGCCCCCTGCCCCGTATATAAAGGAGCAGGGGGAAGGAGGCCGGCCCTAGGAGGGGCGCCAAGTGTGGAGTCCTACTAGGACTCCCTAGTCCTAGTAGGTTTCCACCTCCCTTGTTGGAGTAGGAGAAGGGAAAGAGGGGAGAGGGAGAAGGAAAGGGGCTGCGCCCTTGTCCACCTCGGACCAGAGGGGGGCGAGGCCTCCTCCCTTTGGCCTCTCTCCTCTATTCCCGTATGGCCCAATAAGGCCCATATACTCCCGGCGAATTCCGTAACTCTCCGTACTCCGAAAATACCGAATCACTCGAACCTTTCCAAGTCCGAATATAGCCGTCCAATATATCGATCTTTACGTCTCGACCATTTCGAGACTCCTCGTCATGTCCTCGATCTCATCCGGGACTCCGAACTCCTTCGGTACATAAAAACTCATAAACTCATAATATAACTGTCATCAAAACCTTAAGCGTGTGGACCCTACGGGTTCGAGAACTATGTAGACATGACCTAGAACTATTCTTGGTCAATAACCAATAGCGGAACCTGGATGCTCATATTGGCTCCTACATATTCTACGAAGATCTTTATCGGTCAAACCGCATAACAACATACGTTGTTCCCTTTGTCATCGGTATGTTACTTGCCCGAGATTCGATCGTCGGTATCCAATACCTAGTTCAATCTCGTTACCGGCAAGTCTCTTTACTCGTTACGTAGTGCATCATTCCGTAACTAACTCATTAGCTACATTGCTTGCAAGGCTTATAGTGACGTGCATTATCGAGAGGGCCCAGAGATACCTCTCCGACAATCGGAGTGACAAAACCTAATCTCGAAATACGCCAACCCAACATGTACCTTTGGAGACACCTGTAGTACTCCTTTATAATCACCCAGTTACGTTGTGACATTTGGTAGCACCCAAAATGTTCCTCCGGTAAACGGGAGTTGCATAATCTCATAGTTACAGGAACATGTATAAGTCATGAAGAAAGCAATAGCAATGTACTAAACGATCAAGTGCTAGGCTAATGGAATGGGTCAAGTCAATCACATCATTCTCCTAATGATGTGATCCCGTTAATCAAATGACAACACATGTCTATGGCTAGGAAACTTAACCATCTTTGATTCTACGAGCTAGTCAAGTAGAGGCATACTAGTGACACTATGTTTGTCTATGTATTCACACATGTATTATGTTTCCGGTTAATACAATTCTAGCATGAATAATAAACATTTATCATGATATAAGGAAATAAATAATAACTTTATTATTGCCTCTAGGGCATATTTCCTTCAGTCTCCCACTTGCACTAGAGTCAATAATCTAGTTCACATCATCATGTGATTCAACACCAATATTCACATCTGTATGTGATTAACACCCATAGTTCACATCGTCATGTGACCAACACCCAAAGGGTTTACTAGAGTCAATAATATAGTTCACATCGCTATGTGATTAACACCCAAAGAGTACTAAGGTATGATCATGTTTTGCTTGTGAGAGAAGCTTAGTCAACGGGTCTGTCATATTCAGAGCCGTATGTATTTTGCAAATATTCTATGTCTACAATGCTCTGCACGGAGCTACTCTAGCTAATTGCTCCCACTTTCAATATGTATCCAGATTGAGACTTAGAGTCATCTGGATCAGTGTAAAAAGCTTGCATCGATGTAACTCTTTACGACGGGCTCTTTTATCACCTCCATAATCGAGAAATATTTCCTTAGTCCTCACTAAGGATGTTCTTGACCAATGTCCAGTGATCTACTCCTAGATCACTATTGTACTCCCTTGCCAAATTCAGAGCAAGGTATACAATAGGTCTGGTACAAAGCATAGCATACTTTATTGAGCCTATGAATGAGGCATAGGGAATGACTTCCATTCTCTTTTCTATTTTCTGCCGTGGTCGGGATTTGAGTCTTACTCAATTTCACACCTTGTAACACAGGCAAGAAACTCTTTCTTTGACTGTTCCATTTTGAACTACTTCAAAATCTTGTCAAGGTATGTACTCATTGAAAAACTTATCAAGCATCTTGATCTATCTCTATAGATCTTGATGCTCAATATGTAAGTAGCTTTACTGAGGTCTTTCTTTTAAAGAACTCCTTTCAAATACTCCTTTATGCTTTCCAGAAAAATTATACATCATTTCTGATCAACAATATGTTACTCACATATGTTTATCAAAAAGGCGGTAGTGCTCCCACTCACTTTATTGTAAATACAGGCTTCACCGCAAGTCTATATAAAACTATATGCTTTGATCAAATTTTCAAAGCGTGTATTCCAACTCTGAGATGCTTGTACCAGTCCATAGATGGATCGCTGGAGCTTGCATAGTTTGTTAGCACCTTTAGGATTTACAGAACCTTCTGGTTGCATCATATACAACTCTTCTTTAATAAATCCATTAAGGAATGCAGTTTTTTTTTGTTTATCCATTTGCCAGATTTCATAAAATGCGGCAATTGCTAACATGATTCAGACAGACTTAAGCATCGCTTCAGTTGAGAAAATCTCATTGTAGTCAACACCTTGAACTTGTCGAAAACCTTTTTGTGACAAGTCGAGCTTTGTAGATAGTAACACTACTATCAGTGTCCGTCTTCCTCTTGAAGATCCATTTATTTAACATGGCTTGCTGATCATCGAGCAAGTCAATCAAAGTCCATACTTTGTTCTCATACATGGATCCTATCTCAGATTTCATGGCCTCAAGCCATTTCGCAGAATCTGGGCTCATCATCGCTTCCTCATAGTTCGTAGGTTCATCATAGTCTAGTAACATGACTTCTAGAATAGGATTACCGTACCACTTTGGTGCGGATCTTATTCTAGAAGACCTACGAGGTTCGGTAGTAACTTGATCTGAAGCTTCATGATCGTCATCATTAGCTTCCTCACTGATTGGTGTAAGAATCACAGGAACTGATTTCTGTGATGAACTACTTTCCAATAAGGGAGAAGGTACAATTACCTCATCAAGTTCTACTTTCCTCCCACTCACTTCTTTCGAGAGAAACTTCTTCTCTAGAAAGGATCCATCTTAGCAACGAAAAACTTGCCTTCGGATCTGTGATAGAAGGTGTACCTAATAGTTACCTTTGTGTATTCTATGAAGACGCACTTCTCCGATTTGGGTTCGAGCTTATCAGGATGAAACTTTTTCACATAAGCATCGTAGCCCCAAACTTTAAGAAATGACAACTTGGGTTTCTTGCTAAACCACAGTTCATATAGTGTCGTCTCAACGGATTTAGATGGTGCCCTTTTAACGTGAATGCAGCTGTCTCTAATGCATAACCCCAAAACGATAATGGTAAATCAATAAGAGACATCATAGATCGCACCATATCCAATAAAGTGCGGTTACGACGTTCGGACACACCATAACGTTGTGGTGTTCCAGGTGGCGTGAGCTGTGAAACTATTCCACATTGTTTTAATTGAAGACCAAACTCGTAACTCAAATATTCGTCTCCGTGATCAGATCGCAGAAACTTTATTTTCTTATTACGATGATTTTTCCACTTCACTCTGAAATTCTTTGAACCTTTCAATTATTTCAGACTTATGTTTCATCAAGTAGATATACCCATATCTGCTCAAATCATCTTTGAAGGTCAGAAAATAATGATACTTGTCGCGAGCCTTAACACTCATCGGATCGCATACATCAGTATGTATTATTTCCAATAAGTCAGTTGCTCGCTCCATTGTTCCGGAGAACGGAGTCTTAGTCATCTTGCCCAAGAGACATGGTTCGCAAGCATCAAGTGATTCATAATCAAGTGATTCCAAAATTCCATCAGCATGGAGTTTCTTCATGCGCTTTACACCAATATGACTTAAACGGTAGTGCCACAAATAAGTTGCACTATCATTATTAACTTTGCATCTTTTGGCTTTCAATATTATGAATATGTGTATCACTACGATCGAGATCCAATGAACCATTTTCATTGGGTGTATGACCATCGAAGGTCTTATTCATGTAAACAGAATAACAATTTATTCTCTAACTTTTTAAATGAATAACGTATCACAATAAACATGATCAAATCATATTCATGCTCAATGCAAACGCCAAATAACATTTATTTAGGTTTAACACTAATCTCGAAAGTATAGGGAGTGTGCGATGATGATCACATTAATCTTGGAACTACTTCCAACACTCATCGTCACTTCCCCTTCAACTAGTCTCTGTTTATTCTGTAACTCCTGTTTCGAGTTACTAATCTTAGCAACCGAACAAGTATCAAATACTCAGGGGCTACTATAAACACTAGTAAAGCACACATCAATAACATGTATATCCAATATATCTTTGTTCACTTTGCCATCCTTCTTATCCGCCAAATACTTGGGGCAGTTCCACTTCCAGTGACCAGTCCCTTTGCAGTAGAAGCACTTAGTCTCAGGCTTAGGACCAGACTTGGGCTTCTTCACTTGAGCAGCAACTTGCTTGCCGTTCTTCTTGAAGTTCCCTTCTATCCCTTTGCCCTTTTTCTTGAAACTAGTGGTCTTGTTAACCATCAACACTTGATGTTTTTGTTGATTTCTACCTTCGTCGATTTCAGCATCACGAAGAGCTTGGGAATTTCTTTTGTCATCCCTTGCATATTATAGTTCATCACGAAGTTCTACTAACTTGGTGATGGTGACTAGAGAATTCTGTCAATCACTATCTTATCTGGAAGATTAACTCCCACTTGATTCAAGCGATTGAAGTACCCAGACAATCTGAGCACATGCTCACTAGTTGAGCGATTCTCCTCCATCATTTAGCTATAGAACTTGTTGGAGACTTCATATCTCTCAACTCGGGTATTTGCTTGAAATATTAACTTCAATTCTTGGAACATCTCATATGGTCCATGACGTTCAAAACGTCTTTGAAGTCCCGATTCTAAGCCGTTAAGCATGGTGCACTAAACTATCAAGTAGTCATCATATTGAGCTAGCCAAACGTTCATAACGTCTGCATCTGCTCCTGCAATAGGTCCGTCACCTAGCGGTGCATCAAGGACATAATTCTTCTGTGCAGCAATGAGGATAAACCTCGGATCACGGATCCAATCCGCATCATTGCTACTAACATTTTTCAACATAATTTTTCTCTAGGAACATATCAAAACAAACATATAAAAGCATAGGGAAGCAACAACGCGAGCTATTGATCTACAACATAATTTGCAAAATACTACCAGGTACTAAGTTCATGATCAATTTAAGTTCAATTAATCATATTACTTAAGAACTCCCACTTAGATAGACATCTCTCTAGTCATCTAAGTGATTACATGATCCAAATCAACTAAACCATAACCGATCATCACGTGAGATGGAGTAGTTTTCAATGGTGAACATCACTATGTTGATCATATCTACTATATGATTCACGCTCGACCTTTCGGTCTCCGTGTTCCGAGGCCATATCTGCATATGCTAGGCTCGTCAAGTTTAACCTGAGTATTCCGCGTGTGCAAAACTGGCTTGCACCCGTTGTAGATGGACGTAGAGCTTATCACACCCGATCATCACGTGGTGTCTGGGCACGACGAACTTTGGCAACGGTGCATACTCAGGGAGAACACTTCTTGATAATTTTTAGTGAGAGATCATCTTAAAATGCTACCTCAATCAAAGCAAGATAAGATGCATAAATGATAAACATCACATGCAATCAATATAAGTGATATGATATGGCCATCATCATCTTGTGCTTGTGATCTCCATCTCCGAAGCACCGTCGTGATCACCATCGTCACCGGCGCGACACCTTGATCTCCATCGTAGCATCGTTGTCGTCTTGCCAACTATTGCTTCTACGACTATCGCTACCGCTTAGTGATAAAGTAAAGCAATTACATGGCTTTTGCATTTCATACAATAAAGCGACAACCATATGGCTCCTGCTAGTTGCCGATAACTCGGTTACAAAACATGATCATCTCATACAATAAAATATAGCATCACGTCTTGACCATATCACATCACAACATGCCCTGCAAAAACAAGTTAGACGTCCTCTACTTTGTTGTTGCAAGTTTTACGTGGCTGCTACGGGCTGAGCAAGAACCGTTCTTACCTACGCATCAACACCACAACGATAGTTTGTCAAGTTGGTGCTGTTTTAACCTTCGCAAGGACCGGGCGTAGCCACACTCGGTTCAACTAAAGTGAGAGAGACAGACACCCGCCGGTCACCTTTAAGCAACGAGTGCTCGAAGCGGTGAAACCAGTCTCGCGTAAGCGTACGCGTAATGTCGGTCCGGGCCGCTTCATCTCACAATACCGCTGAATCAAAGTATGACATGCTGGTAAGCAGTATGACTTATATCGCCCACAACTCACTTGTGTTCTACTCGTGCATATGACATCAATGCATAAAACCAGGCTCGGATGCCACTGTCGGGGAACGTAGTAATTTCAAAAAATTTCCTACGCACACGCAAGATCATGGTGATGGCATAGCAACGAGAGGGGAGAGTATTGTCCACGTACCCTCGTAAACCGTAAGCGGAAGCGTTATGACAACGCGGTTGATGTAGTCGTGCGCCTTCACGATCCGACCGATGCAAGTACCGAACGTCGGCACCTCCGAGTTCAGCACACGCTCAGCTCGATGACGATCCCGGGCCCGATCCAGCAAAGCGTCGGGATGAGTTCCGTCAACGACGGCGGCGTGGTGACGATGATGATGCTCCACCGGCGCAGGGCTTCGCCTAAGCTCCGCGACGATATGACTCTATCGGCGCAGGGCTTCGCCTAAGCTCCGCGATGATATGACCGAAGTGGAATATGGTGGAGGGGGGCACCGCACACGGCTAAGGAACGATCCGTAGATCAACTTGTGTGTTATGGGGTGCCCCCCTGCCCCCGTATATAAAGGAGCAAGGGGAGAGGAGGCCGGCCCTAGGAGGGGGCGCGCCAAGTGTGGAGTCCTACTAGGACTCCCTAGTCCTAGTAGGATTCCACCTCCCTTGTTGGAGTAGGAGAAGGGGAAAGAGGGGGAGAGGGAGAAGGAAAGGGGGGCTGCGCCTTGTCCAGTCGGACCAGAGGGGGGCGAGGCCTCCTCCCTTTGGCCTCTCTCCTCTATTCCCGTATGGCCCAATAAGGCCCATATACTCCCGGCGAATTCCGTAACTCTCCGGTACTCAAAAATACCGAATCACTCGGAACCTTTCCAAGTCCGAATATAGCCGTCCAATATATCGATCTTTACGTCTCGACCATTTCGAGACTCCTCGTCATGTCCTCGATCTCATCCGGGACTCGAACTCCTTCGTACATCAAAACTCATAAACTCATAATATAACTGTCATCAAAACCTTAAGCGTGCGGACCCTACGGGTTCGAGAACTATGTAGACATGACCTAGAACTATTCTTGGTCAATAACCAATAGCGGAACCTGGATGCTCATATTGGCTCCTACATATTCTACGAAGATCTTTATCGGTCAAACCGCATAACAACATACGTTGTTCCCTTTGTCATCGGTATGTTACTTGCCCGAGATTCGATCGTCGGTATCCAATACCTAGTTCAATCTCGTTACCGGCAAGTCTCTTTACTCGTTACGTAGTGCATCATTCCGTAACTAACTCATTAGCTACATTGCTTGCAAGGCTTATAGTGACGTGCATTACCGAGAGGGCCCAGAGATACCTCTCCGACAATCGGAGTGACAAAACCTAATCTCGAAATACGCCAACCCAACATGTACCTTTGGAGACACCTATAGTACTCCTTTATAATCACCCAGTTACGTTGTGACGTTTGGTAGCACCCAAAATGTTCCTCCGGTAAACGGGAGTTGCATAATCTCATAGTTACAGGAACATGTATAAGTCATGAAGAAAGCAATAGCAATGTACTAAACGATCAAGTGCTAGGCTAATGGAATGGGTCAAGTCAATCACATCATTCTCCTAATGATGTGATCCCGTTAATCAAATGACAACTCATGTCTATGGCTAGGAAACTTAACCATCTTTGATTCAACGAGCTAGTCAAGTAGAGGCATACTAGTGACACTATGTTTGTCTATGTATTCACACATGTATTATGTTTCCGGTTAATACAATTCTAGCATGAATAATAAACATTTATCATGATATAAGGAAATAAATAATAACTTTATTATTGCCTCTAGGGCATATTTCCTTCACAAACATCTGCATATTCGACAATAATATCACCAAAAAATGTTATCGGGGAGGGGGTATATCAACCCCCCCCCCCCTCATGTCGAAGTTATCGGCGAGGTGGTATATCGACATTGACATACCCAATAAAAAATAAGAAGAGGAAGAAGAAGAAAAAAAGAGGAGAAGAAGAAAGAAATAGAGAGAGGAGAAGATCGAAGAAAAAAAAGAAGAAAACAAAGAGGAAAAGAAGAAAGGAATATAGGTGAAGAAGAAAAATTAAAAATTACTCTATTTTTTTCTTCTTCTCTTCTATTCCTTTCTTCTTCTCCTCTTTTTTTTCTGTCTGGACAAAAACATAATATATATGAAAAACATTATATATATGAAAAAAATGAGGGGAAGGCCAGCCGGACCGAACGTGGCGGCGGCATGTGGTCGGGGCGACGGCGACGGGGTCGGTGAAGGGCGGGCAGCGCGACGCGACGTGTTCGGGGCAGGGCGGCGTCTGCGGCGGCAGTGTCGGTGCAGGGCGGCGGCGGCGACGAGGTCGAGGTCAGGGCAGGCAGCGCGTGGCGGCAGTGTCGGTGCAGGGCGGCGCGATGGCGTGGGGGCGAGCTTGCAACGAGGAGGAGGCCCAGGCGGACTCGGGGCACGCACGCACCAGGAGTCGGGCAGTGCTCGGGAGGTGACGGCGTCGGGCGAGGGCGCTGGCGACGGTGACGACAGCGCGAGCGGCGGCGACGGGCGGCGTTGGGGCAGCCTGGCTGCGTCGATTTCGCCGGCGTTGTCGGGGGCAACTGCGAGATGAGAAGTGAAAATTTCCTAAATGTCATCTTATATAGCAAAGTCTTTAGTCCCGGTTGGTGGCACCAACTAGGACTAATGCCCCCCTTTGGTCCCGGTTCGTGCCACCAACCGGGACCAAAGGTCTCTTTTCAGCAGCCCGAAGGGCGGGAAGCAGAGGCCTTTGGTCCCGGTTGGTGGCACAAACCGGGACTAAAGGTGGGGCATTGGTCCCGGTTCGTGGCATCAATCGAGACCAATGCCCCCCTTTAGTTCCGGTTGGTGCCACCAACCGGGACCAAAGGCCCTGTGTTGCCCGCGTTGCGACCAAAGTTTAGTCCCACCTCGCTAGTTGAGAGAGCTCGAGAGTGGTTTATAAGCGCTGCTGCGCCCATCCTCTCGAGCTCCTCTCACTGCAGGCTTTCGTGCCTAATTTGTCACTATGTGCATGTCGGCCTACTGTGGGCCTGAATCCTGGCCCATTGTTGGGTTTCTAGTCATATTCAGGCCGTGGTGGCTCTTTAGGTGGCACTTTTTTTCTAATTTTTTTGTTTTCTTTTTTTCTTTATTTATTTTATTTTGTTTCTACTTACAGCAAAATGCTTACTAGTTTTTCAGTGATTCTTTTTGCTTTTAGGTAATAGAAATTGTAAATTTTCCGTTAGTGCAATTTGTTTTCTAATTTGAATAGTATAAATTTGAATTTTTGGAAATTTGTGTGAATCACTAGTTTTTGAATAGCTTTACTATAAAAATAGATTTTGAGTGATTCTTTTTCCTGCTATTTAATACTACTGTGTTTTATCATTATATTCAAAAACATTTTTTATTTTAATTTCTAATAAAAATTCTTTATGATAATTCTTTTGCTATTGAATTTTCTAACAAAAATTTCTTTATGAAAATTCTTTTCTATTTTAATGTTTTGAACTAAAATACTTTGATAATTTTAGTTACATAAATTTTGAATAATTTTAGTTTCAATAATACTAGGGTTTTATAAAAGTTTATTTTATTTTTTACTTATTTATTAAATTTTATTTTGTTTCTACTTATTTGTTTTGTTTTATTTTTTGCTTTTTATTTATTTTATGAATATTCTTTATTTTTTGCTTTATTTATTTTATTTTGTTTCTACTTACTGTTGCTATTTTATTTATTTTGTTAAAGTTTATTTATTTTACTTTATTAAAGTTTATTTTGTTTCTACTTATTTATTAAAGTTTTTCTGTTTCTACTTATTTATTTTATTTTGTTTCTACTTATTTATTTTCTTTTTTTTGTTTTTATTTATTTTATGAAAATTCTTTTTGCTTTTAATGTTTTACACACAAAAGCCCTCTTCCCTGGCCAGTTTATTGGTCCCGGTTCGTGGCTTGAACCGGGACCAATGGTGGTGGGCCAGGAGCGAGACCAAAGGGGCAAGACGAACCAGGACCAATGCCCCCACAAGGCCCGGCAGACCCCCTAGCCTCACGAACCGGGACCAATGGGCCCATGGGTCCCGGTTCGTGACTGAACCGGGACTAATGGGCTTATGTGGCCCGAACGTATGCCCTATTTTCTACTAGTGATAACAAATCAAGCCGTGCCAATCTAAAACGAGCTGCATTTACTCTACAATGAGCACTAATCGGAGTTGGGAACGAGGTTTATCACCACCGGCCTGTCAAAGCATGGGAAACACGTGTCTAAAGTTCAACTTCATAATCATAATAAAGAAAACAAATCTTGGCTAAGGTAAGCTACATGGGGCAAACCCCTAAAAAGTAAAGCTATGTTCGTTATAAAGTAAGTAAAAAGATTCCTCATCAGTTTGCAGTGGACTGCTCCTGGTTGAGGTATTTTTTTAATACCTAGTTCTACAGACAGAACCGTGGTTGATCGTCCCATCATATTGCAGTATACCGCTCCTAGTTGGGGTGAGGACATCCGTTGGGGCTATGCGAATTTTCTAGTGACTTTGCGGTAGACTGCCAGGCCGCCCCGAGGGGGCCCCGCCCCCCCAAGTAGGAAGGGGCCCCTGATGGATTTGTGTGATGTTTAGAAAAGAATTGTAATTTTTGGAAATAATTCTTTCCCGTATTGACAGATTGCCCTGATTCTAAAATAGGTAAGGAATTATTTCCATATAACAGATTGATTGATTGATTTTTACGTGTTTGATGTTTAGGGAAGAATTCTTTCCCATGTAACAGATTGACTAATTAACTCTCAATCAAAAATGGAAAGAACTGTAACAGACCATTAATTCTGGCATTGCCTCACGCCAATGGTGTTCTAGTCTTTCTATTTCTTCTCTTCCAAAATTTGCAACGAATCGACCATGCCAATGCCAAGTTCAACGTCATGTCACCGGCGTCGTCTATTTGTGATTTTCGGCTGCTGGACGCGATTAGTGGAGGAAGGTAATGTGATTTTCAAGATTTCATCAACTACCTCTTCTTTTTATACAGACTAGTATGATGGTTCGGTTCATGAAGTTTTAATTCTCGTACATATCTCTCTCACACACTCCAGTTTCCTGTATTTTTTGGGAGCAGAAAAGGAAAACTAGGATTTCTGTTTGTGACTCGTAAGCAGCAGCAAAAGCTTGCAATTTCTATTTTCTAGCCATCAAAGTACATTGTTCCATGCCCTTCCTTGTATATTTAATTAGCAGTGTTCTTAATTTCTTGTATCACTTTTAATTTAGTTGAAAAGTGTCCATCTGACAAAGAGAAAAAAAACATGCATATGAGTTGATTGAGTCCTAGAAAAAGTCTTCTAGTGCTTCCTCAGAAATAAAGTAAGCACTTCCTCTAGGGATTGAAGAATTAGCTTTAGTTACTGTTGAAGAACAACGTAGCGAAATATTATAGGATGATAAAAATTTGAGTTGCAGAGAAGTGTAACGAATTCACCTGATAAAAAAAAGTATCGGTTGAAAAGACTAAAAAATTATATCGATTGAAAAGCGCGAGCAACCTTTATGTGCCCTATTTTTTGAATAGTTGAGATGACAAAGCAACATAAATTATAAATTATAGTGTAAAATGAGTAGTAATTTGTAACTGAAATAGAAAAAAAGCATATATATTTATATGGCTTTAGGGCCCCTTTTTGTTATCTCGCCCCGGGCCCCCGAAATCTTAGGACCGGCCCTGTAGACTGCTCCTGGTTGAGGATTTTTCTCACGTTGGTTCCTACGGACAAGGTCGTCTTCATGGGCTTCTCATTCTCTTTTCCGCCGGCCTCCTTCATGCCCGGCTCCTTTTCCCAGCTGCCTGGGCGGTACCCGGGGTTCTTCGTGTTGTCCGCTTGGGGGGCGATGCACATCTTCAGATGGTTCCTCCCTCTCTCTCCCTCCCAGACTGCATCGCTGAAGTAGGGAAGGAAGGTGGCGTTCTTCTTCTTCATGGCGAATGGTGGGGTTGCCTTCTTAGTGCCGCTTTATGCGGCCCTGCCAGGTCTGTAGAGACCCGTTGTCACGGGTCCGTTGCGCGCTCCTTCCCACTTCTAGTCCAAGGAATTGTTCGTCTTGGAGGGGGTGGAGGAATGCCAGTCTCCAAGTTATCACTCCTCCCCGTTCGGTAGGGATTTGTACTATGTTTGCAATATCAATGACCCCCCTGAGCTCGGTGCTGAAAGGTGACCGCATATCCACCAGAATCGGGGGATTGTGGAGGAGGGCACAGATGGCTAGCAGTGTTGTGGCTGGTCCCATCGCCCCTGACGCCATCGATCCTAGCTGGTACTTTCTACTTATGCATTGCCACCCACAAGGAATCTCACCCCGTACTTTCCTCTGCCCTTCCGGGTCTAGGACCATGGGGTTTTCTTCCGGATTTTTGCTTGTTGAAAATATGCCCTAGAGGAAATAATATTGTATTATTATATTTCCATGTTCATAATAAAGAATTTACATTTCATGCTATAACTGCTATGATCTTGGAATATCAATTCAGTGGAAAACTCATATGCACGTGTGGAATGATAAACGGATAAAATTGAGATAATATCGTCTTTAATCAATTATAATAACACAAAGTGTTGACATGTGACTTTGCTCCTTAGACCATGAGAGTATCGTAGTCAATTCTTATCGTACTTTGGGGTTGATTAGATGTCACTTGTAATACGGTGATCTTAACGATGACTTACAAGTTCATCACAAAGTTTGACAAGGGACTACATATCTCAAGAGTCAGATTTGCTCCTCCGACAATGGAGAAATATTCTTATATTAGGCCCACACGGTGTGACGGCATCCATCAATGTCTGGCCAGGCACAGGTGAATACGTCATGGGATGTCGGAACACGACAACCAGAAAGAAGAACAAAACCGTTAACGAAGATTTCGGTATAGTGACATTTGATGATGTGGGAGGATATATATCGGTGCATCCCGAGTTTTATAGAGTATCGCAAAGCAAAGGGAACATCACATGATAACCAAAGGTTCACTCAAATATCATTCTTGTACTCATAGGGATCGATATGGACGTCCACGGTTCCTCTATCAGTCATTGAATAAAGGACTTTCGTTTATGTCTATAAGTTACCGAACCTACGGGGTCACAAGCTTAGGGCAATCATGATCTGCTGAGTGTTAGCAGGACGGGAGTACTGAGAACATATATGTGAAATGGTTTCATTAATATTCGAAAAAGTTTCGAGAGGATCCGAAAGCGTTTCGGGGTTATCAGAAGGGTTTCAGAGAGTATCGCGTAACACCGGGTATTACCGATAAATAATATATACGTGAAAAATGTTTCTGTGATTGTTAAATTGTACATAAAACGATCTAGTAATTGTTAGAGGGCATTTATATTTAATTAAAATATCAACGGGCCTTAGGCATAAGGGTGGAAGGCAACTTGGACCACCAAGGCCCAAATGGAGGTGGCGCTCCTTTTTCCCACTTGGGAAGGGAAGTGAGGCCAAATTGGAGGGGGATTCTTCCCCCTCTTGGTCGACCAAGGTGCAGGGACTTTCCCTCCCCTTGTAGCGCCTCCTCTCCCCTCCAACTTATATATAATAGAGGATTTCCACTCTTTGTACATACATGTTTTGAAGCCTCCTTTAGTTCTTCTAATCAGAGCAAGACTAATCCTCTAATCCACATGCTTAAAAGCCCCATGTGGTTCTAGCCTCCTCCCTCTAATTCTCCGGCGATGATTAGTTCTGGATGGTGAAGCGCTACCGGATCATGAAGGTTGCACGCTTGCAACCAAGTAGAGAGGTCGTGCTTTCGGTCTTCGGTTCGAGGGACTGTTCGTGGGCGGTTCGAGGGATCGTCCATTAACGGTTCAAGGGCTCGAAGTACGATCTACACCGACACGACCGTGATAGTAACGATCATGATCCCAACCCATAATGCATATTCATATTGATCTTGGGTCTGTGTAGGCGTAATGATTTTTTTCTACTAGCTACACATGAATTTTGATCCTTGTCCTCTTATGGAGAAGCTACGAAGCCTTATCTCCCTATCTGGCACACCAGATGTTAGAGTGTGTACTCAAGACACCAAAGATCATGGATACCCTATTATTTGTTTGTTCGGCCAGGAGCTAAAACAGTCTGTCTCTCCATGAACAAGGGATCACACCGTGAGTCAACAAGTGACTTGAACTTTGTGTAAAAAAGAAGATTTTTTCTTCAAAATGCTAGAACTAGATGAAGTTTACTATAACCATCATAGAAATGATAAAAGGATAGTTTTTTCTTTAGAAACGGATTGTTCTTTTGTGGCTTCTTTCCTTCGAAATGATCTTCTAGACAGGTCTCCTTTGATGGATCTAAAGATAGAAGCTTTGAGTTTAGCCAACATGATGATAAATTGCAAGATATCCAAGATTAACAGAACGGCTAATAGGGTGGCGCACGAGATTGCGAAGTTCAGCTTTGATAATAAGTCCGATGGTGTGCTCCTTAATAGTGTTCCGCCCTGCGTGGCTGATTTTGTAACGGATGATTGTATGAATATTTTAAGTTAATTAATATATGGGAGGGGTTTTCAATAAAAAAAAAAAGAAATCCCGGATTTGGGATTGGACATAAATCCTGGACACGTGGAAAAGACGTTTAGTTTAGAAGAAAAAGGCTTTATTCCGATGATAAGAATTATACTTTCGCGAGAGTACAATGCTATAGACTTTAATGCGGGAGAGTAGACTTTTTGCATGGCGTTTTACTTGCTGACCCTGCATCCCTGCACGAACTCGGCCAAATTCTGGTAGCTCGTGCCGCCGTCGGCGACGGCCTTCGCCGCAGCCACCCGGACGGCCGTCGCCTTCTCCCTGAAGGCCTCCTCTGCCATCATCGCATTCACCTTCTCCGCAATCTCTTCTCCGGTCACCACCCCGTCCTCCCCTTCCCAGCTCCACCGCTCAACCCAGAGGCCAAGCCCGGCGCGCGCCACCACGCGGGCGTTCATCCGCTGGTCTCCGAACCGCGGCCACGCGAGCACGGGCACTCCGGCCGCGGCGGCCTCCGTGACCGAGTTCCAGCCGCAGTGGCTGACGAACAGCCCGATGGATTCGCGCCTCAGAACTTCCTCCTGCTCCACCCAGCACTTGGCCACGACGCCCCGCCCCCGCACCCGCTCCAGAAACCCTTCGCCGAGCAGCTCGCCGAGCTCAGCGCGGTCGTCCCTGTCGAGCACGGTGCTCTTCACCACCCACAGGAACCTTTGGCCACTTGCATCGAGCCCTGCGGCGAGCTCCCTGAGCTGCTCCTTGGCCAACGCTTTGCGGCTGCCGAAGCTGACGTACACCACCGACCGCGCCGGCTGCGCCTCGAGCCACTCCATTACGTAGGAGCTAGCTGGTGCTGGACAAGCCGAGAGGCTCGCCGGTACGAGCGGCCCCAACGAGAACACCGGCGGGAGTCCGGCGCCGACGGACCCGTTGTTCAGCGCCGCCAGGGCGTCCGGCTCCAAGGCGTCGAAGGAGTTGACCAGAAGGCCGTCGGCTTCGGCGAGCGCGCGGCCGTTGGTGACGAAATGCTGGGTAAATAGGTGCTCCGGGTCGTGCAGCGCCTGCGCGAGGGAGGCCCTGGGGACACTGTACACGCCGGGGATGTCGACGTCGCCGGCGACGCGGCCGGCGTGGGCGTCGAGGTAGGTCGGGAGGTGGGCGCACAGGGAGAGCATCGCCGCAGAGGAGGTGAACGCGATGTAGCAGGGGATGGCGAGGCCCCTGGCGACGGGTATGGCCACGGAGGCCAGGGCGATGTCCGCCACGAGTGCCGACGCGCCGGCGAGGAGCGGGGCGAGCAGGGGCGCAGAGCGGCGGATGGCTTCGAACCGGAGGAAGAACGGGTCCGCGCCGGGGAACTCAGAGGCGTCGAACTGCGCGAGGCGGAAGTCGAGCCGTCGGACGGCTGGGAACGCGTCGAAGAGCGCGTGGATGTGTGTGGACTCGGCGGAAGAGACGGTCGGGAGCACGGTCACCACGGTGACGTCGCAGCCGTGGCCGGAGGAGAGCGCCACGGCGAGGCGGCTGAAGGGGACAAGGTGGCCCATACCGGCGCTCGGGAGGAGGACGAGGCCCCCCGCACCATCGCCGGACTTTGGCATTGTTCGTCGGACGGACGGTTTAGTCCCTTTCCCTTGTCGACGAGTACCCAGAAAGTGAGGTGCAGTTTGGCTCGTGCTGATCGGGTAGGAGATACACGTCAATTGGACGAGTTGGTCTTCTTTATAGCACATTGCAGACGACTATTCTGGGATGACCACAGCGTGGAAATCGTAAAGGGAAACACTTCCTGCCAGATGGTTGAATTGGTGATCATGACAGCAGAGGTTATCATACTGCTATCATTGCAGAGATGCACGTCGATAATGTTGTGAATTAAGAGGGGGAACATACCATAAATCTGTGAAAATAATACCCCAACAACAAAATAAAATAATCCATCTTCTTCATTAACTCTCGCCCTTCCCGTCTCTGTCCTATACTATATCTCACCAGCCAATGAAAGCGCGCAGCGACAGCCAACCACACAGTATAAGACTACCCGCAGTAAGAGTAACGTAGGTAATAACATCATACTTATGTAGGTAAAATAAATGATGTGACAAATAATTAATAAAGAAAGAGAGGCATGTGGTGACATACATAGTTACTGTAACATCACACATATCAAGACAAGATAAGTCTACAACCTAATAAATTAAGTGTTGCATGACACTACACATATGTTGCTTCCCACTATAGAGGTAGTAATATAGACTAGTAACATATGCATGATACTCCCGACTGTGGATAGTCTAAGGGCATCTCCAACGCCGACCCTCAAAGCAAATGTATACATCCGAATGCAGCTGTCTGGACACCGCTACCAATCCAATGCCCACCCGTCGGTCCGCCGAGCTGTCTGGACCATATCCCTCGGAATCAAACATATGGCCTTTGCGGCAGTCCGGACAAAAGGCATGTAGGACTTCGACATCCTGGGCCCACCCAAACCAAAACTAAGGCGGAGCCTGCACTTGTGTAAGTGGCCGCAATGTCTCCCCGCCAAAATTTCTGACTCTCGTCTTTCATCCCACCGCTCTTCATCCACACTCTTCTTCCCTCCGGCCGTCGCCGAATGCAACCGAAGGAGAACCTACCGGAGATGGAGGTGATGGAGGATGCGAGCATCACGCTCGCCTAGAATATTAACTCGGTGAGACAGCAAAATCGCCGCGTCAAAGCGAAGGCCCAAAGGAGAAAAGGCTGAAGAAGAAGAAGGCCGACGGAGGGTGTGGCGGTGGGCGTGCTGGTGGCAGATGTGGTGGAGGTTGCGGCCTGGCCTGCGGTGCCCCGCAGATACCGCTGACCGTGCATACGTCGTCCTAGACTGAAGCATTAGAAGGCTCCGTACTTCTACGTCGCCAAACAACTCGATAGGTGGCCAACGCCAACCACCATCGGGCAAGTGCCTACATCGTCGACGTCAGCGTGGCGCCACTGCTTTTCTCGGTGTGGTCATCGCCGCAGCTCGTCTGGACACAGACGATGAGTGTGGGGCAGTTCGGTGCCCGCACATTGTTCGCTGGTATGCCTAAAGCGGGAGAGTCGGCGTACAACTATGTTGACATGGAGATGTTCCACATCATCCACAAGGGAGGTGGACAAGGAAGTTTTTTTTTAGAAAGGCAGCTACTTTTATTCAATCAACGATTGTTCATTACATATGATGGTCCGGATTACATCAGGGACTACATTAAACCAGCAGGAACCACAATCATGTTCAGAAGATCTTGCCACGACATGAGCTGCCTCATTACATGATCGGTTGATATGAGTGAATAAACAAGATACAAACTTTGATGCCCTACTCTTAATATCAAAAGTTATGGCACTTATCTGTGATCTATCCATTGCAACATTCTTCACTTTGGTGACCAAAGTCTCACAGTCAGAAGCCACTACAATACTTTGGAAGCCAGCTTCTTCAGCAAATTCCATTGCACAACGCATGGCAATGGCTTCTGCGAGTTCAGGATTTACTTCCTGATTGACATATCTTCTTTTGGCTGCTAGGACCACTCCCAGTTGATTTCTTATGACAATGCCAATTCCCATTCGCTGTGATTGTGGGAAGACTGCAGCATCAACATTAACCTTCACCAAACCTTCCGGCGGCGGAGACCATTTTTGAACTGAAGTTTGGTTCTCACGCCTTGTGGGTTGTGTCATGCTGAAATTATTCAACAAGATGAAATCAATATAGGTTTTAATCTTCCTAGCCACATGATGCGGATGAAGCAAACCCTCCCCATTCCTTGCACTATTTCTATTGTCCCATATATGCCATATAGCCACGGCAAAAAACATAGCTTGCAGGTCACATGCATTATCTATCCAATCCAACAACCATTGTCGAATATTAATGAACGTCTTTAATTTTAAAGATATATGAAAGGATGTTTTCAGGTCAGCCCAGGTTTCTCTAACATAATGACAATGAAAGAAGCAATGTTCCACCGTTTCAAATCTATAGCAAAAAGGGCAGTCGTACCTAGTCTGGATTGAACGTCGATGGAGTTGTTCTCCAGTAGGTAGACAATTATGAACCATTCTCCATAAGATAATTTTCATTCTCCCTGGACATTGTATTTTCCATAGCTTCCTCCATGTATTTTTTGTTTCCTCCAGATTAGAGGAAGATCCTTTACTAGCCGCGCTACATTTTTGCCAGAAAGCTACAGTGTAGATGCCCCCCTTTGTGTATGGCCATGAAGCAAAGTCAGAACATCCTTCTGAACTTGGAGGGATCTTCAGAATCTTAACGGCTAATTCTTCTGGAAACATTTTATTAACTGCCTCATCATTCCAGTATTTACCATCTGTTGAGATCAAATGGTTGACAGTCCAATCCTCTTCCACTGGGACGATGGTACACGACATTCCTAGAAATGCATTTGGGATCCAATTATCCTTAAGCAAAGAGATTTGCTTACCATCTCCCACACGCCATAACAAGCCCTTTTGCAGCAGTTTCTTACCAAACATTATGCTACGCCAGGTATAGGAAGCTGATCTTGGGCATCCCGATCTCCAGAAATCCCCATGTGGGAAATATCTCCCTTTTAGGACCTTAAAGCATAAGGAATTGGGATCAACCAGGATCCTCCAACATTGCTTTGCAAGCATGGCCTGATTAAAGAGCATCAAATCCCTGAACCCCATTCCTCCGAGATAATTAGGTGTAGATAACCAATCCAATGACCTCCAATGAATTTTCTTCTTCCCATCTTCCATTCCCCACCAAAAGTTGGAGATAGGTCTTCGCATCTTCTCACATACCGTTGCTGGTATTTGAAAGCAACTCATCACATATGTTGGGATGGCTTGCACCACTGACTTCAGCAGCACTTCCTTGCCTGATCTGGATAACGGTCTGTCACTGCAACCGTTTAGTCTCTTCCAAAGCCTTCCCGTGAGAAAATTAAAGCTGCTCGTAGGGGAACGTCCCACCCAGGAAGGCATGCCTAGATAAGTGGCTTGTAGTGATTCATCATATACTCCCAGCTTGTTCTTTATTCGATCCTTCACCTGGTTATCACAATGGGGTCCAAAGAAGATGGAAGACTGCTGCAAGTTGATCTTCTGACCTGATCCGTTGCAATATGTTTGGAGAGCAACCTTAAGATTATATGTACTTTTCTCATCACCCTTCACAAAGAAGACGCTATCGTCTGCAAATAACAAGTGAGATATAGGGGGGCCTTCTCTTCCATTTCGAATTCCTTTGATATCTCCAGCTGCTTCTTTTTTCTGTAAAAGACAAGACAGATCTTCAGCACACAGTAGAAATAAATATGGACTTATTGGATCGCCCTGGCGTATGCCTCTAGTTGGAATAAACAGATCGGTTAAGTTTCCATTAACTTTAGCCGCATATCTCACAGAAGTCACACATCTCATCACAATATTTATCCAAGAAGCATTAAAACCCAATTTTGCAAGAACCCCTTGCAAATATGCCCAGTCAACTCTATCATAGGCTTTAGTCATGTCAATCTTTAGAGCATAAAAAGGGGATTTAGACCTTCGTTTTTTAATAGAGTGGAGGCATTCATAGGCAATTAACACATTATCTGTGATAAGTCTCCCTGGAACAAAGGCACTTTGCTGCTCTGAAATAATCTCAGGCAAAATAGTTTTTAATCGATTTGCAAGTACTTTAGATGCTATCTTCTATATCACATTACACAGGCTAATTGGTCTGAAGTTGGACAAAGAATCATGATTGTTCACCTTGGGGATTAGAACAAAGGAAGTTGCTATGAGGATGGGCAGGTAGATGACCCGGAGCCTATCCAGTTCGGCACCTGCACCCAGCCGCGCACACAACAGGGCTGCATGAAGTCCGGCACCTACACCCAGCTGAGCGCGGACACACAACAAAAATATAGGGATGCTAGATAGTAACAGGAGGAGGAGGACAACGACGGTGAGGACGATGATCCGGATGATTTCACTGGTTATCCAAAGTGGAGGGGTAGAGAAAAAAATCTTCTACATGCGGGAGGGCGATTGTGTGATGCATGATTAGCCACTGGATCCGATTGAATCCATGGCACAGAGTAGAAGGGCGCAACTTTTTGGGCCAACATTCACATTTGGTTACACGAACACAAATATTTTGCGCCCTACTCCCATGTAGTCATGCTCGGATTGCCAGTCCAGCATGGCAAAATATCAATTTTTTCTCATGAACTGTCGGACTAGTATTCTTTTGTGACCGGGACTGTAAAAAATAGGCATACTTGCATTGTTTTTATTGTGATCAGCCGAAAATGTCATCTGGCACTGACGTGATCTGACGCGCACATCCATGTCTACAGATTGGTCCTTTTTTTTGGAACGAAGACACTAGAAGCGTCCGGCTTTAAATTAGTAAAGCCACCAGGCAATTGTCATAGATGTTCACAAGCATTACAACCATAGTATCACAACCAACCGACGCAAAGATGTAACAAGTAGCCAGGAATACAACAAGCGCATAACATCTGAGATCGCACCATAACCCTTCGACTACCACAACTCCAAAAAGAGAGGCCAAACTAAGGAGGCTTCCGTGCAGTCAACAACGTGCTTCTGATCTTCTCCATGGTCTCCGCCATCCGTTCAGCATTGCGGTGCTTTCCCCACGGTGTCCACATCTGTAAAAATAGATGGCATTTAAAGATCACATCAGCGGGGTGGTTAGGGAACTTCTTTTCAATCATCATTTTGTTCCTAATAGACCACAAACCCAAAAGAAGTGCCCCTACACATCGCCACACAATACGGCCACTAGTTCCTTTCTGTTATTAAACTATCTGAAGCAAATCAGATCCCGACGTCGGGCTCCAATTTTGCTGGAATGCTTCCCTCACCGCATTCCCCGCGAATCTAGCTAGCACACACTGGAAAAAGACATGGTTCGCAGCTTTGAGTTTCCTACACACGATACACATTCCATTGGAAGGACCGTTCCTTTTGGCAACATTATCCGCCATCGGCAGGCGATTTTTAATCATTTGCCATAGGAAAATTTTGATCTTGAGAGGGATCCCTGCCTTCCACAGCTCTTGGGCAATATCCGGGGTGTTTCCTTCAACCAATTTGGCGTATAAAGACTTCACCGAGAATTTCCCAGAGGCCGACAGACCCCACGAGACCACATCTGCTACCAAGCTTAGTGGTGCCGTCCCAATTTTCGCCAACAGTGCATTCCACCTTCCTCTTTCAGGATCCGTCAAGGGACGCTTAAAGTGTATAGCTGGTAGCGATGACCTAAGGTCCTCCCCAACCAAAACGTTAGTGTCTGTCACTAGCTGGTAGATGTAGGGGGAAAGCTGCCACAACGGCCAGGGGTCAATCCAGCTATCCAGCCAAAACCACGTGGACCGCCCGTTTTGGACTTCAAACCCCACCACAAAGGCTGGTCGAACCGCCTGGATCACATTCCAGAACGGCGACCCTTTGCACTTGGCAGTGAATAAATTTCCATCCAGGAAATACTTCTCTTTTAGTATGTCAGCCCAGAGCCCCGACTCTTTTTGGGCCAGACGCCACCACCACTTTGTTAGTAGGGCCACGTTCATCATCTTAGAGTTAATAATCCCCAAGCCACCAAACTTTTCAGGTCTACAGACTGCCGCCCACCTAACCAAATGATACTTCTTTTTGTTCCACATCCTTCCCAACAGAACTTGGAAGGAGGCATGTCAATCTTCGCATGGACCCCATCCGCTAAGAGAAACATACCCATAGTGAAGAGGGGCAAGAAGGACAGACTAGAATTAGTGAGATTAGTCTGGCCACCGAGCACATAAATCTCCCCCTCCACGGGCTCACCCGATTAGCCACCTTGCCGTATAACCGCTCCCGTTCCGTAATTGACAGTTTCCGGTGCGAAATCGGTGGGCAAACATACTTAATTGGAAAGCCCCCAAGCTTACAGTTAAGAAAGCAAGCCGCCTGCCTACTCTCCTGCTGACTCATCCCAATGGAGATAACCTCACTCTTGAGGAAATTAATTTAATTAAGCCAGATAGGAGTTCAAAGGTGATCAGAGCAGCTTGATCGACGCGGTGCTATGAAGGTTTGGCTCGAAAAGGAGCATCGTGTCGTCGACATATTGCAAGTGTGTGACCCTGATAGGTCCATTTTCCATCATGCTTTCACATTGATATTTATTGCATTATGGGATGTTATCACATGATATATCACAATACTTATGACTATTCTCTCTTATTTTACAAGGTTTACATGAAGAGGGAGAATGCCGGCAGCTAAGATTCTGGGCTGGAAAAGGAGCAAATATTAGATACCTATTATACACAGCTCCAAAAGTCCCGAAACTCCACGAAAGTCATTTTTAGAATTAATAAAAATACTGGCAAAAGAATCAACGCCAGGGGGCCCACACCCTGTCCACGAGGGTGGGGGCACCCCCCTAGGGCGCGCCCCCCGCCTCGTGGGAACCTGACAGCCCTCCGGTGGCCATCTTCTGCTATATGAAGTATTTTACCCTGGAAAAAAAATCATAAGCAAGCTTACGGGACGAAACTCCGCCGCCACGAGGCGGAACCTTGGAGGAACCAATCTAGGGCTCTGGCGGAGCTGTTCTGCCGGGGAAACTTCCCTTCGAGAGGGGGAAATCATCACCATCGTCATAACCAACGATCCTATCATCGGGAGGGGGTCAATCTCCATCAACATCTTCATCAGCACCATCTCCTCTCAAAACCTAGTTCATCTCTTGTATCCAATCTTTGTACCAGAACCTCAGATTGGTACCTGGGGGTTGCTAGTAGTGTTGATTACTCCTTGTAGTTGATGCTAGTTGGTTTATTTGGTGGAAGATTATATGTTCAGCTCCTTAATGCATATTAATACCCCTCTGATCATGAACATGAATATGATTTGTGAGTAATACGTTTGTTCCCGAGGACATGGGAGAAGTCTTGCTATAAGTAGTCATGTGAATTTGGTATTTGTTTGATATTTTGATGAGATGTATGTTGTTTCTACTCTAGTGGTGTTATGTGAATGTCGACTACATGACACTTCACCATTGTTTGGGCCTAGAGGAAGGCATTGGGAAGTAATAAGCAGATGGGTTGCTAGAGTGACAGAAGCTTAAACCCTAGTTTATGAGTTGCTTCGTAAGGGGCTGATTTGGATCCATATGTTTCATGCTATGGTTAGGTTTGCCTTAATACTTATTTTGTAGTTGTGGATGCTTGCAATAGGGGTTAATCATAAGTGGGATGCTTGTCCAAGAAAGGGCAGTACCCAAGCAATGGTCCACCCACATACCAAATTATCAAAGTAACGATCGCGAATCATATGAGCGTGATGAAAACTAGCTTGATGATAACTCCCATGTGTCCTCGGGAGCGCTTTCCTCATATAAAAACTTGTCCAGGCTTGTCCTTTGCTACAAAAAGGATTGGTCCATCTTGTTGCACCTTATTTACTTTCATTGCTTGTTACCCGTTACAATTTACCTTATCACTAAACTATCTTTTACCGATAATTTCAGTGCTTGCAGAGAATACCTTGCTGAAAACCGCTTGTCATTTCCTTCTGCTCCTTGTTGGGTTCGACACTCTTACTTATCGAAAGGACTACGATAGATCCCGTACACTTGTGGGTCATCAAGAATCTTTTCTGGCGCCGTTGTCGGGGAGTGAAGCGCCTTTGGTAAGTGGAACTTGGTAAGGGAAAGTTTATATAGTGTGCTGAAATTTACTGTCACTTGTTACTATGGAACATAATTCTTTTAGGGGCTTGTTCGGGGTATCTTCACCCCGACCAGTAGAGAAAAATAGTTGCTCCTCAACCTACTGAACCTACTGAAAATGTTTACTTTGAAATTCCTTCGGGTATGGTAGAGAAACTGCTAGCTAATCCCTTTGCAGGAGATGGAACATTGCATCCCGATTTACACCTAATCTATGTGGATGAAGTTTGTGGATTATTTAAGCTTACAGGTATGCCCGATGATGTTATCAAGAAGAAGGTATTCCCTTTATCTTTGAAGGGAGATGCATTGACATGGTATAGGCTATGTGATGATATGGGATCCTGGGACTATAAACGATTGAAATTGGAATTTCATCAGAAGTTCTATCCTATGCATCTTGTTCATCATGATCGTAATTATATATATAATTTTTGGCCTCGCGAAGGAGAAAGCATCGCTCAAGATTGGGGGAGGCTGAAGTCAATGTTATATTCATGCCCCAATCATGAGCTCTCAAAAGAAATGATTATTCAAAAAATTTATGCTCAACTTTCTCTCAACAATCGCTCCATGCTCTTGTGTTGGATCTTTTATGATGAAGAACATTGAATTGAAATGGGATTTATTGGAAAGAATTAAACGCAACTCTGAAGATTGGGGATCTCAACGAAGGTAAGGAGTCATGTATGACACCTAAGTTTGATTGTGTTAAATGTTTTATGGATACCATCTTCGGTGGGTTTAGCACTAAATATGGACTTGACTCTGAGATAGTAGCTTCTTTCTGTGAATCATTTGCTACTCATGTTGACCTCCCTAAGGAGAAGTGGTTTAAATATAATCCTCCCACTGAAGTAAAAGTAGTTGCACCAATTAAAGTTGAAGAAAAGACTATCACTTATAATGATCCTATTGTTCCTTCCACTTATATTGAGAAACCACCTTTCCCTTTTAAGATAAAAGATCATGCTAAAGCTTCAACTGTGGTTCATAAGAGTAATACTAGAACATATACACCACCTGAGAAAATTGAAGTTGAACCTAGTATTGCTGTGGTTAAAGATCTCTTGGTTGATAATATTGATGGGCATATTATTTATTTCTGTGATGAAGCTGCTAAAATTGCTAGACCCGATGCTAAGAAACATAGAACTGTAGTAGGCATGCCTGTTATTTCTGTTAAAATAGGAGATCATTGTTATCATGGCTTATGTGACATGGGTGCTTAGTGCTAGTGCAATACCTCATTCCTTGTATACAGAAATTATGCATGATATTGCACCTATTGAGATAGAAGAAATAGATGTTACAATTAAGCTTGCCAATACAGATACTATTTCACCAGTTGGGATTGTTAGAGATGTTGAAGTATTGTGTGGGAAAGTTAAATATCCTGCTGATTTTCTTGTTCTTGGTTCCCCACAAGATAGCTTTTGTCCCATTATATTTGGTAGACCCTTTTTGAACACTATTTATGCCAAGATAGACTGAGAAAAGATATTGTTTCGATTGGTTTGGATGATATGACTCATGACTTTAATTTTGCTAAGTTTCGTAGACAACCCCATTATAAAGAATTGCCTAGTAAGGACGAAATTATTGGTCTTGTTTCTATTGACGTGCCTCCTACTGATCCTTTAGAACAATATTTGCTAGACCATGAAAATGATATGTTCATGAATTAAAGAAGGGAGATAGATGTAGTATTCTTTAAATAGGGTCCTATTTTTAAACAGAACTTACCTATTGAAATCCTAGGGGATCCTCCACCACCCAAGGGTGATCCCGTTTTTGAGCTCAAACCATTACCCGATACTCTTAAATATGCTTATCTTGATGAAAAGAAGATATATCCTGTTATTATTAGTGCTAACCTTTCGGAGCAGGAAGAGGAAAGATTATTGAGAACTCTGAAGAAGCACCGTGCTGCTATTGGATATACTCTTGATGATCTTAAGGGCATTAGTCCCACTCTATCCCAACACAATATAAAATTGGAGGAAGACGCCAAACCATTCATTGATCACCAACAACGGTTAAACCCTAAGATGAAAGAAGTGGTAAGAAAGGAAATACTAAAGATCCTCGAGGTAGGTATAATTTATCCCGTTGCTGATAGTCAGTGGGTAAGTCATGTCCATTGTGTCCCTAAGAAGGGAGGTTCTATTTTCGTTCCTAATGATAAAGATGAATTTATTCCGCAAAGAATTATTACAGGTTATAGGATGGTAATTGACTTCCGCAAATGAAATAAAGCTACTAAAAAAGATCATTGCCCTTTACCTTTTATTGATAAAATGCTAGACAGATTATCCAAACATACACATTTTTGCTTTCTAGATGTTTACTCTAGTTTCTCTCAAATACCTGTCAGCGGAGGATCAAGAAAAGACCACTTTTACTTGTCCTTTCGGTACTTTTGCTTATAGATGTATGCCTTTTGGTTTATGTAATGCTCCTGCTACATTTCAAAGATGCATGATGGCTATATTCTCTGACTTTTATCAAAATATTTGTGAGGTATTCATGGATGATTTCTCTGTTTATGGATCTTCTTTTGATGATTGCCTGAGCAACCTTGACCAAGTTTTGTAGAGATGCGAAGATACTAGTCTTGTTTTGAATTGGGAGAAGTGCCACTTTATGGTTAATGAAGGCATTGTCTTGGGGCATAAAATTTCTGAAAGTAGTATTGAAGTTGATAAAGCTAAAGTTGATGCAATTGAAAATATGCGGTGTCCCAAGGACATTAAAGGTATAAGAAGTTTCCTTGGTCATGCCGGTTTTTATAGGAGGTTCATTAAAGACTTCTCTAAAATTTCTAGGCCTCTGACCAGTTTATTACAAAAAGATATTCCTTTTGTCTTCGATGATGATTGTGTAGAAGCATTTGAAATACTTAAGAAAGCTTTGATTTCTGCACCTATTGTTCAGCCACCTGATTGGAATTTACCATTTGAAATTATGTGTGATGCTAGCGACTATGCCGTAGGTGCTGTTCTTGGACAAAGAGTTGATAAGAAACTAAATGTTACTCAATATGCTAGTAAAACTCTAGACAGTGCCAAGAGAAATTATGCTACTACTGAAAAAGAATTCCTAGTAGTTGTATTTGCTTGTGATAAGTTCAGACCTTATATTGTTGATTCTAAAGTAACTATTCACACTGATCATGCTGCTATTAAATATCTTATGGAAAAGAAAGATGCTAAACCTAGACTTATTAGATGGGTTCTCTTGCTACAAGAATTTGATTTACATATTATTGATAGAAAGGGAGCTGAGAACCCAGTTGCAGACAACTTGTCTAGGTTGGATAATGTTCTTGATGACCCACTACCTATTGATGATAGCTTTCCCGATGAACAATAAGCTGTCATAAATGCTTCTCGTACTGCTCCTTGATATGCTGATTATGCTAATTACATTGTTGCTAAATTCATACCACCTAGTTTTACATACCAGCAAAAGAAAAAGTTTTTCTACGATTTAAGACATTACTTCTGGGATGACCCACACCTTTATAAAGAAGGAGTAGATGGTGTTATTAGACGTTGTGTACCTGAGCATGAACAGGAACAGATCATATGCAAGTGTTACTCCAAGGCATATGGAGGACACCACGCTGGAGATAGAACTGCGCATAAGGTATTGCAATCCGGTTTTTATTGGCCTACTCTCTTCAAAGATGCCCGTAAGTTTGTCTTGTCTTGTGATGAATGTCAAAGAATTGGTAATATTAGTAGACGTCAAGAAATGCCTATGAACTGTTCTCTTGTTATTGAGCCATTTGATGTCTGGGGCTTTGATTATATGGGACCTTTTCCTGCCTCTAATGGGTATACACATATTTTAGTTGTTGTTGATTACGTTACTAAGTGGGTAGAAGCTATTCCAACTAGTAGTGATGATCATAACACCTCTATTAAGATGCTTAAAGAAGTTATTTTTCCGAGGTTTGGAGTCCCTAGATACTTAATGACTGATGGTGGTTCACATTTTATTCATGGTGCTTTTCGTAAAATGCTTGCTAAGTATGATGTTAATCATAGAATTGCATCTCCTTATCACCCACAGTCTAGTGGCCAAGTAGAGCTGAGTAACAGAGAGCTTAAATTAATTTTGCAAAAGACTGTTAATAGATCTAGAAAGAATTGTTCCAAGAAACTTGATGATGCATTATGGGCTTACAGAACTGCATATAAGAATCCTATGGGTATATCTCCATATAAAATGGTTTACGAAAAAGCATGTCATTCACCTCTTGAACTAGAACATAAGGCATATTGGGTTATTAAAGATCTCAATTATGATTTCAAATTTGCCGGTGAGAAGAGGTTATTTGACATTAGCTCACTTGATGAATGGAGAACTCAAGCCTATGAAAATGCCAAACTGTTTAAAGAAAAAGTTAAAGGTGGCATGATAAAAGGATACATAAGCGTGAGTTTAATGTAGGTGACTATGTGTTGCTTTTCAACTCTCGTTTAAGATTTTTTGCAGGAAAACTTCTCTCTAAATGGGAAGGCCCTTACGTTATCGAGGAGGTCTATCGTTCCGGTGCCATAAAAATTAACAACTTTGAAGGCACAAATCCGAAGGTGGTGAACAACCAAAGAATCAAGCATTATATCTCAGGTAACCCCAAAGGAATGTTATTGAAACCGTAACCCCGAAGGAATACATAAGGGACACTTTCCAGAACGTTCCAGACTCTAAAAAGGAATACGTATGTGGTACGGTAAGTAAACCGACCCCAAAACAGATCTAATAGCATTTTTTCTCCGTTTTGGAATATTTAAGAAAATAGGAAAATAAGAAGATGTCCGGGATGGACACGAGGCGTCCACGAGGGTGGAGGGCGCGCCCTACCCCCTGGGCGCGCCCCCTACCTCGTGGGCACCTCGTGTGCTCTCCGGACTCTGTTTTCTTGCACGATACTTCTTTTGGTCGGTAAAAATTAATTATATAACCCCCCAAAGGTTTTGACCACCGTATCACGCAAATATCCTCTATCTTTGTTTCGAGCTGTTTTCTGTTAGATTTGTCAAGGCCAGGCATCATGCCGTCACCCTCCTCCAACAATGAAGGCAACGATGCTTGGCTGATGAAGAGGGAGCTGAATAGAGAAGAACCCGGGGAGATCAACAAGGAGGATAGGATCAAGAAGGTTACGGAGGATCAAGTTCCAGCGGGAGAAGAAGACATCCAACCTCTTCCCGACCTCTTTACCCCAACTGAGATTGAAGCTTTCAAGATGATTGAGTTAGCTCGCATACAGAACAAGTATATCACACGTGAAAATGTTTTGTTGAAGGATCATATCATCGCACTCAAGGGCATTATCCGCATGTTGGAGGATCTCCTATGCTCGATGTGCGACTATCCATCACTACCCTCTTCACCAGCAAAGGAGACATAATCACATGGGTATGGGCACTCCCCTTGGCAACTGCCAAGCTTGGGGGAGGTGCCCCGGTATCGTGTCACCATCACACTCCTATCTTTACCGTTTTACTTAGTTCGATCCTTTTAGTAATATCTCGATCTAATGGAATGAAGTTTTGGTATGATTTAGTTTTGAGTTTTGCCTTATGATCCCTCTATGTAATCGAGTCCGTGAGCTATATATAATAAAGATTAGTGTTGAGTAAGGGCCTTGCTGTTCTGCTATGATCTTGAGGGAATAAAAAGAAAAAGAAATAATAAATAGAAATAAGAAGATCATATTGGTCTTCTGGAGAGTAATGACTTCACATATAAAGAGTATGATGAATAAAAGTTGTTGAGAGTTGGCAAACATAGTTTTGGTCATCGTTGCAATTAATAGGAAGTAATAAAGAAAGAGAGGTTCTCACATACAAATATACTATCTTGGACATCTTTTATGATTGTGAGCACTCATTAAGATATGACATGCTAAAAGAGTTGACGTTGGACAAGGAAGACAACGTAATGGGTTATGTTTTCTTATATCTGAAATAAAATATATTGTCATGGATCATCCAACATGTTCTCCAGTCGGTGTAGGCACCACAGGAACATTTTCCTGAGCTGCACTACTTTCCGGTTCAAGAGGTAGTACTTCATCGAGTTCTACTTTCCTCCCACTCACTCCTTTCGAGAGAAACTCTTTTTCCAGAAAGGATTCGTTCTTGGCAACAAAGATCTTGCCTTCGGATCTAAGGTAGAAGGTATACCCAATGGTTTCCTTAGGGTATCCTATGAAGACGCATTTTTCCGACTTGGGTTCGAGCTTTTCAGGTTGAAGTTTCTTGACATAAGCATCGCATCCCCAAACTTTTAGAAACGACAGCTTAGGTTTCTTCCCAAACCATAATTCATACGGTGTCGTCTCAACGGATTTAGACGGTGCCCTATTTAAAGTGAATGTAGCTGTCTCTAGAGCGTATCCCCAAAATGATAGCGGCAAATCAGTAAGAGACATCATAGATCGCACCATATCCAATAGAGTGCGATTACGATGTTCGGACACACCATTACGCTGAGGTGTTCCAGGCGGCGTGAGTTGTGAAACGATTCCACATTTCCTTAAGTGTGTACCAAATTCGTGACTTAAATATTCTCCTCCACGATCTGATCGTAAGAACTTTATTTTTCGGTCACGTTGATTCTCTACCTCATTCTGAAATTCCTTGAACTTTTCAAAGGTCTCAGACTTGTGTTTCATCAAGTAGACATATCCATATCTACTCAAGTCATCAGTGAGAGTGAGAACATAACGATATCCTCCACGAGCCTCAACGCTCATTGGACCGCACACATCGGTATTTATGATTTCCAATAAGTTGGTTGCTCGCTCCATTGTTCCGGAGAACGGAGTCTTGGTCATTTTGCCCATAAGGCATGGTTCGCATGTGTCAAATGATTCATAATCGAGAGACTCTAAAAGTCCATCAGCATGGAGCTTCTTCATGCACTTGACACCAATGTGACCAAGGCGGCAGTGCCACAAGTATGTGGGACTATCATTATCAACTTTACATCTTTTGGTATTCACACTATGAATATGTGTAACATCACGTTCGAGATTCATTAAGAATAAACCATTGACCATCGGAGCATGACCATAAAACATATCTCTCATATAAATAGAACAACCATTATTCTCGGATTTAATGAGTAGCCATCTCGTATTAAACGAGATCCTGATACAATGTTCATGCTCAAACTTGGCACTAAATAACAATTATTGAGGTTTAAAATTAATCCCGTAGGTAAATGTAGAGGTAGCGTGCCGACGGTGATCACATCGACCTTGGAACCATTCCCGACGCGCATCGTCACCTCGTCCTTCGCCAGTCTCCGCTTATTCCACAACTCCTGTTGTGAGTTACAAATATGAGCAACGGCACCGGTATCAAATACCCATGAGTTACTACGAGTACTGCATCAATTACATGTATATCACGTATACATTTAGTGTTGCCGGCCTTCTTGTCCGCTAAGTATTTGGGGCAGTTCCGCTTCCAGTGACCCTTCCCTTTGCAATAAAAGTATTCAGTCTCAGGCTTGGGTCCATTCTTTGACTTCTTCCCGGCAACTGGCTTACCGGGCGCGGCAACATCCTTGCCGTCCTTCTTGAAGTTCTTCTTGCCCTTGCCCTTCTTGAACTTAGTGGTTTTATTGACCATCAACACTTGATGTTCCTTCTTGATTTCTACCTCTGCTGACTTCAGCATTGAAAATACTTGAGGAATAGTTTTCACCATCCCCTGCATATTGTAGTTCATCACAAAGCTCTTGTAGCTCGGTGGGAGCGACTGAAGGATTCTGTCAATGACCGCCTCGTCCGGGAGGTTAATGTCCAGCTGGGACAGGCGGTTGTGCAACCCAGACATTTTGAGTATGTGCTCACTGACAGAACTGTTTTCCTCCATCTTACAACTATAGAACTTGTCGGAGACTTCATATCTCTCAACCCGGGCATGAGACTTCATAACTTGTCGACCCAGTCCGTATAGTTGCTGCCATCATCTTTCAGCTTGGTTTTCTCTAGGAACGCGTTGAAGTTCATGTTGACATGAGCGTTGGCCATTTGATCTACAAGACATTTTTGCAAAGATTTTAGACTAAGTTCATGAAAATTAAGTTCATCTAATCAAATTATTTAATGAACTCCCACTCAGATTAGACATCCCTCTAGTCATCTAAGTGTTACATGATCCGAGTCGACTAGGCCGTGTCCGATCATCACGTGAGACAGACTAGTCATCATCGGGGAACATCTCCATGTTGATTGTATCTTCCATACGACTCATGTTCGACCTTTCGGTCTCTGTGTTCCGAGGCCATGTCTGTACATGCTAGGCTCGTCAAGTTAACCTAAGTGTTTTGCATGTGTAAAACTGTCTTACACCCGTTGTATGTGAACGTAGGAATTTATCACACCCGATCATCACGTGGTGCTTCGAAACGACGAACTTTAGCAACGGCCGTTAGGGGGAACACTTTCTTGAAATTATTATGAGGGATCATCTTATTTACTACCATTGTTCTAAGTAAACAAGATGCAGAAACATGATAAACATCACATGCAATCAAATAATAGTGACATGATATGGCCAATATCATATAGCTCCTTTGATCTCCATCTTGGGGCTCCATGATCATCTTGTCACCGGCATGACACCATGATCTCCATCATCATGATCTCCATCATCGTGTCTCCATGGGGTTGCTCGCCAAATATTACTTCTACTACTATGGCTAATGGTTTAGCAATAAAGTAAAGTAATTACATGGAGTTGAATCAATGACACGCAGGTCATACAATAATTAAGACAACTCCTATGGCTCCTGACGGTTGTCATACTCATCGACATGCAAGTCGTGATTCCTATTACAAGAACATGATCTCATACATCACAATATATCATTCATCATTCATCACAACTTTTGGCCATATCACATCACAAAGCAATTGCTGCAAAAACTAGTTAGACGTGCTCTAATTGTTGTTGCATCTTTTACGTGGCTGCAACAGGGTTCTAGCAAGAACGTTTTCTTACCTACGAAAAAGCCACAACGTGATTTGTCAACTTCTATTTACCCTTCATAAGGACCCTTTTCATCGAATCCGCTCCAACTAAAGTGGGAGAGACAGACACCCGCTAGCCACCTTATGCAACTAGTGCATGTCAGTCGGTGGAACCTGTCTCACGTAAGCGTACGTGTAAGGTCGGTCCGGGCCGCTTCATCCCACAATACCGCTGAAGCAAAATAAGACTAGTAGCGGCAAGAAAGTTGACAACATCTACGCCCACAACAAATTGTGTTCTACTCGTGCAAAGAGAACTACGCATAGACCTAGCTCATGATGCCACTTTTGGGGAACGTTGCAGAAAATAAATTTTTTTCTACGGTTTCACCAAGATCCATCTGTGAGTTCATCTAGCAACGAGTGATAGGAGTGCATCTACATACCTTTGTAGATCGCGAGCGGAAGCGTTCAGGAGAACGAGGTTGAGGGAGTCGTACTCGTCGTGATCCAAATCACCGGAGATCCTAGCGCCGAATGGACGGCACCTCCGCGTTCAACACACGTACGGTCAGCGTGACGTCTCCTCCTTCTTGATCCAGCAAGGGGGAAGGAGAGGTTGATGAAGATCCAGCAGCACGACGGCGTGGTGGTGGATGCAGCAGAGTTCCGGCAGGGCTTCGCCATGCGACTACGGGAGGAGGAGGTGTAGCAAGGGGGAAGGGAGGCGCCAGGTGCAAGGGGGTCGGCTGCCCTCCCTCCCCCCTCTATATATAGGGTTCCCAGGGGGGCGCCGGCCCTAGGAGATTGAATCTCCAAGGGGGGGCGGCGGCCAGGGGGGTGGAGTGGCCCCCAAGGCAAGTGGAGCCGCCCCCTCCCCTAGGGTTCCCAACCCCAGGCGCAGAGGGGGGGCCCAGGGGGGGCGCACCAGCCCACCAGGGGCTGGTTCCCCTCCCACTTCAGCCCATGGGGCCCTCCGGGATGGGTGGCCCCACCCGGTGGACCCCCGGGACCCTTCCGGTGGTCCCGGTACAATACCGGTGAACCCCGAAACTTTCCAGATGGCCGAAACTCGACTTCCCATATATAATTCTTTACCTCCAGACCATTCCGGAACTCCTCGTGACGTCCAGAATCTCATCCGGGACACCGAATAACTTTCAGTTTGCTGCATACTAATATCTTTACAACCCTAGCGTCACTGAACCTTAAGTGTGTAGACCCTACGGGTTCGGGAGACATGCGGACATGACCGAGACGGCTCTCCGGTCAATAACCAACAGCGGGACCTGGATACCCATGTTGGCTCCCACATGTTCCACGATGATCTCATCGGATGAACCACGATGTCGAGGATTCAAGCAACCCCGTATACAATTCCCTTTGTCAATCGATGCGTTACTTTCCGAGATTCGATCGTCGGTATCCCAATACCTCGCTCAATCTCGTTACCGGCAAGTCCCTTTACTCGCATCAGTAATGCATGATCCCGTGACCAAACACTTGGTCACTTTGAGCTCATTATGATGATGCATTACCGAGTGGGCCCAGAGATACCTCTCCGTCATATGGAGTGACAAATCCCAGTCTCGATCCGTGTCAACCCAACAGACACTTTCGGAGATACCCGTAGTATACCTTTATAGTCACCCAGTTACATTGTGACGTTTGGTTTGGTACACCCAAAGCACTCCTACGGTATCCGGGAGTTACACGATCTCATGGTCTAAGGAAAGGATACTTGACATTGGAAAAGCTCTAGCAAACGAACTACACGATCTTGTGCTATGCTTAGGATTGGGTCTTGTCCATCACATCATTCTCCTAATGATGTGATCCCGTTATCAATGACATCCAATGTCCATAGTTAGGAAACCATGACTATCTATTGATCAACGAGCTAGTCAACTAGAGGCTCACTAGGGACATGTTGTAGTCTATGTATTCACACGTGTATTACGATTTCCAGAGAAAACAATTATAGCATGAATAAAAGACAATTATCATGAACAAGGAAATATAATAATAATCCTTTTATTATTGCCTCTAGGGCATATTTCCAACAGTATTAAGGTAAACCTAACCATAGCATGAAACATATGGATCCAAATCAACCCCTTACGAAGCAACGCATAAACTAGGGTTTAAGCTTCTGTCACTCTAGCAACCAATCATCTACTTATTACTTCCCAATGCCTTTCTCTAGGCCCAAATAATGGTGAAGTGTCATGTAGTCGACGTTCACATAACACCGCTAGAGGAGAGAAAACATACATCTCCTCAAAATATCGAACGAATACCAAATTCACATGACTACTAATAGCAAGACTTCACCCGTGTCCTCAGGAACAAACGTAACTACTCACAAAGCATATTCATGTTCATAATCAGAGGGGTATTAATATGCATTAAGGATCTAAACATATGATCTTCCACCAAGTAAACCAATTAGCATCAACTACAAGGAGAAATCAACACTACTAGCAACCCACAGGTACCAATTTGTGGTTTTGATACAAGATTGGATACAGGAGATGAACTAGGGTTTGGAGAGGAGATGGTGCTGGTGAAGATGTTGATGGAGATTGACCCCCCTCTCGATGAGAGGATCGTTGGTGATGATGATGGTGATGATTTCCCCCTCCCGGAGGGAAGTTTCCCCGGCAGAACAGCTCCGCTGGATCCCTAGATTGGTTCCGCCAAGGTTCCGTCTTGTGGTGGCGGAGTTTCGTCTCGTGAGCTTGCTTATGATTTTTTTCCAGGACAAGAGAATTCATACAGCAGAAGATGGGCACCGGAGGGCCACCAGGGGGCCCAGAAGACAGGGGGCGCGCCTAGTAGGGGGGGCGTGCCCCCCACCCTCCTGGCCCGGGTGTGGGCCCCCTCAGGTACTTTCTTTGCTCAAAAATTCTTATTAAATCCAAAAATGACTTTAGTGGAGGTACGGGACTTTTGGAGCTGTGCAGAATAGGTTTCCAATATTTGCTCCTTTTCCAGCCAGAATCCCAGCTGCCGGCATTCCCCCTGTTCATGGTAAACCTTGTAAAATAAGAGAGAATATCCATAAGTATTGTGACATAATGTGTAATAACAGCCCATAATGCAATCAATATTGATATAAAAGCATGATGCAAAATGGACGTATCAACTCCCCCTAGCTTAGACCTCGCTTGTCCTCAAGCTGAAGTCGATATCGAAAAATATGTCCACATGTTTAGAGATAGAGGTGTCGATAAAAATAAAATACGGACATGAGGGCATCATGATCATTCTTATAATAGCAACATATATAGATTTTTGTCATATGATTTCTTACGCTCAAGTAACAATCTATTCTCAATGTCAAGTATGGAACATAAACTTCATTGGGAACTAACAAACTATAATCTCAGTCATTGAAGCAATTGCAATTTATCATAACGTCAGAAAGAGTCAAGAATAGAGCTTTTCAGAAAGTCCACATACCCAACTATCATATAGTCTTCTACAATTGCTAACACCCACACAATACTTATGGTTATGGAGTATTGATCAGACACTGAGAAAGACAGGGGCTTACAGTGTTGCCTCCAAACGTTTTACCTCAAGGGTAATGTCAACAATTATAGTTCATGCTAACGAACATCCAATTGGATATATGTATCAGGATATTTCCAACACGAGGTGCTTGCCAAAGGATAAAATGAAAAAGGGAAAGGTGAAGATCACCTTGACTCTTGCATAAAGTAAAAGACATAAAGTAAAAGATAGGCCCTTCGCAGAGGGAAGCAGAAGTTGTCATGCGCTTTCAGGGTTGGATACACAAAATCTTAACGAAAGAACGTCACTTTATATTGCCACTTGTATATGGACCTTTATTATGCAGTCCGTTGCTTTTATTGCTTCCATAACAAGATCTTATAAAGCTTATTTTCTCCGCACTAATAAGTCATGCATATTTAGAGAGCAATTTTTATTGCCTGCACCGATGACAACACTTCAAGGATCTTACTGAATCCATAGGTAGGTATGGTGGACTCTCATGGCAAAACTGGGATTTGGAAGCACAAGTAGTATCTCTACTTGTTGCTAGGATTTTTTGGCAAGCATGAGGGGGAAAGGCAGCTCAACATGTTAGGAAGATCCATGACAATACACTTTAACTGGGATGTGAGAAAACATAAACCATTACGTTTTCTTTCTTGTCCAACGTCAACTCTTTAGCATGTCACACTTTAATGAGTTCTCACAATCATAAAAGATGTCCAAGATAGTGTATTTATATGTGAAAACCTCTCTTTCCTTATTACTTCCTATTAATTGCAACGATGACCAAAACTATGCTTGTCAACTCTCAACAACTTTTAAGCCTCATACTTTCTATGTGGGAAGACATTACTATCCACAAGATCAATATGAACTCTTTTATGCTTTTTATATTCTTTCTATTTTTCTCAAGATCATAGCAAGATAACAAAGCCCTTGACTCAACACTAATCTTTATTATAGATAGCTCATGGACTCGATTACATAGAGATCACAAAGCAAAACTCAAAACTAATTCAAACCAAGACTTCAATCTACTAGATCAAAATATTACTAAAAGGATCGAACTAAGTAAAATGGTAAAGATAGGAGTGTGACGGTGATACAATACCAGGGCGCCTCCCCCAAGCTTGGCAGTTACCAAGTGGAGTGCCCATACCCATGTGATTATGTCCCGGAGACAGTGAAGAAGGAGTTGCTGATGATGTAGGCTTGTCGTCCATCTTCCAAGGCATAGGATTACCATCATAGAAGGATGATCGAGTCTCCAGGATCCTCAAATCTGCATCCAAACTCATCCTCTTGAATCTATATTCATACTCACATTTTTGGTTTTGTAGGTCATAGATCCGGGCTTGGAGATGCTCGATTTTCTCATGAAGCATGAAGAGGGTCTCCCCAATGTCCTTGGCATCCAGCTTGTGCTTGTTGGTGAACTCCGTGATCATCATATGGTTGGCGTTGAGTCCACGCTCCACCATCTCTTGGCACTTGAAAACTTGTTGTTCCATAGCTCGAGCCTTGTCTCCATGCTTCCGGTACGCCTGGGTCCCTCCACATCGCAGATGTGCAGCACCCCCTCACGCATCTCAATGGTTTGAGGGTGTTGCAGCACCTCCGCAAGATAGGAGTTGATAACCCTCTTGAAAAACTTGTCCTTGGGAGCGCTTGGAGACGTCATGGTGCTCTAGATCTGTCAGAAAAAGAGCTCGAAACAAAGACAGAAGATTTTTGCGTGATACGGTGGTCAAAACTTTCGGGAGATTATATAATGAATTTTTACCGACCAAAATACGTAATGTGCAAGAACACGGAGTCCGGGAGGCACACGATGTGTCCACGAGACAGGGGGCGCGCCCTCCACCCTCGTGGAGGCCTCGTGTCCTTCTCGGACTACTTCTTTCTTCCCAAAATTCTTAAATATTCCAAAATGGAGAAAAATTGCCATTAGAACTGTTTTGGAGTCGGTTTACTTACCGTACCACATACCTATTCCTTTTCAGAGTCTGAAACGTTCTGGAAAGTGTCCCTTATGTATTCCTCCGGGGTTACGGTTTCAATAATATTAGTTTCAACATTAATAGGGTTACCTGAGATATAATGTTTGATTCTTTGACCGTTCACCACCCTCGGACTTGTGCCTTCGAAGTTGTTGATTTTTATGGCACCGGAACAATAGACCTCCTTGATAACGTAACGACCTTACCATTTAGAGAGAAGCTTTCCTGTAAAAAATCTTAAACGAGAGTTGAATAGCAACACATAATCACCTACGTTAAATTATCGCTTTTGTATCCTTTTGTCATGCCATCTTTTAACTTTTTCTTTATACAGCTTGGCATTTTCATAGGCTTGGGTTCTCCATTCATCAGGTGAGCTAATATCTAATAACGTCTTCTCACCGGCAAGTTTGAAGTCATAGTTGAGCTCTTTAATAGCCCAGTATGCTTTATGTTCAAGTTCAAGAGTTAAGTGACATGCTTTTCCATAAACCATCTTATACAGAGACATACCCATAGGATTTTTATATGCAGTTCTATAGGCCCATAATGCATCATCAAGTTTCTTGGACCAATTCTTTCTAGATCTATTAACAGTCTTTTGCAAAATTAATTTGATCTCTCTATTGCTCAACTCTACTTGACTACTAGACTATGGGTGATAAGGAGATGCAATTCTATGATTAACATCATACTTTGCAAGCATTTTATGGAAAGCACCATGAATAAAATGTGAACCACCATCAGTCATAAGATATCTAGGGACTCCAAACCTCAGAAAAATAACTTCTCTAAGTATCCTAATAGAGGTGTTATGATCAGCACTACTAGTTGGAATAGCTTCTACCCACTTAGTAACGTAATCAGCAGCAACTAAAATATGTGTATATCCATTAGAGGTAGGAAAAGGTCCCATATAATCAAAGCCCCAAACATCAAATGGTTCAATAACCAGAGAGTAATTCATAGGCATTTCTTGACGTATACTAATATTACCAATTCTTTGACATTCATCACAAGACAAGACAAACTTACGAGCATCTTTGAAGAGAGTAGGCCAATAAAAACCGGATTTCAATACCTTATGTGCAGTTATGTCTCCAGCGTGGTGTCCTCGATATGGTTCGGAGTGACACTTGCATAGGATCTGTTCCTGTTCATGCTCAGGTACACAACGTCTAATAACACCATCTACTCCTTGTTTATAAAGGTGTGGGTCATCCCAGAAGCAATGCATTAAATCATAAAAGAACTTTTTCTTTTGCTGGTATGTTAAACTAGGTGGTATAAATTTAGCAACAATGTAATTAGCATAATCAGCATACCAAGGAACAGTACGAGAAGCATTAATGACCGCTAGTTGTTCATTAGGAAAGCTATCATCAATAGGTAGTGGGTCATCAAGAACATTGTCTAGCCTAGACAAGTTGTCTGCAACGGGGTTCTCAGCTCTCTTTCTATCAATAATATGCAAATCAAATTCTTGGAGAAAGAGAACCCATCTAATAAGTCTAGGTTTAGCATCTTTCTTTTCCATAGGATATTTAATAGCAGCATGATCAGTGTGAATACTAACTTTAGAATCAACAATGTTAGGTCTGAACTTATCACAAGCAAATACAACTGCTAAGAATTCTTTTTCAGTAGTAGCATAATTTCTCTGGGCAGTATCTAGAGTCTTACTAGCATATTGAATAACATTTAATTTCTTATCAACTCTCTGCCCTAGAATAGCACCTACAGCATAATCGCTAGCATCACACATAATTTGAAAGGGTAAATTCCAATCAGGTGGCTGAACAATAGGTGCACTGATCAAAGCTTTCTTAAGTATTTCAAATGCTTCTACGCAATCATCATCAAAGACAAAAGGAATATCTTTTTGCAATAAATTAGTCAGAGGCCTAGAGATTTTAGAAAAGTACTTAATGAACCACCTATAAAAACAGGCATGACCAAGGAAACTTCTTAAACCTTTAATGTTCTTGGGACACGACATCTTTTCAATAGCATCAACCTTAGCTTTATCAACTTCAATACCTCTTTCAGAAATTTTATGCCCCAAGACAATTCCTTCATTAACCATAAAGTGACACTTTTCCCAATTCAGGACTAGACTAGTGTCTTCACATCTCTACAAAACTCGATCAAGGTTGCTCAAGCAATCACCAAAAGAGGATCCATAGACTGAGATCCATGAATACCTCGCAAATCTTTTCACAAAAGTCAGAGAATATAGCCATCATGCATCTTTGAAAGGTAGCAGGTGCATTACATAAACCAAAAGGCATACGTCGACTATAAGCAAAAGTACCAAAAGGGCAAGTAAAAGTAGTTTTTGATTGATCTTCCGCTGACACAGGAATTTGAGAGAAGCCAGAATAACCATCTAGAAAGCAGAGATGTGTATGTTTGGATAGTCTTTCTAGCATTTGATCAATAAAAGGTAAAGGGTAATGATCTTTCTTAGTAGCTTTATTTAACTTACGGAAATCAATTACCATCCTATAACCTGTAATAATTCTTTGTGGAATCAATTCATCTTTATCATTAGGAACAACAGTAATACCTCCCTTTTTAGGGACACAACGGACAGGTCTTACCCATTCACTATCAGCAACGGGATGAATTATACCTACCTCAAGGAGCTTTAGTATCTCCTTTCCTACCACTTCTTTCATCTTAGGATTTAGTCGTCATTGAGGATCTCTAACTGGTTTGGCATCTTTCTCCACTTTAATTTTGTGTTGGCATAGATTGGGACTAGTGCCCTTAAGAACATCCAGAGTATATCCAATAGCAGCACGTTGCTTCTTCAGAGTTTTCAATAATCTTTCCTCTTCCTGCTCTGAATGTTAGCACTAAAAATAACAGGATATATCTTCTTTTCATCAAGATAAGCATATTTAATATTATCAGGTAATGGTTTTAGCTCAAACATGGGATCACCCTTGGGTGGAGGAGGATCCCCTAGGATTTCAACAGGTAAGTTGTGTTTCAAAATAGGAACCTGTTGAAGGGATACTTCATCTATTTCCCTTCTTTCACTCATAAACATATCATTTTCATGGTCTAGCAAATATTGTTCTAACAGATTAGTAGGAGGCACGGCAATAGAAGCAAGACCAAGTATTTCATCTTTACTAGGTAATTCTTTATCGCGGGGTTGTGTACGAAATTTAGCAAAATTAAACTCATGAGTCATATAATCCAAGCCAATTGTATAACAACATCCTTTTTGCAATCAATCTTAGCATTAATAGTATTCAAGAAGGGTCTACAAAATATAATGGGAAAAAATTCATATTGTTGGGAACCCAGAACAAGGAAATCAGTAGGATATTTAACTTACCCACACAAGACTTCAACATCTCTAACAATCCCAACTGGTGAAATAGTATCTCTATTGGCAAGCTTAATAGTAACATCAATAACTTCTATTTCAGCGGGTGCAATATCATGCATAATTTCTTGGTATAAGGAAATAGGTATTGCACTAGCACTAGCACCCATATCACATAAGCCATGATAACAATGATCTCCTATTTTAACAGAAATAACAGGCATGCCTACAACAGGTCTAAGTATCTTAGCATCTGGTCTAACAATATTAGCAGCTTCATCACAGAAATAAATAACATGCCCATCTGTATTATCTTCCAAGAGATCTTTAACCATAGCAATACTAGGTTCAACTTTAATTTGCTCAGGAGGTGTATATCTTCTAGTATTACTCTTACGAACCACAGTTCAAGTTTTAGCATGATCCTTTATCCTAACAGGAAAAGGTGGTTTCTCAACATAAGTAGTAGGAACAATAGGATCATTAACGATCTGTGGGAATTTTAGAACACTATATATATATATATATATATATATATATATATATATATATATATATATATATATATATATATATATATATATATATATATATATATATATATATATATATATATATATATATATATATATATCCTGCTGCCATACCCCATATGTGCTCTATTAGTTCACAGCCATCAGCCACGGGTTCTCTGCTAACGGGAGGTGTGGTAGTTTCTCGTGAAGCGGCTGTTCGTCCGAGTGGCGCTGGCTGGCGACCAGCTATCATGGGTATAGGAACAGTCGTGCACTAGTAGAAAAAGGCGATAGTCCCGGTTGGTGAGGGCCTTTAGTCGGTTCATGAACCGGGACTAAAGGGTCGGTACTAATACCCTCACCCTTTAGTCCTGTTCTATCCAACCGGGAGATGGGCCTCCACGTGGCCTGTCCGCTGAGCCCAGCAGCAGGAGGGCTTTGGTCCCGGTTGGTGGCACCAACCGGGACCAATAGGCATCCACGCGCCAGCATTTCTTTGGCTCTGGTTTTGTTTTTTTTTTCAAAATGGGGGGTTTGGGGGTTTTGGGGATTAATTTAGGTGTTTCATATATTGTGCTATAGCTAGCTAATTAATAGAGAAAAGTGTCCTTTCTTTTGTCCGTGCTTGGTCGACGCCACGTACTATATATACGTATAGAGAGGACTAACTAGACATGCTAGCTAGCTAGTAATTAAGCAAACAGAAGATCGTCATGAACATATATATGCATACAGAGAGAAGTGATATCGACCACCTCTCCTTCTCCGAGAGATTGGTCGAACAACAAGTTCTCGATATCTATCCGACACTACCGCTACATATATACAATAATTATCTTTTACAATACGGACGCATGGTCCACATGGTATTCCCCGTCTTCAGCGATCACATAGTCAAGAAAGAATGCCGCCAATTCCTCTTGAATTGCTCGCATGCGATCCGGTGCTAGGAGTTCATCCCGCTCCAAACATCTAATTTTAAGAAAGGGTCAATACATACATATATATATATATATATATATATATATATATATATATATATATATATATATATATATATATATGAATGAATGAAACTCAACACAAATGATGGTAATAAAATAAAATTGTGAATATTTTTATTTACGCACTTCAAATTGTTTGTCGGAGTAGCCCTCTCACAGGTCGTGTGGCGGATGGACTCGCAAACGTAGTATCCACAGAAATCATTCCCTTGTTCCTGCCACAACCACTTTACAAGAAACAGAGGTCAATCAAACTGATAATTAGCAAGCACATGCTAAATGGTATTGATGAAACTAGCGCTTGAATCACTAGGAGATGCGCGTGGAATATGCTACTATATAGTACTTACTTTCGGGAGTCTAAATTGCAGCTTCTTCGGTAGTCCCGGAGCTTTTTTGGTGAATTTTCCCCAAGCCCTTACATACAAAGAAAAAACTTACTTGCTATCAGAAATGAACAAAGTTGCTGATATGGTGGATAATGATCGATTTAACTTACTTCTCGAGCATTTCAGTCATTTCCGCATACTCCTTGGGATCTTTTCGTCTCGAGTCTAAGACAGTTACTACTCCCTGCTCAAGCTTAATCTCTAGGAGAATATAGTGGAACCTGCTTGCATTTATGCATAACTCATCAATATTACATTTCTATAACCTGGACTAAATAAGGAAACCGAATATGCCACAAGACAGTAACACTCACGTGTAGTTGTAAGGAAAGAGTATTGTATTTTTGTGTTCATTTATTTCCAACGATCGTAGCAAGTTGGCCTCGGTTTCCTTGGCACGATATTCAACCTCATTTGCATCGATGAGATATGTGTTCATGAACCCAATATCACCCACTTGTTTTTTCTTCATTTCTGCGATCTTCAATCTGCATAATATAGTGAGGATATTTATAAATACATGCAATGAAAGAGCTGAGTTATATAGAGATACTTAATGACAGAAGTAGTACTACTTACAGACAGTGGCAGGTGACCATTGCTTTATCGAGGGCCAATTGATTGAAAAACTGATAGAACTCCTCAAATGGAATAGGCAACAGTTCAATTCCAAGGAGGTCATGCTCCTTTTTAACTCTCACATACAAAGTATTCCTCCCCTCAGACTCTTTGCAGGTTTTCATGTACCAATCATGCAATCTTCGCATCATCGTTGTTAGAGAGCTTTCATCTTTGACGAGAGGCTTCCTGTACTCGTATCTTTGTATCTGCACCTCCAAGAAATCAAATTGTACATCGTCGGGCAGGTAATCTTCAGGATTGCCATAACCGGGCACCATCCTCGGATCGACGATGTCGCTAGCATGCACCTTGAGCGGGGGGCACGATTGCTTCGCTTGTTCGCCGAGCTGGGCAATTTGTTTCCCAGCTCGTCGTTCTTTCATCGTTTGATCACTGACAGTACTTCCCGATCTCTCCGCTTCGGCAAATGCCTTTCCAATAATGCGCTCATAGTTGCCTTTCGGCGGAGACTTGGGTGGTTTTGCCAGGGCAGCCAGAGTGCGCTTCGCTTTGACCGGATCTACCTTCTCCTCCGGAGGTGGATGTCTCTTTGCTTTCAACCCTTGAAACCATTCATCCACTTCGGTCTGCGCGATCTTCGCGTTTTCCTCCTCGCTCCTCTCGTACGGTAACTTCTCTGGAGTCTTCAGAGAAGGACCGAATCTGTATCTCCTCCCGCCTTTGGCTGTACTGCTAGACGCCGGCAAAGCAGATGGAGCGGATGTCTTCTTTCCTTGCTTACGAGGCGGAGGAGAAGGACTACGACGCGCCGGAGCAGCCGGAGCGGCGGCGGGTCTCTTTCGCCCTTGCTTACGAGGCGGAGAAGGAGGAGGCTGGCTGCCCGGACGCGCCGGTGCAGGCGGAGAAGGAGACGGAGTGCCGCCACGCGCCGGAGAAGGAGCCGGCCGAGTGCCCTGATCGTCACTCGCCGAAGGAGGAGGCGGTGGAGGAGGCGGAGTGCCCTGACTCGCCGGAGGAGGAGGAGGAGGCGGAGGCGTCCAGTTCGGAAGGTTGATGAGATCCTTCCGCCATAGGCATGGAGTCTTCAGAGCAGAACCCAGCCGATACTCCCCTTCACCGGTAGGGTGGTCAAGCCGGAGCTCCTCAAATCCCTCCGTTATTTCATCGACCATCACCTTAGCATATCCTTCTGGAATCGGCCGGCAGTGAAAAGTTGAGTCGGGTTTAGTAGGATAAACAGAGCCAACAGCCGCCTTGACCTTCAAATTGCTCCATTGCGCCATAAGGTGGCAACTTTCAGCATCCGTGATAGCATCCACGGGATAGCTGGCAGGAGCCGTCAAGGCATGCTGCTCTGGCTGAAGCAGCTCGGTGGAAGCCACGCTGCTTCTCCGCTGAGATGGCGGGGTAGCTTCGGGGGAAGCTTCGGCAGGTCGTTTGTTGTGATCTACTGCTTCTCGTTCCTCTTATCGTTCCTCTAGCCCCATTACCTTTCGTGTAGCGCCTGCATTAGGCTCTGCTCCAGTTTCTTCCTCCTCTCATGGGTTTTGTAACCCCTGCGTCCGAAATCCAGCCTTCCACGAAGGGAGCCTGGCGTGCCTCGTGTCCGTCCAGGGTGCTCAGGATTCCCGAGGGCCATTGTGAGCTCGTCCTTCTCCCCGTCTGGAACGAACTTCCCTTGCTGCGCTGCTTCGATATAATGCTTAAGCCTCTTGACTGGTATGTCCAATTGTTCGTCCGTCCAAATGCACTTCCCGTTATAGGGTCCAAGGATCCGCCGCCCGAAGAACCAAGTCCGCAACGGTCTGCCAGTTCATTGTCTCGGTTCGATCCCTTTATCAAGCAGATCATTCTCAGCCTTGGCCCACTTAGGCGGGCTATGAGGTAGCCACCGACCCGTGCGATGGTGAAGCTTCTTCTTCGCAGCATTTCTCTTGTTTGTCGCTGACATCTTTTACTCTTTTCCGATGTCTTGTAGGCCACAAATGCGGGCGATCATCTCTGATCTTCTCATATTTGCCCGTGAATTCTGGTGTCTCATTTTTTTCGACATACGTATTGAGGTCTTTCTTCCAATTCCTGAATAGTTCTGCCATCTTCTTAAGAGCAAAAGACTTGATTAATTGCTCTATTACTGGCTTCTCCGGATCATCCTCTGGCGGTAGGGTAAAATTTGACTTCAGCTCAGTCCAAAGATCATTTTTCTGCATATCATTGACACAAGACACCTCAGGGTCTTCGTTCTTAGGCTTATACCATTGGTGGATGCTGATCGGGATCTTGTCCCTAACCGAACCCCGTGACCGAGCAACAAATGCCTTCTTTGTCCGGTAGGGTTCAATCGGTTGGCCGTCGCATGCGATTTGTATGATCTCAAACTTTTCATCCGAGCTCAACTTTTCTTGGGCCTCGTCTCTTTACCGAAGTTGTGCTCGATCCGGAGGGCTAGAAAAAGAACAAAGACGAGTTAATTAATATGTGTACATATATACCAAAACAAAGGCGAGAGCTAGTCAGCACAGGCTTAACTAATATATATACCTGGCGGACTCGGTTTGGTGATCACCGAGCCGTCCTCACGGTCTACTTCTTCACCTCTCCTTCTTGCACCGGCATTGGGTCATCGGAGCCATGTAAATCATAGCCAGCTGCTTCTTCACCTCTCCTTCCGACCATCGTTGTCGACGTTGAGAAACATCATCGAGGAGACGGCATCACTTCCGTGTGCGATTATGTCCCTCAACAACGCTTCTTGTGCTTCGTCTCGGGGGTGCCCATAGTTTCTACAAATATTTACAACATGGCAATTATTATTCAAACATGACAGATATGGATATATTAGTGCCAACGTAGAACTAGCTAGCTAATCACAATAAGGAATCATATTAGTGGCCTCGACGCTGTTTCTCTAGGGTTTGGGGTGGCCTCGACAACGCTTCAAGGGTTAGGGGTGGCCTCGAGCGCTTCAAGCTAGGAGGGTACGTAATATCGACCCCCCACGTGTTGAAGCTATCGGGAGGGGTCGGCGTTGAACAGTACATCTATGTCCCACAAGTGACGTGGGCATCGACGCCATGATAGGGTATAGGGTCGTGGATCGCCGAGCGGTCGAGGGTCAAGGGTCAAGATCGCCGAGGGTCGGGAGGTTGCCTAGTGTCAAAGGATTCAACAAAACCATGTCTTCATCATTAGGCGAAAGTAACAGGTGCATGATGGTGCAAGCTCTCCAAAGTTGTTTTGGAACGGAGTCCCGAGATAGGATAATTAAGCTTTTTGGTACAAAGTTCAGAAAAAGGCAAATTATCCTATCCGGGACTCCATTCCGAACAACTTTGAGGACTTCATACCATCATGCCATGGTTACTTCCGCTAATGATGAAGCCATGGATTTCTTCAATACTTTGACACTATAGGAACCCTCGACCCGAAACCTTCGACCTTGACCCTTAACGACCCTCGACCCTCTACCCTAGTTCCCGACCCTCGACCCTCGGCGATCCTCGACACACTCGTTATATCGACAACGACGCAACATACATATACATGGGAAAATAATGTTATCGGGGAGGGGTACCGCCCCCTCGTGTCAAAGTTTCTTCTTTCTCCTCTATTCCTTTCTTTCTTCTTCTCCTCTTCTTTTCTTCTTATCCCTCGAGAAAGGAAAATAAGGAAAAGGAAGAAAAGGGGAAGAAGGAAGAAGGAAGAAGAAGAAAAAAAAAAGAATAAAAAAGAGGAGAAGAAGAAAAGAATAGAGGAAAAGAAGAAAAAATAGAATTCTTCTTCTCCTCTATTCCTTTCTTCTTCTCCTCTTCTTTTCTTCTTTTCCTCTCATTCTTTTCTTCTTCTTCTTCCTTCTTCCTTCTTCCTCTTTTCTTCCTTTTCCTTATTTTAATTTTTCCTCTACACTAACCTAATTAAAATGCACTAACCTAATTAAAATTGTAACTTTCTATATATGAACAAAAACTAAACTAATAAAATAAAAACATATACATTATAGCCACATACACATATACATCACATATGAACAAAAAATAAACTAATAAAAATAAAAACGGGGCGCTCTGACGGCGGCGGCTTCATTAACGGGCGGCCGGCGAGGGCGACGGCAAGCGGCGGGCGAGGGCGGCAACGACGGCGACGACGGCGGGCGGCGCGGCAGGGGCGCGACGGCGGGCGGCGTGGCGGCAGGGGCGACGAGGACGGCGGGCTCGGGGCAGGGCGACGACGGGCTCGGGCGGGCTGGGCGGGCGTGGCAGGCGACGACGGGCGCGGCGACGACGACGGCGGCGGCGGCGGCGGCGGGCGGCGTCGAGCAGCGCGGCGGCGACGGGCAGGGCGACGACGGGGCAGGGGCGACGACGGGCGCGCGGACGGCGTCGTGGCGGCGCGACGGACGGCGGGCGGCGGCGGGCAGCGGACGGCGCCGATCTGGGCAGCTGGTAGCGTCGATGAGCTCAAGGCGTCGTCGGGGAATGGCGAGGAGATGTGAAATTTTCACAAGTCCTGGTTATATAGCAGGGCATTGGTCCCGTTGGTGCCTCGACCGGGACTAATGGCCTTTAGTCCCGGTTGGTGCCACCAACCGGACCAAACCAATTTTCAGCAGCCCAAAGGGCGGAAGCGGCGGTTTGGTCGGTTGGTGGCACCAACCGGGACTAAAGGGAACATTAGCCCGGTTGGAGCCCCAACGGACCAATGCCCCTTTAGTCCCGGTTGGTGCCACCAACCGGGACCAAAGGCCATGTGCTGCCCAGCCAAATGTTTAGTCCCACCTCGCTAGTTGAGAGGAGCCGCACCAGTTTATAAGGTGCGGTGCGGCTCCCTCTCGAGCTCCTCTCTAAAGCAGGCTTTGGCCTATCTCGCCACTGCTGTGGGCCTGCTGGGCCTTCCGGGCCTGAATCCTGGCCCATAGGGTTTCTAGTCGTATTCAGGCCGTGGGGGCCCGATGGGTGGCACTTTTTTTGCTTTATATTTTATTTCTTTTTGCTTTTAGTTTTAGAAAAATAAAACTTTCTATTAGTGCCATTAGTTTTAAAATTTGAAAACACTTTTTTGTTTTCTTTGTTGCTTTATTTATTTTATTTTGTTTCTACTTACAACAAAATACTTATTGTTGCTATTTTATTTTTTCAAGTTTTTTGTTTTGTTTTCTGCATTATTTATTTTCTTTTGGTTTTTGCTTTATTTTTAATTCTTTTTGCTTTTAGGTCAGCAAAATTATAAACTTTCTGTTAGTGCTTTTAGTTTTAGAAAAATATAAACTTTCTGTTTGTGCCATTAGTTTTAAAATTCAAAACACTTTTTTTGTTTTCTTTGTTGCTTTATTTATTTTATTTTGTTTCTACTTACAACAAAATGCTTATTGTTGCTATTTTTATTTTTATTTTCAAGTTTTTTGTTTTGTTTTCTGCATTATTTATTTTCTTTTGGTTTTTGCTTTATTTTTTAATTCTTTTTGCTTTTAGGTCAGCAAAATTATAAACTTTCTCTTAGTGCCATTTGTTTTAGAACAATTATAAACTTTCTGTTTGTGCCATTTGTTTTATAAAATTTGAATTCTTTGAAATTTGTGTGAATCACAAGTTTGTGAGCTCAACAAAGGCGTGAGGGACGGGCTTATAAACGGTTTGGCGCCCTTCGGTTGGCGAGGTTTTCAAATTCATAGTTTTCAAATGAACTCTGAAAAAGTTGGCATAGCATGTTCATGAACAAAACGGACAATGGTATCATACTCGTGTGTTACAAAGTTGGCATGGTATCATCATAATAGTTGCGGGAGAAAGTCTTCACTTTTTCTTCGCTTGTGTCGTTTGCTTATTACGCCGTAACCATGGATAATCTTCATCGTTTATCAGGATGCTTGGGTCAGCCTTGACTTTGAAGGGGGGAATTTCATGAAACTTTTCATACTCTTCAGACATGTTTGTCTTGCCCTCCACTCCCAGGATGTCCCTTTTTCCTGAAAGAACTATGTGGCGCTTTGGCTCATTGTATGATGTATTCGCTTCCTTATCTTTTCTTTTCCTCGGTCTGGTAGACATGTCCTTCACATAGATAACCTGTGCCACATCATTGGCTAGGACGAACGGTTCGTCAGTGTACCCAAGATTTTTCAGATCCACTGTTGTCATTCCGTCTTCAGGTCTACCTGTACCCGCCTCTGACAGATTGACCCACTTGCACTTAAACAAAGGGACCTTAAAATCTACTCCGTAGTCAAGTTCCCATATGTCTACTATGTAACCATAATATGTGTCATTTCCCTTGTCGGTTGCTGCATCAAAGCGGACACCGCTGTTTTGGTTGGTGCTCTTTTCATCTTGGTCAATCGTGTAAAATGTATTCCCATTTATCTCGTATCCTTTCCAAATCATTACAGTCGAAGATGGTCCCTGGACAACAAGTACAACTCATCACAAACAGTGCTGTCACCTCTGAGACGTGTTTCCAACCAACTGCTGAAAGTCTTGATGTGTTCACATGTAATCCAGTCGTCGCACTGCTCCGGGTGTTTGGAGCGCAGACTGTTCTTGTGTTCATCGACATACGGGGTCACCAAGGTAGAGTTCTGTAGAACTGTGTAGTGTGCTTGAGACCAAGAATATCCGTCCCTGCATATTATTGAGTCTCTTCCAAGCGTGCCTTTTCCAGTCAGTCTCCCCTCATACCGCGATTTAGGGAGACCTATCTTATTAATGCCAGGAATGAAGTCAACACAAAACCCGATGACATCCTCTGTTTGATGGCCCATGGAGATGCTTCCTTCTGGCCTAGCACGGTTACGAACAAATTTCTTTAGGACTCCCATGAACCTCTCAAAGGCGTACATATTGTGTAGAAATACGGGCCCCAGAACGACAATCTCGTCGACTAGATGAACTAGGACGTGCGTCATGATATTGAAGAAGGATGGTGGGAACACCAGCTCGAAACTGACAAGACATTGCGCCACATCACTCCTTAGCGTTGCTACGATTTCTGGAACGATCACCTTCTGAGATATTGCATTGAGGAATGCACATAGCTTCACAATGGCTAATCGGACGTTTTCCGGTAGAAGCCCCTCAATGCAACCGGAAGCAGTTGCGTCATAATCACGTGGCAGTCATGAGACTTTAGGTTCGGAACTTTTCTCCGCATATTTATTATTCCCTTTATATTCGACGAAGCCAGTCGGGACCTTCATACTGAGCAGGCATTGAAAGAATATTTCTTTCTCTTCTTTCGTAAGAGCGTAGCTGGCAGGACCTTCATACTGCTTCGGAGGCATGCCCTCTTTTTCGTGCAAGCGTTGCAGGTCCTCTCGTGCCTCAGGTGTATCTTTTGTCTTCCCATACACGCTGAAGAAGCCTAGCAGGTTCACGCAAAGGTTCTTCGTCACGTGCATCACGTCGATCAAAGAGCGGACCTCTAGGTCTTTCCAGTAGGGTAGGTCCCAAAATATAGATTTCTTCTTCCACATGGGTGCGTGATTCTCAGCGTCATTCGGAACAGCTAGTCCGCCGGGACCCTTTCCAAAGATTAAGTGTAAATCATTGACCATAGCAAGTACGTGATCACCGGTACGCATGGCGGGCTTCTTCCGGTGATCTGCCTCGCCTTTGAAATGCTTGCCTTTCTTTCGACATTGATGGTTGGTCGGAAGAAATCGACGATGGCCCAGGTACACATTCTTCCTACAGCTTCCCAGGTATATACTATCGGTGTCAAGTAAACAGTGCGTGCATGCGTGGTATCCTTGTTTGTCTGTCCCGAAAGGTTCTTGAGAGCGGGCCAATCGTTGATGGTCACGAACAGCAACGCCTTTAGGTCAAATTCCTCCTTCTTGTGCTCATCCCACGTACGTACACCGATTCCATTCCACAGCTGTAAAAGTTCCTCAACTAATGGCCTTAGGTACACATCAATGTCGTTGCCGGGTTGCTTAGGGCCTTGGATGAGAACTGGCATCATAATGAACTTCCGCTTCATGCACATCCAAGGAGGAAGGTTATACATACATAGAGTCACGGGCCAGGTGCTGTGATTGCTGCTCTGCTCCCCGAAAGGATTAATGCCATCCGCGCTTAAAGCAAACCATACGTTCCTTGGGTCCTTTGCAAACTCATCCCAGTACTTTCTCTCGATTTTTCTCCACTGCGACCCGTCAGTGGGTGCTCTCAACTTCCCGTCTTTCTTACGGTCCTCACTGTGCCATCGCATCAACTTGGCATGCTCTCCGTTTCTGAACAGACGTTTCAACCGTGGTATTATAGGAGCATACCACATCACCTTCGCAGGAACCCTCTTCCTGGGAGGCTCGCCATCAACATCACCAGGGTCATCTCGTCTGATCTTATACCGCAATGCACCGCATACCGGGCATGCGTTCAGATCCTTGTAGGCACCACGGTAGAGGATGCATTCACTAGGGCATGCATGTATCTTCTCCACCTCCAATCCTAGAGGGCATACGACCTTCTTTGCTGCGTATGTACTGTCGGGCAATTCGTTATCCTTTGGAAGCTTCTTCTTCATTATTTTCAGTAGCTTCTCAAATCCTTTATCAGGCACAGCATTCTCTGCCTTCCACTGCAGATATTCGAGTACGGTACCGAGCTTTGTGTTGCCATCTTCGCAATTGGGGTACAACCCTTTTTTGTGATCCTCTAACATGCGATCGAACTTCAGCTTCTCCTTTTGACTTTCGCATTGTGTCCTTGCATCGACAATGACCCGGCGGAGATCATCATCATGGGGCACATCGTCTGGTTCCTCTTGATCTTCAGCAGCTTCACGTTGCAGCACCATCGTGCACATCGTCTGGTGCATCTTGATGTTCAGTAGCATCACCGTATTCAGGGGGCACATAGTTGTCATCGTACTCTTCTTCCTCGCCGTCTTCCATCATAACCCCTATTTCTCCGTGCCTCGTCCAAACATTATAGTGTGGCATGAAACCCTTGTAAAGCAGGTGAGTGTGAAGGATTTTCCGGTCAGAGTAAGACTTCGATTCCCACATATAGGGCATGGACAACACATAAAACCATTCTGCTTGTTTGCCTCAGCCACTTGAGAAAAGCATGCACGCCCTTAATGTACTCGGAGGTGTGTCTCACACCGTACATCCATTGCCGGTTCATCTGCGTGCATTATATATAATTAAGTGTGTCAAAAATCATTACAGAACATCATGAATAGATAATTAAGTGACCAAATTAATAGAAGTTCATCATCACATAAAAACCAAAGTACATACATAGTTCTCATCTAACAACATAAAGCTCTGCAGAGCATCTAAATTAATTAAACCATACATTGAAACTATGTAAAACATTTCAATGTGAAAACAAATACGATCATAATCGCAACCAAGGTAACAACTGATCCAACGGCATAATGATACCAAGCCTCGGTATGAATGGCATATTTTCTAATATTTCTCATCTTCAAGCGCATTGCATCCATCTTGATCTTGTGATCATCGACGACATCCGCAACATGCAACTCCAATATCATCTTCTCCTCCTCAAGTTTTTTTAGTTTTTCCTTCAAGAAATTGTTTTCTTCTTCAACTAAATTTAACCTCTCGACAATAGGGTCGGTTGGAATTTCCGGTTCAACAACCTCCTAGATAAATAAAATCTATGTCACGTTGGTCGGCATAATTTTCATAAACAATAAATGAACCAATAGTTATTAAAATATAATATATACCACATCCGAATCATAGACAGGACGAGGGCCGACGGGGGCGGATACCAAAACCATCGCACTATATAAGATGCAATAATAAAAGTAAGAAAATAATACAAGTAAGAATATTTTTCCTTTCAGAAAGAAGATAAGAACAAGAGGCTCACCACGGTGGTGCTGGCGATGAGATCGGCGCGGGTGATCGACGGCGGTGAAGACGGGACGGGCGTGACGGACCGCTAAACCTAGGCAAATATTGAGGAAAATGGAGGTTAGAGGTCGAGCTTGGAGGAGAAAGCTTAAGTAGTGTGGCTCGGGCATTCCATCAACACCTTGTGTGCATAGGAGGTGAGCTAGAGCACCACCAAGCCCTCTCCCCTCGGCCGAAAAAAACAGAGCAGTGTGCTCTGCTCTTGCGCGAGGGGCTATATATAAGCAGCACCATTAGTCCCGGTTGGTGGCATGAGCCGGACTAAAGGAAGCCTTTGGTCCCGGTTCATGCCACCAACCGACCAATAGTGGTGGGCCAGAGCAGGACCATTGGTCCCGGTTCATCCCACCAACCGGGACCAAAAGGTCCGGAAGAACGGGACCAATGGCCCACGTGGCCCGGCCGGCCCCTCAGGCTCATTTAACCGGGCAATAGCTCCATTGGTCCCGGTTCTGATTGAACCGGACTAATGGGCTAAACTGCCCTGGACGATAGCCCCTTTTTCTACTAGTGGTGGCACCCGATGTGTATCACCAAAGCTCTTACTCCGATTACTATTTTGAGATAAGCAACAGTAATCACATGGTGGACCTGAAGGCCAAGTTCACAAAGATATGTAAGTTTAAGCTCATACTTGTATTCGGTAAATTAATTACATGTGTGTTGGTCGATAATATTTGTCACTTCATTTTCTCATGAATATTCAAGCGCGTGATGTCGGATTCGGGGTTAGGAGACAGATGGGACATAATTTGTTGAGTAAATCCAATACACGGAAACAGTGGCTAAATGAAAATTCCGCTAAGTTGTAAGCAAGACCTGATGAAGCTGATCACAATCGGAGTATCATAGATAATATCATGTATGTCAACTAGGCATTATTTCTAAGGTGACACGCAACTAAATGATTAAAAATAGGATTGACTATCATGATATGATAAAATATCATATTGAATGTTGTATTAGTACATGTAATGCATGGCGATGCATAATTAAGATAACTGTGATGAAAACATATGATACGATGCAATGTGTTGATTGTACTGATAACAACCGGAAACCAAAAAAAATAATCCAAACGAAATCAATGATGCCACCACGTGCCAGATCACAACAACAGCATTGATCATGTTTTTATACATGGACCACAAGAGATACGAACAGATAATGACACATTCACACATAGCCCGATAGCCTTGACAACACTATACGAACAGATAACGGCGGTGGGTGAACGGCGGTTGGTCCATAACCTGAGAGCCCGAGTGAAAAACCTAATGTTGCATGCATGCACGTGAGAAGTCGATGATCCAGAAGCGACACATGCACCTGCCGGACAAAATTATGTGGAGCAACCCTTCCATCGCCGCATACGACTCTCCATCTCTCAACATTCGCCAAGGTCTCTCGGATGCCATCATACCGGAGCTTGGGGCGGAGGCTGCACGGAAGGCCATTGATGACTGGGGCCGGCCATCGTCTGACATCACCCACCTGGTCTTCTGCATGACAGCGAGTGGGTGCATGCCCGGCACCGACTTCAAGGCGTTGAAGCTGCTCGGAATTCCGCTCTCCACCAAATGCTTCATGCTGTACCAGGTCGGCTGCCACGGGGGCCGCATATCCTTGCGTCTGGCCAAGGATCTCGCCGAAAACAACCCCGGTGCGAGGGTGCTGGTGCTGTGCTTGGAGGTGATGGATATGGGCCTCCGGGGCCCCTCGGAGTCCCACATCAGGAACATCGTCGGGGAGGTCATCTTCGGGGACGCCGCAGGCGCCGTCGTTGTGGGAGCTGGACCAGTCGGCGACGAGCGGGCAATGTTCGAGATGGTCTTGGCGTCTCAGGACGTCATCACAGCGACGGAAGGTGGTGTCGAAATTGTACGAGCAAGGGATAGTGTTCACACTGCATCGGGACGTGGCGCATCACGTCTCAACTAACGTAGGCGGGCTCGCCAGGGCGGCACTGGAACAGGCGGGCCTCGCTGGCAAGGATTGGAATGAGGAAGTATTCTGGCTGGAGCACCCCGGCGGAAGGCAGATACTGGACCGGGTGGAGAGTAGCCTCAGGCTGAGGAAGGAGAAGATAGCGGCCACGAGGGAGGTGATGGCGCAGCATGGCAACACACTCAGCTCGTGTGTGATCCTCACCATGGAGGAGATGAGGCGGACGTCCGAGAAGCACGGGCTGCCCACGACCGGAGAAGGGCTCGAGTTGGGGCTGCTCTTCGGCTTTGGTCCTGGCCTCACCGTCAAGACCATTCTCCTCCGCACGCCGAAGCGCAACCAAGCCCAAGTTCCTGAGACTAGCCACAATGGGAGTAACTTCAATAATAACATCGAATCCAACTCACAAACTTTGCTTATGTGGCAATGAGTTAATGAGGAGAGATATAGTTACAGAAACTTAGCTAGTTACTGTAACATCACATGTCCCAATGCAACATGAGTCTATAACCTAATAAATGAAGCTTACCATATTACCAAACTTATGTTACTACCCACTATGAAGGTAGTAACATAGTCTAGGGATTTGTGTATGTTACTAGTATATGTTACTATGCATTGTGGCTAGTCTGATACGTAATGCAAAGTCAACTGCATGCATGCAGCCTTGTCGTTCGCTTTTGTGTTTTCATGTCTAGCCGCCGGGTATGTGTGTGAACGTGCTATGCACGTTGAAAATAACATTCCACAGTAGGTGTTGGATGGCGCGATCTTGGTGGATTTCAGAAATAAAAGTTTACATGCATGTAAACCTGCATTTGTACAAGGGCCTTGTTAATTATTTCTCAGTGGATGCGTATGCACCGTTGGTTACTTAGCAATTTGCAGCTCTTGTCAAAATCGATGTGTGCTTGATGGGATTCCTCCGGTCTTGGCAAAACTGGTGGACTCATCACCGACGGCACCCTCTGACATCCGCAAGGTCCACCGCCCACGTCTGCAGCTCTGTCATAGTGCATTTTTTTGCGCCTCCGGCTTTGTGCGGTTTCATCATCTATAACGACCACAGCATCGACCACAACTACCTCGACCACGGCTACATCATGATCAGTTACATCGACACACACGACCACGTCTACAACAACACATGGGCGACAACTCTAGTCAACAGCGTCCGCTTCGTCACCAGCATCCACGCCGCTCCCACTGTGACTGCGGGCGGGGGGAGGGGGGGGGGGGATAGAGGAGAGACAAGGGAGGCACCACAAAGGGAGCAGTCACCACCCTAGGTGTCGACCGATTAGACACGTAGAGATGATGGCGCAGCGGAGAAGATGACGGAAGCACAAGACTTCAAATTTAGTCGTAATCATCCGCTTCACTCCCGCTACGACTGAGGGAAATGTTAGAAGTATAAGCATAGAGATAATGAGAGACAGAGATAAACTTAGTTTAAAGTTTAAGGTTTTTGTTACCAGTCGAAATTTCAAGATTTCCCATGGTTACTGCATATTTCCGTGCCACTCGATAAATCCTCATACCAAGCAGAAATACCATTTTTTGAATTTTTTGAATTTAAACACTCCATTTGTTTGTAAAGTGCGTAGGATCTAATTAATGACATGAGAGTTGATTCTGACGTGTTCGTAGTAACCTAGTTCCTATTTTGACAGGTCTCTTGTTCGAATGTTCGTTCATTCATTTATTTGAATTCAAAATTCAACTGTAAAATTCATTCGAAATACTCTCGGTATTTTCCGGTAACCGTGGTAACCACGTTTACCCGTCCCCTCGGTAAAATTGCCTCATTTGGTAACCAAAACCTTGGTTTAAACACATAATATCTTGCCTTGTACTCCAAACCTCTACCCCTTGTACTTCTATATATATGGATATACCCCATACCAAGGTCGGTTCAATACAACACAACACAAATATTCAATCATGTCATAATTTCTACAAAGAACACTTTGCTCCCGAAGCAGAGAACAGCATGGAGGCCGGAGGCTGTGAGTCGAGCCATCGCAATCAGTCACGCGGCTGCTCGCCGGCACCGGGCCGCGTCATCGCCAACACTGGCCCGATTGGGTACACGGCAGGGGCACGGACACCCCGTGTGCACCTGCCATAGGCAATAGCAGCAATAACACCCGACTCTAGCTCGGCCATCGTGTTGAGGATGATGTCGTTTGCTTTGACCAAGCGCCTGCCGGTGTACACGAACCACCAGTAGGTCGGGTTCTGCCTGTCCAGCATGGTCCCCGGAAGGGACTACGGAGGCACCGACGGAAGCCCGAGCAGGTCCACGGCCCTTGCAGCACGGAAGGATCGCTAGCATCGCGACGCCGGAGGCAAAGTACACGTAGGCCGGCACAGTGAGCTTGCGGGCCACGTCGAGGGCCAGTGTGCACAAGATGTCGATGACGAGCGCGACCACTGGACAGGCCAGGTCGGCAATGGCGGCCCGGAGATGCTGCACGTGGAGCTGCACTGCTCGGGAAATGAACTCCTCTATTCCCGGGAGGTGGTGGAAGCGGATGTCGAGGCCGGAGGCTTCCTCCCGGCATATGTGCTCGGAGATGTCGGACGGAGCCTGAGCTGTCGGCGCCAGCATGAGGAGCACGGTGAGTGAAAGGACGCGGCTGCTGCTAGCTAGAAGCTGCTTCGCCGACTGCTATTATTGCACAACTGCATTTCCCTAATACATGTTGTGAATTAAAAGGGGGCCCGCACCATATATAAATGCATGAAAAAAAAAGCAAGTGCACGTGGTTGGTGTTGTCATATCACTATCACTGCAAGACATGAGCGACGGTGTGCCTTTGTTTTTGTTGTTAATCTTTTTCACAAAGAAGGCTGAAACCACGCGTTCTGCAACATTGTGATGCACACATCCATCCTTATTAAAGTTCATATATGGCAACAATGTCAAAAAGTCATTAACTAGAGTACAAACATGAAAAGCTGAATTGAACCATTACAAGATATAATTTTAACACCAATGACTAAGTCGGCTCCTTCCACGACAAAGCCTTCAAGCAGGGGCGAAGTCAGGATAAAAGACCGTCGGGGTCAACGCGAACAAGTATCACTAGTATCTTCCCTCAAAAATAAAGTACCACTAATATATGGCTAAAAATGTGTAGCTCGTATTAAGTAACATGTCTATTACGTTTTTTCATAACATCATATAAATAATAAATCAAACCTTAGTTACCTCTATATTTTTCTTTTCAAAATCAGAAAACACACCATTATATTCGTACAACATGCAATTTTGAATTAGCAAATAACAAGAGCTAGTTAGTATTTAAATAGAGGAATTACAGTAAAAGAGACACGAATATTTCATACCATCTTACTTGACATTATCATGGGGCGTGACTTGAGGCCTTATCTACATTCTGTAATCCACGTGATTAGATTACCCATCTAGAACTTCAAGCAACTAGATGATTTCTTTGGCTTTAGTGTCACTTACAGATCAAACAAGGAGACTGAATTAACGACTATTGAAATTTTTTATCAAGGAGAAGAGTGGAGATTCGGGGCGGCCAGGATTGCGGCGGTTCACGCGAGCAAACAGAAGAGCCACAGAACACATGATGGCGTGATCGAGCGATTCACATCACGTAGTTCGATCTATTCTCTCGGTGGTGAGCACTGGGCCTACGTGCCACATGCTGTTTGAGCTGCCACTTTTTGGGGCGCTCCTATATCTGGCGTTCAGCAAGAGGAGAGGAACTCTCGCTGATGGTGACACCGAGATGGCCCGGCCCAGGAGCACGGGAGGCCACAACCTCCTTTTATTTCTTTTCTTATGTTTTATGTTTTCTTTTTGCTTTATTTTCTGTACTTTGTTTATTCTTTAAAATATTCTAAATGTATATATTACAAAGAAAACTACAGAAAACGTTTGAAAAATGTTGAACAAGAATTTGAAAAATGTTGAACAAGTATTTAAAAACTACTGAACAAGTATTAAAAATGTTAATCAAACATTACGAAAAATGTTGAGCGATATAGAAACATTGTTGATCATGTAGTAAGAAATGATGAAAATTATTGATCATGTATATAAAAATGTTAATCAAGCATTTGGACAAAATGTTGAACAAGTATTTGAAAAATGTTAATCAATCATTTGGAAAATGTTAAATGTGTATAGATAAAAATGTTGACCATGTATTAAAAATGTTAATTCTGCATCTGAAAAATCTTAATCAAGCATTTGTAAAATGTTACATGTGCATGGAAAAAATGTTGACCATGTGTTAAAAAATGTTGCCGGAGCAGGAGCTGCGAGGCTTCAACATGGAGCAGGCGGAGGTGGAGTTCATTGTCGCCCAATTCAGGTGATGGCAGAGCAGCAGGCCATCCTGGAGTCCATCCAGGATGAGGCCTATGTGGAGGCCAACTGAGCGTTCCTCCGACAGGAGCAGGCGGTGCCCGACACGCTCTTCGCCGAAATAGACGCGGAGATAGAAGAGGAGGAGGCCAGAGCGGAGGCGTCGGAGGAGCCAGAGGGGCAGCAGCCGCCCATGCTGCCGGAGCCGGGCACGGAGATCGTCGGCATCTCCGACGATGTGTAGCTAGGTGATCGTCCTAGAATGGATGTAAGAATCTAATATGGGATGTCCGGATGCAACTACTGAAATTTGAGGCGTTCCCCGCCATTGCCTGCGGACGCGCCTGAGCGTGTCATTGGTTGTTTGAGGGGCCATATTCGACATATCCGGCTGTATATGCTCTAATGTTTCACATGTCATTTTTAGTTATCCAATATCAACAGTAGCTCAGCTAAAATCACGCAATAAATGAAGAGGCACGACCCCTGACTCTTCTAGGGAAAAGCAATCACAATGCATTCTCGCTTTCCGGTCCACCCCCACCCAAGTTGCCTCGCGGAATTTAAAAGTGCGACGGACCGGCGTACCTCGCCAACATGATGGGTCCTTAGTTTCTACTGCCTCCTTCCTAGTTTATTGGTCCCATTTATAATTTATGCTAAATTTTGATTAAATATCCAATGATATAATTTTTGTTGACATGCATGAATATTTTATTAGTTAAATTTATGATCAAAATTTGCCACATAATACAATGATGACCAATAAACGGAGGTAGTAGGATAGGTCAATATCGTTTCCTAGACAATGCCAAGTTTTGATAGTACTCCCTCTGTTTCAGTTTACAAGTCCTACGCGTATACCTAGGTTGTCAATTTTATCACCCTAATATAAACTATATAACATAAAAATTATACCTTTTGAAAATAGAACATCTGAAGTTTATATTGATATATTTTTTGTAATATATGACTTGCATTAGGTTGGTCAAATTGACAACGTAGGGGTACGCGCGCGCCCTATAAACTGAGAGAGAGGGAGTACTTTTCATCTAGTTGAGGCATGGGGTAGGTAAACAATTGCGGTCTTGCGGATGTGGAGGTGGTACTACAGTGCATTTGCGGATGTGGGGGTGGTACTACAGTGCATGGGTGATAATTGCAGCAGCACTTGTCAATTTGCTATTATTGCACATCTGCACGTTGATAATATTGTGAATTAAAAGGGGACCGCAACATAAATCCTTGAAAATTGTGGCTGTTGTAATAGCCCTATCACGGATTAACCTAAAATAGTGGCTGTTGTAATGACAGTGATATGGTATTGTCCCATTTGAATTCACATCTCTTACCCTTCCCATCCCTATCATATCACACTGGAAAATGAAAGCACACGGCAACTCCCAACCATACGGTACAGTCAGGGGGGCAATACCGTTGCGGTGTGCATGTCACCGACTCTCCTCTCCCCCCTGTCTCACTCCATCAAGTGGGGCTGTCACACATGTGGTACTGCCGTGGAATGAAAGCACCAAAATGGATTCTGTCATGGATGTTTGGTTTTCCATTTCACAAGGAGCTTTTGTTGTCACTAATTTAACGGTCTGTGGGAATTTTAGAACACTATATATATAGATCCTGCTGCCATACCCCATATGTGCTCTAGTATTTCACATCCATCAGCCATGGGTTCTCTGCTGACGGGAGGTGTGGTAGTTTCTCGTGAAGCGGTTGTTCGTCCGAGTAGCGCAGGCTGGCGAGCAGCTATCATGGGAATAGGAACAGCCGTGCCACCCGATGTGTATCACCAAAGCTCTTACTCTGATTACTATTTTGAGATAAGCAAGAGTAATCACATGGTGGACCTGAAGGCCAAGTTCACAAAAATATGTAAGTTTAAGCTCATACTTGTATTCAGTAAATTAATTACATGTGTGTTGGTCGATAATATTTGCAAGTTCATTTTCTCATGCATATTCAAGCGCGTGATGTGGGATTCGGGGTTAGGTGATGGATGGGACATAATCTGTTGAGTAAATCCAATACACGAAAACAGTGGCTAAATGAAAATTCCGCTAAGTTGTAAGCAAGACCAGATCAAGCTGATCACAATTGGAGTATCATAGATAATATCATGTATGTCAACTAGGCATTATTTCTAAGGTGACACGCAACTAAATGATTAAAAAGAGGATTGACTATCATGATATGATATAGTATCATATTGAATGTTGTATTAGTACATGTAATGCATGGCGATGCATAATTAAGACCGCTGTGATGAAAACATATGATACGATGCAGTGTGTTGATTGTACTGATAACAACCGAAAACCAAAAAAAATCCAAATGACATCAATGATGCCACCACGTGCAGATCACAAGAGCAGCATTGATCATGTTTTTATACATGGACCACAAGAGATACGAACAGATAATGACACGTTCACACATAACCCGATAGCCTTGACAACACTGTACGAAAAGATAATGGCGATGGGTTAACATCGGTTGGTCCATAACCTGAGAGCCCGAGTGAAAAACCAAATGTTGCATGCATGCAGGTGAGAAGTCGATGATCCAGAAGCGACACATGCACCTGTCGGACAAAATTCTGAGGAGCAACCCTTCCATCGCCGCATACGACTCTCCATCTCTCAACATTCGCCAAGGTCTCTCGGATGCCATCATACCAGAGCTCGGGGCGGACGCTGCAAGGAAGGCCATTGATGACTGGGGCCGGCCATCGTCCGACATCACCCACCTGGTCTTCTGCACGACAGCGAGTGGGTGCATGCCTGGCGCCGACTTCGAGGCGTTGAAGCTGCTCGGGCTTCCGCTCTCCACCAAACGCTTCATGCTGTACCAGGTCGGCTGCCACGGGGGCGGCATATCCTTGCGTCTGGCCAAGGATCTCGCCGAAAACAACCCTGGTGCGAGGGTGCTGGTGGTGTGCTCGGAGGTGATGGATATGGGCCTCCGGGGCCCCTCGGAGTCCCACATCGGGAACCTCGTCGGGCAGGCCATCTTCGGGGATGCCGCAGGCGCCGTCGTTGTGGGAGCTGGACCCGTCGGCGACGAGCGAGCTATGTTCGAGATGGTCTCGGCGTCTCAGGACGTCATCCCGGCGACGGAAGGGATGGTGGTGTCGAATTTGTACGAGCAAGGGATAGTGTTCACACTGACCGGGACGTGGCGCATCACGTCTCAACTAACGTAGGCGGGCTCGCCAGCGGCACTGGAACAGGCGGGCCTCGCCGGCAAGGATTGGAATGAGGAAGTGTTCTGGCTGATGCACCCCGGCGGAAGGCAGATACTGGACCGGGTGGAGAGTAGCCTCGGGCTGAGGAAGGAGAAGATAGCGGCCTCGAGGGAGGTGATGGCGCAGCATGGCAACACACTCAGCTCGTGTGTGATCCTCGCCATGGAGGAGATGAGGCGGACGTCCGAGAAGCGCGGGCTGCCCACGGCCGGAGAAGGGCTCGAGTGGGGGCTGCTCTTCGGCTTTGGCCCTGGCCTCACCGTCGAGACCATTCTCCTTCGCGCGCCGAAGCGCAACCAAGCCCAAGTTCCCTGATACGTAATGCAAAGTCAACTGCATGCAGCCTTGTTGTTCGGTTTGTGTTTTGATGTCTGGCCGTCGGGCTTGTGTGTGAACGTGCTATGCACGTTGAAAATAACATTCCACAACAGGTTGTGGGATGGCGCGATCTTGGTGGATTTCAGAAATAAAAGGTCATGTAAACCTGCATTTGTACAAGGGTCTTGATAATTATTTCTCAGTGGATCCCTATGGACCGTTGGTTACTTAGAAATTTGCAGCTCTTGGTTGCTGCTTTTGGCAAAATCGATGTGTGCTTGATGGGCCTCCTCCAGTCTTGGAAAAACCGGTGGACTCATCGCCGACGGCACCCTCTGACATCCGCAAGGTTCATCGCCCACGTCTGCAGCTTCGTCATAGTGCATTTTTCTGCGCCTCCGGCTTTGTGCGGTTTCATCATCTACGACGACCACAACATCGACCACGCCTGCCTCAACCACAGCCACATCATGATCGGTTACATCGACATCGACACACACGACCACGTCTACTGCAACACATGGGCGACAACTCCAGTCGACAGCGTCCGCTTCGTCACCAGCATCCACGCCACACCCGCTGTGACTGCGGGAGGGAATAGAGGAGAGACAAGGGAGGCACCATAAAGGGAGCAGTCACCGCCCTAGGTGTCGACCCATTAGAGACGTAGAGATGATGGCGCAACGGAGAAGACGACGGTAGCGCAAGGCTTCAAATTCAGTCGTAATCATCCGCTTCACTCTCGCTACGACTGAGGGGGAATGTTAGAAGTATAAACGTAGAGATAAGGAGAGATAGAGATAAACTTAGTTTAAAGTTTAAGGTTTTGGTTACCAGTCGAAATTTCAAGATTTCCCAAGGTTACTGCATATTTCCGTGCCCCTCGACAAATCCTCATACCGGGCAGAAATACCATTTTTGTAACCGTGGTAACCACGTTTACCTGTCCTCTTCGGTAAAATTGCCTCATTCGGTAACCAAAACCTTGGTTTAAACACTTAATATCTTGCCTTGTACTCCAAACCTCTACCCCTTGTACTTCTATATATACGGATATACCATATACGAAGGTCGGTTCAATACAACACAACACAAATATTCAATCATGTCATAATTTCTACAAAAAACACTTTGCTAGAGGAACAGCATGGAGGCCGGAGGCTGTGAGTCGAGCCATCGCAAGCGGTCACGCGGCTGCTCACCGGCACCAGGCCGCGTCAAGGCTAACACTGGCCCGATTGGGTACACGGCAGGGGCACGGACACCCCGTGTGCACCTGCCATCGGCAATAGCAGCTATAACACCTGACTCTAGCTCGGCCACCGTGTTGACGATGATGCCGTTTGCTTTGACCAAGCGCCTGCGGGTGTACACGAACCACCAGTAGGTCGGGTTCTGCCTGTCCAGCATGGTCCCCGCACCGGCGGAACCCCGGGCAGGTCCACGGTCCCTTGCATCTCTTCGAACTCCACGTCCACCTCGTCGTCGAGAGCCGATCAATGCAGAAGGATCGCCAGCATCGCGGCGCCGGAGGCAAAGTACACGTAGGCCGGCACAACGAGCTTGCGGGCCACGTCGAGGGCCGGAGTGCACAAGATGTCGACGACGAACGCGACCATTGGACAGGCCAGGTCGGCAATGTCGGCCCGGAGATGCTGCACGTGGAGCTGCACTGCTCGGGAAATGAACTCCTCGATGCCCGTGTGACCGGTCAAAAGCTTCACCTCCGGGAGGTGGTGGAAGCGGATGTCGAGGCCGGAACTTCCTCCCGGCATATGTGCTCGGAGATGTCGGACACGGCCTGCGCTGTCGGCGCCGGCATGAGGAGCACGGTGAGCAAAAGGACGCGGCTGCTGCTAGCGAGAAGCTGCTTCGCGGACTGCTATTATTGCACAACTGCATGTCCATAATACATGTTGTGAATTAAAAGGGGGGCCGCACCATATATAAATGCATGAAAAAAAAGCAAGTGCCTTTGTCATATCACTATCACTGCAAGACATGAGAGACGGTGTGCCTTTGTTTTTGTTGTTAATCTTTTTCGCAAAGAAGGCTGAAACCCCGCGTTCTGCAACATTGTGATGCACACATCCATCGTTATTAAAGTTTCTATAAGGCAACAATGTCAAAAAGTCATTAACTAGAGTACAAACATGAAAAGCTGAATTGAACCATTACAAGATATAATTTTAACACCAATGACTAAGTCGGCTCCTTCCACGACAAAGCCTTCAAGCAGGGGCGAAGTCAGGATAAAAGACCGTCGGGGTCAACGCGAACAAGTATCACTAGTATCTTCCCTCAAAAATAAAGTACCACTAATATATGGCTAAAAATGTGTAGCTCGTATTAAGTAACATGTCTATTACGTTTTTTCATAACATCATATAAATAATAAATTAAACCTTAGTTACCTCTATATTTTTCTTTTCAAAATCAGAAAACACACCATTATATTCGTACAACGTGCAACTTTGAATTAGAAAATAACAAGAGCTAGTTAGTATTTAAATAGAGGAATTACAGTAAAAGAGACACGAATATTTCATACCATCTTACTTGACATTATCATGGGGCGTGACTTGAGGCCTTATCTACATTCTCTAATCCACGTGATTAGATTACCCATCTAGAACTTCAAGCAACTATAAGAAGAAGAAAATCAACAAGTCAAACAAACCCTAAGATAATCGAAAAATAGAAATTTTAGATAAAAACAGAATAAAAATTAGAAGATTTTTTTGGCTTTAGTGTCACTTACAGATCAAACAAGGAGACTGAATTAACGACTATTGAAATTTTTTATCAAGGAGAAGAGTGGAGATTCGGGGCGGCCAGGATTGCGGCGGTTCACGCGAGCAAACAGAAAAGCCACAGAACACATGATGGCGTGATCGAGCGATTCAAATCACGTAGTTCGATCTATTCTCTCGGTGGTGAGCACTGGGCCTACGTGCCACATGCTGTTTGAGCTGCCACCTTTTGGGGCGCTCCTATATCTCACGTTCAGCGAGAGGAGAGGAACTCTCGCTGAAGGGGACACCGAGATGGCCCGGCCCAGGAGCACGGGAGGCCACAACCTCCTTTTCTTTCTTTTCTTATGTTTTATGTTTTCTTTTTGCTTTATTTTCTGTACTTTGTTTATTCTTTGAAGTATTCTAAATGTATATATTACAAAGAACACTACAGAAAATGTTTGAAAAATGTTGAACAAGAATTTGAAAAATGTTGAACAAGTATTTAAAAAACTACTGAACAAGTATTAAAAAATGTTAATCAAACATTACGAAAAATGTTGAACGTATATAGAAACATTGTTGATCATGTACTAAGAAAATGATGAAAATTATTGATCATGTATATGAAAATGTTAATCAAGCATTTGGAAAAAATGTTGAACAAGTATTTGAAAAATGTTAATCAATCATTTGGGAAATGTTAAATGTGTATAGATAAAATGTTGACCATGTATTAAAAATGTTAATTCTGCATCTGAAAAATCTTAATCGAGCATTTATAAAATGTTACATGTGCATAGAAAAAATGTTGACCATGTGTTAAAAAATGTTGCCGGAGCAGGAGCTGCCAGGCTTCAACATGGAGCAGTCGGAGGTGGAGTTCATTGTCGCCCAATTCAGGTGATGGCAGAGCAGCAGGCCATCCTGGAGTCCATCCAGGATGAGGCCTATGTGGAGGCCAAATGAGCGTTCCTCCGACAGGAGCAGGCGGTGCCCGACACGCTCTTCGCCGACACTACTAGAAAAAGGGCTATAGATGGGATTGACACTAATGGCGCACCAGACTGCTGGTGCGCCATTAGTATATACGTCATTAGAGTTGAAACTACTAATGGCGCACCAGGCAAAGGGTGCGCCATTAGTATCAAATTTTTTTTTTGAACTAGTGCGCCTGTCCAAACATACTAATGGCGCATCCAGACGCACCCGTCCGAAAGTGCGCCACTAATGTTGTTTTTTTAATTATATTTTTTATTCCTTTTTTTGCAATACTACTAATGGCGCACTTATCAACCGTGCGCCATTACTAGTTTAAACTAGTAATGGCGCACTGCGGATCAGTGCGCCATTAGTATTTTTTTTTTGCAAAACTACTAATGGCGCACCGCCAGAAGGTGCGCCATTAGTAACCTGGATTACTAATGGCGCATTTAGTGCTGGTGCGCCATTAGTAAGTGGGCAGCAACAAGATATTTTGGACAGCCTCTCCTACCCACACTTACTTTCTCCCCACTTCATTCTCTCCACCTCCTCCTTGTCTCGGGTGCCTCCTCTTTTTCACCTCATTTCCACCATAGATTCATTTAAATTAAGTGTTTAAATTACCTTGTTTTAATAGATAAGTAAGGGGGGAAGCTATATTTATGTTGTTCTCCCTACAACAATGTGCACATGCACTTTTTATGGCCTAGCTAGATCTATGTATGTTCGTGGTGTTGCATATGTTTGTGGTGTTGCATATGTGTTTGTGTTTGGAGGTGTACCGGTATTTGAAATGCGATAGTTGCCAATATTTTGCCGGAATGTTGATTCATTTCCGTTTCGGCGAGAATTTTGGCATTAAGCATTCTTTTTGGTCCTATTTTTAGGGAAGGTCATGCCAAATTTTTGTCTGGTTCTAAAATATCGTTTTGCTCTACCCCGCAGGTGACCATGGTCCGCACGATGACCGAAGGCATCGTGAATAGGTTTTTGAGGTCCGCGAAGGCCGAGATGCTTCAAAAGAATGAGACGGAGATAAGATGTCCGTGTCGAAGATGCAAGCTGAAGAGCCTTATTGCGGACTTGGATTCCGGGCAGGTGCGGGACCACCTGCTCTTGCGTGGTTTCATGGATGGCTATCGGTGGCAAGGTGATGAAGATGACTACGAAGTCGTCCATGGGGGCCGGGCAAGAAATGAGGAAGGGCAGCAAGACAACCACCGCGGCTCGGGCGGGCGAGAAGACGAAGAATCCCCAGGAGATGACCACGACGGTGATGCTATACACAGTCATCATGTAGAAGATGCAGGACATGATGATGAGGAAGATGCCGGAGCAGACGACGGGCATGATCATGAAGATGATGATGCGGCGGAGCGACGACGCTGGACCATCGATGGGCTGGGTGCAGGACCCTCATATTCAAGAGCTGCTTCTCAAGCGGGACGGATAACGCCAGAGCTGCCGCCCGAGAGAAAGCCAAGATGGATCAACTTGAGTTAGACGAGGTTACTCCATTGTATGAAGGATGCAGGCCGAGGATACCGCTTTGAAAGTAACGCTCATGGCTCGGAGATGAAGGTAAAACACAAAATGACCGGCGCGTGCTTCGACGAGAACATGTCATTCAGCACGAACGTCTTCCCAAGGGGAACAAGTGCCCGACCAGTTTGGAGGAGGCGAAGAAAATCGTGTGTCCTCTCGATTTACCGCGTGAAATACCATGTGTGCATGAACAATTGCATCATTTATCGGGACGAGCACGCGGAGTCTACCATATGTCCGGTGTCGGCGTCACTCGATACAAGAAGAGGAAGAAAGCTCCTCGAAAAGTGGTGTGGTACTTTCCGATCACCTCGTCTGCAGCGGTATTTCGCGGACCCTAAGGTAGCAAAGCTCCTGCGTTAGCACGCGGATAGGGAGGAGAAGAAGCGAAAGATGACGCAAATGATCCGGAGATAGATAAAAAGACAAGATGCTGAGTCACCCTAAGGATGCGAGCCAGTGGCAAGCGTTGAACCGAAGACTCAGAATTTGGGAACGATCCATGGAACATCGTCTGGGCGCGAGCACCGATGGAGTCAATCCGTTTGGCAGCGAGAGAAGCACACATAGCACATGGCCTGTGTTTGTGTGGATGTACAACCTTCCCCTGGTTGTGCATGAAGAGGAAGTACATTCACATGAGTATGCTAATTGAAGGGCGAAACAACCAGGGACGACATCAATCTGTATCAGGGCTGCTGAAAGAGGAGCTTGACACGCTGTGGAAAACGCCAGCCAATCGTGGGGCGCCGCAGAGAAAGAATATTTCCCTATGAGAGCCGCACTGCTCACACGGTGCACGACTATCTCGATTCACGGATATCTCGCGGGGCAGGTAGTCCACGGATTTTCTGGATACGTAAGGTGCATGGATGACACAACGACGCCAGCTAGATAGAGATCCGGGTCTTGAAAACCGTGTTCATGGGACATCGAAGGTGGCTTCGCGGCGATGACCCGTGGAGGAAACGCAAGGATCTGTTCGATGGTAAAACCGAACCCAAAACGCCTGTACGAGGAGCGGCGAGAAATAGACAAGCTGTTGAAAAATTGGAAAGACTGCCCACCGCCGGAAAGAAGCAAAAGGCGCCAGAGCCGGAAAGAAGCGAAAAGCGCCAGAGCCGCTGCTGAAGGTATGGAAAACGAGGTCTGTTTTCTGGGACTTGCCGTACTGGAAGATCCACCGTGTGCCTCACAGCCTTGATGTCATGCATATCATGAAGAGCGTGTGCGAGAGTCTGCTTGGTACCCTGCTCAACATGCCGAGAGGACCAAAGATGGGCGAAAGCAAGGGCAGACTTGAAATCAATGGGCATCAGGCAGGAGCTTCACGCTAATGATGATGATGATGATGATGATGATGATGATGATGAGGCGAAGCAGGACACAGAAAGTCGTCGCAAAGGCCAAAAGGCCAAGAAGACCAGAAATGACTACCCTCCCGCGCTTCACTCTAAGTCGGGAGGAGATCGAGCAGTTTTCACCTGCCTCGTAGGAGTAAAACTTCCTTACTGTTTCTGTGGGAAGATAAGCGATACCTAGACCCAGCGAAGAAGAAGTTCAGCGGGATGAAGTCTCACGACTGTCACGTGCTGATGACGCAGATACTTCCAGTTGCAATCCGTGGGATCATGGACACGCACGTCCGTGAAACGCTATTTGGCCTATGCAACTTCTTCGACGTCATCTCTCGGAAGTCGATTGGCGTGAGGCAACTCAGAAGGCTACAGGAAGAGATCGTGGTGATACTATGCGAGCTTGAGATGTACTTCCCGCCCGCATTCTTCGACGTTATGGTGCATCTGCTGGTCCATATAGTGGAGGATATCATCCAACTCGGGATGACGTTCCTGCACAGCATGATGCCGTTCGAAAGGATGAATGGTGTTATCAAAGGATACGTTCGCAACATGTCAGGTCCAGAAGGAAGCATAGCCAGGGGCTTTCTGACCGAAGAGTGCATCTCCTACTGCACGAATTATCTAGGCATCGAGAACCCCGTTGGTCTGCCCGTCAACAGGCACCTCGGCAGGCTCGCTGGATGGGGTTACCGTGAGGGTCTCCGCGAAATGCATGTCGACTTCGAGGGTCGACTCGCCGACTTTGAAAGAGCAAACCTAGTCGCGCTACAACACATAGACGTGGTCGATCCTTGGGTGGTAGAGCACAAAACCTTTATTAAGAAGACGTACAATGACCGAGGCCAACAGAGGACGGACGGAGATATACTCAAAGAGCACAACTCATGTTTCACGCGTTGGTTCAAGCAGAAGCTTCTGCCGTACCCTTTACATGAGGATTCTTCCGCGGAAGAACAACTCATATTCGCCTTGTCACAGGGCGCCGAGCACAACCTGATGACCTATGAGGCGTACGATATCAACGGCTACACATTCTACACCGAGGCCAAGGACATGAAGAGCGATGGTTATCAGAACTCCGGGGTAACGATGGAATCCTACACCGGTAACGACAAGGACATATACTACGGAAGGATCGAGGAGATCTGGGAGCTGAGCTACGCTGGAGAGAAGGTCCCGATGTTCCGTGTCAGATGGGCCAAGAACGTCATAAAAGAAGACCGGTATTTCACCACCATGGTTATACCCGAAGCCAAATCCAAGACCATGGCATAAGCGTCACCGCGAAAAATGAGCCATGGTACTGGCTTCCCAAGTGGACCAATGCTTCTTCATTACCGACCCGCCAAAGCCCAGTCGTGTTGTCGTGAGGAGAGGCAAAGGAAGATCATCGGAATGGATGGAGTAGCCAATGATCAAGACTTCGACAAGTCTGGCGACCGAGGATCGAACATGGCGACGATGATGAAGTAGCAGCATACACCACAAGAAGAAGCAGGACCACCCTACCTAAAGGGCGTCCGTTCCATAGAAGAACTCCATTTGCGAAAAAGAAGGGCAAGAAGATTGTGAAGAGATAGCTAGCTAAGATCGATTGTATTTAAATCGTAGACTTCATTTCTCGATTGTATTTCATGGGAACTTTTTGAACTATCATGAATATTTTTTAATTTCATGGACACTCGATCTCGATCCCCTCCATCTCGATCGCTATCCCACCTCGCCAGATCCGGTCCACCGGCCGCCGCCGACCGCCCGCACCCTCGATTCCCCTACTCAACCGCCGCCGACCCCCACACCTCCCTACTCAACCGCCGCCAACCCCTCGCACCCTCCCTACTCAACCGCCGCCGCCGACCCCCGCACCCCTCACCCTCCCGCTCACTCACGGCGTTCTTGTTTGATGATATTTTTAAGAAAAATATTACTGTCTTATAAAAAATATTACTGTTATGATTTAAACAAGTTTGAACATATTTAAACACAAGTAAGTATCAAACAACATTTTTAATGCATTAAAAAAATTTGTGGAGCCTGGGAATCGAACCCAGGACCTCCTGGTGTGAGAACTGGCTGCTGACCAGTCGAGCTAGTAGAGGGAACTTGATGTGGATCAGGTTAGGTGGGGGATAACCTGTTGGCTCGAGCAGAAATAAAAAAAATACTAATGGCGCACCAGGGTGAGGTGCGCCATTAGTATGGATGTACTTATGGTGCACCGAGGTGTGGTGCGCCATTAGTATTGTGCCGCCCCCCATCCATACTTCCTCCCGGCCCACACCTATCCCTCTCCCTTGCCCTCGCCTCGATCCCTTCCCTCTCCTCTCTCCGACGCTGCTGCCCGCCGCCTCGGCCGCCCACCGCCTCGCCGCCCACCGCCTTGCACCTGCGCCCATCGCCGGCGCCCCATCGTCCCTGTCGCCCGTCTCCAACCACCGCCGCCTGAGGCCCTCGTCGCCGGCGGCCCGGACGCCGCCCCGTCCACACCACCGTCGCCGGAGCACCACCACCACCCGGACCTCGTCGCCTCCTCCCTGCGTCGTCGTGCGTCCCCGACATCCTCCCCGCGCCCCACTGCCCCTGTGAGCTCCCCTCTCCCCTCCTCCTGCCCCGTGAGCATTGTTTTGTCAAGCCTTTGAACTGTTGTGCCATGGTGATTTGTGAATAAAGAAAAAAGTTCAGAATAACTCAAGTTAGCATTTTGGTGTTATTTCTGTTCTTCAGTGACGGTTGGTGCTCCGATTTTTTGCTATATGCAGTCAATTTGTCCACATATTAAGATCAGAGATAATGTGCCATGGTGTTTTGTGTATAACTGAAATTCAGAATGAACTCAATCTACCATGTGAGTGCCTGCGATACACTCAGTTTGCAGTTTCTCAAATACTGAATGTTTAGTCCCTTGAGACTCCAGATTTTGGCTCAACTTGCAGTTTTCTGAACTCTACTTCAGAATGTTATAGTTATACCTGTGATGCTTTTTCTTTCTGAATGGCATGTGCAATTTCTGCAAGGGAAGATCCTAGAACACACGAAACTTTGTTCTATCTTAAACAAAGAAACTATACACTAGATAAAATGGTTAGTATCTGAAGGGTTAAGCTTATTTTTGGTTAATCTACTGCTTCAAGTTTGCTTCATCAAATGATGCCTTTTTTGGCCATTTTAATATTTATTGAAATGGTTAGTATCTGGTACTTTAATCTTCCACAGTTCACCAAGAATCACTAGGAGTACTGTGCAATACACCACAAATAAAATAAATAAATAACTATGCAACAATAGAAGGCTGCGTGCATCAATCGATATTAAGTTCGGGGGTACTATCAGTTTAGTTTATACAGGGGCTGTGCTGCTGTATTATGCCTATAAAAACACTTGTTTGGTCAATTAAACAGGGCATTGAAAATTGACAGGGCATTTTTGTTTTCTGTTGAACCTAAGCAATTTCATACGCTTGACAAAGTTGATGCTTTATTCTTTTGCTCTGCTCTGCTCTTGCTCTACATGTGCTTCTCAGTTTGCTAGCTATATCCCTAGGTTCTTGATTGGCTTCACTAGTTGATTGGTTGTTTGCATTGTCTGTTTGTGCTACTTTCCCCCGAGCACCCATGATCTATAGTTCTTGTTACAGACAGAGAGTTGGTCCACTAGTTATGTAGTTTTTAGGAAAATGCTAGTAACTTGTGCTTTCATATCCTAGTTATGTAGTTTTTAGGCAAATGCTAGTAACTTGTGCTTTCATATCTCTGTATTGGTTCAGTTGGTGTTTCCTTTATTTTGTCAGTGTTAGATCATCTAACTGAATTTGTGTGTACAAGCCATGCAGTGCAGATGTATTTTAGTGTAAGCTCAGCAATTTTCAGTGTAGCCCTGATGCTTCTTATATGTAATTACAGTATAAAACTTCCCCTAATAACATTGTAAATTTTCCTATAATTATAGTGTAACCCTCATGCTTTCCATAATTTTTGTTACACTGAAAATAAGGCAATTAACTAGCTACTTACTTTTTATGCCCATTGGCATTTGACTTTGTATGGAACCTGAAGCTGTATACCAACTTATCAGATTTATTGTGCTTCTTTGCCACATTTACAGCTACCATGTTGTTTTGATACAGAAACAGTTTGGTAGCTGTCCGTGAACAATGTGGTAGCTGGTACAGTTACCAAGTCTTTTTTTTAATTGAACCAAACTGGTGCAGTTACCAGGTCAGATGATGCTTAGACTAGGAAGATTGCTGCTAGATGTTAATTTGCTGGTACTAGCTACAATTTGGCACTGAAAAGCAAAAGCAAAAGCCCTTGAGTTTGCTGATATATATTTTTCCATGATGTGATGGAGGCCTTTTTTGCCTTGTCCACCCGAGAGGCCCTTGAGTTTGCTGGAATGTCGATTAACTTCCGTTCCGGCAAATTCGGGTACTCCATATGTCCTATTTTCAGCAAAGGTCATGCTGAATTTTTCCGTGAATTTTAGCATTACTTTGCTAAAAATAGGACATATGGGGTACTTGTGACTAATGCATGGGCCGGGGTATCTTAGTAGTTAATTAAGTAGGATCAAGTGCCCCGGCGTACTTGTGACTAATGCATGGCTTTTAGGGTGCCTCGGTGTCGATAAAAACCGAAATGATGAAAGCTTAGGCTTTTAGGGTGCCTCGGCGTTGAAAAACCCTCAATGATAAAAGCTTAGATTTTAGGATGCCTCGGTGTCGACAAACCCTAAATGATGAGACCATGATCTTGTTCCTTGACAATAACCAACTTTTTAACCAAACTTTGTTTCTATTTAGAGAGAAACATGGCCCTAACGATGAGGCCGGGGTTGAGGCGGCAAGGCATTCAGGAGCTGTCCCAGGAGATGGAGGAACAACCTCACTTGTATGAGGACGCCGCCTTTCCCACCGATCCTGAGACCACTGATGGTACCACCGAGGATGACCCCACTGATGGTGCCGCCGAGGATGCCACCATCGATGATGGCGGCGCCGCGCACGATGGCAGCCAATGAAGAGGCAGCGGAAGGACGGCGCCCGACCGTGCTCCGCACCCTCAAGGAGGAAGTTCTTGAAGTGGACTTGACGGGAATCCAGCGGCGCCCGAGCGAATAGTCAAGGGGTACTCGCTTCAGCTTGGGTGCATTCTCCGGAGCACCGTCTCGATCAACACCGAGAACCTGAGGCATCCTGACCGAGGGAATTTGCGCAACCTCCTCTTCACGAAGCTGCACGAACGATACAAGTTCACCGCTGCTTTTGAAAACACAAGCCTCAAAGGGAATAAAGTGAACAATGCTGCCCTCACGAAGATGAGCAAGGCCATGTCTACTTGGAAAAGCAATGTGAAGAGAATGATCGAGAAAGGTGAGAGTTATGAGAAGATCAAGGAGAAAAATCCTTCGATCACCGAAGATGACTACAACGACTTCAAGATCAATTGCTCGAGCACCGCAAACTCCCAATCAAGTCGAGTGGGGAAAGAAATGCGGAGCTGAACTTAGGGAACACACACTCGGTCCCGGCGGTTCTGAGTGGCGGAGCCTATATGGGACAAGGAGGGCGCGAGCGTGCCGAGCAAGGCCTACCGCCCTCTTGATAAATCGGTGACAAGCAGACCAGGAACTTTGTCGGGGCCTGGTACAAGAAGGACCGAAAACAAAGGAGCTTACCACGGATCCGAAGACCAGGGCGCTTGAGGTTGTTACAGTAAGAATACCACCCGGGGTAATTAGCTCCATATGGTTGCATTCTAATTAATGAAGCCAAATTTCTAAATGGTTCACATTCCTTCCGCAGCGATCGAAAGCAGATGGCGAGGGTCGACTAAGAGCAACCCTTGGGACACCACTCTAAATAGGGCGTTGAATGTAATGAAGAACAAGGATAAGCTCGATGGCCGACGTCGGCTGGTGTGTGGCCGTCAAAGGCTTGTCCACAAAATGGGGTCATACTATACCGCTGGTGTGCGGAAGGAGAAAAGACCAACTCGGAAAGCCAGGTAGCGCGAGGTTCAAGAACTCAAGGCACAGGTGGCGCGGATTCGGAGATTGTCCAAGAGCAAGTGCAACAACAACTCGGGCGACGATCACCGCCATTGTGCCTACCTTGATCCGGGGGTTGAGTCGTGGATTGCGGGCGCCAACAGGCCACCCGATTCCTAGCTTCACGGCCAGCAACTCGCGAGAATGCGATGGCGGGAGCCATTGGTGTCTCCGGCGGAGGCGGCATTGGTGTCTCCGACGCCGGCACGGGAGCTTAATGCACCCGGGTGTACGCCGGCCGGCACCTCTGCGGCAAGCGGCCCCTCCGTCAACTGCACGCCCGCCGTTGGCGGTGCCTCGACATTAGCCGAGCTCGAAGCCATCATCACGGTAACTAATTAAGCCTCTCTCGGTCGAGGACTTCATCTCCTTGCCTTTGACTGGGCATCCCTGACGCCCTACATGTTTTCGCAGGGCGCCGCCGACGTTCCGTGCACTCTCCTGCACTTCGTGAACAATGAGTTGGTCGATGTCACCAAGGGAAAAATCGTTCAACCGGGCAACCTTGTTCCACGGTACCCGATGCCACCCAACTTGTTTAGGGTTGAACTGGTTGGTGCTGCCAGGCTGCGACGAGTTGTTACCTCCGATTCAACCCGTCGGGGCCGGCGATGATGACGTGATGACCCTCGGCGCTGCTGAGCTGGCCCTGCTTTGGCGAAGAGCGATTCGTTTGGGGCGGGGACACCACCCCAAAGACAACACCGCCCGATCGTGCCGTCGCCAAGTCGGCCCCATGGCAAGACCGCCGCAACGGTGCCGGACATCCCTATGCCACTGGATCCAAACATGCATATGGCACAGGATCAGAACGACGACGACGACGATACATTTGCCAACGTCGATCAGTACTTTGCCGATCATGGGTACGGTGGCGACTTCATGGGGCCTCCTTCTCAAGAACCCAACCCAACAAAAGACGTGCGCGATCTAGCTGGTACCGCGGAGAAGCCAAGTTGCAACAGGCGTCGTCTGCCGTTCAGCTCTCAGGAGACGCCTCCAGCTGCCGACTTCACCGAGCCTCAGATAGGCGAGGTGCGAAATATTATCAGCCCCAACACACTCAACAAGGCGGTCTGTGAGCAGAACTCGGTCCCATTACAGGAGAAGAAGAAGGCACGCAAAAGAAAGACTAACAAGGGTGCGGGCCAGCCGCACCGAGTGCGATCCGTGCTCGGGGCGGGCCACCTTCACCGAGGATATCTCGAGGAGGTGCATGTGGCGGGTAGGCGATGCTACCGACAAATATGCTCAATGCTGCAACCGGTGCTATCGCGGAGTCTGCATGACAGTGTTCTTTCTTTGGAGAAGCGGCGTCTCACGAGAAGGATGTGGCATACCGGTTTTCGTGGCCAAGGTGCGGAGGGCAAGGGCTTTGTGGATAACTCCATCGGGCGTCGATCGTCCTGCGGTTTGATGACATCCACGCTATGTTAAACCTTCATCCGCTGCACTACACCTTCGTTCGGCTATTTTCGCTGAGTATGGAGATGCGGATCATTCGCGACAAGACCCGAACATCGTGATAGTCGACCCCTTCTACATGCGTGCCAAGATCTTGGGCAGCGCTGGGGACCGCAAGTCGCGAGTTCTTACCTCGAAGGCGTCATTCGGCAAACCAAGATAAGGATAACTTCCTCGTGGCTTACTTTCCGAGTAAGTCCTCCCTCAACCGCCCGTAACATATGAATTCTTAGATTTCGATCATTTTCTTTTAACATTCCGTGTTTTCTGCAGTGACACATTGCACGCTCATCCTCCTCGCCCCAAATATTCCATGGCCACGTATTTCGACCCGACCGTCGATCGAGCGTAGACTACACAAATGTCAAGAAGGTTCTTGATGATGTTCTCCCGGCTATGCCCAATCTGGAGGCACCTTCACCAGGCCTATTCGTAAGCACGGCAAGCACGTGTTCTCCCACAATCTGACGTTCTGCTGCGTCAAGCAACCGCTGGCGGTCGAAGGGTGCCTACTCGCCATCCATCACATGCGAGGCGATCGTGCGGGACCATCATCAACTTCTGCTACCGAGTAAACTCAAAGATTGGGCGCGGCGTGTCGGCAATCCAGGACGCGGACATCAGACAAGAATTCTTTCGCATCCAGTCGGAGTTTGCGGAAATCATCCATCAAGATGTCCTTCGTACCTCGGGGAAGTTCTACCTCAGAAATCAACCGTCCAACAGTGACATCGACACAATGCTACAAATGCAGGCTGACGACGCCCGTTCTTTCATGACTCCCACGATAGACGGTGGCTTCATCCACGCTCCGGTCCCTTGAGTCGAGTCGAAAGCAATGATGCTGTGTCTAGTTATGAAAGGCTCATGTTGTAATTAAACTTTAATGAACTTGTAGTATGTCTCTTTGGTTTCGAGAGTCGTTCAACTTAGATGTAATCGATGCTATTAATGTCTTGCTTTTCTCTTCCGATCGTTCTGTTGCATACTTATATATTGCTTATGTATTGTCTGTGAATTGGTACTAATGTTTCGTTTGGCTAGTGCATAGCGATGCCGTCGTATGTTGTGTACAAGGGTAAGGTTCCCGGAGTCTACGACGGCTGGGAGGAGTGTCGGAGACAGGTTCACCGATTCAGCGGTAACAGTTACAAAGGGTACACCACTAGGGCGAGGCGAATCTAGATCGCCCGCTATCTAGCGGGAGAGGAGGGCGTTGGAGGAACCGGATGAAGGCGAGTTTCATCGTGATGATGCTCATCGTGTTGACCGCAGCTCTCTTCTATGTGATGGTAGTTTAGATGATCGATATCGACTTGTAATGTGAAGACAAACTCGCTACTCGCGGTCTCGAGACTTGTAGTATAATGTTCTATCTTTGTTCGGTCTTTTCAATTCGGAAACTAATATGATGAATTGTATTCAGAGACTAATATGATGAATTGTATTCAGAGACTAATCTTCTATTGTATTCGATGAATCTGTTGTTGTTGTGTGCTGTCTATATTTTGTCCAATTATACATTTTGTAACCTGTGCAAAAAACAGAAAATAAAAATAAAAATAAAAAAACCTAATATTCATACTAATGGCGCATCACATCACAGTGCGCCATTAGTATGCCGAAGTTACTAATGGCGCATCATTAAACAGTGCGACATTAGTATGCCGAAGTTACTAATGGCGCATCTTGCCGTTGTGCGCCATTAGTATGCCAAAGCACCTGGGTATACATGGCCCCCTGGGAGGCATACTAATGGCGCACTGTTGTATATATACTAATGGCGCATCCAGTGATGCGCCATTAGTACACCAGATACTAATGGCGCACAGTGGTGCGCCATTAGTAAAATATACTAATGGCGTGGCACTAATGGCGCACCACTAATGCGCCATTAATGGCCAAATTAGGTGCGCCATTAGTAGGCCTTTTCCTAGTAGTGCGAACTAGACGCGGAGATAGAAGAGGAGGAGGCCAGAGCGGAGGCGTCGGAGGAGCCAGAGGGGCAGCAGCCGCCCATGCTGCCGGAGCCGGGCACAGAGATCGTCGGCATCTCCGACGATGAGTAGCTAGGTGATCGACGTAGTACGTAAGTTTATTTCGTTTGCATGTCCTAGTATGGATGTAAGAATCTAATATGAGATGTCCGGATGCAACTACTGAAATTTGAGGCGTTCCCCGCCATTGCCTGCGGACGCGCCTGAGCATGTCATTGGATGTTTGAGGGGCCATATTCGACATATCCGGCTGTATATGCTCTAATGTTTCACATGTCATTTTTAGTTATCCAATATCAACAGTAGCTCAGCCAAAATCACGCAAGAAATGAAGAGGCACGACCCCTGACTCCTCTAGGGAAAAGCAATCAAAATGCATTCTAGCTTTCCGGTCCACCCCCACCCAAGTTGCCTCGCGGAATTTAAAAGTGCGACGGACCGGCGTACCTCGCCAACGTGATGGGTCCTTAGTTTCTACTGCCTCCTTCCTAGTTTATTGGTCCCATTTATAATTTATGTTAAATTTTGATTAAATATGCAATGATATAATTTTTGTTGACATGCATGAATATTTTATTAGTCAAATTTATGATCAAAATTTGCCACATAATACAATGATGACCAATAAACGGAGGTAGTAGGATAGGTCAATAGTGTTTCCTAGACAATGCCAAGTTTTGATAGTACTCCCTCTGTTTCAGTTTACAAGTCCAACGCGTATACCTAGGTTGTCAATTTTATCACCCTAATATAAACTATATAACATAAAAATTATACCTTTTGAAAATAGAACATCTGAAGTTTATATTGATATATTTTTTGTAATATATGACTTGCATTAGGTTGGTCAAATTGACAACGTAGGGGTACGCGCGCGCCCTATAAACTGAGAGAGAGGGAGTACTTTTCATCTAGTTGAGGCATGGGGTAGGTAAACAATTGCGGTCTTGCGGATGTAGGGGTGGTACTATAGTGCATTCAAATCACCAAAGTGAATTCCATATTGACACATAGAAATTACATGTGCAGGTCTTCTTTAGAGTGGCACATTGCATATGCGGCTAGTTTGGATTTTGGAATGACCGACAATGCGGAAATGGTGAATTGGTATGGGTGATAATTGCAGCAGCACTTGTCAATTTGCTATTATTGCACATCTGCACGTTGATAATATTGTGAATTAAAAGGGGACCGCAACATAAATCCTTGAAAATTGTGGCTGTTGTAATATCCCTATCACGGATTAACCTAAAATAGTGGCTGTTGTAATGACAGTGATATGGTGTTGTCCCATTTGAATTCACATCTCTTACCCTTCCCATCCCTATCATATCACACTTGAAAATGAAAGCACGTGGCAACTCCCAACCATACGGTACAGTCAGGGGGGCAATACCGTTGCAGTGTGCATGTCACCGACTCTCCTCTCCCCCTGTCTCACTCCATCAAGTTGGGCTGTCACACATGTGGTACTGCCGTGGAATGAAAGCACCAAAATGGATTCTGTCATGGATGTTTGGTTTTCCATTTCACAAGGAGCTTTTGTTGTCACTAATTTAACGGTCTGTGGGAATTTTAGAATACTATATATATAGATCCTGCTGCCATACCCCATATGTGCTCTAGTAGTTCACATCCATCAGCCATGGGTTCTCTGCTGACGGGAGGTGTGGTAGTTTCTCGTGAAGCGGCTGATCTTCCAAGTAGCGCTGGCTGGCGAGCAGCTATCATGGGAATAGGAACAGCCGTTCCCCCCGATGTGTATCACCAAAGCTCTTACTCCGATTACTATTTTGAGATAAGCAAGAGTAATCACATGGTGGACCTGAAGGCCAGGTTCACAAAAATATGTAAGTTTAAGCTCATACTTGTATTCAGTAAATTAATTACATGTGTGTTGGTCGATAATATTTGCAAGTTCATTTTCTCATGCATATTCAAGCGCGTGATGTGGGATTCGGGGTTAGCAGATGGATGGGACATAATCTGTTGAGTAAATCTAATACACGGAAATAGTGGCTAAATGAAAATTCTGCTAAGTTGTAAGCAAGACCAGATCAAGCTGATCACAATTGGAGTATTATAGATAATATCATGTATGTCAGCTAGGCATTATTTCTAAGGTGACACGCAACTAAATGATTAAAAAGAGGATTGATTATCATGATATGATATAGTATCATATTGAATGTTGTATTAGTACATGTAATGCATGGTGATGCATAATTAAGATCGCTGTGATGAAAACATATGATACGATGCAATGTGTTGATTGTACTGATAACAACCGAAAACCAAAAAAAAAATCCAAATGACATCAATGATGCCACCACGTGCAGATCACAATAGCAGCGTTGATCATGTTTTTATACATGGACCACAAGAGATACAAACAGATAATGACACGTTCACACATAACCCGATAGCTTTGACAACACTATACGAACAGATAACGGCGGTGGGTTAACAGTAGTTGGTCCATAACCTGAGAGCCCGAGTGAAAAACCTAATGTTGCATGCATGCAGGTGAGAAGTCGATGATCCAGAAGCGACACATGCACCTGTCGGACAAAATTCTGAGGAGCAACCCTTCCATCGCCGCATACGACTCTCCATCTCTCAACATTCGCCAAGGTCTCTCGGATGCCATCATACCAGAGCTCGGGGTGGACGCTGCAAGGAAGGCCATTGATGACTGGGGCCGGCCATCGTCCGACATCACCCACCTGGTCTTCTGCACGACAGCGAGTGGGTGCATGCCCGGCGCCGACTTCGAGGCGTTGAAGCTGCTCGGGCTTCCGCTCTCCACCAAACGCTTCATGCTGTACCAGGTCGGCTGCCACGGGGGCGGCATATCCTTGCGTCTGGCCAAGGATCTCGCTGAAAACAACCCTAGTGCGAGGGTGCTGGTGGTGTGCTCGGAGGTGATGGATATGGGCCTCCGGGGCCCCTCGGAGTCCCACATCGGGAACCTCGTCGGGCAGGCCATCTTCGGGGATGCCGCAGGCGCCGTCATTGTGGGAGCTGGACCCGTCGGCGACGAGCGGGCTATGTTCGAGATGGTCTCGGCATCTCAGGACGTCATCCCGGCGACGGAAGGGATGGTGGTGTCGAAGCTGTACGAGCAAGGGATTGTGTTCACACTGCACCGGGACGTGGCGCATCACGTTTCAACTAACATAGGCGGGCTCGCCAGGGCGGCACTGGAACAGGCGGGCCTCGCCGGCAAGGATTGGAATGAAGAAGTGTTCTGGCTGATGCACCCCGGCGGAAGGTAAATACTGGATCGGGTGGAGAGTAGCCTCGGGCTGAGGAAGGAGAAGATAGCGGCCTCGAGGGAGGTGATGGCGCAGCATGGCAACACACTCAGCTCGTGTGTGATCCTCGCCATGGAGGAGATGAGGCGGACGTCCGAGAAGCGCGGGCTGCCCACGGCCGGAGAAGGGCTCGAGTGGGGGCTGCTCTTCGGCTTTGGCCCTGGCCTCACCGTCGAGACCATTCTCCTTCGCGCGCCGAAGCGCAACCAAGCCCAAGTTCCCTGATACGTAATGCGAAGTCAACTGCATGCAGCCTTGTCGTTCGCTTTGTGTTTTGATGTCTGGCCATCGGGCTTGTGTGTGAACGTGCTATGCACGTTGAAAATAACATTCCACAACAGGTCGTGGGATGGCGCGATCTTGGTGGATTTCAGAAATAAAAGTGCATGTAAACCTGCATTTGTACAAGGGTCTTGATAATTATTTCTCAGTGGATGCCTATGCACCGTTGGTTACTTAGCAATTTGCAGCTCTTGGTTGCAGCTCTTGGCAAAACCGATGTGTGCTTGATGGGCTTCCTCCCATCTTGGCAAAACCGGTGGACTCATGTCCGACGGCACCCTCTGACATCTGCAAGGTCCATCGCCCACGTCTGCAGCTCCGTCATAGTGCATTTTTCTGCGCCTCCGGCTTTGTGCGGTTTCATCATCTACGACGACCACATCATCGACCACGACTACCTCGACCACAGCTACATCATGATCGGTTACATCGACATCGACACACACGACCATGTCTACAGCAACACATGGACGACAACTCCAGTCAACAGCGTACGCTTCGTCACCAGCATCCACGCCACTCCCGCTGTGACTGCGGGAGGGAATAGAGGAGAGACAAGGGAGGCACCAGAAAGGGAGGAGTCACCACCCTAGGTGTCGACCCATTAGAGACGTAGAGATCATGGCGCAGCGGAGAAGACGACGGAGGCGCAAGACTTCAAATTCAGTCATAATCATCTGCTTCACTCCCGCTACGACTGAGGGGGAATGTTAGAAGTATAAACGTAGAGATAAGGAGAGATAGAGATAAACTTAGTTTAAAGTTTAAGGTTTTGGATACCAGTCGAAATTTCAAGATTTTCCATGGTTACTGCATATTTCCGTGCCCCTCGATAAATCCTCAGCAGAAATACCATTTTTTGAAATTTTTGAATTTAAACGCTCCATTTGTAGTAAAGTGCGTAGGATCTAACTAATGCCATGAGAGTTGATTCTGACGTGTTCGTAGCAACCTAGTTCCTATTTTGACAGGTATCTGGTTCGAATGTTCGTTCATTCATTTATTTGAATTCAAAATTCAACTATAAGATTCGTTCGGAATACTCTCGGTATTTCTCGATATTTCCCGGTAACCGTGGTAACCACGTTTACCAACACATAATATCTTGCGTTGTACTCCAAACCTATACCCCTTGTACTTCTATATACACGGATATACCCCATATGAAGGTAGGTTCAATACAACACAACACAAATATTCAATCTTGTCATAATTTCTACAAAGAACACTTTGCTCCCGAAGCAGAGGAACAGCATGGAGGCCGGAGGCTGTGAGTCGAGGCATCGCAAGCGGTCACGCGGCTGCTCACCGGCACCGGGCCGCGTCAAGGCCAACACTGGCCCGATTGGGTACACGGCAGGGGCACGGACACCCCGTGTGCACCTGCCATCGGCAATAGCAGCAATAACACCCGACTCTAGCTCGGCCACCGTGTTGACGATGATGAAAATACTTTGTGGACAAGTTAAAGTCCATTTACACCCGAGACATCGAACCATATATGTACAAACAAAAAACAAAGTATTTTCATCGGAGTATTCGACGGAGTAAATGGACTTTAACTTGTCCACAAACAAAACAAATATACAAAACACATTGTGTAGTCTGTGCTGTCGAACAGGAGTCCAGCAAAACGGTTGCGATCGATCCAGCGCCCTGTCACGTACGCAACGTGCGCCGGCCGCGGCCGCCGGTCCTACCCTCGACTCGATTAGCATGCAGCAGCTCGTCGGCGTCCGATCGGCGACGCACGTATCGAACCAACCAGCCAGCCAGCTACGGGCCGGCCGCCGGCAGCCGGAGGGCGCGGGAGTGCAGCCTCCGGAGGGTGTCGCCGAACCTGCCCAGGTCGAGGCTCACGTTCTGGCCGCCGAGGTACACGCGCGCGGTGAGGTCCCACCCGCGCTCGCGCGTCGCCGCCTCCGGGTCGCGCAGCACCACGTCGTCCGCCGGGTATTTCCGGACCAGCGAGCTCTCGTTCGCCGCCGCGTCGTACTGCTCGTAGTGCATCTCCATCATGGCCGTCGCCTTCTCGTAGCACCTGCAGCCCTCCCCTCCCCAACACCTCTCCTCCTCCGTTGTGTGCTCGGCGAAGCCCTGTCGGAGTACTGCTTCTCCACCATCATCACGCCGTCGTGCTGCCGGTGGAGCTGTCTTCCTCAACCTCTCCTTCCTCCTTGCTGGATCAAGACGGAGGAGACGTCACCCGTACCGTACGTGTGTTGAACGCGGAGGTGCTGTCCGTTCAGCACTTGGTCATCGGTGATCCGAGTACGACTCCATCATCACCATCCCCTTGAACGCTTCCGCACTCGATCTACAAGTGGTATGTAGATGCAAACTCACTCCCTTGACTCGTTGCTTAGATGAACTCATAGATGGATCTTGGTGAAACCGTTGGAAAAAATTTAATTTTCTGCAACGTTCCCCAACAGTGGCATCATGAGCTAGGTCTATGCGTAGTTCTCACTAGTAGAAAAAGGGGCTATCGTTGAGGCCTGTTTTGCCCATTAGTCCCGGTTCAATCCAGAACCGGGACTAATGTGAGCATTTATCCCGGTTCGTGAGCCCAGGGGGCCGGCCGGGCCACGTGGGCCATTGGTCCCGGTTCGTCCGGACCTTTTGGTCCCGGTTGGTGGGACGAACCGGGACCAATGGTCCTGGCTCCTGGCCCACCACTATTGGTCCCGGTTGGTGGCATGAACCGGGACCAAAGGCTTCCCTTTAGTCCCGGCTCATGCCACCAACCGGGACTAATGGTGCTGCCTATATATAGCCCCTCGCGCAAGAGCAGAGCACACTGCTCTGTTTTTTCTGGCCGAGGGGGAGGGGGCTTGGTGGTGCTCTAGCTCACCTCCTATGCACACAAGGTGTTCGATGGAATGCCCGAGCCACACTACTTAAGCTTTCTCCTCTCCAAGCTCGACCTCTAACCTCCATTTTCCTCAATATTTGTCTAGGTTTAGCGGTCCGTCACGCCCCGTCCCCGTCTTCACCGCCGTCGATCACCCGCGCCGATCTCATCGCCAGCACCACCGTGGTGAGCCTCTTGTTCTTATCTTCTTTCTGAAAGGAAAAATATTCTTACTTGTATTATTTTCTTACTTTTATTATTGCATCTTATATAGTGCGATGGTTTTGGTATCCGCCCCCGTCGGCCCTCGTCCTGTCTATGATTCGGATGTGGTATATATTATCTTTTCATAACTATTGGTTCATTTATTGTTTATGAAAATTAAGCCGACCAACGTGACATAGATTTTATTTATCTAGGAGGTTGTTGAACCGGAAATTCCAACCGACCCTATTGTCGAGAGGTTAAATTTAGTTGAAGAAGAAAACAATTTCTTGAAGGAAAAATAAAAAACTTGAGGAGGAGAAGATGATATTGGAGTTGCATGTTGCGGATGTAAATGATTATCACAAGATCAAGATGGATGCAATGCGCTTGAAGATGAGAAAGATTAGAAAATATGCCATTCATACCGAGGCTTGGTATCATTATGCCGTTGGATCAGTTGTTACCTTGGTTGCGATTATGATCGTATTTGTTTTCACATTGAAATGGTTTACATAGTTTCAATGTATGGTTTAATTAATTTAGATGCTCTGCAGAGCTTTATGTTGTTAGATGAGAACTATGTATGTACTTTGGTTTTTATGTGATGATGAACTTCTATTAATTTGGTCATTTAATTATCTATTCATGATGTTCTGTAATGATTTTTGACACACTTAATTATATATAATGCACGCAGATGAACCGGCAATGGATGTACGGTGACAGACACACCTCCGAGTACATTAAGGGCGTGCATGCTTTTCTCGAAGTGGCTGAGGCAAACAAGCAGAATGGTTTTATGTGTTGTCCATGCCCTATATGTGGAATCTGAAGTCTTACTCTGACCGGAAAATCCTTCACACCCACCTGCTTTACAAGGGTTTCATGCCACACTATAATGTTTGGACGAGGCACGGAGAAATAGGGGTTATGATGGAAGGCGGCGAGGAAGAAGAGTACGATGACAACTATGTGCCCCTGAATACGGTGATGCTACTGAACATCAAGTTGCACTGACGATGTGCACGATGGTGCTGCAACGGCTAAGCTGCTGAAGATCAAGATGAACCAGACGATGTGCCCCATGATGATGATCTCCGCCGGGTCATTGTCGATGCAAGGACACAATGCGAAAGTCAAAAGGAGAAGCTGAAGTTCGATCGCATGTTAGAGGATCACAAAAAAGGGTTGTACCCCAATTGCGAAGATGGCAACACAAAGCTCGGTACCGTACTCGAATTGCTGCAGTGGAAGGCAGAGAATGCTGTGCCTGATAAAGGATTTGAGAAGCTACTGAAAATAATGAAGAAGAAGCTTCCAAAGGATAACGAATTGCCCGACAGTACATACGCAGCAAAGAAGGTCGTATGCCCTCTAGGATTGGAGGTGGAGAAGATACATGCATGCCCTAATGACTGCATCCTCTACCGTGGTGCCTACAAGGATCTGAATGCATGCCCGGTATGCGGTGCATTGCGGTATAAGATCAGACGAGATGACCCTGGTGATGTTGACGGCGAGCCTCCCAGGAAGAGGGTTCCTGCGAAGGTGATGTGGTATGCTCCTATAATACCACGGTTGAAACGTCTGTTCAGAAACGGAGAGCATGCCAAGTTGATGCGATGGCACAGTGAGGACCGTAAGAAAGACGGGAAGTTGAGAGCACCCGCTGACGGGTCGCAGTGGAGAAAAATCGAGAGAAAGTACTGGGATGAGTTTGAAAAGGACCCAAGGAACGTATGGTTTGCTTTAAGCGCGGATGGCATTAATCCTTTCGGGGAGCAGAGCAGCAATCACAACACCTGGCCCGTGACTCTATGTATGTATAACCTTCCTCCTTGGATGTGTATAACCTCGTCGAATATAAAGGGAATAATAAATATGTCAGAGAAAAAGTTCCAGAACCTAAAGTCTCATGACTGCCACGTGATTATGACGCAACTGCTTCCGGTTGCATTAAGAGGGCTTCTACCGGAAAACGTCTGATTAGCCATTGTGAAGCTATGTGCATTCCTCAATGCAATATCTCAGAAGGTGATCGATCCAGAAATCGTAGCAACGCTAAGGAGTGATGTGGCGCAATGTCTTGTCAGTTTCGAGCTGGTGTTCCCACCATCCTTCTTCAATATCATGACGCACGTCCTAGTTCATCTAGTCGACGAGATTGTCATTCTGGGGCCCGTATTTCTACACAATATGTACCCCTTTGAGAGGTTCATGGGAGTCCTAAAGAAATATGTTCGTAACCGTGCTAGGCCAGAAGGAAGCATCTCCATGGGCCATCAAACAGAGGATGTCATCGGGTTTTGTGTTGACTTCATTCCTGGCCTTAATAAGATAGGTCTCCCTAAATCGCGGTATGAGGGGAGACTGACCGAAAAACACGCTTGGAAGAGACTCAATAATATGCAGGGGCGGATATTCTTGGTCTCAAGCACACTACAGTTCTACAGAACTCTACCTTGGTGACCCGTATGTCGATGAACACAAGAACAGTCTGCGCTCCAAACACCGGAGTAGTCTGACGATGGGATTACATGTGAACACATCAGGACTTTCAGCAGTTGGTTGGAAACACGTCTCGGAGGTGACAGCACTGTTTGTGATGAGTTGTACTTGTTGTCCAGGGGACCATCTTCGACTGTAATGATTTGGAAAGGATACGAGATAAATGGGAATACATTTTACACGATTGACCAAGATGAAAAGAGCACCAACCAAAACAGCGGTGTCCGCTTTGATGCAGCAACCGACAAGGGAAATGACACATATTATGGTTACATAGTAGACATATGGGAACTTGACTACGGAGTAGATTTTAAGGTCCCTTTGTTTAAGTGCAAGTGGGTCAATCTGTCAGGAGGCAGGGTACAGGTAGACCCACAGTACGGAATGACAACAGTGGATCTGAAAAATCTTGGGTACACTGACGAACCGTTCGTCCTAGCCAATGATGTGGCACAGGTTATCTATGTGAAGGACATGTCTACCAGACCGAGGAAAAGAAAAGATAAGGAAGCGAATACATCATACAATGAGCCAAAGCGCCACATAGTTCTTTCAGGAAAAAGGGACATCCTGGGAGTGGAGGGCAAGACAGACATGTCTGAAGAGTTTGAAAAGTTTCATGAAATTCCCCCCTTCAAAGTCAAGGCTGACCCAAGCATCCTGATAAATGATGAAGATTATCCATGGTTACGGCGCAATAAGCAAAGCGACACAAGCGAAGAAAAAGTGAAGACTTTCTCCATAACTATTATGATGATACCATGCCAACTTTGTAACACACGAGTATGATACCATTGTCCGTTTGTTCATGAACATGCTATGCCAACTTTTTAGAGTTCATTTGAAAACTATGAATTTGAAAACCTCGCCAACGAAGGGCGCTCACACCGTTTATAAGCCCGTCCCTCTACACCTTGTTGAGCTCACAAACTTGTGATTCACACAAATTTCAAAGAATTCAAATTTTATAAAACTAATGGCACAAACAGAAAGTTTATAATTGTTCTAAAACAAATGGCACTAACAGAAAGTTTATAATTTTGCTGACCTAAAAGCAAAAAGAATTAAAAATAAAGCAAAAACCAAAAGAAAATAAATAATGCAGGAAACAAAACAAAAAACTTGAAAAATAATAATAATAGCAACAATAAGCATTTTGTTGTAAGTAGAAACAAAATAAAATAAATAAAGCAACAAAGAAAACAAAAAAGTGTTTTTCAATTTTAAAACTAATGGCACAAACAGAAAGTTTATATTTTTCTAAAACTAAAAGCACTAACAGAAAGTTTATAATTTTGCTGACCTAAAAGCAAAAAGAATTAAAAATAAAGCAAAAACCAAAAGAAAATAAATAATGCAGAAAACAAAACAAAAAACTTGAAAAAATAAAAATAGCAACAATAAGTATTTTGTTGTAAATAGAAACAAAATAAAATAAATAAAGCAACAAAGAAAACAAAAAAGTGTTTTCAAATTTTAAAACTAATGGCACTAATAGAAAGTTTATATTTTTCTAAAACTAAAAGCAAAAAGAAATAAAATATAAAGCAAAAAAACTGCCACCTACTAGGCCCCCACGGCCTGAATACGACTAGAAACCCTACATGGGCCAGGATTCAGGCCCGTAGAGGCCCAATAGGCCTGAGCAGTTGCATGATTAGGCCCAGCCTGCATTAGAGAGGAGCTCGAAGGGGCGCACACCAGCTTATAAACCAGTGCGGCGCCCTTCAACTAGCGAGGTGGGACTAAATATTTGGGTTCGGGGCAGCACAGGCCTTTGGTCCCGGTTGGTGGCACCAACCGGGACTAAAGGGGGGTTTAGTCCCGGTTGGTGCCACGACCCGGGACCAATGCCCCCCTTTAGTCCCGGTTGGTGCCACCAACCGACCAAAGGCCGCCGCTTCCCGCCCTTTGGGCTGCTGAAATTTGGCCTTTGGTCCCGGTTGGTGGCACCAACCGGGACTAAAGGGGGGCATTAGTCCCGGGTCGTGCCACGAACCGGGACCAATGCTCTTTCTATATAAGCAAGACTTGTGAAATTTCAGATTCATCGCCCATTTGCCCCCAACCTCCCCGACGCCGCCAGGCTGCCCCGACGCCGCCCGACGCCGTCGCCGTCGCCCACGCCCGTCGTCACCATCGCCCGTCGCCACGCCGTTATCGCCGCCGTCGCCGCAGCGCCGTCGTCGCCGCCGTCTGCCCGCGTCGTCGCAACACCGCATCTGCCCCAACGCCGTCGCCCTGCCTCGTCGTCGCCGTCCCGCCCCGTCGCGCGCGCCCTCGCCGTCGCCGCCCCTGCCTCCGCGACCTCGCCGTCGCCGCCCCTGCCTCCCGACCTCGCCTTCGCCTCCGCCTCCCGACCTCGCCGTCGCCTCCGCCTCCCCGCCGCCCCGTCGCGCGACCTCGCTGTCGCCTCCGCCCACATGAGCCCCAGCACACAGACCTGCCCTGCCCCGTGCGCAAGACTGCCCTGCCCCTGCCGCCGCCATGATTTTTTTTTCTGCATATATATGTGATGTTTTTTGTATATATATTGATGTATAGAATATGATGTTTTTATTGATGTATAGAATATGATGTTTTTATTGATGTATAGAATATGATGTTTTTATTGATGTATAGAATATGATGTTTTTATTGATGTATAGAATATGATGTTTTTGCAGATAAATGTTCATGTATATATATTGATGTATAGAATATGATGTTTTTTATTCATAGATTTTATTTTGTTCATTAGAGAGAGGCGGGGACGTCGAGGAAGTTGTACTGTTTAGAGTTAGGGTCGTTGAGGAAGAAGGAAAATAAGGAAAAAGAATAAAAGAGGAAGAAGGAAGAAGGAGAAGAAGAGGAGAAAAAATAAGAAGAGGAAGTAGAAGAAAAAGGAGAAGAAGAAGGAATAGAGGAGAAGAAGAAAAAATTCTATTTTTCTTCTTCTCCTTTTCCTTCTTCTTCTCTCTTTTTTTCTTCTTTTTTCTTCTTCTTCTTCTTCTTTTTTTCTTCTTCTCATTTCTTCTTCTTCTTCTTCTTCTTCTTCTTCTTCTTTTATCGGGAACGAGGGTGTCGAGGATCGCTGAGGGGTCGACGGTCGGGAACTAGGCTAGGGGTCGAGAGGGTCACAGAGGGGTCGAGGGTCGCCGAGGCCGGTCGAGGGTCGTCGAGGCGGGTCGAGGTTTCGAGGCACAAGGGTTTGAGGTTCGAGGTTCTAGGGTCGAGGTTCGAGGGTTCTAGGGTTCGAGGGTTCTAGGGTCGAGGTTTGAGGGTTCTAGGATCCGAAGGAAGAAGGAAGAAGAAGAAAAGAATGAGAGGAAAAGAAGAAAAGAAGAGGAGAAGAAGAAAGGAATAGAGAGAAGAAGAAAAAATAGAATTTTTTCTATTTTTCTTCTTCTCTCTATTCTTTCTCTTCTTCTCCTTTTTTTTCTTCTTTTTTCTTCTTCTTCTTCCTTCTTCCTCTTTTCTTCCTTTTCCGATAGGGGGTACCGATAGTGTCAAAGTATTGAAGAAATCCATCGCTTCATCATTAGCCGGAGTAACCATGGCATGATGGTGCAAAGTCCTCAAAGTTGTTCGGAATGGAGTCCGGATAGGATAATTTGCCTTTTGCTGAACTTTGTACCAAAAGCGAATTATCCTATCTGAACTCCGCTCCAAAACAACTTTGGAGAGCTTCGCACCATCATGCACCTGTTACTTCACTAATGATGAAGACATGGTTTTGTTGAATCCTTTGACACTAGGCAACCTCCCGACCCCTCGGCGATCTTCGACCCCTTGACCCTCGACCGCTCGGCGATCCACGACCCTCTACCCTACTTGTGGGACATAGATGTACTGTTCAACGCCGACCCCCTCCCGATAGCTTCAACACGTGGGGGGGGTCGATATTACGTACCCCCTCCTAGCTTGAAGCGTTCTCGAGGCCACCCCCTAACCCTTGAAGCGTTGTCAAGGCCACCCCCTAACCCTTGAAGCGTTGTCGAGGCCACCCCAAACCCTAGAGAAGCAGCGTCGAGGCCACTAATATGATTCCTTATTGTGATTAGCTAGCTAGTTCTACGTTGGCACTAATATATCCATATCTGTCATGTTTGAATAATAATTGCCATGTTGTAAATATTTGTAGAAACTATGGACACCCCCCGAGACGAAGCACAAGAAGCGTTGTTGAGGGACATAATCGCACACGGAAGTGATGCCGTCTCCTCGATGATGTTTCTCAACGTCGATAACGATGGTTTGGAAGGAGAGGGTGAAGAAGCAGCTGGCTATGATTTACATGGCTCCGATGACCCAATGCCGGTGCAAGAAGTAGACCGTGAGGACGGCTCCGGTGATCACCAAACCGAGTCCGGCCAGGTATATATATTAGTTAAGCCTGTGCTGACTAGCTCTCGTCTTTGTTTTGGTATATATATATATATATATATATATATATATATATATATATATATATATATATATATATATATATATATATATATACATATTAATTAACTCTCGTCTTTGTTCTTTTTCTAGCCCTCGGATCGAGCACAACTTCGTAAAGAGACGAGGCCCAAGAAAAGTTGAGCTCGGATGAAAAGTTTGAGATCATACAAATCATGGCGACGGCCAACCGATTGAACCCTACCGGACAAAGAAGGCATTTGTTGCTCGGTCTGGGGTTCTCGTTAGGGACAAGATCCCGATCAGCATCCACCAATGGTATAAGCCTAAGAACGAAGACCCTGAGGTGTCTTATGTCAATGATATGCAGAAAAATGATCTTTGGACTGAGCTGAAGTCAAATTTTACCCTACCGCCAGAGGATGATCCGGAGAAGCCAGTAATAGAGCCATTAATCAAGTCTTTTGCTCTTAAGAAGATGGCAGAACTATTCAGGAATTGGAAGAAAGACCTCAATACATATGTCGAAAAAAATGAGACACCAGAATTCACGGGCAAATATGAGAAGATCGAGATGATGGCCCGCATTTGTGGCCTACAAGACATCGGAAAAGAGTAAAAAGATGTCAGCGACAAACAAGAGAAATGCTGCGAAGAAGAAGCTTCATCATCGCACGGGTCAGGTGGCTACCTCATAGCCCGCCTAAGTGGTCCAAGGCTGAGAATGATCTGCTTGATAAAGGGATCGAACCGAGACAATGAACTGGCCAGACCGTTGCGGACTTGGTTCTTCGGGCGGCGGATCCTTGGACCCTATAACGGGAAGTGCATTTGGACGGACGAACAATTGGACATACCAGTCAAGAGGCTTAAGCATTATATCGAAGCAGCGCAGCAAGGGAAGTTCGTTCGAGCATAGGAGAAGGACGAGCTCACAATGGCCCTCGGGAATCCTGAGCACCACAGGACGGACACGAGGCACGCCAGGCTCCCTTTCGTGGAAGGCTGGATTTCCGGACGCAGGGGGTTACAAAACCCATGAGAGGAGGAAGAAACTGGAGCAGAGCCTAATGCAGGCGCAGCACGAAAGGGTAATGGGGCTAGAGGAACGAGAAGAGGAACGAGAAGCAGCCGATCACAACAAATGACCTGCCGAAGCTTCCCCCGAAGCTACCCCGCCATCTCAGCGGAGAAGCAGCGTGGCTTCCACCGAGCTGCTTCAGCCAGAGCAGCATGCCTTGACGGCTCCTGCCAGCTATCCCGTGGATGCTATCACGAATGCTGAAAGTTGCCACCTTATGGCGCAATGGAGCAATTTAAAGGTCAAGGCGGCTGTTGGCTCTGTTTATCCCACTAAACCCGACTCAACTTTTCACTGCCGGCCGATTCCAGAAGGATATGCTAAGGTGATGGTCGATGAAATAACAGAGGGATTTGAGGAGCTCCAGCTTGACCACCCTACCGGTGAAGGGGAGTATCGGCTGGGTTCTGCTCTGAAGACTCCATGCCTATGGCGGAAGGATCTCATCAACCTTCCGAACTGGACGCCTCCGCCTCCTCCTCCTCCTCCGGCGAGTCAGGGCACTCCGCCTCCTCCACCGCCTCCTCCTCCTCCTCCGGCGAGTCAGGGCACTCCGCCTCCTCCACCGCCTCCTCCTCCGGCGAGTGACGATCAGGGCACTCGGCCGGCTCCTTCTCCGGCGCGTGGCGGCACTCCGTCTCCTTCTCCGCCTGCACCGCGCGTCCGAAGCCAGCCTCCTCCTTCTCCGCCTCGTCAGCAAGGGCGGAAGAGACCCGCCGCCGCTCCGGCTGCTCCGGCGCGTCGTAGTCCTTCTCCTCCGCCTCGTAAGCAAGGAAAGAAGACATCCGCTCCGTCTGCTCTGCCGGCGTCTAGCAGTACTGCCAAAGGCGGGAGGAGATACAGATTCGGTCCTTCTCTCAAGACTCGGAGAAGTTACCGTCGAGAGGAGCGAGGAGGAAAACGCGAAGATAGCGCAGACGAAGTGGATGACTGGTTTCAAGGGTTGAAAGCAAAGAGACATCCACCTCCGGAGGAGAAGGTAGATCCGGTCAAAGCGGCGCGCACTCTGGCTGCCCCGACAAAACCACCCAAGTCTCCGCCAAAGGCAACTATGAGCGCATTATTGGAAAGGCATTTGCCGAGGCGGAGAGATCGGGAAGTACTGTCAGTGATCAAAGGATGAAAGAACGACGAGTTGGGAAACAAATTGCCCAGCTCGGCGAACAAGCGAAGGAATCGTGCCCCCCGCTCAAGGTGACTGCTAGCGACATCGTTGATCCGAGGATGGTGCCCGGTTATGGCAATCCTGAAGATTACTTGCCCGACGATGTACAATTTGATTTCTTGGAGGTGCAGATACAAAGATACGAGTACGGGAAGCCTCTCGTCAAAGATGAAAGCTCTCTAACAACGATGATGCGAAGATTGCATGATTGGTACATGAAAACCTGCAAAGAGTCGAGGGAGGAATACTTTGTATTTGAGAGTTAAAGGAGCATGACCTCCTTGGAATTGAACTGTTGCCTATTCCATTTGAGGAGTTCTATCAGTTTTCAATCAATTGGCCATCGATAAAGCAACGGTCACCTGCTACTGTCTGTAAGTAGTACTACTTCTGTCATTAAGTATCTCTATATAACTCAGCTCTTTCATTGCATGTATTTATAAATATCCTCACTATATTATGCAGATTGAAGATCGCAGAAATGAAGAAAAACAAGTGGGTGATATTGGGTTCATTAACACATATCTCATCGATGCAAATGAGGTTAAATATCGTGCCAGGAAACCGAGGCCAACTTGCTACGATCGTTGGAAATAAATGAACACAAAATACAATACTCTTTCCTTACAACTACACGTGAGTGTTACTGTCTTGTGGCATATTCGGTTTCCCTTATTTAGTCCAGGTTATAGAAATGTAATATTGATGAGTTATGCATGCGCAGCAGGTTCCACTATATTCTCCTAGAGATTAAGCTTGAGCAGGAGTAGTAACTGTCTTAGACTCGAGACGAAAAGATCCCAAGGAGTATGCGGAAATGACTGAAATGCTCGAGAAGTAAGTTAAATCGATCATTATCCACCATATCAGCAACTTTGTTCATTTATGATATCAAGTAATTGTTTTCTTTGTATGGCAGGGCTTGGGAAAATTCACCAAAAAGCTCCGGACTACCAAGAAGCTGCAATTTAGACACCAAAGTAAGTACTATATAGTAGCATATTCCACGCGATCTCCTAGTGATTCAAGCGCTAGTTTCATCAATACCATTTAGCATGTGCTTGCTATAATTATCAGTTTGATTGACCTCTGTTTCTTGTAAAGTGGTTGTGGCAGGAACAAGGGAATGATTTCTGTGGATACTACGTTTGCAGTCCATCCGCCACACGACCTGTGAGAGGGCTACTCCGACAAACAATTTGAAGTGCGTAAATAAAAATATTCACAATTTTATTTTATTACCATCATTTGTGTTGAGTTTCATTCATTCATATATATATATATATATATATATATATATATATATATATATATATATATATATATATATATATATATATATGTATGTATGTATGTATATGTATTGACCCTTTCTTAAAATTAGATGTTTCGCAGCGGATGAACTCCTAGCACCAGATCGCATGCGAGCAATTCAAGAGGAATTGGCGGCATTCTTTCTTGACTATGTGATCGCTGAAGACGGGGAATACCATGTGGACCACGCGTCCGTATTGTAAAAGATAATTATTGTATATATGTAGCCGGTAGCGTCGGATAGATATACGAGAACTTGTTGTTCGACCAATCTCTCGGAGAAGGAGAGGTGGTCGATATCACTTCTCTCTGTATGCATATATATGTTCATGACGATCTTCTGTTTGCTTAATTACTAGCTAGCTATAGCATGTCTAGTTAGTCCTCTCTATACGTATGTATAGTACGTAGCGTCGACCAAGCACGGACAAAAGAAAGGACACTTTTCTCTATTAATTAGCTATAGCTATAGCACAATATATGAAACACCTAAATTAACCCCCAAAACCCCAAACCCCCCTCTTTTGAAAAAAAACAAAACCAGAGCCAAAGAAATGTTGACGCGTGGATGCCTATTGGTCCCGTTGGTGCCACCAACCGGGACCAAAGGCCCTCCTGCTGGGCTCAGCGGACAGGCCACGTGGAGGTTTGATCTATCCCGGTTCTGGATAGAACCGGACTAAAGGGTGAGGGTATTAGTATCGACCCTTTAGTCCCGGTTCACGAACCGACTAAAGGCCCTTATGAACCGGGACTATAGGCCCTTTTTCTACTAGTGTCTCTATTGCACGAGTAGAACACAATTTAGTTGTGGGCGTAGATCTTGTCAACTTGCTTGCCGCTACTAGTCTTATCTTGCTTCCGCGGTATTGTGGGATGAAGCGGCCCGGACCAACCTTACACGTACGCTTACGTGAGACCGGTTCCACCGACTAACATAAACTAGTTGCATAAGGTGGCTGGCGGGTGTCTGTCTCTCCCACTTTAGTTGGAGCGGATTCGATGAAAAGGGTCCTTATGAAGGGTAAATAGAAGTGGACAAAATCACATTGTGGTTATTCGTAGGTAAGAAAACGTTCTTGCTAGAACCCAATTGCAGCCACGTAAAAGATGCAACAACAATTAGAGGACGTCTAACTTGTTTTTGGAGCAATTGTCATGTGATGTGATATGGCCAGAAGTTGTGATGAATGATGAATGATATATTGTGATGTATGAGATCATGTTCTTGTAATAGGAATCACGACTTGCATGTCGATGAGTATGACAACCGGCAGGAGCCATAGGAGTTGTCTTTATTTTTGTATGACCTGCATGTCATTGAAGAACGCCATGTAAACTACTTTACTTTATTACTAAACACGTTAGTCATAGAAGTAGAAGTAGTCGTTGGCGTGACAACTTCATGAAGACACGATGATGGAGATCATGATGATAGAGATCATGGTTGTATGTCGGTGACAAGATGATCATGGAGCCCCGAAGATGAAGATCAAAGGAGCTATATGATATTGGCCATATCATGTCACTACTTTATATAATTGCATGTGATGTTTATTATGTTTTATGCATCTTGTTTACTTAGAACGACGGTACTAAATAAGATGATCCCTTACAACAATTTCAAGAAGTGTTCTCCCCTAATTGTGCACCGTTGCTAAAGTTCGTCGTTTCGAAGCACCACGTGATGATCGGGTGTGATAGATCCTTACGTTCACATACAACGGTTGTAAGACAGTTTTACACATGCAAAACACTTAGGGTTAACTTGACGAGCCTAGCATGTACAGACATGACCTCGGAACACGGAGACCGAAAGGTCGAACACGAGTCGTATGGAAGATACGATCAACATGAGAATGTTCACCGACGATGACTAGTCCGTCTCACGTGATGATCGGACACGGCCTAGTCGACTCGGATCGTGTAACACTTAGATGACCAGAGGGATGTCTAATCTGAGTGGGAGTTCATTGAAATAATTTGATTAGATGAACTTAATTATCATGAACTTAGTCTAAAAACTTTTACATAATATGTCTTGTAGATCAAATGGCCAACGCTCATGTCAACATGAATTTCAACGCGTTCCTAGAGAAAACCAAGCTGAAAGATGATGGCAGCAACTATACGGACTGGGTCCGGAACCTGAGGATCATCCTCATAGCTGCCAAGAAGGCATATGTCCTAGAAGCACCGTTAGGCGACCCACCTGCTCTCCCAGCACTGCAAGACGATTTGAATGTTTGGCAGACACGTACTGATGATTACTCCCTCGTTCAGTGCGGCATGCTTTACAGCTTAGAACCGGGGCTCCAAAAGCGTTTTGAGCGACACGGAGCATATGAGATGTTCGAAGAGCTGAAACTAGTTTTCCAAGCTCACGCCCGGGTCGAGAGATATGAAGTCTCCGACAAGTTCTATAGTTGTAAGATGGAGGAAAACAGCTCACAAGGAGCACATACTCAAAATGTCTGGGATGCACAACCGCCTGTCCCAGCTGGAGATTAACCTCCCGGACGAGGCGGTCATTGACAGAATCCTTCAGTCGCTCCCACCAAGCTACAAGAGCTTCGTGATGAACTACAATATGCAGGGGATGGTGAAGACCATTCCTGAAGTATTTTCAATGCTGAAGTCAGCAGAGGTTGAAATCAAGAAAGAACATCAAGTGTTGATGGTCAATAAGACCACTAAGTTCAAGAAGGGCAAGGGTAAGAAGAACTTCAAGAAGGACGGCAAAGATGTTGCCGCGCCCGGTAAGCCAGTTGCTGGGAAGAAGTCAAATAATGGACCCAAGCCTGAGACTGAGTGCTTTTATTGCAAAGGGAAGGGTCACTGGAAGTGGAACTGCCCCAAATACTTAGCGGATAAGAAGGCCGGCAACACCAAAGGTATATTTGATATACATGTAATTGATGTGTACCTTACCAGTACTCGTAGTAACTCCTGGGTATTTGATACCGGTGCCGTTGCTCATATTTGTAACTCACAGCAGGAGCTGCGGAATAAGCGGAGACTGACGAAGGATGAGGTGACGATGCGCGTCGGGAATGGTTCCAGAGTCGATGTGATCGCCGTAGGCACGCTACCTCTACATTTACCTACGGGATTAGTTTTGAACCTTAATAATTGTTATTTGGTGCCAAGTTTGAGCATGAACATTGTATCTGGATCTCGTTTAATGCGAGATGGCTACTCATTTAAATCCGAGAATAATGGTTGTTCTATTTATATGAGAGATATTTTTTATGGTCATGCTCCAATGGTCAATGGTTTATTCTTAATGAATCTCGAGCGTAATGTTACACATATTCATAGCGTGAATACCAAAAGATGTAAAGTTGATAACGATAGTCCCACATACTTGTGGCACTGCCGCCTTGGTCACATTGGTGTCAAGCGCATGAAGAAGCTCCATGCAGATGGACTCTTGGAGGCTCTAGATTATGAATCATTTGACACATGCGAACCATGCCTCATGGGCAAGATGACCAAGACTCCGTTCTCCGGAACAATGGAGCGAGCAACCAACTTGTTGGAAATCATACATACCGATGTGTGCGGTCCAATGAGCGTTGAGGCTCGCGGAGGATATCGTTATGTTCTCACTCTCACTGATGACTTGAGTAGATATGGGTATGTCTACTTGATGAATCACAAGTCTGAGACCTTTGAAAAGTTCAAGGAATTTCAGAATGAAGTAGAGAATCAACGTGACCGAAAGATAAAATTCTTACGATCGAATCGTGGAGGAGAATATTTAAGTCACGAATTTGGTACACACTTAAGAAAATGTGGAATCATTTCACAACTCACGCCGCCTGGAACACCTCAGCGTAACAGTGTGTCCGAACGTCGTAATCGCACTCTATTGGATATGGTGCGATCCATGATGTCTCTTACCGATTTACCGCTATCATTTTGGGGATACGCTCTAGAGACAGCTACATTCACTTTAAATAGGGCACCGTCTAAATCCGTTGAGACGACACCATATGAATTGTGGTTTGGGAAGAAACCTAAGCTGTCGTTTTCAAAAGTTTGGGGATGCGATGCTTATGTCAAGAAACTTCAACCTGAAAAGCTCGAACCCAAGTCGGAAAAATGCGTCTTCATAGGATACCCTAAGGAAACCATTGGGTATACCTTCTACTTAAGATCCGAGGGCAAGATCTTTGTTGCCAAGAACGGATCCTTTCGGAAAAGAGTTTCTCTCGAAAGAAGTAAGTGGGAGGAAAGTAGAACTCGATGAAGTACTACCTCTTGAACAGGATAGTAGTGCAGCTCAGAAAATGTTCTGTGATGCCTACATCAACCGAAGAGGAAATTAATGATGATGATCAAGGTACTTGGATCAAGTTGCTACTGAACTTCAGAGGTCCACAAGGACACGCCCGCACTGAGTGGTATGGCAACCCTGTCCCGGAAATCATGTTGTTAGACAAGGTGAACCTTCGAACTATGAAGAAGCAATGGCGGGCCCAGATTCCAACAAATGGCTAGAAGCCATGAAATCCGAGATAGAATCCATGTTTGAAAACAAAGTATGGACTTTGACTGACTTGCCCGATGATCGGCGAGCGATAGAAAACAAATGGATCTTTAAGAAGAAGACGATTGCGGATGGTAATATTACCATCTATAAAGCTCGACTTGTCGCTAAGGGTTATCGGCAAGTTCAAGGGATTGACTACGATGAGACTTTCTCTCTCGTAGCGAAGCTTAAGTCCGTCCGAATCATGTTAGCAATTGCCACATACTATGATTATGAGATATGGCAGATGGACGTCAAAACGGCATTCCTTAACGGTTATCTTAAGGAAGAGCTGTATATGATGCAGCCGGAGGGTTTTGTCGATCCTAAGAATGCTAACAAAGTATGCAAGCTCCAGCGATCCATTTATGGGCTGGTGCAAGCATCTCGGAGTTGGAACATTCGCTTTGATGAAACGATCAAAGCGTTTGGGTTTATGCAGACTTATGGAGAAGCCTGCGTTTACAAGAAAGTGAGTGGGAGCTCTGTAGCATTCCTCATATTATATGTAGATGACATACTTTTGATGGGAAATGATATAGAACTCTTGGACATCATTAAGGCCTACTTGAATAAGTGTTTTTCAATGAAGGACCTTGGAGAAGCTGCTTATATATTAGGCATCAAGATCTATAGAGATAGATCGAGACGCCTCATAGGTCTTTCACAAAGCACATACCTTGACAAGATTTTGAAGAAGTTCAAAATGGATCAGTCCAAGAAAGGGTTCTTGCCTGTACTACAAGGTGTGAGATTGAGCTCAGCTCAATGCCCGACCACGGCAAAAGATAAAGAAGAGATGAGTGTCATCCCCTATGCTTCAGCCATAGGATCTATTATGTATGCCATGCTGTGTACCAGACCTGATGTAAACCTTGCCGTAAGTTTGGTAGGAAGGTACCAAGTAATCCCGGCAAGGAACACTGGACAACGGTCAAGAATATCCTAAAGTACCTGAAAAGGACAAAGGACATGTTTCTCGTTTATGGGGGTGACGAAGAGCTCGTCGTAAAGGGTTACGTCGATGCTAGCTTCAACACAGATCTGGATGACTCTAAGTCACAAACCGGATACGTGTATATGTTGAATGGTGGAGCAGTAAGCTGGTGCAGCTGCAAGCAGAGCGTCGTGGGGGGATCTACATGTGAAGCGGAGTACATGGCAGCCTCGGAGGCAGCGATGAAGCAATTTGGGTGAAGGAGTTCATCACCGACCTAGAGAGTCATACCCAATGCGTCGGGGCCAATCAAACTCTTCTGTGACAACACCGGAGCTATTGCACTTGCCAAGGAGCCCAGGTTTCACAAGAAGACCAGGCACATCAAGCGTCGCTTCAACTCCATCCGTGAAAATGTTCAGATGGAGACATAGAACTTCAGAAGTGCATACGGATCTGAATGTCGCAGATCCATTGACTAAACCTCTTCCATGGGCAAAACATGATCAACACCGTAACTCTATGGGTGTTCGATTCATCACAATGTAAACTAGATTATTGACTCTAGTGCAAGTGGGAGACTGTTGGAAATATGCCCTAGAGGCAATAATAAAAGCATTATTATTATATTTCCTTGTTCATGATAATTGTCTTATATTCATGCTATAATTGTATTATCCGGAAATCGTAATACATGTGTGAATACATAGACCACAATACGTCCCTAGTAAGCCTCTAGTTGACTAGCTCATTGGTCAACAGATAGTCATGGTTTCGACTATGGACATCGATGTCATTGATAACGGGATCACGTCATTAGGAGAATGACGTGATGGACAAGACCCAATCCTAAGCATAGCACAAGATCATGTAGTTCGTTTTGCTAGAGCTTTCTCAATGTCAAGTATCTATTCCTTAGACCATGAGATCGTGTAACTCCCGGATACCTTAGGAGTGCTTTGGGTGTACCAAACGTCACAACGTAACTGGGTGACTATAAAGGTGCATTACAGGTATCTCCGAAAGTGTCTGTTGGGTTGACACGGATCGAGACAGGGATTTGTCACTCCGTATTACGGAGAGGTATCACTGGGCCCACTCGGTAGTGCATCATCATAATGAGCTCAAAGTGACCAAGTGTCTGGTCACAGGATCATGCATTACGGTACGAGTAAAGTGACTTGCCGGTAACGAGACTGAACGAGGTATTGGGATACCCACGATCAAGTCTCGGGCAAGTAACATACCGTCTGACAAAGGGAATAGTATACAGGGTTGCTTGAATCCTCAACATCGTGGTTCATCCGATGACATCATTGAGGAGCATGTGGGAGCCAACATGGGTATCCAGATCCCGCTGTTGGTTATTGACCTGAGAGCGTCCCGGTCATGTCTGCATGTCTCCCGAACCCGTAGGGTCTACAAACTTAAGGTTTGGTGACGCTAGGGTTATTAGGAAGACTTGTATGTGATTACCGAATGTTGTTCGAGTCCGGATGAGATCCCGGACGTCACGAGGAGTTCGGAAGGGTCCGGAGGTAAAGATTTAAATATGGGAAGTTGTCAAACGGACACCGGAAAGTTTCGGGGCGTGCGGTATTGTACTGGGCCACCGGAAGGGTTCCGAGGTCCACCGGAGGGGCCACCTCCCGGGGGCACTTGGGCTGCGTGGGGAGGAGCCAGCCCTGGTGGCTGGGCGCACCTCCCTTGGGCCCTTGCGCCTAGGGTTGAAGGGGAACCCTAGAGGGCGCCCCTGCTTGGGGGCAAGTTCCCCCCCCTTGGTCGCCGCCCCTCTAGATGCATCTAGAGGGCCGACCCCTCTCCTTCCCCTATAAATAGAGGGGTGAGGGAGGCAGCCGCACCACAAGCCAAGGCGCAGCCCTCCCTCCCAACACCTCTCCTCCTCCGCTGTGTGCTCGGGCGGCCCTGCCGAGATCTGCTTCTCCACCATCATCACGCCGTCGTGCTGCCGGTGGAGCTGTCTTCCTCAACCTCTCCTTCCTCCTTGCTGGATCAAGACGGAGGAGACGCCACCTGCACTGTCACGCGTGTTGAACGCGGAGGTGCTGTCCGTTCAGCACTTGGTCATCGGTGATCCGAGTACGACTCCATCATCACCATCCCCTTGAACGCTTCCGCACTCGATCTACAAGTGGTATGTAGATGCAAACTCACTCCCTTGACTCGTTGCTTAGATGAACTCATAGATGGATCTTGGTGAAACCGTAGGAAAAATTTTAATTTTCTGCAACGTTCCCCAACAACTACCGTGGAATGGAAGCACCAAAATGGATTCTGTCATGGATGCTTGGTTTTCCATTTCGCAAGGAGCTTTTGTTGTCACTAATTTAACTGTCTGTGGGAATTTTAGAACACTATATTTATAGATCCTGCTGCCATACCCCATATGTGCTCTAGTAGTTCACATCCATTAGCCATGGGTTCTATGCTGAAGGAAGGCATGGTAGTTTCTCGTGAAGCGGCTGTTCGTCCGAGTGGCGCTGGCTGGCGAGCAGCTATCATGGGAATAGACAGCCGTGCCACCCGATGTGTATCACCAAAGCTCTTACTCCGATTACTATTTTGAGATAAGCAAGAGTAATCACATGGTGGACCTGAAGGCCAAGTTCAAAAAAATATGTAAGTTTAAGCTCATACATGTATTCAGTTACATGTGTGTTGGTCGATAATATTTGCCAGTTCATTTTCTCATGCATATTCAAGCGCGTGATGTGGGATTCGGGGTTAGGAGATGGATGGGACATAATGTGTTGAGTAAATCCAATACATGGAAACAGTGGCTAAATGAAAATTCCGCTAAGTTGTAAGCAAGACCAGATAAAGCTAATCACAATTGGAGTATCATAGATAATATCATGTATGTCAACTAGGCATTATTTCTAACGTGACACACAACTAAATGATTAAAAACAGGATTGACTATCATGATATGATATAGTATCATATTGAATGTTGTATTAGTACATGTAATGCATGGCGATGCATAATTAAGATCGCTGTGATGAAAACATATGATACGATGCAATGTGTTGATTGTACTGATAACAACCGAAAACCAAAAAAAATCCAAATGACATCAATGATGCCACCACGTGCAGATCACAACAGCAGCATTGATCATGATTTATACATGGACCACAAGAGATACGAACAAATAATGACACGTTCACACATAACCCGATAGCCTTGACAACACTATACGAAAAGATAACGGCGATGGGTTAACAGCGGTTGGTCCATAACCTGAGAGCCCGAGTGAAAAACCTAATGTTGCATGCATGCAGGTGAGAAGTCGATGATCCAGAAGCGACACATGCACCTGTCGGACAAAATTCTGAGGAGCAACCCTTCCATCGCCGCATACGACTCTCCATCTCTCAACATTCGCCAAGGTCTCTCGGATGCAATCATACCAGAGCTCGGGGCGGACGCTGCAAGGAAGGCCATTGATGACTTGGGCCGGCCATCGTCCGACATCACCCACCTGGTCTTCTGCACGACAGCGAGTGGGTGCATGCCCGGCGCCGACTTCGAGGCGTTGAAGCTGCTCGGGCTTCCGCTCTCCACCAAACGCTTCATGCTGTACCAGGTCGGCTGCCACGGGGGCGGCATATCCTTGCATTTGGCCAAGGATCTCGCCGAAAACAACCCTGGTGCGAGGGTGCTAGTGGTGTGCTCGTAGGTGATGGATATGGGCCTCCGGGGCCCCTCGGAGTCCCACATCGGGAACCTCGTCGGGCAGGCCATCTTCGGGGATGCCGCAGGCGCCGTCATTGTGGGAGCTGGACCACGGGCGACGAGCGGGCTATGTTCGAGATGGTCTCGGCTTCTCAGGATGTCATCCCGGCGATGGAAGGGATGGTGGTGTCGAAGTTGTACGAGCAAGGGATAGTGTTCACACTGCACCGGGACGTGGCGCATCACGTCTCAACTAACGTAGGCGGGCTCGCCAGGGCGGCACTGGAACAGGCGGGCCTCGCTGGCAAGGATTGGAATGAGGAAGTGTTCTGGCTGATGCACCCCGGCGGAAGGCAGATACTGGACCGGGTGGAGAGTAGCCTCGGGCTGAAGAAGGAGAAGATAGCGGCCTCGAGGGAGGTGATGGCGCAGCATGGCAACACACTCAGCTCGTGTGTGATCCTCGCCATGGAGGAGATGAGGCGGACGTCCGAGAAGCGCGGGCTGCCCACGGCCGGAGAAGGGCTCGAGTGGGGGCTGCTCTTCGGCTTTGGCCCTGGCCTCACCATCGAGACCATTCTCCTTCGCGCGCTGAAACGCAACCAAGCCCAAGTTCCCTGATACGTAATGCAAAGTCAACTGCATGCAGCCTTGTCGTTCTCTTTGTGTTTTGATGTCTGGCCGTCGGGCATGTGTGTGAACGTGCTATGCACGTTGAAAATAACATTCCACAACAGGTCGTGGGATGGCGCGATCTTGGTGGATTTCAGAAATAAAAGTTTACATGCATGTAAACCTGCATTTGTACAAGGGCCTTGATAATTATTTCTCAGTGGATGCCCATGGACCGTTGGTTACCTAGCAATTTGCAGCTCCTGGTTGCAGCTCTTGGCAAAACCGATGTGTGCTTGATGGGCTTCTTCCGGTCTTGGCAAAACCGGTGGACTCATCGCCGACGGCACCCTCTGACATCCACAAGGTCCATTGCCCACGTCTGCAGCTCCGTCATAGTGCATTTTTCTGCACCTCCGGCTTTGTGCGGTTTCATCATCTACGACGACCACAGCATCGACCACGACTGCCTCGACCACAGCTACATCATGATCGGTTACATCGACATCGACACACACGACCACGTCTACAACAACACATGGGTGACAACTCCAGTCAACAGCGTCCGCTTCGTCACTAGCATCTACGCCACACCCGCTGTGACTGCGGGAGGGAATATAGGAGAGACAAGGGAGGCACCAGAAAGGGAGCAGTCACCGCCCTAGGTGTCGACCCATTAGAGACGTAGAGATGATGGCGCAGCGGAGAAGACGACGGTAGCGCAAGACTTTAAATTCAGTCGTAATCATCCGCTTCACTCCTGCTACGACTGAGGGGGAATGTTAGAAGTATAAACGTAGAGATAAGGAGAGATGGAGATAAACAGAGTTTAAAACTTAAGGTTTTGGTTACCAGTCGAAATTTCAAGATTTCCCATGGTTACTGCATATTTCCGTGCCCCTGGATAAATCCTCATACCGAGCTGAAATACCATTTTTTGAAAATTTTAATTTAAACGCTCCATTTGTAGTAAAGTGCGTAGGATCTAACTAATGCCATGAGAGTTGATTCTGACGTGTTCGTAGCAACCTAGTTCCTATTTTACAGGTATCTGGTTCGAATGTTCGTTCATTCATTTATTTGAATTCAAAATTCAACTATAAAATTCGTTTGAAATACTCTCGGTATTTCTCGGTATTTCCCGGTAACCGTGGTAACCACGTTTACATGTCCTCCTAGGTAAAATTGCCTCATTCCGTAACCAAAACCTTGGTTTAAACACATAATATCTTGCCTTGTACTCCAAACCTCTACCCCTTGTACTTCTATATATACGGATATACCCTATACGAAGGTTAGTTCAATACAACACAACACAAATATTCAATCATGTCATAATTTCTACAAAAAACACTTTGCTCCCGAAGCAGAGGAACAGCATGGAGGCCGGAGGCTGTGAGTCGAGCCATCGCAAGTGGTCACGCGGCTGCTCACCGGCACCAGGCCGCGTCAAGGCCAACACTGGCCCGATTGGGTACACGGCAGGGGCACGGACACCCCGTGTGCACCTGCCATCGGCAATAGCAGCCATAACACCCGACTCTAGCTCGGCCACCGTGTTGACGATGATGCCGTTTGCTTTGACCAAGCGCCAGCGGGTGTACACGAACCACCAGTAGGTCGGGTTCAGCCTGTCCAGCATGGTCCCCGGAAGGGATGACGGAGGCACCGGCGGAACCCTGGGCAGGTCCACGGTCCCTTGCATCTCTTCAAACTCCACGTCCACCTCGTCGTCGAGAGCCGATCAGCACAGAAGGATCGCCAGCATTGCGGCGCCGGTGGCAAAGTACACGTAGGCCGGCACAACGAGCTTGCGGGCCACGTCGAGAGCCGGTGTGCACAAGATGTCGACGACGAACGCGACCATTGGACAGGCCAGGTCGGCAATGTCGGCCCGGAGATGCTGCACGTGGAGCTGCACTGCTCGGGAAATGAACTCCTCGATGCCCGTGTTATCGGTCAGAAGCTTCACCTCCGGGAGGTGGTGGAAGCGGATGTCGAGGCCGGAGGCTTCCTCCCGGCATATATGCTCGGAGATGTCGGACGGGGCCTGCGCTGTCGGCGCCGGCATGAGGAGCACGGTGAGCAAAAGGACGCGGCTGCTGCTAGAGAGAAGCTGCTTCGCGGACTGCTATTATTGCATAACTGCATGTCCATAATACATGTTGTGAATTAAAAGGGGGCCCGCACCATATATAAATGCATGAAAAAAAAAGCAAGTGCACGTGGTTGGTATTGTCATATCACTATCACTGCAAGATATGAGAGACGGTGTGCCTTTGTTTTTGTTGTTAATCTTTTTCGCAAAGAAGGCTGAAACCCCGCGTTCTGCAACATTGTCATGCACACATCCATCATTATTAAAGTTTATATAAGGCAACAATGTTAAAAAGTCATTCACTAGAGTACAAACATGAAAAGCTGAATTGAACCATTACAAGATATAATTTTAACACCAATGACTAAGTCGGCTCCTTCCACGACAAAGCCTTCAAGCAGGGGCGAAGTCAGGATAAAAGATCGCCGGGGTCAACGCGAACAAGTATCACTAGTATCTTCCCTCAAAAATAAAGTACCACTAATATATGGCTAAAAATTTGTAGCTCGTATTAAGTAATATGTCTATTACGTTTTTTCATAATTAACATCAAATAAATAATAAATCAAACATTAGTTACCTCTATATTTTTATTTTCAAATTCAGAAAAGACACCATTATATTCGTACTACGTGCAATTTTAAATTAGAAAATAACAAGAGATAGTTAGTATTTAAATAGAGGAATTACAGTAAAAGAGACACGAATATTTCATACCATCTTACTTGACATTATCATGGGGCGTGACTCGAGGCCTTATCTACATTGTGTAATCCACATGATTCGATTACCCATCTAGAACTTCAAGCAACTATAAGAAGAAGAAAATCAACAAGTCAAACAAACCCTACGATAATCGAAAAATAGAAATTTTAGATAAAAAACAGAATAAAAATTAGATGAGTTTTTTTGGCTTTAGTGTCACTTACAGATCAAACAAGGAGAATGAATTAACGACTCTTGAATTTTTTTATCCAGGAGAAGAGTGGAGATTCGGGGCGGCCAGGATGGCGGCTGTTCACGCGAGCAAACAGAAGAGCCACAGAACACATGATGGCGTGATCGAGCGATTCACATCACGTAGTTCGATCTATTCTCTCGGTGGTGAGCACTGGGCCTACGTGCCACATGCTGTTTGAGCTGCCACTTTTTGGGGCGCTCCTATATCTCGCGTTCAGCGAGAGCAGAGGAGCTCTCGCTGAAGGGGACACCAAGATGGCCCGGCCCAGGAGCATGGGTGGCCACAACCTTCTTTTATTTCTTTTCTTATGTTTTATGTTTTCTTTTCTGCTTTATTCTTGTACTTTTGTTTATTCTTTAAAAAATTCTAAATGTATATATTACAAAAAGCACTCTACAAAAAACGTTTGAAAAATGTTGAACATGAATTTTAAAATGTTGAACAAGTATTTAAAAAATACTGAACAAGTATTAAAAATGTTAATCAAACATTACGAAAAATGTTGAACGTATATAGAAACATTGTTGATCATGTACTAAGAAAATGATGAAAATTATTGATCATGTATATAAAAATGTTAATCAAGCATTTGGACAAAATGTTGAACAAGTATTTGAAAAATATTAATTAATCAATCATTTGGGAAATGTTAAATGTGTATAGATAAAATGTTGACCATGTATTAAAAATGTTAATTCTGCATCTGAAAAATGTTAATCCAGCATTTATAAAATGTTACATGTGCGTAGAAAAATGTTGACCATGTGTTGAAAAATGTTAATCTTGTATTTATAAGATGTTAAAAATGTACTTAGAATTTTTTTTGACCGTGTGTCAAAAAATGTTGCCGGAGCAGGAGCTGCCAGCTTCAACATGGAGCAGGCGGAGGTGGAGTTCATTGTCGCCCAATTGAGGAGATGCCAGAGCAGCAGGCCATCCTGGAGTTCATCCAGGATGAGGCCTATGTGGAGGCCAACTGAGCGTTCCTCCGACAGGAGCAGGCGGTGCCCGACAAGCTCTTCGCCGAACTAGACACCGAGATAGAAGAGGAGGAGGCCAGAGCGGAGGCGCCGGAGGAGCCAGAGGGGCAGCAGCCGCCCATGCTGCTGGAGCCGGGCACGGAGATCGTCTACATCTCCGACGAGGAGTAGCTAGGTGATCTACGTACTTCATAAGTATATTTCGTTTGCATGTCCTTGTATGAATGTAAGAATCTAATATGAGATGTCCAGATGCAACTACTGAAATTTGAGGCGTTCCCCGCCATTGCCTGCGGACGCACCTGAGCGTGTCATTGGATGTTTGAGGGGCCATATTCGACATATCCGGCTGTATATGCTGTAATGTTTCACATGTCATTTTTAGTTATCCAATATCGACAGTAGCTCAGCCAAAATCACCCAATAAATGAAGAGGCACGACCCCTGACTCCTCTAGGGAAAAGCAATCACAATGCATTCTCGGTTTCCGGTCCGCCCCCACCCAAGTTGCCTCACGGAATTTAAAAGTGCGACGGACCTGCGCACCTCGGCAATGGGATGGGTCCTTAGTTTCTACTGCCTCCTTCCTAGTTTATTGGTCCCCTTTATAATTTATGCTAAATTTTGATTAAATATCCAATGATATAATTTTTGTTGACATGCATGAATATTTTATTAGTTAAATTTATGATCAAAATTTGGCACATAATACAATGATGACCAATAAACCGAGGTAGTAGCATAGGTCAACAGTCGTTTCCTAGACAATGCCAAGTTTTGATAGTACTGCCTCTGTTTCAGTTTACAAGTCCTACGCGTATACCTAGGTTGTCAATTTTATCACCCTAATATAAACTATATAACACAAAAATTATACCTTTTAAAATAGAACATCTGAAGTTTATATTGATATATTTTTTGTAATATATGACATGTATTAGGTTGGTCAAATTGACAACCTAGGGGTACGCGCGCGCCCTATGAACTGAGAGAGGGAGTACTTTTCATCTAGTTGAGGCATGGGGTAGGTAAACAATTGCGGTTTTGCGAATGTGAGGGTTGTACTACAGTGCATTGAAAGCACCAAAGTGAATTCCATATTGACACATAGAAATTACATGTGCTGGTCTTCTTTAGAGTGGCACATTGCATATGCAGCTAGTTTGGATTTTGGAATGACCGACAATGCGGAAAGGGTGAATTTGTATGGGTGATAATTGCAGCAGAGCTTGTCAATTTGCTATTATTGCACAGCTGCACGTTGATAATGTTGTGAATTAAAAGGGGACCGCAACATAAATCCTTGAAAATTGTGGCTGTTGTAATATCCCTATCACAGATTAACCTTAAATAGTGGTTGTTGTAATGACGGTGATATGGTGTTGTCCCATTTGAATTCACATCTCTCACCTTTCCCATCCCTATCATGTCACACTGGAAAATGAAAGCACGCGGCAACGCCCAACCATACGGTACAGTCAAGGGGCCAATACCGTTGCGGTGTGCATGTCACCGACTCTCCTCTTCCCCCTGTCTCACTCATCAAGATGGGCTGTCACACATGTGGTACTACTGTTGGAAATATGCCCTAGAGGCAATAATAAAAGCATTATTATTATATTTCCTTGTTCATGATAATTGTCTTTTATTCATGCTATAACTGTATCATACGGAAATCGTGATACACGTGTGAATACATAGACCACAATACGTCCCAAGTGAGCCTCTAGTTGACTAGCTCGTTGGTCGACAGATAGTCATGGTTTCCTGACTACGGACATCAGATGTCATTGACAACGGGATCATGTCATTAGGAGAATGACGTGATGGACAAGACCCAATCCTAAGCATAGCACAAAGATCGTGTAGTTCGTTTTTGCTAGAGCTTTTCCAATGTCAAGTATCTCTTCCTTAGACCGTGAGATCGTGTAACACCCGGATACCGTAGGAATGCTTTGGGTGTACCAAATGTCACAACGTAATGGGTGACTATAAAGGTGCATTACAGGTATCTCCGAAAGTGTCATTGGGTTGACACGGATCGAGACAGGATTTGTCACTCCGTATGACGGAGAGGTATCACCGGGCCCACTCGGTAATGCATCATCATAATGAGCTCAAAGTGATCAAGTGTCTGGTCACGGATCATGCATTACGGTGCGAGTAAAGTGACTTGCCAAGAACGAGACTAAACGAGGTATTGGGATACCGACGATCGAGTCTCGGCAAGTAACATACCGTCGACAAAGGGAATAGAATACGGGTTACTTGAACCCTTGACATCGTGGTTCATCCGATGACAACATCGAGGAGCGTGGGAACCAACATGGGTATCCAGATCCCGCTTTTGGTTATTGACCTGAGAGCGTCTCGGTCATGTCTACATGTCTCCCGAACCCGTAGGGTCTACACACTTAAGGTTCGGTGACGCTAGGGTTAAAAAGGAAGACTTGTATGTGATTACCGAATGTTGTTCGGAGTCCCGGATGAGATCCCGGACGTCACGAGGAGTTCCGGAATGGTCCGGAGGTAAAGATTTATATATGGGAAGTCGTCAAACGGACACCGGAAAAGTTTCGGGTCATATCGGTTTTATGGAGGGTCCACCGGAAAGGTTCCGGAACACCACCGGGAGGGCCCACCCCTTTTGGGGGGCCACTTGGGCTGCGTGGGAGGCAGCCAGCCCCTGGCGGGCTGGGCGCACCCCCTCCCCTTGGCCCATGCGCCTAGGGTTGAGGGGGAACCTAAAGGGGCGCCTTGCTTGGGGGGCAAGCCCCCCTCCCCTTGGCCGCCGCCCCCTCTAGATGCATCTAGAGGGGGCCGGCCCCCTCCTCCCTTCCCCTATAAATAGAGGGGTAGAGGGGAGGGCTGCACACACCATTGAAGGCGCAGCCCCTCCCCTCCCCAACACCTCTCCTCCTCCGCGTGAGCTTGGCGAAGCCCTGCCGGAGATCAGTCACTCCATCTGCATCACGCCGTCGTGCTGCCATTGGAGTGGTCTTCCTCAACCTCTCCTTCCTCCTTGCTGGATCAAGACGAAGGAGACGCCGTCGTCCCGTACGTGTGTTGAACGCGGAGGTGCTGTCCGTTCAGCACTTGATCATCGGTGATCGGAATCACGTTGGGAACGTGTTGATCATCACCACTCCCTCGAACGCTTCCGTACTCGATCTACAAGTGGTATGTAGATGCAAACTCTCTCTCGTAACTCGTTGCTTAGATGAACTCATAGATAGATCTTGGTGAAACCGTAGAAAAATTTTAATTTTCTGCAACGTTCCCCAACATATAGATCCTGCTGCCATACCCCATATGTGCTCTAGTAGTTCACATCCATCAGCCATGGGTTCTATGCTGAAGGAAGGCATGGTAGTTTCTCGTGAAGCGGCTGTTCGTCCGAGTGGCGCTGGCTGGCGAGCAGCTATCATGGGAATAGGAACAGCCGTGCCACCCGATGTGTATCACCAAAGCTCTTACTCCTATTACTATTTTGAGATAAGCAAGAGTAATCACATGGTGGACCTGAAGGCCAAGTTCACAAAAATATGTAAGTTTAAGCTCATACATGTATTCAGTTACATATGTGTTGGTCGATAATATTTGCCAGTTCATTTTCTCATGCATATTCAAGCGCGTGATGTGGGATTCGGGGTTAGGAGATGGATGGGACATAATCTGTTGAGTAAATCCAATACATGGAAACAGTGGCTAAATGAAAATTCCGCTAAGTTGTAAGCAAGACCAGATAAAGCTAATCACAATTGGAGTATCATAGATAATATCATGTATGTCAACTAGGCATTATTTCTAACGTGACACACAACTAAATGATTAAAAACAGGATTGACTATCATGATATGATATAGTATCATATTGAATGTTGTATTAGTACATGTAATGCATGGCGATGCATAATTAAGATCGCTGTGATGAAAACATATGATACGATGCAATGTGTTGATTGTACTGATAACAAGCGAAAACCAAAAAAAATCCAAATGACATCAATGATGCCACCACGTGCAGATCACAACAGCAGCATTGATCATGATTTATACATGGACCACAAGAGATACGAACAAATAATGACACGTTCACACATAACCCGATAGCCTTGACAACACTATACGAAAAGATAACGGCGATGGGTTAACAGCGGTTGGTCCATAACCTGAGAGCCCGAGTGAAAAACCTAATGTTGCATGCATGCAGGTGAGAAGTCGATGATCCAGAAGTGACACATGCACCTGTCGGACAAAATTCTGAGGAGCAACCCTTCCATCGCCGCATACGACTCTCCATCTCTCAACATTCGCCAAGGTCTCTCGGATGCCATCATACCAGAGCTCGGGGCGGACGCTGCAAGGAAGGCCATTGATGACTTGGGCCGGCCATCGTCCGACATCACCCACCTGGTCTTCTGCACGACAGCGAGTGGGTGCATGCCCGGCGCCGACTTCGAGGCGTTGAAGCTGCTCGGGCTTCCGCTCTCCACCAAACGCTTCATGCTGTACCAGGTCGGCTGCCACGGGGGCGGCATATCCTTGCATTTGGCCAAGGATCTCGCCGAAAACAACCCTGGTGCGAGGGTGCTAGTGGTGTGCTCGTAGGTGATGGATATGGGCCTCCGGGGCCCCTCGGAGTCCCACATCGGGAACCTCGTCGGGCAGGCCATCTTCGGGGATGCCGCAGGCGCCGTCATTGTGGGAGCTGGACCCGTCGGCGACGAGCGGGCTATGTTCGAGATGGTCTCGGCTTCTCAGGATGTCATCCCGGCGATGGAAGGGATGGTGGTGTCGAAGTTGTACGAGCAAGGGATAGTGTTCACACTGCAACGGGACGTGGTGCATCACGTCTCAACTAACATAGGCGGGCTCGCCAAGGCAGCACTGGAACAGGCGGGCCTCGCCGGCAAGGATTGGAATGAGGAAGTGTTCTGGCTGATGCACCCCGGCGGAAGGCAGATACTGGACCGGGTAGAGAGTAGCCTCGGGCTGAGGAAGGAGAAGATAGCGGCCTCGAGGGAGGTGATGGCGCAGCATGGCAACACACTCAGCTCGTGTGTGATCCTCGCCATGGAGGAGATGAGGCGGACGTCCGAGAAGCGCGGGCTGCCCACGGCCGGAGAAGGGCTCGAGTGGGGGCTGCTCTTCGGCTTTGGCCCTGGCCTCACCGTCGAGACCATTCTCCTTCGCGCGCCGAAGCGCAACCAAGCCCAAGTTCCCTGATACGTAATTCAAAGTCAACTGCATGCAGCCTTGTCGTTCGCTTTGTGTTTTGATGTCTGGCCGTCGGGCATGTGTGTGAACGTGCTATGCACGTTGAAAATAACATTCCACAACAGGTCGTGGGATGGCGCGATCTTGGTGGATTTCAGAAATAAAAGTTTACATGCATGTAAACCTGCATTTGTACAAGGGCCTTGATAATTATTTCTCAGTGGATGCCTATGGACCGTTGGTTACCTAGCAATTTGCAGCTCCTGGTTGCAGCTTTTGGCAAAACCGATGTGTGCTTGATGGGCTTCCTCCGGTCTTGGCAAAATCGGTGGACTCATCGCCGACGGCACCCTCTGACATCCGCAAGGTCCATTGCCCACGTCTGCAGCTCCGTCATAGTGCATTTTTCTGCACCTCCGGTTTTGTGCGGTTTCATCATCTACGACGACCACAACATCGACCACGACTGCCTCGACCACAGCTATATCATGATCGGTTACATCGACATCGTGTTGACGATGATGCCGTTTGGACCAAGCGCCAGCGGGTGTACACGAACCACCAGTAGGTCGGGTTCAGCCTGTCCAGCATGGTCCCCGGAAGGATGACGGAGGCACCGGCGGAACCCTGGGCAGGTCCACGGTCCCTTGCATCTTTCAAACTCCACGTCCACCTCGTCGTCGAGAGCCGATCACAAAAGGATCGCCAGCATCGCGGCGCCGGAGGCAAAGTACACGTAGGCCGGCACAACGAGCTTGCGGGCCACGTCGAGGGCCGGTGTACAAGATGTCGACGACGAACGCGACCATTGGACAGGCCAGGTCGGCAATGTCGGCCCGGAGATGCTGCACGGAGCTGCACTGCTCGGGAAATGAACTCCTCGATGCCCGTGTGATCGGTCAGAAGCTTCACCTCCAGGAGGTGGTGGAAGCGGATGTCGAGGGGAGGCTTTCCCGGCATATATGCTCGGAGATGTCGGACGGGGCCTGCGTTGTCGGCGCCGGCATGAGGAGCACGGTGAGCAAAAGGACGCGGCTGCTGCGAGAAGCTGCTTCGCGGACTGCTATTATTGCACAACTGCCTGTCCATAATACATGTTGTGAATTAAAAGGGGGCCGCACCATATATAAATGCATGAAAAAAAAAGCAAGTGCACGTGGTTGGTATTGTCATATCACTATCACTGCAAGATATGAGAGACGTGTGCCTTTGTTTTGTTGTTAATTTTTTCGCAAAGAAGGCTGAAACCCCGCGTTCTGCAACATTGTCATGCACACATCCATCATTATTAAAGTTTATATAAGATAACAATGTCAAAAAGTCATTAACTAGAGTACAAACATGAAAAGCTGAATTGAACCATTACAAGATATAATTTTAACACCAATGACTAAGTCGGCTCCTTCCACGACAAAGCCTTCAAGCAGGGGAAGTCAGGATAAAAGATCGCCGTCAACGCAACAAGTATCACTAGTATCTTCCTCAAAATAAAGTACCACTAATATATGGCTAAAAATTTGTAGCTCAGATAAGTAATATGTCTATTACGTTTTTCATAATTAACATCAAATAAATAATAAATCAAACATTAGTTACCTCTATATTTTATTTTCAAATTCAGAAAAGACGCCATTATATTCTTTAGCAATTTTAAATTAGAAAATAACAAGAGATAGTTAGTATTTAAATAGAGGAATTACAGTAAAAGAGACACAATATTTCATACCATCTTACTTGACATTATCATTGACTGAGGCCTTATCTACATTGTGTAATCCACATGATTCATTACCCATCTAGAACTTCAAGCAACTATAAGAAGAAGAAAATCAACAAGTCAAACAAACCCACGATGATCGAAAAATAGAAATTTTAGATAAAAACAGAATAAAAATTAGATGAGTTTTTTGGCTTTAGTGTCACTTACAGGTCAAACAAGGAGACTGAATTAACGACTTTGAATTTTTTATCAAGGAGAAGAGGGAGATTGGGGGCCAGGATTGGGGTTCACGCGAGCAAACAGAAGAGCCACAGAACACATGATGGCGTGATCGAGCGATTCACATCACGTAGTTCGATCTATTCTCTCGGTGGTGGACTGGGCCCACGGCCACATGCTGTTTGAGCTGCCACTTTTGGGGCCTTATGTCTCGGTTCAGCGAGAGGAGGAACTCTTGCTGAAGGGGACACCGAGATGGCCCGCCCAGGAGCACGGGTGGCACAACCTCCTTTATTTCTTTTCTTATGTTTTATGTTTTTTCTGCTTTATTCTTGTACTTTTGTTTATTCTTTAAAAATTCCAAATGTATATATTACAAAAAACACTCTACAAAAACGTTTGAAAATGTTGAAATGAATTTGAAAATGTTGAACAAGTATTTAAAAAAATACTGAACAAGTATTAAAAATGTTAATCAAACATTATGAAAAATGTTGAACGATATAGAAACATTGTTGATCATGTACTAAGAAAATGATGAAAATTATTGATCATGTATATAAAAATGTTAATCAACCATTTGGACAAAATGTTGAACAAGTATTTGAAAATGTTAATCAATCATTTGGGAAATGTTAAATGTATAGATAAAATGTTGACCATGTATTAAAAATGTTAATTCTGCATCTGAAAATGTTAATCCAGCATTTATAAAATGTTACATGTGCATAGAAAATGTTGACCATGTGTTAAAAATGTTAATCTTGTATTTATAAGATGTTAAAATTGCTTAGAATTTTTTTTAGGGAAAAAATGTTGCCGGGAGCAGGAGCTGCCAGGCTTCAACATGGAGCAGGCGGAGGTGGAGTTCATTTCGCCCAATTGAGGAGACAGAAGGGCCATCCGGAGTCCATCCAGATGAGGCCTATGTGGAGGCCAACTGAGCTTCCTCCGACAGGAGCAGGGGTGCCCGAACGCCTTTTAACTAGACACGGAGATAGAAGAGGAGGAGGGAGCGGAGGCACCGGAGGAGCCAGAGGGGCAGCCGCCCATGCGCCGGAGCTGGCACGGAGATCGCCGACATCTCCGAGGGAGTAGCTAGGTGATCGACGAAATAAGTTTATTTCGTGATGTCCTTGTATGGATGTAAGAATCTAATATGAGATGTCCGGATGCAACTATGAAATTTGAGGCCCTCGCCATTGCTCTGGATGCGCCGAGCGTGTCATTGGATGTTTGAGGGGCCATATTCCATATTCCGGTATATGCTATAATGTTTCACATGTCATTTTTAGTTATCCAATATCGACAGTAGCTCAGCCAAAATCACCCAATAAATGAAGAGGCACACCCTCCTCTAGGGAAAAGCAATCACAATGCATTCTCGGCCTCTGCCCCACCCAAGTTGCCTCACGGAATTTAGAAGTGGACGGACCTGGCACCTCGGCAACGGATGGGTCCTTAGTTTCACTGCCTTCTTCCTAGTTTATTGGTCCCTTTATAATTTATGCTAAATTTTGATTAAATATCCGATGATATAATTTTGTTGACATGCATGAATATTTTATTAGTTAAATTTATGATCAAAATTTGGCACATAATACAATGAGGATCAATAAACGGAGGTAGAAAGGTCAACAATCGTTTTAGACAACAAGTTTTGATGGTATTCCTCTGATTCAGTTTAAGTCCGACGCGATACCTAGGTTGTCAATTTTGTCCCCTAATATAAACTATATAAACAAAAATTATACCTTTTGAAAATAGAACATCTGAAGTTTATATTGATATATTTTTTGTAATATATGATATATTAGGTTGGTAAATACAACCGGTACACGCGCCCTATGAACGGAGAGAGGAGTACTTTTCATCTATTTGAGGTGGGGTAAAACAATTGCGGTTTTATGGATGTGAGTGTTGTACTACAGGCATTGAAAGCACCAAAGTGAATTCCATATTGACACATAGAAATTACATGTGCTGGTCTTCTTTAGAGTGGCAATTATATGCAGCTAGTTTGATTTTGGAATGACCGACAATGCGGAAAGGGTGAATTTGTATGGGTGATAATTGCAGCAGAGCTTGTCAATTTGCTTTATTGCACAACTGCACGTTGATAATGTTGTGAATTAAAAGGACCGCAACATAAATCCTTGAAAATTGTTTGTAATATCCCTATCATGGATTAACCTAAAATAGTGGCTGTTGTAATGATGGTGATATGGTGTTGTCCCATTTGAATTCACATCTCTCACCTTTCCCATCCCTATCATATCACACTGGAAAATGAAAGCACGCGACAACGCCCAACCATACGGTACAGTCAAGGGGCAATACCGTTGCGGTGTGCATGTCCCACTCCCTCTCCCCTGTCTCACTCCATCAAGTTAGGCTGTCACACATGTGGTACTACCGTGGAATGAAAGCACCAAAATGGATTCTGGCATGGATGTTTGGTTTTCCATTTCGCAAGGAGCTTTTGTTGTCACTAATTTAACGGTCTGTGGGAATTTTAGAACACGATATATATAGATCCTGTTGCATACCCCATATGTGCTCTAGTAGTTCACATCCATCAGCCATGGGTTCTATGCTGAAGGAAGGGGTGTTTCTCGTGAAGCGGCCGTCCGAGTGGTGCTGGCTGGCAGCAGCTATCATGGGAATAGGAACAGCCCCACCCATGTGTATCACCAAAGCTCACCCGATTACTATTTTGAGATAAGCAAGAGTAATCATATGGGGACCTAAGGCCAAGTTCACAAAAATATGTAAATTTAAGCTCATACTTGTATTCAGTAAATTAATTACATGTGTGTTGGTCGAAATATTTGCTACCATTTCTCATGCATATTCAAGCGCATGATGGGATTCGGGTTAGAGATGGATGGGACATAACTTTGAGTAAATCCAATACATGGAAAAAAGGGAACAAGATTAGGTTCCTAGCCCTTGTGGGTGGGCTAAACATCTAGGTGGAGTGAAAGGTCGAAGGCGACCTTTCACTTATACAAACATTAGATGTAAAAGCAGAAACTACGGTTTCATACCCACGAGCTTCATATTAAGCATGAGGCTGAGATGAGGCTGAAGGAACTGCTCCGTGAGGAAGAATTAAAGGGGCATTGCGGGCAAAGGTGAGAAAAGTTGTCCGGGGATGCGAACACCCGTTCTTCCACATGATTGCTAATGGCGAAGGAAGAAGAGGATCTTCCACTGGAGCAAAGATAAATAGGGCCGGGACAACCTGAAAACAACATTTGAAATTACAAAGGTTGTTTGGACCACCAGAGGAGAGCTTGTATCCCTATGAGTCTAGTTGCGAATCCCTCCTTTCCTGGAGAACGATGTTAACGCCCTTTCTCGGAGAAGGAAGCGAGGCTATTCCAAGATGAAATGCAATAGGTCCGGGGCCGGATGGTGTCCCGCTGAGTTTTACAAGAAGTGTTGGCATATTATCAAAGGGGACCTGATGCCGATGTTCCATGATTTGTTCTCGACACTTGCAGCTGTTCCAACTTAATTTTGGAACGATAACGTTGTTGCCAAGAAAACAGATGCCGTGAAAATTGAACAACCGCCTATCTGCCTACTCAACGCCGGCCAAAATATTTACCAAGGGGCAGTAGGCTCACTCAAGAGCGACGTGTAGTTCAACCTCGAACGGTTTCATGCCGGAAGGAACATCCTCGGGGGTTGTGGTCCACATGAAACGCTTCATGAAATTCATAAAAAACTAGATGGGGTTTTTTAAAGTCGATTTCGAGAAGGCCTATGATAAAGTCAAATGGCCGCTCCTCCAAAGAAGTTTTACAATGAAGGATTTGATGGCTGGAGACAACAGGGGAAACGTTCACCAAAAAGGAGTGTTGGCATTAAAGGATGAATAGGCCACTATTTCCAACGCACAAGGGTTCAGAAAGGCATCCTATGTCCCTATTCTGTCAATATTGTGGTTGATATGTTAGCGATCCTGATTGGGAGGGCCAAAGAGGCCGGTCAGGTGGAGGGAGGGTGTCTCATCTGGTTGATTGGTTTATCCATCCTGCAATACGCTGATGATACAATCATTTTATGGAACATGATTTGGCCAAAGCGAGGAACATGAAGCTAGTATTATGCCTTTTGAACAATTGTCTGGCTGAAGATTAATTTATAAAAGCGAAGTTGTTCTGTTTTGGTAGAGCCAAAGAAACAGGAAGTTTATACACAATTGTTCGGGTGAGAGGGGCTCTTCCTTTCACTTATCTCGGCATTCCAATACACCATCGTAAGTTAACGAATCGGTGGAAGTGCATCGAGGATAGATTTGGAAGAAACTAAGCTGTTGGAAAGGAAAACTCATGTCTTATGGAGGCCGGTTGATTCTGATTAACGGTGCTCACGAAGACCTATGTTTGCTATTTTCTTCAAGTACCAGTTGGGGTGAGGAAAAGACTAGAATTTTATCGTTTCGCTTCTTTCCGCAGAGTGATGAGTCTAAGAGGAAGTACATATTGGCCAAATGGGATATTATCTGGAACCAAAGGACCAAGGAGGACTTGGTATTGAAAATCTTGAAGTCAAAATGTTGCCACCAACCGGACCAAAGGCCAAATTTCAGCAGCCCAAAGGGCGGGGGTGGTCGGTCAGGCACCAACCGACTAAGGCATTAGTCCCGGTCGTGGCACCAACCAGGACTAAACCATCTTTAGTCCCTGGTGCCACCAACCGACCAAAGGCCTGCTGCCCCGAACCCAAATATTTAGTCCCACCTCGCTAGTTGAAGGGCGCCGCACTGGTTTATAAGCTGCGTGTGCCTCCCTCGAGCCCTCTAATGCAGGCTGGCCTAATCTTGCTACTGCTCAGGCCTATTAGCCTCTCATGGGCCTGAATCCTGGCCCATGTAGGGTTTCTAGTCGTATTCAGGCCGTAATGTGGGTGGCACTTTTTTTTGCTTTATATTTTATTTCTTTTTGCTTTTAGTTTTAGAAAAATATAAACTTTCTATTAGTGCCATTAGTTTTAAAATTTGAAAACACTTTTTTGTTTTCTTTGTTGCTTTATTAATTTTATTTTGTTTCTACTACAACAAAATACTTATTGTTGCTATTTTTATTTTTTCAAGTTTTTTTGTTTTGTTTTCTGCATTATTTATTTTCTTTTGGTTTTTGCTTTATTTTTTAATTCTTTTTGCTTTTAGGTCAGCAAAATTATAAACTTTCTGTTAGTGCTTTTAGTTTTAGAAAAATATAAACTTTCTTTTTGTGCCATTAGTTTTAAAATTCAAAAACACTTTTTTGTTTTCTTTGTTGCTTTATTTATTTTATTTTGTTTCTACTTACAACAAAATTCTTATTGTTGCTATTATTATTATTTTTTCAAGTTTTTTGTTTTGTTTCCTGCATTATTTATTTTCTTTTGGTTTTTGCTTTATTTTTTAATTTTTTGCTTTTAGGTCAGCAAAATTATAAACTTTCTGTTAGTGCCATTTGTTTTAGAACAATTATAAACTTTCTGTTTGTGCCATTAGTTTTATAAAATTTGAATTCTTTGAAATTTGTGTGAATCACAAGTTTGTGAGCTCAACAAGGCATAGAGGACGGGCTTATAAACGTGTGAGCGCTCGTTGGCGAGGTTTTCAAATTCATAGTTTTCAAATGAACTCTGAAAAGTTGGCATAGCATGTTCATGAACAAAACGGACAATGGTATCATACTCGTGTGTTACAAAGTTGGCATGGTATCATCATAATAGTTATGGAGAAAGTCTTCACTTTTTCTTCGCTTGTGTCGCTTGCTTATTGCACCAGTAACCATGGATAATCTTCATCGCTTATCGGATGCTTGGGTCAGCCTTGACTTTGAAGGGGGAATTTCATGAAACTTTTCATACTCTTCTGATATGTCTGTCTTGCCCTCCATTCCTGGATGTCCTTTTTCCTAAAATAACTATGTGGCGCTTTGGCTCATTGTATGATGTATTTGCTTCTTATCTTTTCTTTTCCTCGTCCTGGTAGACATGTCCTTCACATAGATAACCTGTGCCACATCATTGGCTAGGACGAACGGTTCGTCAGCTGTACCCAAGATTTTCAGATCCACTCGTTGTCATTCCGCATGTGGGTCTACCTGCACCGCCTCCCGACAGATTGACCCACTTGCACTTAAACAAAGGGACCTTAAAATCTACTCCGTAGTCAAGTTCCCATATGTCTACTATGTAACCATAATATGTGTCATTTCCTTGTCGGTTGTTGCATCAAAGCGGACACCGCTGTTTTGGTTGGTGCTCTTTTCATCTTGGTCTATCGTAAAATGTATTCCCATTTATCTCAGATCCTTTCCAAATCATTACAGTCAAGATGGTCCCTCGACAACAAGTACAACTCATCACAAACAGTGTTGTCACCTCGAGACGGTTTCCAACCAACTGCTGAAAGTCCCGATGTGTTCACATGTAATCCATCGCCGTGACCGCTCCGGTGTTTGGAGCGCAGATCGTTCTTGTGTTCATCGACATACGGGTCACCAAGGTAGAGTTCTGTAGAACTGTGTAGTGTGCTTGAGACAAAGAATATCCGCCCCTGCATATTATTGAGTCTCTTCCAAGCGTGCTTTTGTCTCCCTCATACCGCGATTTAGGGAGACCTATCTTATTAAGGCCAGGAATGAAGTCAACACAAAACCCGATGACATCCTCTGCTTTGATGGCCCATGGAGATGCTTCCTTCCGCCTAGCACGGTTACTTAACATATTTCTTTAGGACTCCATGAACCTCTCAAAGGGGTACATATGTGTAGAAACACGGGCCCCGAATGACAATCTCGCCGACTAGATGAACTAGGACGGGCGCATGATATTGAAGAAGGATGGTGGGAACACCAGCTCAAACTGACAAGACATTGCGCCACATCACTCCTTAGCTGCTATACGATTTCTGGATCGACCACCTTCTGAGATATTGCATTGAGGAATGCACATAGCTTCACAATGGCTAATCGGACGCCGGTAGAAGCCTCTCAATGCAAACCGGAAGCAGTGGCCATAATCACGTGGTAGTCATGAGACTTTAGGTTCTGGAACTTTTTCTCCGACATATTTATTATTCCCTTTATATTCGACTGAAGCCACCGGGACCTTCATACTGAGTAGGCATTGAAAGAATATTTATTTCTTCTTTCGTAAGAGCGTAGCTGGCAGGACCTTCATACTCGCTTCGAGGCATGCCTCTTTTTCGCGTAAGCGTTGCAGGTCCTCTCGTGCCTCGTGTATCTTTTGTCTTCCCATACACACCCAAGAAGCCTAGCAGGTTCACGAAGGTTCTTCGCACCGCATCACGTCGATCGAAGAGCGGACCTCTAGGTCTTTCCAGAGGGTAGGTCCCAAAATATAGATTTTTCTTCCACATGGGTGCGTGATTCTCAGCGTCATTCGAACAGCTAGTCCGCCGACCCTTTCCAAAGATTACGGTAAATCATTGACCATAGCAAGCACGTGATCACCGGACGCATGGCGGCTTCTTCCGTGATCTGCCTCGCTTTGAAATGCTTGCCTTTCTTCGACATTGATGGTTGGTCGGAAGAAATCGACGATGGCCCTGGTACACATTCTTCCTGCAGCTTCCTGTATATACTATCGGTGTCAAGTAAACAGTGCGTGCATGCGTGGTATCCCTTGTTTGTCTGTCCCGAAGGTTATCGAGAGCGAGCCAATCGTTGATTGTCACGAACAGCAACGCCTTTAGGTCAAATTCTCCTTTTGTGCTCATCCCACGACGTACATCGCTTCCATTCCACAGCTGTAAAAGTTCTCAACTAATGGCCTTAGGTACACATCAATGTCGCTTGCGGTTGCTTAGGGCCTTGGATGAGAACTGGCATCATAATGAACTTCCGCTTCATGCACATCCAAGGAGGAAGGTTATACATACATAGAGTCACGGGCCAGGTGCTGTGATTGCTGCTCGCTCCCGAAAGGATTAATGCCATCCGCGCTTAAAGCAAACCATACGCCTTGGGTCCTTTGCAAACTCATCCCAGATTTCTCTCGATTTTCTCCATCAGCACATTCGCGGTGCTCTCAACTTCCGCCTTTCTTACGGTCCTCATCTGCCATCGCATCAACTTGGCATGCTCTCCGCTTCGAACAGACGTTCAACCGTGGTATTATAGGAGCATACCACATCACCTTCGAGAACCCTCTTCCCGGAGGCTCACCGTCAACATCACGGTCATCTCGCCGATCTTATATCAGCAATGCACCGCATACCGGCATGGCTCAGATCCTTGTAGGCACCACGGTAGAGGATGCAGTCATTAGGGCATGCATGTATCTTCTCCACCTCCAATCCTAGAGGGCATACGACCTTCTTTGCTGGATTAAAGCGGGAATTCGTTATCCTTGGAAGCTTCTTCCATTATTTTCGAGCTTCTCAAACTTTATCAGCACAACATTCTCCCTTCCACCGCAGCAATTGAGTACGGACCGAGCTTTGTGTTGCCATCTTCGCAATGGGGTACAACCCTTTTGTGATCCTCTAACATGCGATCGAACTTCAGCCTTTTGACTTTCGTGATTGTGTCCTTGCATCGACAATGACCCGGCAGATCATCATCATGGGGCACATCGTCTGGTTCATCTTGAACTTCAGAGTTCCCTGCAGCACCATCGACATCGTCTGCAACTTGATGTTCAAGAGCATCACCGTATTCGGGGCACATAGTTGTCATCGATTTCTTCCGCCGCTTCCATCATAACCCCTATTTCTCCGGCCTTCCAAACATTATAGTGTGGCATGAAACCCTTTAAAGCAGGTGGGTGTGAAGGATTTTCCGGTCGAGTAAGACTTCGATTCCCACATATAGGGCATGGACAACACATAAAACCATTCTGCTTGTTTGCCTCAGCCACTTGAAAAGCATGCCGCCTTAATGTACTGGAGGGTGTCCCACCCATCCATTGCCTTCATCCGGCATTATATATAATTAAGTGTCAAAAATCATTAAACATCATGAATAGATAATTATGACCAAATTAATAGAAGTTCATCATCACATAAAAACTAAAGTACATACATAGTTCTCATCTAACAACATAAAGCTCTGCAGAGCATCTAAATTAATTAAACCATACATTGAAACTATGTAAAACATTTCAATGTGAAAACAAATACGATCATAATCGCAACCTAAGGTAACAACTGATCCAACGGCATAATGATACCAAGCCTCGTATGAATGACATATTTTCTAATCTTTCTCATCTTCAAGCGCATTGCATCCATCTTGATCTTGTGATCATCCGATTTACATCCGCAACATGCAACTCCAATATCATCTTCTCCTCCTCAAGTTTTTTATTTTTCCTTCAAGAAATTGTTTTCTTCTTCAACTAAATTTAACCTCTCGACAATAGGGTCGGTTGGAATTTCCGGTTCAACAACCTCCTAGATAAATAAAATCTATGTCACGTTGGTCGGCATAATTTTCATAAACAATAAATGAACCAATAATTATGAAAAGATAATATATACCACATCCGAATCATAGACAGGACGAGGGCCGACGGGGGCGGATACCAAAACCATCGCACTATATAAGATGCAATAATAAAAGTAAGAAAATAATACAAGTAAGAATATTTTTCCTTTCGAAAGAAGATAAGAACAAGAGGCTCACCACGGTGGTGCATGGCGATGATCGGCGCGGTGATCGACGGCGGTGAAGACGGGACGGGCGTGACGGACCGCTGAACCTAGACAAATATTGAGGAAAATGGAGGTTAGAGGTCGAGCTTGGAGAGGAGAAAGCTTAGTAGTGTGGCTCGGGCATTCCATCGAACACCTGTGTGCATAGGAGGTGAGCTAGAGCACCACCAAGCCCCCTCCCTCGGCAGAAAAACAGAGCAGTGTGTCGCTTCATGAGGGGCTATATAAGAGCACTATGGTCCGGTGGGCATGAGCGGGACTAAAGGAAGTTTGGTCCTGCTCACTGCCACCAACCGGGCCAATAGTGAGTGGGCAGAGTTCATGTCCTGCTCGTCCACCAATCGACCTAAAAGGTCCGGACGAATCGACCAATGGCCCACGGTGATCGCCGCCCTGCTCACGAATCGATTATGCTACATTAGTCCCTTCGATTGAACTCGACTAATGGGCAAAACAGCCTCAACAATAACCCTTTTTCTACTAGTAAAACCTCTACCACTTGTACTTCTATATATACGGATATACCCTATACGAAGGTTAGTTCAATACAACACAACACAAATATTCAATCATGTCATAATTTCTACAAAAAACACTTTGCTCCCGAAGCAGAGGAACAGCATGGAGGCCGGAGGCTGTGAGTCGAGCCATCGCAAGTGGTCACGCGGCTGCTCACCGGCACCAGGCCGCGTCAAGGCCAACACTGGCCCGATTGGGTACACGGCAGGGGCACGGACACCCCGTGTGCACCTGCCATCGACAATAGCAGCCATAACACCTGACTCTAGCTCGGCCATCGTGTTGACGATGATGCCATTTGCTTTGACCAAGCGCCAGCGGGTGTACACGAACCACCAGTAGGTCGGGTTCAGCCTGTCCAGCATGGTCCCCGGAAGGGACGACGGAGGCACCGGCGGAACCCTGGGCAGGTCCACGGTCCCTTGCATCTCTTCGAACTCCACGTCCACCTCGTCGTCGAGAGCCGATCAGCACAGAAGGATCGCCAGCATCGCGGCGCCGGAGGCAAAGTACACGTAGGCCGGCACAACGAGCTTGCGGGCCACGTCGAGGGCCGGTGTGCACAAGATGTCGACGACGAACGCGACCATTGGACAGGCCAGGTCGGCAATGTCGGCCCGGAGATGCTGCAAGTGGAGCTGCACTGCTCGGGAAATGAACTCCTGATTTTCAAAATGCCATGAATTTTCCGTTAGTACTTTCCAATCATGATCGATGATTAACTGATAAATTAGAAGTGTGATATTTGCAGTGCACGGTCACAGAAACTAAGTGTTCAGAAGAGATGGTGCATTGGGCATACGTCTTAGCAGAGACAGACATGTTGATGGCACTTTGCACGATGACTGCCCAGTGAGACTTGCAGGGCCAAGTTTGACTCCATGTTTTCTTTTTCTGATATTTGTATGACATTAAATGGATCCAAGATCTTCAAAAACCTTTAAATAGTTAACTGTTTGATACATTTACATGAAGTATTAAAAATCTCAATGCAAAAATGTTAACAACATTAAAAATGTTTGCAAATTGAAAATTTGAATGTTAAAATGTAAAATTTGATAATGTATCATTAGAAATTTATCAACTTTGTGTAAAATGTTGAAAATGATTGACTGAAAAATGTAATCATGCATTGGAAATTACAATTATGAAAATGTTACGGATGTATGTAAATATTGACCATGAAAATTAATCCGATTTGAAATGTTACGGCATTAGAATTTACAGTGGAAAAGGACCTGGTTAAATGGACGGATGAAGTTAGTGCGCCAATTGCGGGAAGGGCGCAGGCTCCAGGTAAGAGGCAGGTGGAGTCATGTCCCAATGGTGTGGCATATCAGAGCACCAGATGAGAGGGCCATGTGGAGGCACGGTTCCCCAAGGCAGGGGCCCGCCGCTTGCATAGGGCAAATGAGCAGAGCTGAGGTGTGAACCCAAGCATTCGCAGCCGGAGTGCCACAATATCAATTGAAGCAAGATGCTCCTTAAAAATTTATAGCATTCCTTTATGGATGTAAGAAAATTTTCGGATGAATCTAAAATTTAGTCCCAATTGCCATCTGAGTTCAATATGTTAGCCATATTACATAATAGGAATGCAATTTACATTCATTTATTATTCAATTCCAGGCTAGCCAATTCACCCATAAATGAATTAAAACTGACTCCTTAGAACAATCAAAGATTCGTTATTCACCATTTCCTACATTCTGAATTTGAGGCCCTTCGGAACATGTCCTTGTTCACTTTTGACTAGTTTATTTCTTTTAATTTATGCAAATTTGATAAACAATCGATATATAATTTTACATGCATGAATAAATGTTAATTTAAATAAAATTTCATTATTTAAGTAACGAGTAGTAGATGTCAACATTTCAAATTAATTTATGACTATTAATTTAAACGACCAATCCTGGTTTCAATTTGTTAAAATAAAATATCATAATTGACTTAAATAGAACATCTAATTTTGGTAATTTTTGATATTAAGTGGTTGGTCAAATTGACTAGGTGTGCGTTAGACTAGAGGATTTTTAAGGAGGAGGAACAATCATTACTTGGTTTTAAGGATTGAAGCACCAAGTTATTCCTTTGACACATGAATTTTTTTTGGTGCACATGCAACTGTAATTTGACTTTTGGAAACTGACAGGTAAGGTGATTTAAAGGGTTTTCAAACTTAATTTCTATATGAATCACGTATGATAATGTTGGATTAAATGGGACTCTAATTTGAAAATGTGGCTTTATATCTATATGGATTTAACTAAAATGTCTGTTGAAGATAATGTTATCCATTGGAATCAATTCCTTCCCATTTCCACTTTAAAAAGACCCATCAAAATTTAGGTCACAAAATGTACTGTGCATGAAAGACCTTTAAATTTATCAGTTTGTTAGCTGTAAAATGTTTAAACTATTTAACCGTTAGAATTTGGCAGATGTGGTTTCCATTGCAGGGCTTGTAGTTCATTTCACCTGGGATGGGAAGCAGGCATCTAGTCCATAGGATGAGCCTGTGGAGCCAAGGCGTTCCTCCGACAGGAGCAGGCGTCCGCAAGCCCGAACTAGACACGGAGATAGGAGGAGGCGGCGGAGGCCGGAGGAGCCGAGGGAGCAGCGCCATGCCCGGAGCCGGCACGAGATCGCGACATCTCCGACGATGAGTAGCTAGGTGATCGACGTACTACATAAGTTTATTTCGTTGCATGTCCTTGTATGGATGTAAGAATCTAATATGAGATGTCCGGATGCAACTACTGAAATTTGAGGCGTTCCCGCCATTGCGCGGACGCCTGAGCGTGTCATTGGATGTTTGAGGGCCATATTAGACATATCCGGCTGTATATGCTATAATGTTTCACATGTCATTTTTAGTTATCCAATATCGACAGTAGCTCAGACAAAATCACCCAATAAATGAAGAGGCACGACCCTGACTCCTCTAGGGAAAAGCAATCACAATGCATTCTCCGTTTCCGGTCCCCCACCCAAGTTGCCTCACGGAATTTAAAAGTGTGACGGACCTGCACACCGGCAATGGATGGGTCCTTAGTTTCTACTGCTCCTTCCTAGTTTATTGGTCCCTTTATATTTTCTGCTAAATTTTGATTAAATATCCAATGATATATTTTTGTTGACATGCATGAATATTTTATTAGTTAAATTTATGATGAAAATTTGGCACATAATACAATGAGGACCAATAAACGGAGGTAGTAGCATAGGTCAACAGTCGCTTTCCTAGACAATGCCAAGTTTTGATAGTATCTCTGTTCAGTTTACAAGTCCTACGTATTCCTAGGTTGTCAATTTTATCACCCTAATATAAACTATATAACACAAAATTATACCTTTTGAAAATAGAACATCTGAAGTTTATATTGATATATTTTTTGTAATATAGATTTGCAGTTGGTCAAATTGACAACTCTGTACGCTGCTCTATAAACTGAGAGAGGGAGTACTTTTCATCTAGTTGAGGCATGGGGTAGGTAAACAATTGCAGTCTTCGGATGTGGGGTTGTACAACAGTGCATTGAAAGCACCAAAGTGAATTCCATATTGACACATAGAAATTACATGTGCTGGTCTTCTTTAGAGTGGCACATTGCATATGCGGCTAGTTTGGATTTTGGAATGACCGACAATGCGGAAAGGGTGAATTTGTATGGGTGATAATTGCAGCAGAGCTTGTCAATTTGCTATTATTGCACAACTGCACGTTGATAATGTTGTGAATTAAAATGGGACCGCAACATAAATCCTTGAAAATTGTGGCTGTTGTAATATCCCTATCACGGATTGACCTAAAATAGTGGCTGTTGTAATGACGGTGATATGGTGTTGTCCCATTTGAATTCACATCTCTCACCTTTCCCATCCCTATCATATCACACTGGAAAATGAAAGCACGCGGCAACGCCCAACCATACGGTACAGTCAAGGGGCAATACCGTTGCGTGTGCATGTCACTGACTCTCCTCTCCCCTGTCTCACTCATCAAGTTGGGCTGTCACACATGTGGTACTACCGTGGAATGAAAGCACCAAAATGGATTCTGTCATGGATGTTTGGTTTTCCATTTCGCAAGGAGCTTTTGTTGTCACTAATGTAACTGTCTGTGGGAATTTTAGAACACTATAAATATAGATCCTGCTGCCATACCCCATATGTGCTCTAGTAGTTCACATCCATCAGCCATGGGTTCTATGCTGAAGGAAGGCATGGTTGTTTCTCGTGAAGCAGCTGTTCGTCCGAGTGGCGCTGGCTGGCGAGCAGCTATCATGGAATAGGAACAGCCGTGCCACCGATGTGTATCACCAAAGCTCTTACTCCGATTACTATTTTGAGATAAGCAAGAGTAATCACATGGTGGACCTGAAGGCCAAGTTCACAAAAATATGTAAGTTTAAGGTCATACTGACTGACCGGAATTAGAACAGTAAAGTAATATGAAAATTATAAATTAAGATTTCAAATAAAGTCAAGAACTTCATCAAGTTAATTCAATTCGATACCGAGATATAATCAGTCATACGAAGAAATCCATATTTAAAATTTATTTAAAAATAGCATAATAAATACTAAATTACTCTATATAATCATGAAGTTATTCAGTTTAACTAATCTATAATTAACAGTATATATAATCAAGATTCAATATAAATTAATACATATATATTATTAAAATTAATCATAAGAATATTTAAATATTCGTAATTTCGTAAATCACGAATACGCTAATTGGCTCACTGGTACAAATTGACCATGTAATCAAAAACCTAGTTTAAACAAAAAACTCTACAAACATTAAATTTTTTATATACGGATACAATAGGTATTAGATATAAAACAATAATCATTGACATTCTGGTCGAGAGAGGGAGCCGAGAGGTAGCGAGCACGAAGCGGTCCTCCGGTACGGCCCGTCACACCTGCCGTTGGGCACTGGGCCGTCCCTGTTGACTGCCACGCTTGAGCGCCTATGCCCGAGATCTCTCAGCACGGACGTGAGCCATGTTCAGGGTGCACACCTTTATCTCTTTATGTTTTTCTATTCAGTATTGTACTTAACCTTGAATATTATATTTAAAAAAATCCAAATTGAAAAGTAACAGATAAAAATGTTAACATATCAAATATGAAAAGTAGGAAAAATTGCAATAGTAAAAATGTTGAGATGAAAGATCATGAAAAATGTGAAAATGTTGCAGAAAATGAATTGATACATTTGAAATAATCTTGACATTTTGACTTAAAATTAATGTTGACGATGAAAAAGTTCCATCGATAAAATTTATCAGATTAAGTGCATGTGAAAATGGCAGTGTAAAATGTGCCTTGTAGAAATGTTAGGTATTTTAAATTAGTCAAATTTGTGGAGGTTAAAGGTCGCGCACCAGTAATGGGCAAGCAAGTGCCGGGGATGATCACTCCGTCAGATGGAGGGCATTTTTGTCTTCCAAGAGGCTGAACGGTCTAGCACACGAATAAGGGAAGGCACAAGCAAGGAGTACAGGGCACGATGAAGCGATTGACATAGTAGTTTATCAGTATCGGTCTCCAAACATTCAGAGGACTGTAGGATCGACGTCAATGAGTTCGCATTCCTATATGAAGCCAATGATGCGGTAATTGGCTCTAATGTATGTTTAGTTTATATATATATATATCACTTATACTTAATTTTATTCAAATTCAGAAAATACACATATGATACCTATCAGTAAAATAACAAATGAATAGAGGAATAAAGCACGGAATTTCACTTCTACTTCTGTGTGTCCTATTATTGTACCATGATTGTTCCATTTAATTATAATATAAAATAAATAATAAACTGATATAAATTTATTTTAATTAGAATCAGGCCATCCTGGAGTCCATTCAGGATGAGGCCTATGTGGAGGCCAACTGAGCGTTCCTCCGACAGGAGCAGGCGGTGCCCGACAAGCTCTTCGCCGAACTAGACACGGAGATAGAAGAGGAGGAGGCCAGAGCGGAGGCGCCGGAGGAGCCAGAGGGGCAGCAGCCGCCCATGCTGCCGGAGCCGGGCACGGAGATCGTCGACATCTCCGACGATGAGTAGCTAGGTGATCGACGTACTACATAAGTTTATTTCGTTTGCATGTCCTTGTATGGATGTAAGAATCTAATATGAGATGTCCGGATGCAACTACTGAAATTTGAGGCGTTCCCCGCCATTGCGTGCGGACGCACCTGAGCGTGTCATTGGATGTTTGAGGGGCCATATTAGACATATCCGGCTGTATATGCTATAATGTTTCACATGTCATTTTTAGTTATCCAATATCGACAGTAGCTCAGACAAAATCACCCAATAAATGAAGAGGCACGACCCTGACTCCTCTAGGGAAAAGCAATCACAATGCATTCTCCGTTTCCGGTCCGCCCCCACCCAAGTTGCCTCACGGAATTTAAAAGTGTGACGGACCTGCACACCTCGGCAATGGGATGGGTCCTTAGTTTCTACTGCCTCCTTCCTAGTTTATTGGTCCCCTTTATATTTTCTGCTAAATTTTGATTAAATATCCAATGATATATTTTTTGTTGACATGCATGAATATTTTATTAGTTAAATTTATGATGAAAATTTGGCACATAATACAATGAGGACCAATAAACGGAGGTAGTAGCATAGGTCAACAGTCGTTTCCTAGACAATGCCAAGTTTTGATAGTACTGCCTCTGTTTCAGTTTACAAGTCCTACGCGTATTCCTAGGTTGTCAATTTTATCACCCTAATATAAACTATATAACACAAAAATTATACCTTTTGAAAATAGAACATCTGAAGTTTATATTGATATATTTTTTGTAACATATGACTTGCATTAGGTTGGTCAAATTGACAACCTGCAAAATCCATGTGAGCCCTATAAACTGAGAGAGGGAGTACTTTTCATCTAGTTGAGGCATGGGGTAGGTAAACAATTGCAGTCTTGCGGATGTGGGGTTGTACAACAGTGCATTGAAAGCACCAAAGTGAATTCCATATTGACACATAGAAATTACATGTGCTGGTCTTCTTTAGAGTGGCACATTGCATATGCGGCTAGTTTGGATTTTGGAATGACCGACAATGCGGAAAGGGTGAATTTGTATGGGTGATAATTGCAGCAGAGCTTGTCAATTTGCTATTATTGCACAACTGCACGTTGATAATGTTGTGAATTAAAATGGGACCGCAACATAAATCCTTGAAAATTGTGGCTGTTGTAATATCCCTATCACGGATTGACCTAAAATAGTGGCTGTTGTAATGACGGTGATATGGTGTTGTCCCATTTGAATTCACATCTCTCACCTTTCCCATCCCTATCATATCACACTGGAAAATGAAAGCACGCGGCAACGCCCAACCATACGGTACAGTCAAGGGGGCAATACCGTTGCGGTGTGCATGTCACTGACTCTCCTCTCCCCCCTGTCTCACTCATCAAGTTGGGCTGTCACACATGTGGTACTACCGTGGAATGAAAGCACCAAAATGGATTCTGTCATGGATGTTTGGTTTTCCATTTCGCAAGGAGCTTTTGTTGTCACTAATGTAACTGTCTGTGGGAATTTTAGAACACTATAAATATAGATCCTGCTGCCATACCCCATATGTGCTCTAGTAGTTCACATCCATCAGCCATGGGTTCTATGCTGAAGGAAGGCATGGTTGTTTCTCGTGAAGCAGCTGTTCGTCCGAGTGGCGCTGGCTGGCGAGCAGCTATCATGGAATAGGAACAGCCGTGCCACCGATGTGTATCACCAAAGCTCTTACTCCGATTACTATTTTGAGATAAGCAAGAGTAATCACATGGTGGACCTGAAGGCCAAGTTCACAAAAATATGTAAGTTTAAGGTCATACTTGTATTCTGTTACATGTGTGTTGGTCGATAATATTTGCCAGTTCATTTTCTCATGCATATTCAAGCGCGTGATGTGGGATTCGGGTTAGGAGATGGATGGGACATAATCTGTTGAGTAAATCCAATATATGGAAACAGTGGCTAAATGAAAATTCCGCTAAGTTGTAAGCAAGACCAGATAAAGCTAATCACAATTGGAGTACCATAGATAATATCATGTATGTCAACTAGGCATTATTTCTAACGTGACACACAACTAAATGATTAAAAAGAGGATTGACTATCATGATATGATATAGTATCATATTGAATGTTGTATTAGTACATGTAATGCATGGCGATGCATAATTAAGATCGCTGTGATGAAAACATCTGATACGATGCAATGTGTTGATTGTACTGATAACAACCGAAAACCAAAAAAATCCAAATGACATCAATGATGCCACCACGTGCAGATCACAACAGCAGCATTGATCATGTTTTTATACATGGACCACAAGAGATACGAACAGATAATGACACGTTCACACATAACCCGATAGCCTTGACAACACTATACAAAAAGATAACGGCGATGGGTTAACAACGGTTGGTCCATAACCTGAGAGCCCGAGTGAAAAACCTAATGTTGCATGCATGCAGGTGAGAAGTCGATGATCCAGAAGCGACACATGCACCTGTCGGACAAAATTCTGAGGAGCAACCCTTCCATCGCCGCATACGACTCTCCATCTCTCAACATTCGCCAAGGTCTCTCGGATGCCATCATACCAGAGCTCGGGGCGGACGCTGCAAGGAAGGCCATTGATGACTGGGGCCGGCCATCGTCCGACATCACCCACCTGGTCTTCTGCACGACAGCGAGTGGGTGCATGCCCGGCGCCGACTTCGAGGCGTTGAAGCTGCTCGGGCTTCCGCTCTCCACCAAACGTTTCATGCTGTACCAGGTCGGCTGCCACGGGGGCGGCATATCCTGCTTTGCCAAGGATCTCGCCGAAAACAACCCTGGTGCAAGGGTGCTAGTGGTGTGCTCGGAGGTGATGGATATGGGCCTCCGGGGCCCCTCGGAGTCCCACATCGGGAACCTCGTCGGGCAGGCCATCTTCGGGGATGCCGCAGGCGCCGTCATTGTGGGAGCTGGACCGTCGGCGACGAGCGGGCTATGTTCGAGATGGTCTCGGCTTCTCGGGCGCCATCCCGGCGACGGAAAGGATGGTGGTGTCGGTTGTACGAGCAAGGGATAGTGTTCACACTGCACCGGGACGTGGCGCATCACGTCTCAACTAACATAGGCGGGCTCGCCAGGGCGGCACTGGAACAGGCGGGCCTCGCCGGCAAGGATTGGAATGAGGAAGTGTTCTGGCTGATGCACCCCGGCGGAAGGCAGATACTGGACCGGGTGGAGAGTAGCCTCGGGCTGAAAAAGGAGAAGATAGCGGCCTCGAGGGAGGTGATGGCGCAGCATGGCAACACACTCAGCTCGTGTGTGATCCTCGCCATGGAGGAGATGAGGCGGACGTCCGAGAAGCGCGGGCTGCCCACGGCCGGAGAAGGGCTCGAGTGGGGGCTGCTCTTCGGCTTTGGCCCTGGCCTCACCGTCGAGACCATTCTCCTTCGCGCGCCGAAGCGCAACCAAGCCCAAGTTCCCTGATACGTAATGCAAAGTCAACTGCATGCAGCCTTGTCGTTCGCTTTGTGTTTTGATGTCTGGCCGACGGGCATGTGTGAACGTGCTATGCACGTTGAAAATAACATTCCACAACAGGTCGTGGGATGGCGCGATCTTGGTGGATTTCAGAAATAAAAGTTTACATGCATGTAAACCTGCATTTGTACAAGGGCCTTGATAATTATTTCTCAGTGGATGCCTATGGACCGTTGGTTACCTAGCAATTTGCAGCTCCTGGTTGCAGCTCTTGGCAAAACCGATGTGTACTTGATGGACTTCCTCCGGTCTTGGCAAAACCGGTGGACTCATCGCCGACGGCACCCTCTGACATCCGCAAGGTCCATTGCCCACGTCTGCAGCTCCGTCATAATGCATTTTTCTGCACCTCCGGCTTTGTGCGGTTTCATCATCTACGACGACCACAGCTACATCATGATCGGTTACATCGACATCGACACACACGACCACGTCTACAACAACACATGGGTGACAACTCCAGTCAACAGCGTCCGCTTCGTCACCAGCATCTTCGCCACACCCGCTGTGACTGCGGGAGGGAATATAGGAGAGACAAGAGAGGCACCAGAAAGGGAGCAGTCACCGCCCTAGGTGTCGACCCATTAGAGACGTAGAGATGATGGCGCAGCGGAGAAGACGACGGTAGCGCAAGACTTCAAATTCAGTCGTAATCATCCGCTTCACTCCTGCTACGACTGAGGGGGAATGTTAGAAGTATAAACGTAGAGATAAGGAGAGATGGAGATAAACTTAGTTTAAAACTTAAGGTTTTGGTTACCAGTCGAAATTTCAAGATTTCTCATGGTTACTGCATATTTCCGTGCCCCTGGATAAATCCTCATACCGAGCAGAAATACCATTTTTTGAAAATTTTAATTTAAACGCTCCATTTGTAGTAAAGTGCGTAGGATCTAACTAATGCCATGAGAGTTGATTCTGACGTGTTCGTAGCAACCTAGTTCCTATTTTACAGGTATCTGGTTCGAATGTTCGTTCATTCATTTATTTGAATTCAAAATTCAACTATAAAATTCGTTTGAAATACTCTCGGTATTTCCCGGTAACCGTGGTAAATACGTTTACATGTCCTCCTCGGTAAAATTGCCTCATTCGGTAATCAAAACCTTGGTTTAAACACATAATATCTTGCCTTGTACTCCAAACCTCTACCACTTGTACTTCTATATATACGGATATACCCTATACGAAGGTTAGTTCAATACAACACAACACAAATATTCAATCATGTCATAATTTCTACAAAAAACACTTTGCTCCCGAAGCAGAGGAACAGCATGGAGGCCGGAGGCTGTGAGTCGAGCCATCGCAAGTGGTCACGCGGCCGCTCACCGGTACCAGGCCGCGTCAAGGCCAACACTGGCCCGATTGGGTACACGGCAGGGCACGGACACCCCGTGTGCACCTGCCATCGGCAATAGCAGCCATAACACCCGACTCTAGCTCGGCCACCGTGTTGACGATGATGCCGTTTGCTTTGACCAAGCGCCAGCGGGTGTACACGAACCACCAGTAGGTCGGGTTCAGCCTGTCCAGCATGGTCCCCGGAAGGGATGACGGAGGCACCGGCGGAACCCTGGGCAGGTCCACGGTCCCTTGCATCTCTTCAAACTCCACGTCCACCTCGTCGTCGAGAGCCGATCAGCACAGAAGGATCGCCAGCATCGCGGCGCCGGAGGCAAAGTACACGTAGGCCGGCACAACGAGCTTGCGGGCCACGTCGAGGGCCGGTGTGCACAAGATGTCGACGACGAACGCGACCATTGGACAGGCCAGGTCGGCAATGTCGGCCCGGAGATGCTGCAAGTGGAGCTGCACTGCTCGGGAAATGAACTCCTCGATGCCCGTGTGATCGGTCAGAAGCTTAACCTCCGGGAGGTGGTGGAAGCGGATGTCGAGGCCGGAGGCTTCCTCCCGGCATATATGCTCGGAGATGTCGGACGGGGCCTGCGCTGTCGGCGCCGGCATGAGGAGCACGGTGAGCAAAAGGACGCGCCTGCTGCTAGCGAGAAGCTGCTTCGCGGACTGCTATTATTGCACAACTGCATGTCCATAATACATGTTGTGAATTAAAAGGGGGCCCGCACCATATATAAATGCATGAAAAAAAAAGCAAGTGCACGTGGTTGGTATTGTCATATCACTATCACTGCAAGATATGAGAGACGGTGTGCCTTTGTTTTTGTTGTTAATCTTTTTCGCAAAGAAGGCTGAAACCCCGCGTTCTGCAACATTGTCATGCACACATCCATCATTATTAAAGTTTATATAAGGCAACAATGTCAAAAAGTCATTAACTAGAGTACAAACATGAAAAGCTGAATTGAACCATTACAAGATATATTTTTAACACCAATGACTAAGTCGGCTCCTTCCACGACAAAGCCTTCAAGCAGGGGCGAAGTCAGGATAAAAGATCGCCGGGGTCAACGCGAACAAGTATCACTAGTATCTTCCTCAAAATAAAGTACCACTAATATATGGCTAAAATTTGTAGCTCGTATTAAGTAATATGTCTATTACGTTTTTCATAATTAACATCAAATAAATAATAAATCAAACATTAGTTACCTCTATATTTTATTTTCAAATTCAGAAAAGACACCATTATATTCGTACTACGTGCAATTTTAAATTAGAAAATAACAAGAGATAGTTAGTATTTAAATAGAGGAATTACAGTAAAAGAGACACGAATATTTCATACCATCTTACTTGACATTATCATGGGGCGTGACTCGAGGCCTCATCTACATTGTGTAATCCACATGATTCGATTACCCATCTAGAACTTCAAGCAACTATAAGAAGAAGAAAATCAACAAGTCAAACAAACCCTACGATAATCGAAAAATAGAAATTTTAGATAAAAAACAGAATAAAAATTAGATGAGTTTTTTTGGCTTTAGTGTCACTTACAGATCAAACAAGGAGACTGAATTAACAACTCTTGAATTTTTTTATCAAGGAGAAGAGTGGAGATTCGGGGCGGCCAGGATGGCGGCTGTTCACGCGAGCAAACAGAAGAGCCACATAACACATGATGGCGTGATCGAGCGATTCACATCACGTATTTCGATCTATTCTCTCGGTGGTGAGCACTGGGCCTACGTGCCACATGCTGTTTGAGCTGCCACTTTTTGGGGCGGTCCTATATCTCGCGTTCAGCGAGAGCAGAGGAACTCTCGCTGAAGGGGACACCGACATGGCCCGGCCCAGGAGCACGGGTGGCCACAACCTTCTTTTATTTCTTTTCTTGTGTTTTATGTTTTCTTTTCTGCTTTATTCTTGTACTTTTGTTTATTCTCTAAAAAATTCTAAAAGTATATATTACAAAAAGCACTCTAAAAAAAACGTTTGAAAAATGTTGAACATGAATTTGAAAAATGTTGAACAAGTATTTAAAAAAATATTGAACAAGTATTAAAAAATGTTAATCAAACATTACGAAAAATGTTGAACGTATATAGAAACATTGTTGATCATGTGCTAAGAAAATGATGAAAATTATTGATCATGTATATAAAAATGTTAATCAAGCATTTGGACAAAATGTTGAACAAGTGTTCGAAAAATGTTAATCAATCATTTGGGAAATGTTAAATGTGTATAGATAAAATGTTGACCATGTATTAAAAATGTTAATTCTGCATCTGAAAAATGTTAATCCAGCATTTATAAAATGTTACATGTGCATAGAAAAATGTTGACCATGTGTTAAAAAATGTTAATCTTGTATTTATAAGATGTTAAAAATGTGCTTAGAATTTTTTTTGACCGTGTGTTAAAAAATGTTGCCGGAGCAGGAGCTGCCAAGCTTCAACATGAAGCAGGCGGAGGTGGAGTTCATTGTCGCCCAATTGAGGAGATGGCAGAGCAGCAGGCCATCCTGGAGTCCATTCAGGATGAGGCCTATGTGGAGGCCAACTGAGCGTTCCTCCGACAGGAGCAGGCGGTGCCCGACAAGATCTTCGCCGAACTAGACACGGAGATAGAAGAGGAGGAGGCCAGAGCGGAGGCGCCGGAGGAGCCAGAGGGGCAGCAGCCGCCCATGCTGCCGGAGCCGGGCACGGAGATCGTCGACATCTCCGATGATGAGTAGCTAGGTGATCGACGTACTACATAAGTTTATTTCGTTTGCATGTCCTTGTATGGATGTAAGAATCTAATATGAGATGTCCGGATGCAACTACTGAAATTTGAGGCGTTCCCCGCCATTGCGTGCGGACGCACCTGAGCGTGTCATTGGATGTTTGAGGGGCCATATTAGACATATCCGGCTGTATATGCTATAATGTTTCACATGTCATTTTTAGTTATCCAATATCGACAGTAGCTCAGCCAAAATCACCCAATAAATGAAGAGGCACAACCCCTGACTCCTCTAGGGAAAAGCAATCACAATGCATTCTCCGTTTCCGGTCCGCCCCCACCCAAGATGCCTCACGGAATTTAAAAGTGTGACGGACCTGCGCACCTCGGCAATGGGATGGGTCTTTAGTTTCTACTGCCTCCTTCCTAGTTTATTGGTCCCCTTTATATTTTCTGCTAAATTTTGATTAAATATCCAATGATATAATTTTTGTTGACATGCATGAATATTTTATTAGTTAAATTTATGATGAAAATTTGGCACATAATACATTGAGGACCAATAAACGGAGGTAGTAGCATAGGTCAACAGTCGTTTCCTAGACAATGCCAAGTTTTGATAGTACTGCCTCTGTTTCAGTTTACAAGTCCTACACGTATACCTAGGTTGTCAACTTTATCACCCTAATATAAGCTATATAACACAAAAATTATACCTTTTGAAAATAGAACATCTGAAGTTTATATTGATATATTTTTTGTAATATATGACTTGCATTAGGGTGGTCAAATTGACAACCTAGGGGTACGCGCGCGCCCTATAAACTGAGAGAGAGGGAGTACTTTTCATCTAGTTGAGGCATGGGGTAGGTAAACAATTGCAGTCTTGCGGATGTGGGGGTTGTACAACAGTGCATTGAAAGCACCAAAGTGAATTCCATATTGACACATAGAAATTACATGTGCTGGTCTTCTTTAGAGTGGCACATTGCATATGCGGCTAGTTTGGATTTTGGAATGACCGACAATGCGGAAAGGGTGAATTTGTATGGGTGATAATTGCAGCAGAGCTTGTCAATTTGCTATTATTGCACAACTGCACGTTGATAATGTTGTGAATTAAAATGGGACCGCAACATAAATCCTTGAAAATTGTGGCTGTTGTAATATCCCTATCACGGATTGACCTAAAATAGTGGCTGTTGTAATGACGGTGATATGGTGTTGTCCCATTTGAATTCACATCTCTCACCTTTCCCATCCCTATCATATCACACTGGAAAATGAAAGCACGCGGCAACGCCCAACCATACGGTACAGTCAAGGGGGCAATACCGTTGCGGTGTGCATGTCACTGACTCTCCTCTCCCCCATGTCTCACTCATCAAGTTGGGCTGTCACACATGTGGTACTACCGTGGAATGAAAGCACCAAAATGGATTCTGTCATGGATGTTTGGTTTTCCATCTCGCAAGGAGCTTTTGTTGTCACTAATGTAACTGTCTGTGGGAATTTTAGAACACTATAAATATAGAACCTGCTGCCATACCCCATATGTGCTCTAGTAGTTCACATCCATCAGCCATGGGTTCTATGCTGAAGGAAGGCATGGTTGTTTCTCGTGAAGCAGCTGTTCGTCCGAGTGGCGCTGGCTGGCGAGCATCTATCATGGGAATAGGAACAGCCGTGCCACCCGATGTGTATCACCAAAGCTCTTACTCCGATTACTATTTTGAGATAAGCAAGAGTAATCACATGGTGGACCTGAAGGCCAAGTTCACAAAAATATGTAAGTTTAAGGTCATACTTGTATTCTGTTACATGTGTGTTGGTCGATAATATTTGCCAGTTCATTTTCTCATGCATATTCAAGCGCGTGATGTGGGATTCGGGGTTAGGAGATGGATGGGACATAATCTGTTGAGTAAATCCAATATATGGAAACAGTGGCTAAATGAAAATTCCGCTAAGTTGTAAGCAAGACCAGATAAAGCTAATCACAATTGGAGTATCATAGATAATATCATGTATGTCAACTAGGCATTATTTCTAACGTGACACACAACTAAATGATTAAAAAGAGGATTGACTATCATGATATGATATAGTATCATATTGAATGTTGTATTAGTACATGTAATGCATGGCGATGCATAATTAAGATCGCTGTGATGAAAACATCTGATACGATGCAATGTGTTGATTGTACTGATAACAACCGAAAACCAAAAAAATCCAAATGACATCAATGATGCCACCACGTGCAGATCACAACAGCAGCATTGATCATGTTTTTATACATGGACCACAAGAGATACGAACAGATAATGACACGTTCACACATAACCCGATAGCCTTGACAACACTATACGAAAAGATAACGGCGATGGGTTAACAACGGTTGGTCCATAACCTGAGAGCCCGAGTGAAAAACCTAATGTTGCATGCATGCAGGTGAGAAGTCGATGATCCAGAAGCGACACATGCACCTGTCGGACAAAATTCTGAGGAGCAACCCTTCCATCGCCGCATACGACTCTCCATCTCTCAACATTCGCCAAGGCCTCTCGGATGCCATCATACCAGAGCTCGGGGCGGACGCTGCAAGGAAGGCCATTGATGACTGGGGCCGGCCATCGTCCGACATCACCCACCTGGTCTTCTGCACGACAGCGAGTGGGTGCATGCCCGGCGCCGACTTCGAGGCGTTGAAGCTGCTCGGGCTTCCGCTCTCCACCAAACGTTTCATGCTGTACCAGGTCGGCTGCCACGGGGGCGGCATATCCTTGCGTTTGGCCAAGGATCTCGCCGAAAACAACCCTGGTGCAAGGGTGCTAGTGGTGTGCTCGGAGGTGATGGATATGGGCCTCCGGGGCCCCTCGGAGTCCCACATCGGGAACCTCGTCGGGCAGGCCATCTTCGGGGATGCCGCAGGCGCCGTCATTGTGGGAGCTGGACCCGTCGGCGACGAGCGGGCTATGTTCGAGATGGTCTCGGCTTCTCAGGACGTCATCCCGGCGACGGAAAGGATGGTGGTGTCGAAGTTGTACGAGCAAGGGATAGTGTTCACACTGCACCGGGACGTGGCGCATCACGTCTCAACTAACATAGGCGGGCTCGCCAGGGCGGCACTGGAACAGGCGGGCCTCGCCGGCAAGGATTGGAATGAGGAAGTGTTCTGGCTGATGCACCCCGGCGGAAGGCAGATACTGGACCGGGTGGAGAGTAGCCTCGGGCTGAAGAAGGAGAAGATAGCGGCCTCGAGGGAGGTGATGGCGCAGCATGGCAACACACTCAGCTCGTGTGTGATCCTCGCCATGGAGGAGATGAGGCGGACGTCCGAGAAGCGCGGGCTGCCCACGGCCGGAGAAGGGCTCGAGTGGGGGCTGCTCTTCGGCTTTGGCCCTGGCCTCACCATCGAGACCATTCTCCTTCGCGCGCCGAAGCGCAACCAAGCCCAAGTTCCCTGATACGTAATGCAAAGTCAACTGCATGCAGCCTTGTCGTTCGCTTTGTGTTTTGATGTCTGGCCGACGGGCATGTGTGTGAACGTGCTATGCACGTTGAAAATAACATTCCACAACAGGTCGTGGGATGGCGCGATCTTGGTGGATTTCAGAAATAAAAGTTTACATGCATGTAAACCTGCATTTGTACAAGGGCCTTGATAATTATTTCTCAGTGGATGCCTATGGACCGTTGGTTACCTAGCAATTTGCAGCTCCTGGTTGCAGCTCTTGGCAAAACCGATGTGTGCTTGATGGGCTTCCTCCGGTCTTGGCAAAACCGGTGGACTCATCGCCGACGGCACCCTCTGACATCCGCAAGGTCCATTGCCCACGTCTGCAGCTCCGTCATAGTGCATTTTTCTGCACCTCCGGCTTTGTACGGTTTCATCATCTACGACGACCACAGCATCGACCATGACTGCCTCGACCACAGCTACATCATGATCGGTTACATCGACATCGACACACACGACCACGTCTACAACAACACATGGGTGACAACTCCAGTCAACAGCGTCCGCCGTCACACCAAAGATCTTCGCCACACCCGCTGTGACTGCGGGAGGGAATATAGGAGAGACAAGGGAGGCACCAGAAAGGGAGCAGTCACCGCCCTAGGTGTCGACCCATTAGAGACGTAGAGATGATGGCGCAGCGGAGAAGACGACGGTAGCGCAAGACTTCAAATTCAGTCGTAATCATCCGCTTCACTCCTGCTACGACGAGGGGGGAATGTTAGAAGTATAAACGTAGAGATAAGGAGAGATGGAGATAAACTTAGTTTAAAACTTAAGGTTTTGGTTACCAGTCGAAATTTCAAGATTTCCCATGGTTACTGCATATTTTCGTGCCCCTGGATAAATCCTCATACCGAGCAGAAATACCATTTTTTGAAAATTTTAATTTAAACGCTCCATTTGTAGTAAAGTGCGTAGGATCTAACTAATGCCATGAGAGTTGATTCTGACGTGTTCGTAGCAACCTAGTTCCTATTTTACAGGTATCTGGTTCGAATGTTCGTTCATTCATTTATTTGAATTCAAAATTCAACTATAAAATTCGTTTGAAATACTCTCGGTATTTCCCGGTAACCGTGGTAAATACGTTTACATGTCCTCCTCGGTAAAATTGCCTCATTCGGTAATCAAAACCTTGGTTTAAACACATAATATCTTGCCTTGTACTCCAAACCTCTACCACTTGTACTTCTATATATACGGATATACCCTATACGAAGGTTAGTTCAATACAACACAACACAAATATTCAATCATGTCATAATTTCTACAAAAAACACTTTGCTCCCGAAGCAGAGGAACAGCATGGAGGCCGGAGGCTGTGAGTCGAGCCATCGCAAGTGGTCACGCGGCTGCTCACCGGTACCAGGCCGCGTCAAGGCCAACACTGGCCCGATTGGGTACACGGCAGGGGCACGGACACCCCGTGTGCACCTGCCATCGGCAATAGCAGCCATAACACCCGACTCTAGCTCGGCCACCGTGTTGACGATGATGCCGTTTGCTTTGACCAAGCGCCAGCGGGTGTACACGAACCACCAGTAGGTCGGGTTCAGCCTGTCCAGCATGGTCCCCGGAAGGGATGACGGAGGCACCGGCGGAACCCTGGGCAGGTCCACGGTCCCTTGCATCTCTTCAAACTCCACGTCCACCTCGTCGTCGAGAGCCGATCAGCACAGAAGGATCGCCAGCATCGCGGCGCCGGAGGCAAAGTACACGTAGGCCGGCACAACGAGCTTGCGGGCCACGTCGAGGGCCGGTGTGCACAAGATGTCGACGACGAACGCGACCATTGGACAGGCCAGGTCGGCAATGTCGGCCCGGAGATGCTGCACGTGGAGCTGCACTGCTCGGGAAATGAACTCCTCGATGCCCGTGTGATCGGTCAGAAGCTTCACCTCCAGGAGGTGGTGGAAGCGGATGTCGAGGCCGGAGGCTTCCTCCCGGCATATATGCTCGGAGATGTCGGACGGGGCCTGCGTTGTCGGCGCCGGCATGAGGAGCACGGTGAGCAAAAGGACGCGGCTGCTGCTAGCGAGAAGCTGCTTCGCGGACTGCTATTATTGCACAACTGCCTGTCCATAATACATGTTGTGAATTAAAAGGGGGGGCCGCACCATATATAAATGCATGAAAAAAAAAAAGCAAGTGCACGTGGTTGGTATTGTCATATCACTATCACTGCAAGATATGAGAGACGGTGTGCCTTTGTTTTTGTTGTTAATCTTTTTCGCAAAGAAGGCTGAAACCCCGCGTTCTGCAACATTGTCATGCACACATCCATCATTATTAAAGTTTATATAAGATAACAATGTCAAAAAGTCATTAACTAGAGTACAAACATGAAAAGCTGAATTGAACCATTACAAGATATAATTTTAACACCAATGACTAAGTCGGCTCCTTCCACGACAAAGCCTTCAAGCAGGGGCGAAGTCAGGATAAAAGATCGCCGGGGTCAACGCGAACAAGTATCACTAGTATCTTCCTCAAAATAAAGTACCACTAATATATGGCTAAAATTTGTAGCTCAGATTAAGTAATATGTCTATTACGTTTTTCATAATTAACATCAAATAAATAATAAATCAAACATTAGTTACCTCTATATTTTATTTTCAAATTCAGAAAAGACGCCATTATATTCGTACTACGTGCAATTTTAAATTAGAAAATAACAAGAGATAGTTAGTATTTAAATAGAGGAATTACAGTAAAAGAGACACGAATATTTCATACCATCTTACTTGACATTATCATGGGGCGTGACTCGAGGCCTTATCTACATTGTGTAATCCACATGATTCGATTACCCATCTAGAACTTCAAGCAACTATAAGAAGAAGAAAATCAACAAGTCAAACAAACCCTACGATGATCGAAAAATAGAAATTTTAGATAAAAAACAGAATAAAAATTAGATGAGTTTTTTTGGCTTTAGTGTCACTTACAGGTCAAACAAGGAGACTGAATTAACGACTCTTGAATTTTTTTATCAAGGAGAAGAGTGGAGATTCGGGGCGGCCAGGATTGCGGCGGTTCACGCGAGCAAACAGAAGAGCCACAGAACACATGATGGCGTGATCGAGCGATTCACATCACGTAGTTCGATCTATTCTCTCGGTGGTGAGCACTGGGCCTACGTGCCACATGCTGTTTGAGCTGCCACTTTTTGGGGCGCTCCTATGTCTCGCGTTCAGCGAGAGGAGAGGAACTCTTGCTGAAGGGGACACCGAGATGGCCCGGCCCAGGAGCACGGGTGGCCACAACCTCCTTTTATTTCTTTTCTTATGTTTTATGTTTTCTTTTCTGCTTTATTCTTGTACTTTTGTTTATTCTTTAAAAAATTCCAAATGTATATATTACAAAAAACACTCTACAAAAACGTTTGAAAAATGTTGAACATGAATTTGAAAAATGTTGAACAAGTATTTAAAAAAAATACTGAACAAGTATTAAAAATGTTAATCAAACATTATGAAAAATGTTGAACGATATAGAAACATTGTTGATCATGTACTAAGAAAATGATGAAAATTATTGATCATGTATATAAAATGTTAATCAACCATTTGGACAAAATGTTGAACAAGTATTTGAAAAATGTTAATCAATCATTTGGGAAATGTTAAATGTGTATAGATAAAATGTTGACCATGTATTAAAAATGTTAATTCTGCATCTGAAAAATGTTAATCCAGCATTTATAAAATGTTACATGTGCATAGAAAAATGTTGACCATGTGTTAAAAAATGTTAATCTTGTATTTATAAGATGTTAAAAATGTGCTTAGAATTTTTTTTTTACCGTGGGTTAAAAAATGTTGCCGGAGCAGGAGCTGCCAGGCTTCAACATGGAGCAGGCGGAGGTGGAGTTCATTGTCGCCCAATTGAGGAGATGGCAGAGCAGCAGGCCATCCTGGAGTCCATCCAGGATGAGGCCTATGTGGAGGCCAACTGAGCGTTCCTCCGACAGGAGCAGGCGGTGCCCGACACGCTCTTCGCCGAACTAGACACGGAGATAGAAGAGGAGGAGGCCAGAGCGGAGGCACCGGAGGAGCCAGAGGGGCAGCAGCCGCCCATGCTGCCGGAGCCGGGCACGGAGATCGTCGACATCTCCGACGATGAGTAGCTAGGTGATCGACGTACTACATAAGTTTATTTCGTTGCATGTCCTTGTATGGATGTAAGAATCTAATATGAGATGTCCGGATGCAACTACTGAAATTTGAGGCGTTCCCCGCCATTGCCTGCGGATGCGCCTGAGCGTGTCATTGGATGTTTGAGGGGCCATATTCGACATATCCGGCTGTATATGCTATAATGTTTCACATGTCATTTTTAGTTATCCAATATCGACAGTAGCTCAGCCAAAATCACCCAATAAATGAAGAGGCACGACCCCTGACTCCTCTAGGGAAAAGCAATCACAATGCATTCTCGGTTTCCGGTCTGCCCCCACCCAAGTTGCCTCACGGAATTTAGAAGTGCGACGGACCTGCGCACCTCGGCAACGGGATGGGTCCTTAGTTTCTACTGCCTTCTTCCTAGTTTATTGGTCCCCTTTATAATTTATGCTAAATTTTGATTAAATATCCGATGATATAATTTTTGTTGACATGCATGAATATTTTATTAGTTAAATTTATGATCAAAATTTGGCACATAATACAATGAGGATCAATAAACGGAGGTAGTAGCATAGGTCAACAATCGTTTCCTAGACAATGCCAAGTTTTGATGGTACTCCCTCTGATTCAGTTTACAAGTCCGACGCGTATACCTAGGTTGTCAATTTTGTCACCCTAATATAAACTATATAACACAAAAATTATACCTTTTGAAAATAGAACATCTGAAGTTTATATTGATATATTTTTTGTAATATATGACATGCATTAGGTTGGTCAAATTGACAACCTAGGGGTACACGCGCGCCCTATGAACTGAGAGAGAGGGAGTACTTTTCATCTATTTGAGGCATGGGGTAGGTAAACAATTGCGGTTTTGCGGATGTGAGTGTTGTACTACAGTGCATTGAAAGCACCAAAGTGAATTCCATATTGACACATAGAAATTACATGTGCTGGTCTTCTTTAGAGTGGCACATTGCATATGCAGCTAGTTTGGATTTTGGAATGACCGACAATGCGGAAAGGGTGAATTTGTATGGGTGATAATTGCAGCAGAGCTTGTCAATTTGCTATTATTGCACAACTGCACGTTGATAATGTTGTGAATTAAAAGGGGACCGCAACATAAATCCTTGAAAATTGTGGCTGTTGTAATATCCCTATCATGGATTAACCTAAAATAGTGGCTGTTGTAATGATGGTGATATGGTGTTGTCCCATTTGAATTCACATCTCTCACCTTTCCCATCCCTATCATATCACACTGGAAAATGAAAGCACGCGACAACGCCCAACCATACGGTACAGTCAAGGGGGCAATACCGTTGCGGTGTGCATGTCACCGACTCTCCTCTCCCCCCTGTCTCACTCCATCAAGTTAGGCTGTCACACATGTGGTACTACCGTGGAATGAAAGCACCAAAATGGATTCTGGCATGGATGTTTGGTTTTCCATTTCGCAAGGAGCTTTTGTTGTCACTAATTTAACGGTCTGTGGGAATTTTAGAACACGATATATATAGATCCTGTTGCGATACCCCATATGTGCTCTAGTAGTTCACATCCATCAGCCATGGGTTCTATGCTGAAGGAAGGCGTGGTAGTTTCTCGTGAAGCGGCTGTTCGTCCGAGTGGTGCTGGCTGGCGAGCAGCTATCATGGGAATAGGAACAGCCGTGCCACCCGATGTGTATCACCAAAGCTCTTACTCCGATTACTATTTTGAGATAAGCAAGAGTAATCATATGGTGGACCTGAAGGCCAAGTTCACAAAAATATGTAAATTTAAGCTCATACTTGTATTCAGTAAATTAATTACATGTGTGTTGGTCGATAATATTTGCCAGTCCATTTCCTCATGCATATTCAAGCGCATGATGTGGGATTCGGGGTTAGGAGATGGATGGGACATAATCTGTTGAGTAAATCCAATACATGGAAACAGGCAGAACAAGATTAGGCATCTCCGTAGCTTCCTTCGTGGGTGGGCTAAACATCTAGGTGGAGTGTATAAGGTCGAGAAGGAACGACTCCTTTCACTTATACAAACATTAGATGTAAAAGCAGAAACTACGGTTCTGTTACCCACTGAGCTTCATATTAAGCATGAGGCTGAGATGAGGCTGAAGGAACTGCTCCGTGAGGAAGAATTAAAGTGGGCATTGCGGGCAAAGGTGAGAAAAGTTGTCCAGGGGGATGCGAACACCCAGTTCTTCCACATGATTGCTAATGGCAAGCACAGGAAGAAGAGGATCTTCCAGCTGGAGCAAGATGAGGGTACAATAGTTGGCCAGGACAACCTGAAAACATACATTACTGAATATTACAAAAGGTTGTTTGGACCACCAGAGGAGAGCTGTGTATCCCTGGATGAGTCTAGGGTTAGCGATATCCCTCAGCTTTCTTCTGTGGAGAACGATGTGTTAACTGCCCCTTTCTCGGAGAAGGAAGTTTTCGAGGCTATTGCCAAGATGAAATGCAATAAGGCTCCGGGGCCGGATGGTGTCCCGGCTGAGTTTTACAAGAAGTGTTGGCATATTATCAAAGGGGACCTGATGCCGATGTTCCATGATTTGTTCTCGGGACACTTGCAGCTGTTCCAACTTAATTTTGGAACGATAACGTTGTTGCCTAAGAAAACAGATGCCGTGAAAATTGAACAATTCCGGCCTATCTGCCTACTCAACGTCAGTTTCAAAATATTTACCAAGGTTGGCACGATCAGGCTCACTCAGATAGCGCACGCTGTAGTTCAACCTTCGCAAACGGCTTTCATGCCGGATAGGAACATCCTCGAGGGGGTTGTGGTCCTACATGAAACGCTTCATGAAATTCATACGAAAAAACTAGATGGGGTTATTTTCAAAGTCGATTTCGAGAAGGCCTATGATAAAGTCAAATGGCCGTTCCTCCAGCAAGCTTTACGAATGAAGGGATTTGATGAGCGCTGGAGACAACAGGTGGAAACGTTCACGCAAAAAGGGAGTGTTGGCATTAAAGTCAATGATGACATAGGCCACTATTTCCGAACGCACAAGGGTCTGAGACAGGGCGATCCTATGTCGCCTATTCTGTTCAATATTGTGGTTGATATGTTAGCGATCCTGATTGGGAGGGCCAAAGAGGCCGGTCAGGTGGAGGGAGTGGTGTCTCATCTGGTTGATGGTGGTTTATCCATCCTGCAATACGCTGATGATACAATCATTTTTATGGAACATGATTTGGCCAAAGCGAGGAACATGAAGCTAGTATTATGCCTTTTTGAACAATTGTCTGGGCTGAAGATTAATTTCCATAAAAGCGAGTTGTTCTGTTTTGGTAGAGCCAAAGACGAACAGGAAGTTTATACACAATTGTTCGGGTGTGAGAGTGGGTCTCTTCCTTTCACTTATCTCGGCATTCCAATACACCATCGTAAGTTAACGAATGCTGAGTGGAAGTGCATCGAGGATAGATTTGAGAAGAAACTAAGCTGTTGGAAAGGAAAACTCATGTCTTATGGAGGCCGGTTGATTCTGATTAACTCGGTGCTCACGAGTTTACCTATGTTTCTGCTATCTTTCTTCGAAGTACCAGTTGGGGTGAGGAAAAGACTAGAATTTTATCGTTCTCGCTTCTTCTGGCAGAGTGATGAGTCTAAGAGGAAGTACATATTGGCCAAATGGGATATTATCTGCAGACCAAAGGACCAAGGAGGACTTGGTATTGAAAATCTTGAAGTCAAAAATAAATGCCTCCTGAGTAAGTGGCTGTTTAAGTTGTCTTCTGAGACAGAGGCAACTTGGGCGCAGATTTTACGTAGTAAATATCTGTACTCAAAGACTTTATCCCAAGTCACTATGAGACCTACAGATTCGCCGTTCTGGAAAGGGCTAATGAGGGTTAAAGCCGCTTTCTTTAACAGAACGAAATGTATTGTTGGTAATGGAGATGACACGCGATTCTGGGAGGATACGTGGCTGGGTGACACGCCTTTGGCTTCACAATATCCAACACTATATCGTATTGTTCAGCGTAGGGATGCTCTTGTGGCCATAGTGATGCAGTCTGTTCCCCTCAACATACAGCTTAGGAGAGTGCTTGTTGGACCTAGATGGGAAGCATGGCTTCACTTGGTCCGTAGGCTGATGGATGTGCAGCTAAATCCTCAGCCCGACCAGTTGTGTTGGAAACTAACTAAAACTGGGGTCTTCACGGTCAAGTCGATGTATATTGATATTATTAATTCATCCGTGATACCTACGTCCAAGGAAGTCTGGAACGTTAAGGTTCCTTTGAAGATTAAAGTGTTTATGTGGTTTGTGCATAAACAAGTTATTCTTACAGAGGACAACCTAGTTAAGCGCAACTGGACAGGATCTACTAGGTGTAGCTTCTGTGATCGGGATGAGACTATCAAGCATTTATTCTTTGATTGCCTGTTGGCACAAGGGTTGTGGCGCACCGTGCAAATTGCCTTTAATATTACTCCACCGAGATCGGTAAACACGTTATTTGGGGCGTGGCTGCTTGGGATGGAGCCCGAACGCCGACACATTCGTGTAGGAGTATGTGCGTTATTATGGGCAATTTGAAATTGCAGGAATGATTTGGTTTTAACAGGACAACAAATACTCATTTTTGCAGGTGTTGTTCCGAGCTACGGCACTGATCCGTACTTGGTCCTTACTCACTCCGACGGAGGCCAGGGAGCGTTTGGTTACTGGATCTGTCCGTGGGAGACGGTAGCGCGGGATATCTTCAACCGGTTTGGATGGCGATCATGTAATAGGATAGGCATCTAGTTTACCTTCCTTATATTATGCCAGCCGGTTTGTGGCTTATCTCATTTTTGCCTTTCAGTCGAGGCTCTATGTGAGCTATAGGCTGCCTTTATTCCTTTGTTTGTAAGACTTCTGTTCAGAACCTCTTTATTTGGTTAATAAGAGAGGCCGTATGCATCGATCTGATGCAGAGGCCGGGGATTACCCCCTTTTCAAAAAAAAAACATGGAAACAGTGGCTAAATGAAAATTCCGCTAAGTTGTAAGCAAGACCAGATAAAGCTGATCACAATTGGAGTATCATAGATAATATCATGTATGTCAACTAGGCATTATTTCTAACGTGACACACAACTAAATGATTAAAAAGAGGATTGACTATCATGATATGATATAGTATCATATTGAATGTTGTATTAGTACATGTAATGCATGGCGATGCATAATTAAGATCGCTGTGATGAAAACATATGATACGATGCAATGTGTTGATTGTACTGATAACAACCGAAAACCAAAAAAAAAAACCAAATGACATCAATGATGCCACCACGTGCAGATCACAACAGCAGCATTGATCATGTTTTTATACATGGACTACAAGAGATACGAACAGATAATGACACGTTCACACATAACCCGATAGCCTTGACAACACTATACGAAAAGATAACGGCGATGGGTTAACAGCGGTTGGTCCATAACCTGAGAGCTCGAGTGAAAAACCTAATGTTGCATGCATGCAGGTGAGAAGTCGATGATCCAGAAGCGACACATGCACCTGTCGGACAAAATTCTGAAGAGCAACCCTTCCATCGCCGCATACGACTCTCCATCTCTCAACATTCGCCAAGGTCTCTCGGATGCCATCATATCAGAGCTCGGGGCGGACGCTGCAAGCAAGGCCATTGATGACTGGGCCGCCATTGTCCGACATCACCCACCTGGTCTTCTGCACGACAGCGAGTGGGTGCATGCCCGCGCCGACTTCGAGGCGTTGAAGCTCTCGGCTTCCGCTCTCCACCAAACGCTTCATGCTGTACCAGGTCGGCTGCCACGGGGCGGCATATCCTGCGTCTCGCCAAGGATCTCGCCGAAAACAACCCCGTGCGAGGGTGCTGGTGGTGTGCTCGGAGGTGATGGATATGGGCCTCCGGGCCCTCGAGTCCCACATCGGGAACCTCGCCGGGCAGGCCATCTTCGGGATGCCGCAGCGCCGCCATTGTGGGAGCTGGACCCGTCGGCGACGAGCGGGCTATGTTCGAGATGGTCTCGGCGTCTCAGGACGTCATCCCGGCGACGGAAGGGATGGTGGTGTCGTAGTTGTACGAGCAAGGGATAGTGTTCACACTGGACCGGGACGTGGCACATCACGTCTCAACTAACGTAGGCGGGCTCGCCAGGGCGGCACTGGAACAGGTGGGCTTCGCCAGCAAGGATTGGAATGAGGAAGTGTTCTGGCTGATGCACCCCGGCGGAAGGCAGATACTGGTCAGGGTGGCGTTCCGGTCCCGGTCCGAGCTGGCGTTTGGACCGGACGCCGGCGGTCCGGACCGGACCGGACCGAGCAGTGTCTCGGGCCTGTTTGCAGGGATCGGACCGGCAATGGCGGGCCACGAGCCGGACCGAGAGGACCGTCAGGACCGGCCAAGACATGGGCAGAGCACACTCTGGAGCTCCGGCGAGAGCTGTTCATAGGGGACGCAATGCTAGAGGAAGCGCAGCTCGTTGAAAAGATGTCTGGGAGATTCAGAAGAACCAGAGAGAGCTACATGACGAAGAAGAACACCAGAGGGAGCTCATAGGCGACGAATCTGGCACGACGGCCGGTGAACAGTGATAAAAGGGACGACGTTCGATGCGGCGATGTAGGACCTCCCAGGTCGATTTCGTTGGTGGGGACGACGGACCCGAGTGTGGCGCGTCTAATGGACATAGTTTCCTGGGCCATCGAGTCCAGTGACCGCGCGGACGACGGCCCCGTGGCGGCGCACGTAGACGACGGCGGTTTCTTGCGCCTCCGCCACGCCTGAGCCGCCATGCCCTCGCCACGCACCTGCCACGCCCCCGCCACGCCCCCGCCACGCCCCTGGCAAGCCGTCGGCACGCCCCCGCCACGCCCCAGCCACGCTCCAGCCATGCCGCAGAGTGCCGCCTTCGGTCCGCTCGGTCGGCTCGGTCAAAGACCGGACCGGACCGAGGTTTTCTCGGGCCTGTTTGGAGGGACCGGACCGGCCATTTAAACTAGCGGGCCAGGACCGAGCCGACCCGAGCCGAGCGGGCCACGAGCCGGACCGCCGGACCGGACCGTGCCGTCCACCCTGAGATACTGGACCGGGTGGAGAGTAGCCTCGGGCTGAGGAAGGAGAAGATAGCGGCCTCGAGGGAGGTGATGGCGCAGCATGGCAACACACTCAGCTCGTGTGTGATCCTCGCCATGGAGGAGATGAGGCGGACGTCCAAGAAGCGCGGGCTGCCCACGGCCGGAGAAGGGCTCGAGTGGGGGCTACTCTTCGGCTTTGGCCTTGGCCTCACCGTCGAGACCAATCTCCTCCGCGCGCCGAAGCGCAACCAAGCCCAAGTTCCCTGATACGTAATGCAAAGTCAACTGCATGCAGCCTTGTCGTTCGCTTTTGTGTTTTCATGTCTGGCCGTCGGGCATGTGTGTGAACGTGCTATGCATGTTGAAAATAACATTCCACAACAGGTCATGGGATGGCGCGATCTTGGTGGATTTCAGAAATAAAAGTTTACATGTATGTAAACCTGCATTTGTACAAGGGCCTTGTTAATTATTTCTCAGTGGATGCGTATGCACCCTTGGCTACTTAGCAATTTGCAGCTCTTGGTTTCTGAAGAAGCTAGAATTGGTCGAAATTACACCTCGTGCCACCTTGAAGTGAGCCTAAGGTGCGTAATGGTTCGTTTGTCGTATCAAATCTATGACAGCTAAATAGTTTATCTCCACTATATTATTTTTCTTGACATACAGCCTATCCACATCAGCACATAATTGGAGGCTTACGTGAGGGCCCATCAGAGTTGAAAACAACCACATTAGCTTCAGTTACTGCTGGTAGGACCCGGGATGCCCACCGATGCCTCTTTCCTTCCACATCTGCCTCAGGTTACCACCTGACCAGCGAAAGAATGGCGCTCTCTCCACCCCTTGCGTTGGCTCCACGTCCCTCCACCTCCCTTGGCTCCTCACCTCCAAGAACGTAGCAGGAACACAGCGGCCAGATTATGTGCAGCATGTTCCCCGTCCACTTCCACTCCTTTTCCCAACAAATTTGCCCTCCGCTGCTTGATTTTTTTGGTTCGTCTATCAAATATGTCACTGATGTGAGTCGCTGCCCCGCGCTCACCAGTCCACACCAAAATTGATCACCGTGACAGACTTGATGCTGTTGCCGATTTGATCCTCCTGCCGTTCAACGCGGCGTGCCTCATCGGCAGGCAGGCAGTGCCGGTTGCCGAGCTGCAGCTGTTGAGCGGAGAGGAAGGGGTCGTCCTCCTCTCTGGCATGCCGTGGGGCAAGGATGCTGTCCGACGCCGTGGACCATGCCGAGGAGTACCGTGGGAGATCAGGAGGGACAACTTCAGTTCATGCTCTTTCTCCCTCACCTTCTTTCTTTGGTTCCTACCTCTCTTTTTTCAGCGTGTGACTGCCTGTGTTTGATTATCTATAGATATTCAAGTAACAATTCCTTCTCGTAGTTACATTCAGACTATTGGATCTGCGAGGCACCTACAAAGTGTTGAATATTAAGAGGCATGTATCTTTTATATACTGAATTATTCTGCACATAATCCTGACAACTGATCAGACAACTTCACGATGTTTTGGGCATACCACCATACACTGCTATTTGTTGATTTAGATGCTTATCCTTCAGCTCTGTCAGTACTCTTTGGGTTCATTTTAAAACTAACACAAAACCCATTATGTCCACTAAGTATAGCACGCACACTACCTTCACAAGTAACCTCGCTGATGAACATGTTTTGGTGCAGGGTCATAACTATGTCATTCACTCTCAACCCGCGCTACAAAATTATTGGTATATGCAATTTATGGTAAGAATTACTCACTGATATTCACAGGGCAAAATATTAAGAGAGATGAATTAGCTAAGAACCTAAAATTTGATTTGACATGCACCTCTTGGCGCTTGTATTTAGGTTTTTTATGTATGCTCCTCAGGTCCATGCATGACGATCAATTTGTCCTAATTAACCACTGTTTTTTGAATAAAAATTAGACCAAATGTTCCTATGCTTAAATAGATAGAATTGTTGCTTCTTATAAGAAGGAAATCGCCACTTTGTGCAACATGGATACATTATACTTCTTTATTTCTCTGCACATAGGCTTCCAAATTACTTATATGCTGGATACACATGGGCTTCTGTAAAGCTACATCAAGTTCAGTTTACTTTTCATCAATTCTCGGTTTACTAGGTTGTGTTTATTTTTGTACTGACTTATTGGAGGCTTTTCTCAAAAGCTAATATATATGCATGCCTATTCGCAACCTATGACATTTTTATGTGGCCTATGCTAAAATCAAAGATAACAGTAGCGTTAAATATGAAGAGGTCATATCTTAATGTCATAGGCTTTTCTCAAAAGCTAATATATATGCATGCATTTTGGCATCCTATGACATTTTTGTGTGGCGTATGCTAAAATCTTATGACATTCCTGCCTTTTCTCTCCCTCGTAGCTACTCTCATTAGTACACAAGCTCCCATATCTAATTTTATTTTTTACACAGTTATCATATGCACATTGTGTTAATCTCCATACTTATTTACAGAGCACAAGCTCCCATATCTGAATTTAATTTTTGCACTGAATTATCATATACACATTCTGTTAGTTTGCGTAATTATTTAGGGAGCATGGGAATATGATCTTGATAGCTTCTATCCGTTACATGTTATAGTCGACAATTGTGATACCATATATGTCTTAGATGACAAGCTTATTTTCAGATTTGGTCAGAGCCCACCTGCTGCAAGTGTCGGATGATTTTCCGCTGATGGCAAGGATCTAAGACGATTTGATGGTTCCAACTGCATAGTATGGTGGCTACTCCCATTAATATACAAGTATCTGACAAGACAATTTCCTGTCGGGTGGGTCAAACGGGGCTGTTGGCACACTATACATTTTTTAGAAAAGGAGGATGTACCTCCAGCCTTGCATCTAGACGGTGCATGCAGCCATATTATTAATTATTCATAAAGACCTTACAAGGTGATACATCAATAAGCCTGAAGCCACTATCTTGGCAACGCTGCTGCTACTCCTATTCTCTTGATGAAGGCGTGTCGAATGTCCCGGCATAATACCAAAGCGACATCGCACCAAAGTCTAAGATCTAAAGCCGGGTGTCCCATCCAAGCCACTACCGGGATTGAGTCCCACACCGATCTGGCACACTCCCAATGAGTACTACTCGGTGCAAGGGCCGTCACCACCATCTTCCCTCCATCCATCCTCAGAGCAGAACTGATGCACTGACCTTGCCAGGCATCTCTGCCATAAACGTCACCATGACGCCATACACCGGTCTGGCACACTGTACATGGATACAACAGTCATGCCCTGCCCTTCCTGTTCCATTGTTCGGCTAAGTAGATTTTGTTTCGTCCTTTGTTGAGCTTTTAAATTCAAGCGACTGAATTTACCATTTTTACGGTATAAGCATGGATGAGTTGATTGACTTAGTTCACTTTATTTCTCCTACGGATAGGACATATATGGTTTTAAGCATGCTACCAGTTGCCTGCCACTTGATGAGAGACCTATGTGATATTATTCTTTCATGGAACCTCATTTTAAGTACCTCTATTCAGGTTGCTACTCAATTGATTCTTACAAAATGTTCCACAGCAAAGCCGTGAGAATTATCTAGTATTACGAACAAGTGCCACCGCCAAGCGTTTCCTCTCCGAGCAGTTTTCTCAGGGCCAGATGGGCTGCAAGTTTGCTCTCCCCAGCAGGCTTCCAATGACTAGATGAGCTGTCAGCCCATGCCTACACTACTAGGAAAAATCTTATACACAGAATCTTAGCAGTAGCGCGCTTCAGGGTTAGGCGCTACTGCTAATTAGCAGCAGCGAGGGTAAACAACAGGCGCTACAACTACTTTTTTAGCAGTAGCGCGGTTTGTTGGAACCACGCTGCTACTAAAGTCGACCGATCGCCAGTTCTCGCCAACCTAGATTTAGCAGTAGCGCGGTCTATATAAGCGCGATGTTGATAAATTGATAGCAATAGCGCGCCTTTTCCTGTACACGCTACTGCTAATTGTCGCTTTTTTTAAACTGGCCACATGGCGGGACCCACTTAGCAGTAGCGCGTGTGTCATAAGCGCGCTGCTACTACTCTTATAGCAGTAGCGCGGTTTATGACCAGTGCTACTGCTAAGCTGCATCACATGCCACCTTTTTCCCACCCCTCCCCCTCCCCCATCCTCTCTTCCTCACTTTCCCCTACCTCCCACCTCCTCTCTCCCTCACTTTGCTTCTTCCTCACTCTTCTCCCCCCATTACTCTCCTTCTTCTACCTACATTTCTCTTTGTTTATTGCTCCTAGCTAACTTATACCACCTCCATTAATGCATCCCCTTTCTCTTTTTCCTCTCCCTCCACTAGATAGTCATCTCCTTCCCCAACCAGCTTGGTAGATCTACCCATTTAATGAAGTGAGCTATGTACCTCCCTAACTAGATCTATCCATCTCAAGAAGTAAGCTTTGTCCACTTTTGATCATTCCCTAGGTGTGTGGTGACACTGATCGACATCATCATCATCACCGTGCTCGATCTCGAGATAGGTGATTAAAAATTTCCTCCTTTGCAAGAATGGAAATATGTGCATGTGTGCGATATGACATAATCGCGTGATATGACGGAAATTGTGTGTGTGGCTTGAGTTGCGCCGAATTGTGCTTGAGTTTCCTATGTTTTGTCGAAATGTCGATTTATTTCCGTTTCGGCAAATTTCGGGCAAACTCTATATGTCCTATTTTTAGGGAAGGTCATGCCGAATTTTTGTATGACTTTGATGCATGCATGCATTTTTATAATAAAATTGTTTATTATTACAGTGCAGGCATTCATGATGGTCAGGGAACGATGGTGGACAGGTGGTTGCGGTCGGCGGTGCAGGACATGAAAGAAAATAACCTGACAGAGGTTTTATGCCCGTGTCGAAGATGCAAAGGAAAATTTTAGCTCGACCCCTATGATGATGGTCATGTCGAAGCGCACGTGCTCATGACTGGTTTCATGGATGGCTACACTCGTTGGATAATTGAAGATGAGGATGATGATGTTGAGGACGCCGATGGGGCAGGTAATGACGACACGGGGCAAGACGAAGAGATGATCGACAATGATGGAGGGGAAGAGGCCGTACATGGCGGCAGAGAAGGGGCCGGACATGGTGGAGGAGAAGGGGACGAACATGGCGGCGGAGAAGGGATCGGACATGGCGGCGGAGAGAACATGAACTCCACGCCGCAGAGTTCATCGATCCTAAGTTCAATCATGCGGGACCCTCATGTTCAAGCATTGCTTCGCAAGGAGACGAGTACTGAGAGAGCTTCTTCTAGAGAGGAGGCTAAGCTGTAGGAAGTGGTGGTAGACTCGAACACTCCATTGTATGATGGTTGCAATCCTGAGGTGACCCGCTTGAGTTTCACGCTCCAACTCCTGAAGACGAAGTCTATAAACAAATGGACTGACACTAGCCTCGATGAGCATCTCAAGTACCTAAAGGATGTTGTTCCCGCGGGGAATCTATGTCCTACTAGTGTGGATGAGGCCAAGAAGATCGTGCGCCCTCTTGATCTGTTGCACGTTAGATACCACGCATGCATCAATGATTGCATAATTTATCGGAAGGAGCACGGGGAAAAAACAAGTTGTCCGGTGTGCAATGCTTCTTGATACAAGAAGGCCAGGAAGAAATCTCCCCAGAAAGTTGTATGGTACTTACCGATCACTCCCCGTATCCAGCGGTATTTCGTAGATCTCAAGGAAACAAAGCTCATGCACTGGCACACGGAGAGGAAGAAGCCCGACGATGGAGATGATTCGAAAATGAGACACGTCAAGGACGGAAGCCAGTGGAGAGCGTTGAACGGCTTCTATCGGTATTTTGAATATGATGCAAGGAACATCGTGCTCGGCGCGTGTACCGATGGCATGAATCTATTTGGCAACCAGAACACCAACCATAGCACATGGTCCGTGTTTGTATGGATGTACAACCTCCCCCTGGTTGTGCATGAAGTCGAAGTACATTCACATGAGCATGCTAATTCAAGGGCCGAAACAACCGGGAAATAATATTAATCTGTATTTTGGGCTACTTAAAGAGGATTAGACACCATATGGAAAACAGCGACCAAGACATGGGACGCTAGCAAAGGCGAGTATTTCTACATGTGAGTTGCCCTGATCACGACGGTGCACGACTATCTAGGTTAAGGACATGTCGCAGGCTAGGTGTGCCATGGATATCGCGGATGCACACGGTGCATGTGTTGGGTTACGTAGTAATTTCAAAAAAAATCCTACGCACACGCAAGATCATGGTGATGCATAGCACCGAGAGGGGAGAGTGTGTCCACGTACCCTCGTCGACCGAAAGCGGAAGCGCTAGCACAACGCGGTTGATGTAGTCGTACGTCTTCACGATCCGACCTATCCAAGTACCGAACGTACGGCACCTCCGAGTTCAGCACACGTTCAGCTGGATGACGTCCCTCGAACTCCAATCCAGCCGGCTTTGAGGGAGAGTTCTGTTAGCATGACGGCATGGTGACGATGATGATGTTCTACCGACCCAGGGCTTCGCCTAAGCACTGCTACAATATTATCGAGGTGGAATATGGTGGAGGGGGGCACCGCACACGGCTAAGAGATAAATGATCAATTGTTGTGTCTAGAGGTGCCCCCTGCCCCCGTATATAAAGGATCAAGGGGGAGGGGCAGCCGGCCAGGAGTCCATACTTTGTTCTCATACATTGGTTCCTATCTCTGATTTCATGGCCTCAAGCCATTTCGCGGAATCTGGGCTCATCATCGCTTCCTCATAGTTCCTAGGTTCATCATGGTCAAGTAACATGACTTCTAGAATAGGATTACCGTACCACTCTAGTGCGGATCTTACTCTGGTTAACCTACGAGGGTCGGTAGTAACTTGATCTGAAGTTTCATGATCGATATCATTAGCTTCCTCACTAATTGGTGTAGTTGTCACAGGAACCGGTTTCTGTGATGAACTGCTTTCCAATAAGGGAGCAGGTACAGTTACCTCATCAAGTTTTACTTTCCTCCCACTCACTTCTTTCGAGAGAAACTCCTTCTCTAGAAAGGATCCAAATTTAGCAACAAAAGTCTTGCCTTCAGATCTGTGATAGAAGGTGTACCCAATAGTCTCCTTTGGGTATCCTAAGAAGACACATTTCTCCGATTTAGGTTCGAGCTTATCAGGTTGAAGTTTTTTCACATAAGCATCGCAGCCCAAACTTTAAGAAACGACAACTTTGGTTTCTTGCCAAACCAAAGTTCATAAGGCATCGTCTCAACGGATTTTGATGGTGCCCTATTTAACGTGAATGCGGCCGTCTCTAAAGCATAACCCCAAAATGATAGCGGTAAATCAGTAAGAGACATCATAGATCGCACCATATCTAGTAAAGTACGATTACGACGTTCTGACACACCATTACGTTGTGGTGTTCCAGGTGGCGTGAGTTGCGAAACTATTCCGCATTGTTTCAAATGTAAACCAAACTAGTAACTCAAATATTCTCCTCCACGATCGGATCATAGAAATTTTATTTTCTTGTTATGATGATTTTTTACTAAACTCTGAAATTCTTTGAACTTTTCAAATGTGTCAGACTTATGTTTCATTAAGTAGTATACCCATATCTGCTCAAATCATGTGTGAAGGTGAGAAAATAACAATACCCGCCGCGACCCTCAACATTCATTGGACCGCATACATCAGTATGTATGATTTCCAATAAACCTGTTGCTCGCTCCATAGTTCCGGAGAACGGCGTTTTAGTCATCTTGCCCATGAGGCATGGTTCACAAGTACCAAGTGATTCATAATCAAGTGATTCCAGAAGTCCATCAGTATGGAGTTTCTTCATGCGCTTGACACCAATATAACTCAAACGGTAGTGCCACAAATAAGTTGCACTATCATTATCAACTCTGCATCTTTTGGTTTCAACATTATGAATATGTGTATCACTACTATCGAGATTCAATAAAAATATACCACTCTTCAAGGGTGCATGACCATAAAAGATATTACTCATATAAATAGAACAACCATTATTCTCTGATTTAAATGAATAACCGTCTCGCATCAAACAAGATCCAGATATAATGTTCATGCTTAACGCTGGCACCAAATAACAATTATTCAGGTCTAAATCTAATCCCGAAGGTAGATGTAGAGGTAGCGTGCCAACCGCGATCACATCGACTTTGGAACCATTTCCCACGCGCATCTTCACCTCGTCCTTAGCCAAGCTTCGCTTAATCCATAGTCCCCTGTTTCGAGTTGCAAATATTAGCAACAGAACCAGTATCAAATACCCAGGTGCTACTGCGAGCATTAGTAATGTACACATCAATAACATGTATATCACATATACCTTTGTTCACCTTACCATCCTTCTTATCCGCCAGATACTTGGGGCAGTTCCGCTTCCAGTGACCAGTCTGCTTGCAGTAGAAGCACTCAGTCTCAGGCTTAGGTCCAGACTAGGGTTTCTTCCCTTGAGTGACAACTTGTTTGCCGTTCTTCTTGGAGTCCCCCTTCTTCTTCCCTTTACCCTTTTTCTTGAAACTGGTGGTCTTGTTGACCATCAACACTTGATGCTCCTTTTTGATTTCTACCTCCGCAGCTTTTAGCATTGCGAAGAGCTCGGGAATAGTCTTGTTCATCCCTTGCATATTATAGTTCATCACGAAGCTCTTGTAGCTTGGTGGCAGTGATTGAAGAATTCTGTCAATGACACTATCATCAGGAAGATTAACTCCCAGTTGAATCAAGTCATTATTATACCCAGACATTTTTAGTATATGTTCACTGACAGAACTATTCTCTTCCATCTTGCAGCTATAGAACTTATTGGAGACTTCATATCTCTCAATTCGGGCATTTGCTTGAAATATTAACTTCAACTCCTGGAACATCTCATATGCTCCATGATGTTCAAAACATCGTTGAAGTCCCGGTTCTAAGCCGTAAAGCATGGCACACTGAACTATCGAGTAGTCATTAGCTTTGCTCTGCCAGACGTTCTTAACGTCGTCAGTTGCATCTGCAACAGGCCTGGCACCCAGCGGTGCTTCCAGGACGTAATTCTTCTATGCAGCAATGAGGATAATCCTCAAATTACGGACCCAGTCCGTGTAATTGCTACCATCATCTTTCAACTTAGCTTTCTCAAGGAACGCATTAAAATTCAACAGAACAACAACACGAGCCATCTATCTAGAACAAACATAGACAAGCAAAATACTATCGGGTACTAAGTTCATGATAAATTTAAGTTCAGTTAATCATATTACTTAAGAACTCCCACTTAGATAGACATCCCTCTAATAATCTAAGCGATCGCGTGATCCAAATCAACTAAACCATCTCCGATCACCACGTGAGATGGAGTAGTTTTCAATGGTGAACATCACTATGTTGATCATATCTACTATATGATTCACACTCGACCTTTCGGTCTCAGTGTTCCGAGGCCATATCTGTATATGCTAGGCTCGTCAGGTTTAACCTGACTATTCTGCGTGTGCAACTGTTTTGCACCCGTTGTATTTGAACGTAGAGCCTATCACACCCTATCATCACATGGTGTCTCAGCACGAAGAACTTTCGCAACGGTGCATACTCAGGGAGAACACTTATACCTTGAAATTTAGTGAGAGGTCATCTTATAATGCTACTGTCAAACAAAGCAAAATAAGATGCATAAAGGATAAACATCACATGCAATCAATATAAGTGATATGATATGGCCATCATCATCTTGTGCTTGTGATCTTCGTCTCCGAAGCACCGTCATGATCACCATCGTCACCGGCGCGACACCTTGATCTCCGTCGTAGCATCATTGTCATTTCGCCACCTATTGCATCTACGACTATCGCTACCGCTTAGTGATAAAGTAAGGCAATTACAGGGCGATTTCATTGCATACAATAAAGCGACAACAATATGGTTCCTACCAGTTGCCGATAACTCGGTTACAACACATGATCATCTCATACAATAGCATCACGTCTTGACCATATCACATCACAACATGCCCTGCAAAAATAAGTTAGACGTCCTCTACTTTGTTGTTGCACGTTTTGCGTGGCTGCTACGGGCTGAGCAAGAACCGTTCTTACCTACGCATCAAAACCACAATGATAGTTCGTCAAGTTAGTGATGTTTTAACCTTCTCAAGGACCGAGCGTAGCCACACTCGGTTCAACTAAAGTTGGAGAAACTGACACCCGCCGGCCACCTATGTGCAAAGCACGTCGGTAGAACCAGTCTCGCGTAAGCGTACTCGTAATGTCGGTCTGGCCGCTTCATCCAACAATACCGCCGAACCAAAGTATGACATGCTGATAAGCAGTATGACTTGTATCGCCCACAACTCACTTGTGTTCTACTCGTGCATATAACATCTACGCATAAAACCTGGCTCTGATACCACTGTTGGGTTACGTAGTAATTCCAAAAAATTTCCTACGCACACGCAAGATCATGGTGATGCATAGCAACAAAAGGGGAGAGTGTGTCCACGTACCCTCGTATACCGAAAGCGGAAGCGTTAGCACAACGCGATTGATGTAGTCGTACGTCTTCACGATCCGACCGATCCAAGTACCGAACGTACGGCACCTCCGAGTTCAGCACACGTTCAGCTCGATGACGTCCCTCGAACTCCGATCCAGCCGAGCTTTGAGGGAGAGTTCCGTCATCACGATGGCGTGGTGACGATGATGATGTTCTACCGACGCAGGGCTTCGCCTAAGCACCGCTACAATATTATCGAGGTGGAATATGGTGGAGGGGGGCACCGCACACGGCTAAGAGATAAATGATCAATTGTTGTGTCTAGAGGTGCCCCCCAGCCCCGGTATATAAAGGATCAAGGGGGAGGAGGCGGCCGGCTAGGAGGAGGCGCGCGAAGGAGGAGTCCTACTCCCACTGGGAGTAGGAATCCCTCCTTTCCTAGTCCAAGTAGGAGAGGGGAAGGAAGGGAGAGAGGAGAGGAAGGAAGGAGGGGTGGCACCACCCCCTCTCCTTGTCCTATTCGTACTAGAGGGGGAGGGGGCACGCGACGAGCCCTGGTCGTCCCTCCTCTTCTCCACTTAGGGCCCATGAGGCCCATTAATCCCCCGGGGTGTTCCGTAACCCTCCCCCCCCCCCCCCCGGTTCTCCGGTATACATCCGATAACCCTCGGAACCATTCCGGTGTCCGAATATAGTCGTCCAATATATCAATCTTCATGTCTCAACCATTTCGAGACTCCTCGTCATGTATGTCATCACATCCGGGACTTTGAACTATCTTTGTTACATCAAAACACATAAACTCATAATATAACCATCATCTAACTTTAAGCGTGCAGACCCTACGGGTTCGAGAACTATGTAGACATGACCGAGACATGTTTCCGGTCAACGACAAATAGCCGAACCTGGATGCTCATATTGGCTCCTACATATTCTATGAAGATCTTTATCGGTCAAACCGCATAACAACATACGTTGTTCCCTTTGTCATCAGTGTGTTACTTGCCCGAGATTCGATCGTCGGTATCTCAATACCTAGTTCAATCTCGTTATCGGCAAGTCTCTTTAATCGTTATCTAATGCATCATCCCGCAACTAACTCATTAGTCACATTGCTTGCAAGGCTTATAGTGATGTGCATTACCGAGAGGGCCATAGATACCTCTCCGACAATCGGAGTGACAAATCCTAATCTCGAAATACGCCAACTCAACATGTACCTTTGGAGACACCTGTAGAGCTCCTTTATAATCACCCAGTTACGTTGTGATGCTTGGTAGCACACAAAGTGTTCCTCCGGTAAACGGGACTTGCATAATCTCATAGTCATAGGAACATGTATAAGTCATGAAGAAAGCAATAGCAACATACTAAACGATCAAGTGCTAAGCTAACGGAATGGGTCAAGTCAATCCCATCATTCTCCTAATGATGTGATCCCGTTAATCAAATGACAACTAATGTCTATGGTTAGGAAACACAACGATCTTTGATCAACGAGCTAGTCAAGTAGAGCATACTAGTGACACTATGTTTGTCTATGTATTCACACATGGATTATGTTTCCGGTTAATACAATTCTAGCATGAATAATAAACATTTATCATGATATAAGTAAATAAATAATAACTTTATTATTGCCTCTAGGGCATATTTCCTTCAGCATGGATGAGACGACGTCTCAGCAGCTAACGTCAAGGAAAGAGGGCGGGTCTGGAAAAATCGTGTACATGGGGCATCGAAGATGGCTCGAGAAGGATGACCCATGGAGAAACCGTGGAGATCTATTCAATGGTCATGCTGAGCATCGAGGACCTCCACGTAAGCGGAGCGGCGCCGAAATCGATGAGATGTTGAAAAACTAGGAACAGTGTCCCGCGCCGAGAAAGACGATGAAAAAGGCGCCGGAGCCGCTGCTGAAGGTATGGAAGACGAGGTCTGTGTTCTGGAACTTGTAGTACTGGCACAAACTTGACACACCTAATTGCCTTGATCAAATACATATCTGTAAGAATGTCCTTGAGAGCTTGCTCGTGACACTGTTGAACATGCCGAATAAGACCAAGGATGGGTCGAAGGCAAGAAAAGACTTGCAAGATTTGGAAATCAGGGAAGATCTACATAGGCCGCCCTGTAAAAATTCAGATGAAACAGAGACGGAGACAGAGACGCGGGAGAAGAAGGGCAAAAAAGTAAAGGAAGAGGATTATTGCCCCCCTTCTTGCTTCACCTTAAATCAGGCTGAGATCGATCAATTCTTTAAGTGCCTTACTGGAGTCAAAGTTAGTCACGGTTACTGTGGCAAGATAAGCAGATATCTAGACATGAACAAAAAGTGGTTCAGCGGGATGAAGTCTCATGACTATCATGTGATGATGACACAAATACTACTTGTTGCCCTTAGAGGGATAATGGACAAGCACGTCCGTGACACGCTTATTGGTCTCTGCAACTTTTTCAACGTCATCTCTCGAAAGTCGATCAGTGTGAAGCAGCTCCGAAGGCTACAGGAAAATATCATTGTGATACTGAATGAGCTTGAGATGTACTTCCCGCCCGCGTTCTTTGACGTCATGGTGCATCTGTGTGTCCATATTGTGGATGACATAATAGACCTGGGGCCGGCATTCCCGCACAACATTATACCGTTTGAGAGGAAGAATGGGATCATCAAAGGATTCGTTCGTAACATGTCCCGACCAGATGGAAGCATCGTCCAAGGGCTATCTGACACAAGAGCGCATCACTTTCTACGAGAATTTTCTATATGGCGCGGACCAGCTGCCTGGTGTTGCTGTTGGTTTGCCTGTTAACAAGCACGATGGGAGGCTCGAAGGAGAAGGTCACTCCAACGGTCGCAGGGAACTGCACGTGCCCTACTCAGATCGACGCAATGACTTTGACAAAGCAAACTTGGTAGTGCTACAACACCTAGACGAGGTAGATCCTTTCGCAGCACTGCACAAAGAAATTATCGCAAAGAAGTATCGTGACCGGGGGGTATGCAGGACGGACGCCGAAATTACTAGAGAACACAACTCCACATTCATGCATTGGTTCAAAGAGCATATTATTGCTAATCACCCGGAAGAGCGCTCTAAGGACGGATTGCTCATATACGCCTTAGCACATGGCCCCTCGCCCAACCTCGTCACCTATCGGGCATACGATATCAATGGATACACGTTCTACACGGAGGCCAAAGATATGGATAGTGATGATCAGGACTCAAGGGTGACGATGGAGTGCATGACCGGCAACAACAACGGCGCAACTTAGAGATTTTACGGAAGGGTCGAGGAGATCTGGGAGCTTGACTACTCTGGACTACACAACACGAGGATGTTCCGTGTCAGATGGGCTAAGAATATCGAAAGAGAAAACTGGTTTTTCACTACCATGACTATACCTGACGCCAAGAGCGCTACGATGAACACTATCGCAAAGAAAGAGCCATTGGTACACGCTAAGCACGTGACACAATGCTTCTTCATAACCGACCCATTCAATCCCAGCAGAGTTGTCGTGAGGAGAAGCAAAAGGAACATCATTGGAATGGATGTAGTCGCCAATGAGGAAGACTACGATCAGTACAGCAACCCAACGAGGGAAGATGATGATCACGATGAAGTATATGTCAAAATAAGCATCAATACTACATTACCTAAGAAAGATCGTACTCCATGGAAAAGGAAAAGTCACAATTAGGGGCTCAATTATTCTTCAACAAACAAGAAGGGAAAGAAGCTCACTCAAAAACGAAAACGTCAAAGCTGAGGAACCGTATGTTATCGATCAAATGATGTAATATAAATTAGCTATAGCGTGTTTGCCGGAACGCGCTACTGCTATCTCGACATAACCCCCATAACCTCAGTCCCTCTGCTTCTTCCCACCTCTCTTCCCCCAAATCCCCCTCTCTCTTCCCCGTGTAAATGCCGCCGAGCCCTCGACCCAGCCGCCTCGCCCCTCAAGACTCTCCCCGTCCCAAGACTCGCCCCATCTCCCCGACCCAGCGACCCCCACGCCGGAGCTTTCCCTCGCCTTGCCTCGTTGCCGCGCCGTCTCCCCTGACACCACCTCTGTCATTTCCCTCTATAAGCCCTCTTCCCTCCCCTCTTATCTGCTATTTAGTGCTAATTAGTATGAAATAGTATGAACCCTAGGCTATTTTTAGTGTAACAAAAAACAAAATTGATTATATAGGTTTCTTGCATTTTTTAGTTAAAGCAATTGTTGTTATTTAAATTTTATAGTGCTAGTTCGTTAATTAGAATTAGTATTAAACCTAGGACAGATTATTTAAAACAATTGTTGTTGTTTAAATTTTTTAGTTAAAGCAACTGTTGCTATTTAAAAAAACAGAATTTGAAGTGGACAGATTAGTTCTATATTTTAAAAAAACATGACTTCTTGCATTTATATTTTTCTTCACGTTCTATATTTGTCTTCCTTTTATATGTGAATTTGAAGTGGACATGTGATATGTGGACATGTGATTTGGACATGTCATATTTGGAATTTGAACATGTCATTTGGACATGTGAGTGCAGGCAAATGATCCGAGTGGCCTATGTTTCTCTGGAATGTTGATTCATTTCCGTTCCGGTGAATTTCAAGCGCTCAATATGTCCACTTTTCAGGAAAGGTCATGCCAAAATTTTCCGTGAATTTTGGCATGACTTCTGCTAGAAAGTAGGCATATCGAGTGCCGGGAGTTGCTGGAACAGCATTCCGGCAAACATAGATCTTTTTTTATGTCACTTCTCATTTTTTTTATAGTTTTAGAATTAAACGAGGAGACTTAATCATAGAAAACATGTCGAACAACGAAGAAACCGGGCCTTCTAACCGAGATGCAGATGAGATGGATTATGAGGGTGAACAAGAGTACCTTGACTATTTGACTGCTAAGCAAAGTCAAGGTTTGCAGGTCGTCCGTGATGATGGTACTGACGCCGACATCGACACCGACGGCGCCGGCACTGATAGCGGCGCCGAGACTGGCGGGGAAGGTTCCAGCGAGGAAGGTGTCGGCGGGGAAGATACCGGCGCCGATACCGGAGAGAAGAAGCTGAAAAAGCAGAGGATACGTAAACCTAACAAACTCGGCATCAGACGACTTGTAATCACAAAGATGGCACCTGGCGAGTTTGAGCCATTAGAGCCAGAAGAACCTCACAAGTGCAATGGGAACCAAGTAGGATGCATCCTATGGGAATGCGCGAGCATCAACGACGATGACTTGAAGAGTAAAGAACATTTGAGGCAGTTGCTCATGACGAAGTTGCAAAAGAGATTCAAGTTCCCCGGCCAGGATGATAGCATAGAGCAACCATGGGATGATCCGAAGATGAAAAAGATTAACAATCACGCCATGGGCATGTTCAGCAATGATTTGGCCTCTTGGAAAGGGAGTGTGAAACGAGGTATTGAGGCTGAGGAACCCCTGTCCAAGATTCTGGAGGAAAATCCAACACTTACAAAAGAGGAGTTCAAAAAGTTCAAGGAAACTTGCGATACCGAGGCAGCCAAGGCTAAGGCTGCGGAATTCAAGAGCCTTCAGCAAAGGAACATGGGGAAGCATCGCCTTGGAAGCCGTGGCTACCTTGGCAAAAGGCCCATATGGGATAAGAAGGACGCGGAACATGAAGCAGCGGGTCTCCCAGACCCCTTCGCGAAGTTCACCAACCCCTTGGAGCGTGACTTCGTCAGGGCCCGCTACAAGTGGGACAAGAAAAATAAGGTTTTTTACACAGACGAGATCACAAGGATATTGATTAGATTATTGGTAATTATTCTTTTACCACCTTACATTTATCTCCTAATCAAATCGACTACACATTCGTAAACGGTTCATGTTCCTTCTACAGGAGAAGCAACACCAGCTTGAAGCCGAAAGCCTTACTTCGCCGATGAGGCCCAAGTGGGACACCCCTCTCAACCGGGCCTTGAACGAACTTAAGGGACTTCCTTTGGGCCAGCTGCCGCAATATGGACGTGTGCACGGCGCCGGAGACAGTGCCACGTCGAAGGTGTTTTACAACAAGGGCCCGAAGGCCAAGAAGCAGAAAAAGAAGTTTAGTCAGGCGGACATCAACGAGAATGTGAAGCTTGCGGTCGAGAAAAAAGCAGCTGAGGACGCGCAAAAAGCAGCCAAGGATAAACATGATTTGCTAAAGCAGGCAGTAGATGCAGCTGTAAATGCCTGCAGAAATGATTTTGCTACTAACTTGGTCCCCACTATCATAAACTGGACGAAGGAAAATCCAGACAAGACGGTACATGATTTCCCGATGCCCAGTTTTGTCGGGAGCAACTCGGTGAACAACATCACCGCACCATCATCTGCTCACGCAACCGGTCCTGCTCTCACACCACAACTGCTCATAGCAGCCCGTCCTCAGTCTCTGGCGCACTAGGCGGGCCTTCGTCTTTGGCTGAGCTCGACGCCCTCACGGTAATTACATGTCGCACCAACATATATATCTAAAATATTCCATTTTCATTGCCTTTCGGATGTTTTAAGCCGCAGACATGTGTTTGCAGGCCGACGAAACCCCATGCACCATACTCTACTTGATCAAAGGCCAGAAGGTGGACGTGGGAAAGAGGGTGATAACGAACCCATTGCAACTCATGTTCCACAACCAGTCGATGACCGCTTGGCACTTCAGGGTTAAATTGTCCAGTGTGAAATCGGGGCACGAGGATTTTCCTCCTCCAGTACGGCTTGGGGAGAGGACGATGAGACCCTGCTGCGGATTGGAAGTTGCAAGGGTTGGGTGCTGCTATGGCCAAAGAATCTTCTTCGTTTGGAGCAGGCTGAGAGCACACCAATAACTATACATCAACAAGCATGTATGGAGACCACCACCCCGGCCCGCCTACACAATTACCAGCTCCTGTAGTGCCGGGTGAGAGCGGCGGACGACGTGATGAAGGGTGTCCCATAGTAGCTGATGTAATCGGCCCCGTAGAACAAAGAATGGATGATGAGATGGAGGAGACGGAGGACCCAATGGGTTTCCTCAATACAGGCGCCTATGAAGGTGACTTAGATATGATGAGTCAGCCATATGACGAATCAGGCTATCAGCATGCTGATGAGGATATGGATGATTTTCTCGGGAAGGAACGTCCTAGCAGGGATTGCAAGAAGTATCTCTTCATGAAATCCTCCCAGGACACGCCTGAAGATGCCGCCTCAACACAATCTCAACTAGCCGGGGGTCGTACAGTGCTTAGCCCGACAACACTGGGGCAGGTGTTAAGGAAGGGCCTGGAAGGTGTGCCCAAGAAAAAGGAGAGCAAGATATTGGGGAAGATCGGCTTAGCTGCCTGCAAACAAGCCAGAGCACATAGCAGCCAGACGGTGGATTCTGAAGAGGTACCCGCCAAAGGTGCATCCATGTTCCATGTGAGGGGCGAGCCGATGCTACCGCCGAAACCACTGGAGGCACTACCAGGGGATCTCAGGAGACTTCACGACCATGTGTTGTCGACTGAGAAAAGCCTACTAGCCTCGAAGGATCCAGGTTATCCGACATACGCAGCTCGTATTCCTGAGGGGAAGTGCTACGTCGACACACGACCCGCGGAGGTGTTCTTCCTGCGGTATGACCATATCTTCGAGATGTTTCTGACAAGGCGGCTCGATTTTACAATCGTCCGCCTTTTTGCGCTACATATGAGCTCCGTCATGAAGAGATAAGAAGTCTCACATATCTGTGTGGCGGATCCGTACTACATGCATGAGTTCTTCTTGAGTCTTGGCGACTCTGAGCGTGAAACTGCTAAGGAGTACCTCCAAAACTTCATGGTATAGAATAAGAACCAGGAAATTGTCCTCCTGCCTTATCATCCAAAGTAAGTCATTTCTGGACAACCCTTTCGTACATTTCAATCGTTCCCTCTCGCTCATATGGAGAATAATTTGAGGTTTCTTTTTCCCCGCTGCAATGGGCGCGCCGTCCTTATTGTTCTTTAACCGCGAGTCTCCCATGCTGTGTATTTGGACCCTACCAGAAACTACGAAAAGAAGGACTACACCCACATAATGAATATTCTAGATGATGCTCTCCAAGGCTTCAGCATTAGGGGTGGCCACGTGGAGATTAGGAAACAAAGGAAGAAGAAGAAGATGGGTTTCACGCATAAAACTAACTTCTGTTGCATCCATGTCGAAAAACAAAGAAAGAAAGATGGATTCTACATCCTCCATCTCATGATTGAGTTCAGCACCGATCACCAAAAGCTTCGCATCACAAGCAGAAACGATGATCATATCCACAAGTGGGTAGATTCTCATGGATAAGCGGATTATAAACTTAGAGATGACTTCTTTCGCATCCAAAGGGACATTGCAACGATCATCATGAAAGAAGTCGTCAATGAGAAGGGGATGTTCCAACACGGCCCTATATCGTGTGCTGAGGTCCTAACTCGCATAGGCATGCAACGTCATGACCTCACGCCGTTCAAGAAGCGAGGGTCCATCCTCGATGCTATGGAAGGATGGAACTAATAGTGATTTACGATGCTGCTGATGATGATATGTGTCGGTTGAACGTGTATATAAGCAAGACTTATGAAAATTTTTACTTCTCATTTCACAGTTGCCGCCCCGACGATATCGACGCCGCCATGCTGCCGCCCCCGTCCGCCGTCTCCATCGTCACCGTCGCCCCTGCCCCGGCCTCGCCGCACCCTGCCCCGACCTCGACGCGCTCTGCCCCAACCTCACCGTCACCGAGCCCTGCCCCGACCTTGCCGCACGCTTCCCCGACCTCGCCGTCGCGCACGCCGAGTGCCCTGGCCCAACCTCGCCATCGTGCATGCTGAGCGCCCTGCCCTGACCTCGCCGCCGCTCGCCTGCTCTATGAGCCTCACCGCCTGTTCACCTCCTCTTCCCTCCCCGGCGCCTCGGCACTAACAACACGAAGGCCATTTTTTCATATTGTAGTAGTAGATGATGATCATGATGATGTATGTATGTTCATATGCAAAAGTTAAGTTTTTTTTCCGTTCATAGATTTTTTTGGTGATATTATTGTAGAATATGCAAATTTTTGTATGTTCATATGCAAAGAATATGTCATTTTTATAGAATTTTTATTTTGTTCATAGAATTTTATGGTTTTTTCTGTTGTAATTTTGTTCATAAAGTTATAGGATGGAAAAAAGAAGAAGAAGAAAAAAGGAGGAGGAGAAGTTTCGTTTAGTTTTAGGATTATTTTAGTTTATGTTTAGTTTAGGAAGAAGGAAAAGAAAAAGGAGAAGATGAGGAGAGGAGGAAGAGGAGAAATAAATAAGAAGAGGAAAAGAAAAAAAGAGGAGAAGAAGAAAAATTAGAAAATATTCTATTTTTAGATAATATTCTATTTTTAGAAAATATTCTATTTTTTTCTTCTTCTCCTCTATTCCTTTCTTCTTCTCCTCTTTTTATCTTCTTTTTTTCTTAGATCTTCCTCTCTATTCCTTTCTTCTTCTCCTCTTTATTTTCTTCTTCTTCCTCTTCTTATTTTTTATCGGGTATGTCGTTGTCAATATACCACCTCCCCGATAACTTCGACAAAAGGGGGGTGGTCGATATACCCCCTCCCCGATAACTTTGACATGAGGAGGGGGGAGGGGGTCGAGTGGTCGAGGGTCGAGGGTTGAGGGTTCGAGGGTTCTAGGGTTCTAGGGTCGAGGGTTCGAGGGTCGAGGGTCGAGGGTTTGAGGGTCGTCGAGGGGCCGAGGGTTCGAGGGTTGAGGGTCGTCGAGGGGTCGAGGGTTCGAGGGTCGAGGATCGCCGAGGGGTCGAGAGGTTGCCTAGTGTCAAAGTATTTAAGAAATCCATGGCTTCATCATTAGCCTGAAGTAACCGGGGCATCATGGTACGAAGTTCTCCAAAGTTATTCTGGAACGGAGTCCCAGATAGGATAATCCGCCTTTTGGTACAAAATTCAGCAAAGGCCTTCCAAATAGCGATATTCGGAAGGCTCTTGATATACTTTGTACAAAAAGGCGAATTATCCTATCTGGGATACCGTTCTAAAACATATTTGGAGAGCTTCATACCGTCATGCGTCTGTTACTTTCACCTAATGTTGAAGACATGGTTTTGTTGAATCCTTTGACACTAGACAAACGTGACATGAGGGGGTCGAGGGTCGGGAACTAGGGTATAGGGTCGTGGATTGCCGAGCGGTCGAGGGTCGTGAACTAGCTAGGGTCGAGGGCCGAGGATCCCGAGGGGTCGAGAGGTTGCCTAGTGTCAAAGTATTGAAGAAATCCATGGCTTCATCATTAGCCAGAAGTAACCGGGGCATGATGGTACGAACTTCTCCAAAGTTATTTTGGAACGGAGTCCCGGATAGGGGGGGGGGGGGTCGATATATATACCCCCTCCCCGATAACATTTTTTCTATGTATATGTCATCGTTGTCGATATACCCCCTCCCCGATAACTTCGATATATCCATCTCTTATGTTTGTATATTAATTGCCATATTTTAATATTTGCAGAAACCATGGATCATCAAAGAGACTTCGATCAAGAAGAGATATTGGGGGACATAATCCACGACGGAGGGGATGTCTTGTCGTTTCTCAACGACATCGAATTAGGTCTGCAAGGAGAGGAAGTAGGATACGATGATCAAACAATGGAGGAGGAAAGTCATGATCATGATGGTTGCTCCGGCGACCGTGATGATGTCTCCGGTGACCGAACGGAGTCGGGATCAGCTGTTGCAAAGTCCGGAGAGGTATAGATATATATATTAATTAAACATGTGTTGACTAGCTAATTGATGCATTAATTGTTTTGGTATGTACATATATCAACTCTTCTTTCTTCTTTTATATAGCCATCCGGATCAAGCAATACTTCAATAAAGAAACGAGGCCCAAAGAAAAAGTTGCGCCCGGATGAAAGGTTCACAATCACAGAAATCGCGCGCGATGGCCAACCGATTAACCCCTCCGTGCCAAGGAAGCATTTTCTGCTCAGTGCGGGGTTCTTGTTAGGGACATGATCCCGATCAGCATCGAGCTATGGAATCAGCCTAAGAAGGAAGAGCTTAAAGTTTCTTTTGTCGAAGATAGACAGAAAGATGATCTTTGGAAAGAACTGAAGGTAAATTTCACCCTACCGGAAGAGGAGGATCCGGAGAATCCAGTTATAGAGGCATTGATCAAGTCCTGTGCTCTCAAGAAGATGGCAAATTTATTCAGGAGGTGGAAGAATGAGTGAAAGCAGCATATGTCGACCAAGACAAGACTCCAGAATTCACCGGCCGATTTGAGAAGATAAGAGATCACTGGCCAGCATTTGTGGCCAACAAAGCATCGGACAGGAGTAAGAAGATGACAGCGATTAACAAGATAAATGCTGCAATGAAGGAGCATCACCATCGCACGGTGTCAGGTGGCTTCCTCAAAGCCCGGCCGTTGTGAGACAAGGCTGAGCAGGACCTGATTGCTAAAGGGGTCAAACCAGAGACATTGCACTGGCCAGACCGTTGTAGGACTTGGTTCTTCGGGGCTGGTGGAATATTGGACCCTGAAACAGGGAAATGCTGCTAGACGGACGAGCAACTTGCAACACCCGTCACGAAGCTTCGAAAAGCAATCAACGAAGTGCGGGAAGGGAAGTTCGTTCCCGACAGAGAGAACGATGAGCTCAGAAGGGCCCTCGAGAATCATGAGCACCCTGGACGAACACGAGGCACGCCAGGCTCCGTTGCGTGGAAGGTTGGGTTTCCCGACGCAGGCGGTTACAAAATCCAAGAGATGAGGAGGAAAGTGGAGCAGAGCAAACTGCAGGAGCTTAAGGCAAGGGTACAAAAGCTAGAGAAACGACAAGATGTTGAGAACCAGCAGCTGCGAGATCCTACCCAAGAAGCTACCCCAGAAGCTACCCCGCCATATCAGTGGAGAAGCAGCGTGGCTTCCATCGAGCTCGTTCAGTAGCCTGACTTGACGGGTCCTAACTACCCCGTGGATTTTATCACGGATTCACACCAGTGCCACCTTATGATGCAATGGCTTCAGCTCAAAGTCAAGGCGGTTGTCGGCTCTGTGTTCCCTCCTTCACCCGGAGCAACTTTTCACTGCCGTCCGATTCCACAAGGCTATGCTATTGTGACACTAGACGAAATAACGGAGGGATTTGAGCACGTGCAAAAGAGGAGCACGACCTGGTTGGAATTGATCTGTTGTTAGTTCCACATGAAGAGTTCTTCCAGTTTTTCAATCAAAAGGCCCTCGATAAAAGAATCATCACTTGCTACTCTCTGTAAGTACTACTTCTCTGTAATTAATTAAGTCTCTATATATAGCTCAGCTCTTTCATTGCAAGTATATATAATTATCCTCACTATATTAGGCAGTTGAAGATTGCCGAATTGAAGAAATGACAAGTAGGTGATATTGGGTTCATTAACATAAATCACATGGATGAATTGAGTGTTAAACATGATGCCAAACAAACCGAGGCCAACTTGCTCGCATCGTTACTTCGAAATAAAAACAAAGCTACAATACCCTTTCCTTATGAATACAAGTGAGTGTTACTGTCTTGTGCATATTCGGTTTCCCTTATTACTCGAGGTTATAGTAATGTAATTGATGAGTAATGCATGCGTGCGCAGCTTCCACTTTATTTTGCTAGATATTAAGCTTGAGCAGGGACTAGTAACTGCCATAGACTCCAAACAAAAAAATCTGGAGGAGTATGCGACCATGACTAAAATGCTCGAGAAGTAAGTTCAATCGATCATTATCGCACCATATCGGCATCATTGTTCATTTCCTGATATCAACTGATTGTTTTCTTTGTCTGGCAGGGTTTTGCAAAAGTTCACCGCACAAGCTCCGAGACTGCCAGCGCAGCTGTGATTTAACAACCCGAAAGTTAGTACTAGCTACTAGCTAGTTCCGCGCATCTCCCATTGATTCTAGCTAGTTTCATCAATACCATTTAGCATGCTTGCTTATCAGTTTGATTGACCTCTATTTCTTGTAAAGTGGCTGTGGCAGGAACCCGGAAATGATTTCTGTGGATACTACATGTGCGAGTTCATCCACCACACCACCTGTGAGCAGGGCTACTCTAAACAACAATATGAAGTGAGTAAGCAATACTATTCACAATTTTTTTATTACCATCATTTGTGTTTAGTTTCATTCATATATATGTATTGACCCCCTTCTTGAAATTAGATGTGGCAGATGCGGGATGAACTCGTACCACAAGATCGCATATGAGCAATTTAAGAGGAATTGGCGGGATTCTTTGTTGACCATGTCATCGACAAACACGGAGAATACCATATGGAAGTTGAGTTCAGATGTTAGGGGATTTTGTAAGAGATCTTATATTGTATACATACATACATAAATACATATATATATATATATATATATATATATATATATATATATATATATATATATATATATATATATATATATATATATATATATATATATAGCCAGTAGCGTCGGATAGATATACGAAAACTTGTTGTTCGACCAATCTATCAGAGAAGGAGAGGTCGATAACTTCTCTCTGTGTATATGTTCATGACGATCTTCTGTACTTAATGATTTCCTTCATTTGCTTACTAGCTAGCTAGCGTGTCGAGTCCTCTCTACACGTAGCGTCGACCAAGCACGGAGATAAGAGAAGACAATTCTCTCTATTAGCTAGCTAACACAATATATGAAACCCCTAGATTAACCCGACAAAAACCCCAAAAACCCCAACCCCCTCCCCCCTCCTTTTCAGGAAAAAAATCAAAACCCCAGCCCCTGAACTGCTGACGCGTGGAAGCCTTTTGGTCCAGGTTGGTGGCACCAACCGGGACAAAAGGTCCTCCTGCCTGGGCAAGCGGCAGCGACCACATGGAGCCCCATTTGTTCCGGTTCCTTTGGGAACCGGGACTAAAGGTATAGGACTTTAGTACCAACCCTTTAGTCCTGGTTCGGCAACCGGGACAAATGACCCTCACAAACCGGGAGGAATGGGGATTTTTCTACTAGTGTTAGTTCTTCTGTCCGGCATGTACTTTAAAAAAAAACTGACTTTACCAATGATGAACCCGCAGTCCATCTTTAAGTGGCAGAATAACGATTCGTCATGCATGTTTTGCTCAAAAAACCCTAATTTTCCCTATTATCAACCTGCAATCCCAAAATTAAGTGAAAAGAATAAATTGCTAATACTAGCATAAGAGCCCCTGCTGGTTTTAAACCAGCATTGTCGCACTAACCAACACATCTAGCAAATGTTTTTTTTTTATTGTTTGGATTACTTACCATCTTCCCTACAGGAAGGAACTTAGGTTATTTGATCGTTTGTACTAGCGAAGCCTGAGCATTTTTTTTAGAATAAGCCTAGGTGTTTCACAGACCAGCGTATTCTCATGAGAAATAATCCAAAATGGACACGTTTGTTCCGAAAACAAGTTGAATAAAAGTCCTAGTCCTACTTAGCTAAGTGCAATTGGTGCTATTAATAATATAGATGTACAACAAGTTTGGTACGTTTGTTCTCTTGTGAGAAAATCAATCAAGGTGCTTGTGGTAGCAACTTTGGACTGCCGGAAAATGGATGGAGGAATCTTTGTACATACTGAATCTAATGGTTGTGCCGCACTTTGATTTATTCATGGATGGTGTGATCAGAACTATCGCGCAAAAAATTCATACTCAGAAATACTCCCTCCGTTCCTAAATATAAGTCTTTCTAGACATTCTACTATAGACTACATATGGAGCAAAATGAATGAATGTACACTCTAAAGTATGTCTAGATACATCCATATGTAGTCCGCATTGAAATCTCTAAAAAGACTTATATTTAGGAACGGAGGAAGTATTAGTCATCCAAACTGTCCGTACAAATGTACTCAGAAATATTAGTTGTGATTGTGCGTCTAGTGAAAATGAGATATTCTAGGAATATTTGGTCGCGATAATAAATTGACGCAGTGATTGGCTAATCCGTGGTTCAATTTTTTTCCTAAGACCACTCTCCTTGAACCTCAATGAAAAAAAGAAACACACATGTTGCACTGATGTAGCGCTAAAAGCATGGATGTGAAGTTCAGCAAGGGTAAGAAAAATAGGTGTACACCAGTTCCCGTGATATGGTCAGATTGCCTTTTTTTTATGGAGGGGATATATTAATATCACAAAAATATCAATTACACCAGTCTCTGCGCCAACTAGATATTAAAGGACATCAAGGATGCACACCACCAAGAAAAAAAAAGTGAAATAGAAAAACGTCAAGGTGATGAAACCCTCCCAATAGCAACACTCTAACCACCGTCAAACAACACCCGAACAACAAAAGAGGTTCTCCAAAAGTGACGCCTCCAAAAAGAAAACGATGCACAAGCGGTGTTGTCGCCCGATCGAAGAAATTGAGTTTTCACCCTGGAGAAAGACCGAGTTCCCAAAATAATGCTTTCAGCAAGGCCATTGCCAGGTACAACCAATAAAGATCAGAGCTTGGGCTTTCACCTATAAAATCGCTGCTCGGTACTCAAAGGAGCACCACCAAAATGCAGACCACACGCGCTGCTGCCCTCTTGCCAAGGCCGTTGTTGCAAGTCTTCAACACCCAACACACAGGAGAAACTTGTGCTGCTAGGTTTCATCGCAACCAATAAACCTCGCCGCCACTACAAGCCTCCGATCAAAGCCACCATGACTTTCTTCACCTCTGTTAGTACCATAGGAATCTATATTTAGATGTGTACCATGGCACCGACAAGCAAGCGAAGCATCGCACCACGCCCTCATGAAACCTCGTTGGCCGAAGATAAGGACGCATACGACCGAATCGATTCTAATCTAGATATCTAGTGGCATCATGCGTCAATCATCGGAGACCACCGAGAGGAAGACCGGAACTCGCCGGCGTCCCAATCAAGGAGGCCAATATCAAGCAGATCGATGGCTGGGCACAAGACCACTAGCAGGGCCAAACCACCATTATGTGGACCAAGGCAGCAGCCCCCACGCCACCACCCTACTGCAACGAAGAAGATGATTTAGGCTGCCACTAGATCCTTCCGGCGCCAGGGAGCACACAGCAGAAGTCCCAGCCGGCCACCCGCCTAGCAGCAAGCACGACAGATTCACGTGATCCAGATCGGGCGTGCGTGGCCAGCCCACTAGACCCAGACCGGGCCCGCACCGCCACCTCCCTAACGCCACCACTTTGGCGCGGTGGTCGCGGCCAGTAGCGCGCTAAAGAGTCGTGTTCGCCAAAGCCCGGAACCACCGCCGCTGCCATCCACCACTTCTTCTCCATCGCGGTCCAAGTTGTGCACGCTGAGACCATGGTATGCCACTCTAACCCACAGCAGGAGCTCGCCTCCTCGGCCCTCTGCCTTAGGATGGACGGGCGGTGGCAGCGGCTAGGGAAACACGGTAGGGGAGGGCTAGCCTAGGGTTTCTGGGGGCCTCCGAAGTCGCTCGAGCTGGAGCGACCCTGGAGGGCTGTCAGATACAGATGAACGTGGTTAGGTTGCTAGATCCGAATTTGCGAAAATAAACGAGGGTGGCTAAGTCTCAGGAGACCCACGTAGAAGACATACTTGATTCGAAGGAATGACACTAGCCCAACGTAAATAATAGGATGATTGTGTGTATTCCATATGAAATATTCTTTTATTTTATTTCTCCCTTTCCATTGGTTGCAGGAGTAGCTTGTAGCAGCACTCAGTCTAGTGAAATGAGATTAATTTAAAAGTTTTAATATGTATTCCCTTGCGCTAGAGGAATTTAATAACATGTGTGTCGTGCAATGGCCAAGCCCATAGCCTTAACATTTACCACGTTCGAAACTGATAAGCTACACATGTGAGACGCTAGGTTGAAACAAAGGGCATGCACCTGTTTGGAAGGGGTCTTGAGCCATATTTATTACACTAGGTCCATATGATATAGTATTATTTTTCTACCGTGCAAGGTACCGACATATTTGCTAGTACTAGTAAAATTTAAGTCGTGATTATTTCCAGCAAGGAGTTTACTACGTGTAGTAAAGAAGATTTATTGCACGGTTATCGAAGCAAACAGAGTGCAGAAAGCAGAAACATCAGACGTTGGGCAGAAGCACCGGTCCTCCGACTCCGAGGAGATCTTCGTAGAGCTTGGTGATCGCAGCCCGAGAAGACCCACTCTCTTTCACAGCATTCCGGCACACCGCCATCAGATGGATGGCCTTCTCCTTGGCCTTCCTCCCTTCCTCCCCCATCAGCGAGGCCGCCGCTAGCTCCAGCTCCGCCGCCTCGACGAAGTTGTCCCGTTTCATGTCCAGCTTGAGCGGCAGCGCGACGCCCATATGGGACACAAGCAAGAAGGCGTTGAAATACTGGTCGACAGCGAGCGGCCAAGGCAGCATGGGCACGCCGAACCACAGGCTCTCCAGGATGGAGTTCCAGCCGCAGTGGGTGACGAAGCCTGCAACTGCGGCGTGGGCCAGTACCTCCTTCTGCGGCGCTCTCTTCGGCCACACGAGCCCTCTCTCCTTCGTCTTCTCCAGGAAGCCCTTCGGGAGAAGCTGTGCGAGGTCCGCGTCGGTGGGTTCTCTCTTGCCAGGCGAGGTGTCCGCCGGATGCCCGCGCAGCACCCACAGGAAGCGGTGCCCGCTGCGCTCCAGGAAGCGCGCGATCTCGTCCACCTGCGGCTTGTTCAAGAACCCTTTGCTCCCGAAGCAGAGGAACAGCACGGAGGCCGGAGGCTGTGAGTCGAGCCACCGCAAGCAGTCACGCGGCTGCTCGCCGGCACCGGGCTGCGTCATCGCCAACACTGGCCCGATTGGGTACACGGCGGGGGCACGGACGCCCCGTGTGCACCTGCCGTCGGCAATGGCAGCAATAACGCCCGACTCTAGCTCGGCCACCGTGTTCACGATGATGCCGTTTGCTTCGACCAAGCGCCTGCCGGTGTACACGAACCACGAGTAGGTCGGGTTCTGCCTGTCCAGCATGGTCCCCGGAAGGGACGACGGAGGCACCGGCGGAAGCCCGGGCAGGTCCACGGTCCCTTGCATCTCTTCGAACTCCACGTCCACCTCCTCGTCGAGAGCCGGTGAGCGCAGAAGGATCGCCAGCATCGCGGCGCCGGAGGCAAAGTACACGTAGGCTGGCACGGCGAGCTCGCGGGCCACGTCGAGGGCCGGTGTGCAGAAGATGTCGACGACGAGCGCGGCCACCGGACAGGCCAGGTCGGCAATGGCGGCCCGGAGATGCTGCGCGTGGAGCTGCACTGCGCGGGAAATGAACTCCTCGATGCCCGAGTGATCGGTCGGGAGCTTCACCTCCGGGAGGTGGTGGAAGTGGATGTCGAGGCCGGAGGCTTTCTCCCGTCGTATGTGCTCGGAGATGTCGGACGCGGCCTGTGCGGTCGGCGCCGGCATGAGGAGCACGGTGAGCGAAAGGGCCCGGCTGCTGCTGGCGAGAAGCTGCTTCGCGGACTCTATCATGGGCATGAAGTGGCCGGCACCCCAGACAGGCAGAAGGACAATGGTCGGGGTTGCCATTTTACGGTCTTAGCTCGGGCTGGCTACTTCCTTCAATCTGACGAAATTACATGAGTTCTTCTTCTTCTCTTTATAGTACTCACATTTCAGACGCGAACAGTGTGGGGTCCATGCAAAAAAAAAACAAGACGAATGGTGTGGGATGACCACAACACGGCTACTTTGATTGGGTGTGATTATGTCTCAGTCCACTAAGATTTAACCATGTCTGAGTCAATTACTGATCTATATGTAATTTTTATTATTTCTGATATTCGCTGTATTATCATGATTTGATGATAAATAGATTGAAAGTTTTCTAAAAAAAACGATATTGATGCAAAAAGGAAAAAAGAAAAACTAAAGAAATTCTTTTTGCACCGGAACTTAGAAAGATTGATATTGAATTGGTACCGTGGCAGCGCGCAATCATTGTCAGTGCTATTATTGCACAAGTGCACGCCCATAATACGTTGTTGTGAATTAAAAAGGGGGGCCGCACCAGATATAGATGCATGGAAATAGCAAGTTCACTTGCTTGCTGTTGTAATATCACTATCTCTGCAAGACATGAGAGACGGTGTGCCTTTGTTTTTGTTGTTAATCTTTTTCGAAAAGAAGCTTGAAACCCCGCGTTCTGCAACATTGTGATGCACACATCCATCTTTATTAAAGTTTATATACGGTAACTAGAGTACAAATATGAAAAGCTGAATTGAACCATTACAAGATATAATTTTAACACCAATGACTAAGTCGGCTCCTTCCACGACAAAGCCTTCAAGCAGGGGCGAACCCAGGATAAAAGATCGTCGGGGTCAACACGAGCAAGTATCACTAGTATCTTCCCTCAAAAATAAAGTACCACTAATATATGGCTAAAAATTTGTAGCTTGTATTAAGTAACATGTCTACTACATTTTTTCATAACCTCATATAAATTATAAATCATACGTTAGTTACCTCTATATTTTTCTTTTCAAATTCAGAAAACACACCATTATATTCGTGCTAGCTGCAATTTTAAATTAGCAAATAACAAGAGATAATTAATATTTACATAGAGGAATTACAGTAAAAAAGACGCGAATATTTCAAGCTATCTTACTTGACATTATCATGGGGCGTGACTTGAGGCCTTATCTAGATTGCGTAATCCACGTGATTAGATTACCCATCTAGAACTTCAAGCAACTATAAGAAGAAGAAAATCAACACGTCAAACAAACCCTAAGATAATCGAAAAATAGAAAAGTTAAATCAAAAGTAGAATAAAAATTAGATGAATTTTTTGGCTTTAGTGTCACTTACAGATCAAACAAGGAGTCTGAATTAACGACTCTTGAATTTGTTTCAAGTAGACGAGTGGAGATTCGGGGCGGCCAGGACGGCGGCGGTTCACGCGAGCAAACAGAAGAGCCACATAACACATGATGGCGGGATCGAGCGATTCACATCACGGAGATCAATCTATTCTCTCGGTTGTGAGCACTGGGCCCAGGTGCCACATGCTGTTTGAGTTGCCACTTTTCGGGGCGCTCCTATATCTCGCGTTCAGCGAGAGGAGAGGAACTCTCGCTGAAACGGACACCGAGATGGCCCGGCCCAGGAGCACGGGAGGCCACAACCTCCTTTTCTTTCTTTTCTTATGTTTTATGTTTTCTTTTTTGCTTTATTTTTATACTTTTGTTTATTCTGTAAAATATTCTGAATGTATATTTCTAAAAACCACACTACAAAAAACATTTGAAAAATGTTGAACAAGAATTTGAAAAATGTTGAACAAGTATTTAAAAAATACTGAACAAGTATTAAAAATGTTAATCAAACATTACGAAAAATATTGATTGTGTATAGAAACATTGTTGATCATGCACTAAGAAAATGATGAAAATTATTAATCATGTAAATAAAAATGTTAATCAAGCATTTGGAAAAACATTGAACAAGTATTTGGAAAATGTTAATCAATCAATTGGAAAATGTTAAATGTGTATAGATAAAATGTTGACCATGTATTAAAAATGATAATTATGCATCTAAAAATCTTAATCGAGCATTTATAAAATGTTACATGTGCATAGAAATTTTTTGACCATGTGTTAAAAAATGTTAATATTGTATTTAAAATATGTTAAAATGTGCATAGAAAAACCATGTGTTAAAAATGCTAATCTTGTATTTGACAACTCTTAAATAAGCATATTAAAAATGTTAATCAAGAATTTGACAAAAATCGAAAATGTGTATAGGAAAATGTTGACCATGTATTAAAAATGTTAAATTGTATTTGAAAAATATTAAATGAGTATTTGAGAAATATTTGGGACATATACAAAAAATGAAGAACGAAAACTAAAACAAAGAAAAGAAAAACAAAATTTAAAAATGCTGATCTTGTATTTGAAAAGTATTAAACGAGTATTTGAAATATGTGAATGAAACATTTGAAAAATGTTGAAAATGTGTATAGGGAAATATCTACCATGTATTCAAAAATGTTAAACCCGTATTTCAAAAAGCCTAGACGTGTATTTCAAAAATGTTCTTGACATATACGAAAAACGTAGAAAAAAATAAAAGAAAGAAAAGAAAACAATGAAAAAAGAAAAAGAAACAAAAGAAGAAAAAAGAAAACCAAAGAAACAAATTAAAAAAAGGAAAAAGCATTAAAAATTAATAAAGAGACAAAGAAGGAGAAAAACATTGAAATCCAAGAAAGAGACAAAAAACAAAGGAAAAAACAAGGAAATGAGTAAGAAAAGAAAAACCAATAAAAACATTGAAAAAACGCAACGAAAAACCAGTAGAAAACACAAAAAGAAAACCGCAGAAGAAATAGGAAAACCAAACCAAAACCAGAGAAAACGAGTAAATAGAAAGGAAAAAACTCAGAGAGAACTGAGAAAAATGAAGCAAAAAAAAAGAAAAGTGAAAAAACCAGTAAAAATGAGAGAACCAGGAAAAACCGCTCATTGTGCCTCAAGTACATGGCGCCCTATTACTATTTCAGGAACTCGACGCTAGCTCGCTTGCTAGCACAATAACCAACTATCAAGGACACGAGGTAGCGAATCTCCGTGCGCACCTCTTTTTATTATCTTATTACCATTTTAATGTTCGTAAGTGGGCCGGCCTAGTTGCCTGCGGGAGTAGCTATTTCCTTCAGCGAGAGCAGATTCCCACTTAAGGCAAGATATAGCGAGAGCAACTAGTTAACGAGCGCTGCTTCGGGAGCCTGCACTCTCAGCCATTCGCCATGTGCCGCGCTCTGGACGCTCCCTCCAGATTTTGGTTTTCTATTTTTCCGCACGCGTTTTCGGCTTTTTTAGACGGGTTTTTTGTGGGTTTTCGACGTTTTGGGTTTTCACTGATCTTCCTTAGCTTTTTGATCGATTTAAAAAAAACATTTTTGCGCAAAAAAACCTGTTTTCTTTTTTCCCCTTTCGCGAGAGTCACGGCCGTGCCTCTCGGAAACCAAAAAAACTCATTTTCTATTTTTTTTCCTTTCGTGAGAGTAACGGTTTTGCTTCCGCGAGAGTCACGGTTGTGCGTTAGCGAGAGTCACGACCGTGCCTCTCGGAAACAAAGAAAAACTCGTTTCTTTTTTTCCTTTTGCGAGAGTCACGGTTTTGCTTCCGCGAGAGACACGGTTGTGCTTTCGTGAGAGTCACAGCCGTGCCTCTCGAAAACAGAAAAAAAAACTCGTTTTTTTCCTTTCCCGAGAGTCACAGTTTTGCTTCCATGAGAGGCACGGTTGTTCTTTCGCCAGAGTCACGGCCGCGCCTCCTCAGAAATGAAAAAAACGCGTTTCTCTTTTCTTTTGCTTCTGCGAGAATCACAGTTTTGCTTTCATGAGAGGCACAGGCGTGCCTCTTCGGAAAAGGAAAAAAAACCGTGCTCTCAGTTCGGTTTATTCCTCCGGTTTTTTCGTGAAAAAAAGTTCGTCAACACCTATCAACATGGGATCTAGTTTTGAAGATCTCGACGTGAGGAATCCAACGGTGAAAGCGGTTAGAAATTTGGACGCATGGTTTAAAAGATAAAATATTTTGAATAAATAGATCTACGAAAAAAGGGAAAACTCCCCGGTTGCGACAAGTGGCGCACATGCAGCGCGCCACTTGTCGCAACCTGGGGATTGGAGTGATCTTTGCAACGAGTACTCCTCATCTAGTGATTTCGAGATATAGCTCCCGTGCACTTTTTGGGCCGCCTGCTGCCATCACACGTGAGGCTTCTAGGCCATTTTCGGATGGGGATCAAATTCTTTCCCTGCGATCTTTTTTTATGGGCTGTATGTACATACCAAGCCCAGTTGCAAGTCATGGGCGGAATTGCAACTTGGACAAAAACAACTACGTGGCTCAGTTGCGATTCGATGGTGGACTTGCAACTAGGGGAAAAACAACTACAGACCGAGTTGTGAGTCGAGGGTGGACTTGCAGCTGGGAGGAAAACAACTACAAGCCCAATTGCATGTTGGTGGTGGACTTGCAACTGAGGCAAAAAAAAATTGGCCAGGCCTAGATTAGCCCAGTTGCGAGTTGATGACGGGCTTGAAATTAGGGCACAAAAAAGGTCGGTTCCCAGTTGCGAGCCGAGGGTGCACTTCCAACTAGGACAAATAAACTGGTCGGACCCTAGTTGCGAGTCGAGGGTGGACTTGCAACTAGGACAAAAAAATATTGGGGCCTAGTTGCGAGTCGTGAGTGGGATTGCAACTCGGAAAAAAAGGTCGGGCCGTAGTTGCGAGTCGAGAGTGGACTTGAAACTGGGACAAAACAAGTCGCAACCTAGTCGTGAGTCAGGGTGGACTTCCAACTAGAAAAAAAATCCAGCCCCAATTACGAGTCGAGGGTGAAATTGCAACCAAGACAAAAAGGATTGCGCCAGAATTGTGAGTCGGGAATGGACTTGTAATTTGGACAAAAAAAGTCGGGCTAGACTTACGAGTCGAGAGTAGACTACACTAGAAAACATATGATTTTAAAATATATAACTAACAACAAAAACAAAAAAGAGAAGATAAAAATGAAAAAGTGAAAAGAAACATAATTTCTTTTAGAAAAACACGAGTCTGATTTTTTCATGATTTTCAAGCAAAAGAAAAATAAAAAAAGGAAAATAGTGGACGAAACAAAAGAAGACGAAAAAAAACCAAACAAAGCAGCCCATCCCAGCGCACTACTTGATACACAGCCGAAATTAGACAACGAAAGAACGAACAGAGGCGAGAGATTAAACTAGGCGCGACAATAGGCTGACGTGCAAATGCAAGACCAACTTTGTGTGAAAATTATAGACAAACAAATCAGACGACTCTACACTTACACTTAGATGTGAGATAACTATGTCACAACTAAATATGAAATAGCCATTCTGTAATAAAAAAATCTTTTGTTTTCTCCAGTTCGTATATTTATTTCAATCTTTAGTTTGCTGCCCCAACAATAATGAGTTTGTTTTGCAAACCTTTTTCTGGATTTCATCTCACATATGTATATTTCTGAAATGAATGTGAATGCGTAAAATGTCATTTGTGGACTTGTATATGTTCATAAAAGCATGTACAGCCGGGCGCCCCAAACCCATCTCATACGCCCGGGCGGTCCGCCCGGTCACTTAACGGTCATGATTTTTGACCCAGACGGCCCCCTCAAACGGGCCTCAAACACCCGGGCTGACTGTCACCCCTCATATCCAGCCCAAATATGGGGCGGATATGAAGCACCCGGGTGCACCCGCCATGTAGGACAGACGAAGGGGTCCCATGCGGACTCGCCCGGAAACCCGGCGGTTCGACAGATGCCTTCTCCGTCGCCGCAGTGTGACGGCCGCGTGGCGCCGCTCCGGCTCTCCGCCCGAGACCAAATCAGCCTATTTAACCCGGCCAGCGTCCCGCAACCCTAGCCCGAACACCTCCCACTCTCTGCGCCGCCAGTCCGAGTCCTTCCACCTCCTCCCTCTCCTGCTCCGGCACTCTGCTCACGCTCCGGCGCTCCGCCATGGTCCGGAGGAAGATCACCTACTACGCAATGCTCACGCCGGAGCACCATACGAGATATGAGGCATGGGCTAGGTAAACAGTTGCGGTCTTGCGGATGTGGGGGTGGTAATACAATGCATTGAAAGCACCAAAGTGAATTCCATGTTGACACGTATAAATTACATGGAAGATCACCTACCATGGTAAACCGAGTAGTACTTTTCATCTAGTTGAGGCATGGGGTAGGTAAACAGTTGCGGTCTTGCGGATGTCGGGGTGGTACTACAGTGCATTGAAAGCACCAAAGTGAATTCCATATTGATACATAGCAATTACATGTGCTGGTCTTCTTTACAGTGGCACATTGTAGAGGCGGCTAGTTTGGATTTTGGAATGACCAACAATGCGGAAATTGTGAATTGGTATGGGTGATAATCGCAACGGGGCTTGTCAATTTGCTATTAATGCACAACTGCACGTTGATAATGTTGTGAATTAAAAGGGGACCGCGACATAAACCCTTGAAAATTGTGGCTGTTGTAATATCCCTATCACGGATTAACCTAAAATAGTGGTTGTTGTAATGACCGTGATATGGTGCTGTCCCGTTTGAATTCATAACTCTGACCCTTCCCATCCCTATCATATCACACTAGAAAATGAAAGCACCCAGCAACGCCCAACCATACGGTACACTCAAAGGGGCAATACCATTGTGGTGTGCATGTTACCGACTCTCCTCTCCCCCCTGTCTCACTCCATCAAGTTGGGCTGTCACACATGTGGGGATCTATGTGGTACTACCGTGGAATGAAAGCACCAAAATGGATTCTGTCATGGATGTTTGGTTTTCCATTTCGGAAGGAACTTTCATTGTAACTAATTTAACGGTATGTGGGAATTCTAGAACAGTGGGTGCGGTAGTTTCTGGTGAAGCGGGTGTTCGTCCCAGTGGCGCTGGCGGGCGAGCAGCTATCATGGGAATAGGAACAGCCGTGCCGCCCGATGTGTATCACCAAAGCTCTTACTCCGATTACTATTTTGAGATAAGCAAGCGTAATCATATGGTGGACCTGAAGGCCAAGTTCACAAAATATGTAAGTTTAATCTCATACTTGTATTCAGTGTGTGTGTGCGCGCGCGCGCCTATAGTAAGGTATTTGGTCGATAATATTTGCCAGTTCATTTCCTCATGAATATTAAGCGCGTGATGTGGGATTTGGGGTTAGGAGACGGCTGGGACATAATCTGTTTAGTAAATCCAATACACGGAAACAGTGGCTAAATGAAAAATTCCGCTAAGTTCTGAGCAAGACCTGATTAAGCTGATCACAATTGGAATATCATAGATAATATCATGTATGTCAACTGGGCATTATTTCTAAGGTGACACGCAATTAAATGATTAAAAAGAGGATTGACTATCACGATATGATAAGTATCATATTGAATGTTGTATTAGTACATGTAATGCATGGCGATACATAATTAAGATCACTATGATGAAAACATATGAGAAAATGCAATGTGTTGATTGTACTAATAACAACGGAAAACAAAAATAAATAATTCCAAATGACATCAATGATGCCACCACGTGCCAGATCACAACAACAGCATTTATCATGTTTTTATACATGGACCACAAGAGATACGAACAGATAATGACACGTTCACAAATAACCCAAGTGCCTTGAGAACACTATACGAACATATAACGGCGGTGGGTGAACGGCGGTTAGTCCATAACTCGAGAGCCTGAGGGAAAAACCGAACGGCAGCGATCTGCGCCGGCGCACCGGCCCAACTATTGGGCCGGTCGAGGGCCAGCCGTCCGATGCGGTTTGCGTGGACCGTCAGATCTGCGCGCATACCTGTACCGAAGCAACCGTTGCAGCAAAAAAGAACATGTTTGTTGCGACCGTGTACGAACAGCCACAACAAGTAAAACAGGGGAGCTAGATCCCCCCACGTCTGCCCGTCCTCGATCCGCGGCGGCGACGGCTGGATCCGCCTGTTTTTCGTTCCCCGCGGCCGAATCACGTCGAGGAGGGGCTCCCCCACCTATCAAGCGGCCTTGGGATTGCTTCAATCATGTCTTACATACATCATGACCTCCTTGCCGCCATGGATTTGGGCTCGAGCTCCGGTGTCGTTTATGGCCGGAGTCCCCTGAGGCGGCAAGGCCCTGGTGGTAGTGGACCGATGCTGCAACGGTACTACAACCCTGGTGTGGTCTTCCAAGATGCAGCACGGCATGGCCGGGATGAAATTGATCTGGTATGAATTCCAATTGCAAACCCTAGATCCTTTTGTTCAAACAAAATGTTGCAACCTTTGATTTCAATTGATGAGCGTGAGATTAAAAAGAGATGTTCTCAACATACTTGTGTTTGATTTTTGTGTAATGTTTGTTGGAAATATGCCCTAGAGGCAATAATAAATTAGTTATTATTATATTTCCTTGTTCATGATAATCGTTTATTATTCATGCTATAATTGTATTGACCGGAAACAGCGATACATGTGTGGATACATAGACAACACCATGTCCCTAGTAAGCCTCTAGTTAACTAGCTTGTTGATCAATAGATGGTTACGGTTTCCTGACCATGGACATTGGATGTCATTGATAACGGGATCACATCATTAGGAGAATGATGTGATGGACAAGACCCAATCCTAAGCCTAGCACAAAGATCGTAGTTCAGTATGCTAAAGCTTTTCTAATGTCAAGTATCATTTCCTTAGACCATGAGATTGTGCAACTCCCGGATACCGTAGGAATGCTTTGGGTGTGCCAAACGTCACAACGTAACTGGGTGGCTATAAAGGTACACTACGGGTATCTCCGAAAGTGTCTGTTGGGTGGCATGAATCGAGACTGGGATTTGTCACTTCGTGTAAACGGAGAGGTATCTCTGGGCCCACTCGGTAGGACATCATCATATGTGCACAATGTGATCAAGGATTTGATCACGGATGATGTGTTACGGAACGAGTAAAGAGACTTGCCGGTAACGAGATTGAACAAGGTATCGGGATACCGACGATCGAATCTCGGGCAAGTATCGTACCGATAGACAAAGGGAATTGTATACGGGATTGATTAAGTCCTTGACATCGTGGTTCATCCGATGAGATCATCGTGGAACATGTGGGAGCCAACATGGGTATCCAGATCCCGCTGTTGGTTATTGACCGGAGAACGTCTCGGTCATGTCTGGCATGTCTCCGAACCCGTAGGGTCTACACACTTAAGGTTCGGTGACGCTAGGGTTATAGAGATATTAGTATGCGGTAACCCGAAAGTTGTTCGGAGTCCCGGATGAGATCCCGGACGTCACGAGGAGTTCCGGAATGGTCCGGAGGTAAAGAATTATATATAGGAAGTCCTATTTCGGCCATCGGGACAAGTTTCGGGGTCATCGGTATTGTACCGGGACCACCGGAGGGGTCCCGGGGGCCCACCGGGTGGGGCCACCTGCCCCGGGGGGCCACATGGGCTGTAGGGGGTGCGCCTTGGCCTATATGGGCCAAGGGCACCAGCCCCAAGAGGCCCATGCGCCAAGAGAGAAAAAAAAGGGGAGAGTCCTACAAGGGGAAGGCACCTCCGAGGTGCCTTGGGGAGGATGGACTCCTCCCCACCCTTGGCCGCACCCTTCCTTGGAGGAAGGGGCAAGGGCTGCGCCTCCCCCTCTCCCTTGGCCCTATATATAGTGGGGAAAAGGAGGAGCAAACCAATCTAAGGCCCGGCGCCTCCCTCTCCCTCCGTGACACATCTTCCTCCTCCCCAGCCGCTTAGCGAAGCCCTGTTGAATCCGCTACTTCCACCACGCCGTCGTGCTGCTGGATCTCCATCAACCTCTCCCTCTTCCTTGCTGGATCAAGGTGTGGGAGACGTCTCCGTTCGTGCGTGTGTTGAACGCGGAGGTGCCGTCCGTTCGGCGCTAGGATCATCGGTGATTTGAATCACGACGTAGTCGACTCCATCAACCCCGTTCACTTGAACGCTTCCGCTTAGCGATCTACAAGGGTATGTAGATGCACTCTTATTCCCCTCGTTGCTGATTTCTCCATAGATAGATCTTGGTGACGCGTAGGAAAATTTTGAATTTCTGCTACGTTCCCCAACAGTGGCATCATGAGCTAGGTCTATTGCGTAGATTCTTTGCACGAGTAGAACACAAAGTAGTTGTGGGCGATGATTTTGTTCAATATGCTTACCGTTACTAGTCCAATCTTGTTTCGACGGTATTGTGGGATGAAGCGGCCCGGACCGACCTTACACGTACTCTTACGTGAGACAGGTTCCACCGACTGACATGCACTTGGTGCATAAGGTGGCTAGCGGTGCCGCCTCTCCACTTTAGTCGGAACGGATTCGATGAAAAGGGTCCTTATGAAGGGTAAATAGCAATTGGCATATCACGTTGTGGTTTTGCGAGGTAAGAAACGTTTTGCTAGAAACCCATAGCAGCCATCGTAAAACATGCAAACAACAATTAGAGGACGCCTAACTTGTTTTTGCAGGGTATGCTATGTGATGTGATATGGCCAAGAAGAATGTGATGAATGATATGTGATGTATGAGATTGATCATGTTCTTGTAATAGGATTCACGACTTGCATGTCGATGAGTATGACAACCGGCAGGAGCCATAGGAGTTGTCTTTATTTATTGTATGACCTGCGTGTCATTGAACAACGCCATGTAATTACTTTACTTTATTGCTAACCGGTAGCCATAGTAGTAGAAGTAATAGTTGGCGAGACAACTTCATGAGGACACGATGATGGAGATCATGATGATGGAGATCATGGTGTCATGCCGGTGACGATTATGATCATGGAGCCCCGAAGATGGAGATCAATGGAGCTATATGATATTGGCCATATCATGTCACTACTATATAATTGCATGTGATGTTTATTATGTTTATGCATCTTGTTTACTTAGAACGACGGTAGTAAATAAGATGATCCCTTGCAACAATTTCAAGAAGTGTTCCCCCCTAACTGTGCACCGTTGCTAAAGTTCGTCGCTTCTAAGCACCACGTGATGATCGGGTGTGATGGATTCTTACGTTCACATACAACGGGTGTAAGACAGATTTACACACGCGAAACACTTAGGGTTAACTTGACGAGCCTAGCATGTACAGACATGGCCTCGGAACACAAGAGACCGAAAGGTCGAGCATGAGTCGTATAGTAGATACGATCAACATGAAGATGTTCACCGATGATGACTAGTCCGTCTCACGTGATGATCGGACACGGCCTAGTTGACTCGGATCATGTAATCACTTAGATGACCAGAGGGATGTCTATCTGAGTGGGAGTTCATAAGATGAACTTAATTATCTTGAACATAGTCAAAAAGAACTTTTGCAAATTATGTCGTAAGCTCGCGCTTTAGTTCCACTGTTTAGATATGTTCCTAGAGAAACTATAGTTGAAAGTTGAAAGTAGCGATTATGTGGACGGTAGAAAGCTTATGTCCTTAATGCACTGCTCAGTGTGCTGAACCCCAAACGTTGTTTGTAGATGTTGCGAACATCGGACATACACGTTTTGATAACTACGTGATAATTCAGTTGAACGGTTTAGAGTAGAGGCACCAAAGACGTTTTCGAAACGTCGCAGAACATATGAGATGTTTCGAGGGCTGAAATTGGGATTTCAGGCTCGTGCCCACGTCAAGAGGTATGAGACCTCCAACGATTTTCTTAGCCTACAAACTAAGGGAGAAAAGCTTAATCGTTGAGCTTGTACTCAGATTGTCTGGGTACAACAATCACTTGAATCGAGTGGGAGTTGATCTTCCAGATGAGATAGTGATGTTTCTCCAAAGTCATTGCCACCAAGCTGCTAGAGCTTTGTGATGAACTATAACATGTCAGGGATAGATATGATGATCCTTGAGGTATTCACGATGTTTGACACCGCGAAAGTAGAAATCAAGAAGGAGCATCAATTGTTGATGGTTGGTGAAACCACTAGTTTCAAGAAGGGCAAGGGCAAGAAGGGACACTTCATGAAACGGCAAATCAGTTGCTGCTCCAGTGAAGAAACCCAAGGTTGAACCCAAACCCGAAACTAAGTGCTTCTTAGTGAGAGGAACGGACACTGAAGCGGAACCACCCTAGATACTTGGTAGATGAGAAGGCTGGCAAGGTCGATAGAAGTATATTTGATATACATTATGTTAATGTGTACTTTACTAGTACTCCTAGTAGCACCAGGGTATTAGATACCGATTCGGTTGCTAAGTGTTAGTAACTCGAAATAAAAGCTATGGAATAAACGGAGACTAGCTAAAGGTGAGCTGACGATATGTGTTGGAATTGTTTCCAAGGTTGATATGATCAAACATCGCACGCTCCCTCTACCATCAAGATTAGTATTAAACCAGAATAATTATCATTTGGTGTTTGCGTTGAGCATAGACATGATTGGATTATGTCTATCGCAATACGGTTATTCATTTAAGGAGAATAATGGTTACTCTGTTTATTTCAATAATACCTTCAATGGTCTTGCACCTAAATAAATGGTTTATTGAATCTCGATCGTAGTGATACACATTTTCATGCCAAAAGATATAAGATAGTGATGACAGTACCACTTACTTGTGGCACTGCCATGTGAGTCATATTGGTATAAAACGCATGAAGAAGTTCCATGTCGATGGATCTTTGGACTCACTCGTTTTTGAAAAGTTTGAGACATGCGAACCATGTCTATTGGTGTATACGCATGAAGAAACTCCATGCAAGATGGATCGTTTAGACTCACTTGTTTTTGAATCACTTGAGATATGCAAATCATACCACATGGACAAGATGACTGAAAAGCCTCGGTTTCAGTAAGATGGAACAAGATAGCAACTTGTTGGAAGTAACACATTTTGATGTGTGCAGTCCAATGAGTGCTGAGGCATGCAGTGAATATCGTTATGTTCTTACTTCACAGATGATTCGAGTAGATATTAAGTATATTTACTTGATGAAACACAAGTCTGAATTATTGAATGGTTCAAGTAATTTGAGAGTGAAGTTTAAGATCTTCGTGACAAGAGGATAGAATATCTATGATATGATCATAGAGATGAATATCTGAGTTACGAGTTTTGGCACACAATTAAGACATTGTGCAAATTGTTTCACAATTAATACCGCCTGGAACACCATAGTGTGATGGTGTGTCCGAACATCATAGTTGCACTCTATTGGATATGGTGCGTACCATGATGTCTCTTATCGAATTACCACTATCGTTCATGGGTTAGGCATTAGAGACAACCACACTCACTTAAATAGGGCACCACGTAATTCCGTTGAGACGACACCGTTTGGAGAAACCTAAGTTGTCGTTTCTTAAAAGTTTGGGGCTGCGACGCTTATGTGAAAAAGTTTCAGGTTGATAAGCTCGAACCCAAAGCGGATAAAATGCATCTTCATAGGACACCCAAAACGGTTGGGTATACCTCCTAATTCAGATCCGAAAGCAATAGGGATTGTTTCTTGAATCGGGTCCTTTCTCGAGGAAAAGTTCGTCTCGAAAAGTTGAGTGGGAGGATGGTGGAGACTTGATGAGGTTATTGAACCATCACTTCAACTAGTGTGTAGCAGGGCACAGGAAGTTGTTCCCGTGGCACCTACACCAATTGAAGTGGAAGCTTATGATAGTGATCATGAAGCTTCGGATCAAGTCACTACCGAACCTCGTAGGGTGACAAGGATGCGTACTACTTCAGAGTGATACGCAATCCTATCTTGAAGGTCATGTTGCTAGACAACAATGAACCTACGAGCTATGGAGAAGCGATGGTGGGCCCAAATTCCGACAAATGGTTAGAAACCATGAAATCCGAGGTAGGATCCATATATCATAACAAAGCATGGACTTTGGTGGACTTGCCCGATGATCGGCAAGCCATTGAAATAAATGGGTCTTTAAGAAGAAGACGGACATGGACGGTAATGTCACCTTCTATGAAGCTCGACTTGTGGCGAAGAGTTTTTCACAAGTTCAAGGAGTTGACTACGATGAGATTTTCTCATCCGTAGCGATGCTTAAATCCGTCGGAATCATGTTGGCATTTGCTGCATTTATGAAATCTGGCAAATGGATGTCAAAACGAGTTTCCTTACCAGTTTTCGTAAGGAAAGGTTGTATGTGATACAATCAGAAAGTTTTGTCGATCCTAAGGATGCTAAAAGGTATGCTAGCTCCAGCGATCCTTCTAAGGACTGGAGTAAGCATCTCGGAGTTGGAATGTGCGCTTTGATGAGATGATCAAAGATTTTGGGTTTATACAAAGTTTATGAGAAACTTGTATTTCCAAAGAAGTGAGTGGGAGCACTATAGAATTTCTGATGAGTATATGTTGTTGACATATTGGTGATCAGAAATGATGTAGAATTTTCTGTAAAGCATATAGGGTTAAAGTGTTTTCAAGTGAAAACCTGGATTAAGCTACTTGAACATTGAGCATCAAGATCTATGAGGATAGATCAAAAACCGCTCAATAGTACTTTCAAATGAGCACATACCTTGACATGATCTTGAAGGTGTTCAAGATGGATCAGTCAAAGAAGGAGTTCTTGCCTGAGATGTAAGGTATGAAGTTAAGAGTTAAAGCTCGACCAAGGCAGAAAAGAGAGAAAGGACGAAGGTCGTCCCCTATGCTTCAGACGTAGGCTCTATAGTATGCTATGCTTGTACCTGCACCTGATGTGTGCCTTGCTACATATCCGGCAAGAGAGTACAAAGGTGATCAAGGAGTGGATCACCGGATAGCGGTCAAAATTATCCTTAGAGGAATAAGGACATGTTTCTCGATTATGGAGGTGATAAAGAGTTCGGCGTAAAGGGTTACGCCGATGCAAGCTTTAACACCTATCCGAGTGACTCGAGAAGCAAACCGGATACGTATAGTGGAGCAACCATTTGGAATAGCTCCAAGTGGAGCGTGAAAGCAGCATTTACAATATGACATAGAGAATTGCGAAGTAAACACGGATCTGAAAGGTTCGACCGTTGACTAAAACCTCTCTCACAAGCAAAACATGATCAAACCCCGTAACTCATTGAGACTTAATCACATGGTGATGTGAACTAGTTTAAGACACTAGTAAACTCTTTGGATGTTGGTCACATGGCGATGTGACTTATCGATGTTAATCACATGGCGATGTGAACTAGATTATTGACTCTAGTGCAAGTGGGAGACTGTTGGAAATATGCCCTAGAGGCAATAATAAATTAGTTATTATTATATTTCCTTGTTCATGATAATCGTTTATTATTCATGCTATAATTGTATTGACCGGAAACAGCGATACATGTGTGGATACATAGACAACACCATGTCCCTAGTAAGCCTCTAGTTAACTAGCTTGTTGATCAATAGATGGTTACGGTTTCCTGACCATGGACATTGGATGTCATTGATAACGGGATCACATCATTAGGAGAATGATGTGATGGACAAGACCCAATCCTAAGCCTAGCACAAAGATCGTGTAGTTCGTATGCTAAAGCTTTTCTAATGTCAAGTATCATTTCCTTAGACCATGAGATTGTGCAACTCCCGGATACCGTAGGAATGCTTTGGGTGTGCCAAACGTCACAACGTAACTGGGTGGCTATAAAGGTACACTACGGGTATCTCCGAAAGTGTCTGTTGGGTGGCATGAATCGAGACTGGGATTTGTCACTTCGTGTAAATGGAGAGGTATCTCTGGGCCCACTCGGTAGGACATCATCATAATGTGCACAATGTGATCAAGGATTTGATCACGGGATGATGTGTTACGGAACGAGTAAAGAGACTTGCCGGTAACGAGATTGAACAAGGTATCGGGATACCGACGATCGAATCTCGGGCAAGTATCGTACCGATAGACAAAGGGAATTGTATACGGGATTGATTAAGTCCTTGACATCGTGGTTCATCCGATGAGATCATCGTGGAACATGTGGGAGCCAACATGGGTATCCAGATCCCGCTGTTGGTTATTGACCGGAGAACGTCTCGGTCATGTCTGCATGTCTCCCGAACCCGTAGGGTCTACACACTTAAGGTTCGGTGATGCTAGGGTTATAGAGATATTAGTATGCGGTAACCCGAAAGTTGTTCGGAGTCCCGGATGAGATCCCGGACGTCACGAGGAGTTCCGGAATGGTCCGGAGGTAAAGAATTATATATAGGAAGTCCTATTTCGGCCATCGGGACAAGTTTCGGGGTCATCGGTATTGTACCGGGACCACCGGAGGGGTCCCGGGGGCCCACCGGGTGGGGCCACCTGCCCCGGGGGGCCACATGGGCTGTAGGGGGTGCGCCTTGGCCTATATGGGCCAAGGGCACCAGCCCCAAGAGGCCCATGCGCCAAGAGAGAAAAAAAAGGGGAGAGTCCTACAAGGGGAAGGCACCTCCGAGGTGCCTTGGGGAGGATGGACTCCTCCCCACCCTTGGCCGCACCCTTCCTTGGAGGAAGGGGCAAGGGCTGCGCCTTCCCCTCTCCCTTGGCCCTATATATAGTGGGGAAAAGGAGGAGCAAACCAATCTAAGGCCTGGCGCCTCCCTCTCCCTCCCGTGACACATCTTCCTCCTCCCGCAGCGCTTAGCGAAGCCCTGTTGGAATCCCGCTACTTCCACCACGCCGTCGTGCTGCTGGATCTCCATCAACCTCTCCCTCTTCCTTGCTGGATCAAGGCGTGGGAGACGTCTCCGTTCCGTACGTGTGTTGAACGCGGAGGTGCCGTCCGTTCGGCGCTAGGATCATCGGTGATTTGAATCACGACGAGTACGACTCCATCAACCCCGTTCACTTGAACGCTTCCGCTTAGCGATCTACAAGGGTATGTAGATGCACTCTTATTCCCCTCGTTGCTGATTTCTCCATAGATAGATCTTGGTGACGCGTAGGAAAATTTTGAATTTCTGCTACGTTCCCCAACAATGTTTCTGACATGTTGCCAATTAATGCTAGCATCTTCTTGTTGTCTGCTAGTAAAATGTTACAAGTATGTGTTGCACTTGCTACATGCTACTTGCTGGATGTTGCACGCTGAAGGAAATATGCCCTAGAGGCAATAATAAAGTTATTATTTATTTCCTTATATCATGATAAATGTTTATTATTCATGCTAGAATTGTATTAACCGGAAACATAATACATGTGTGAATATATAGACAAACAGTATGTCACTAGTATGCCTCTACTTGACTAGCTTGTTAATCAAAGATGGTTATGTTTCCTAACCATGAACAAGGAGTTGTTATTTGATTAACAAGGTCACATCATTAGTTGAATGATCTGATTGACATGACCCATTCCGTTAGCTTAACACTTGATCGCTTAGTATGTTAATGCTTTCTTCATGACCCATACATGTTCCTGTAACTATGAGATTATGCAACTCCGCTTATCGGAGGAACACTTTGGGTACTACCAAACGTCACAACGTAATCGGGTGATTATAAAGGAGTACTACAGGTGTCTCCAAAGGTACTTGTTGGGTTGGCGTATTTGAGATTAGGTTTTGTCACTCCGATTGTCGGAGAGGTATCTCTAGGCCTTCTCGGTAATACACATCACATAAGCCTTGCAAGCATTGCAACTAAAGAGTTAGTTGTGAGATGATGTATTACGGAACGAGTAAAGAGACTTTCCGTAACGAGATTAAACTAGGTATTGGATACCGACGATCGAATCTCGGAAAGTAACATACCGATGACAAAGGGAACAACGTATGTTGTTATGCGGTTTGACCGATAAAGATCTTCAGAGAATATGTAGGAACCAATATGAGCATCCAGGTTCCGCTATTGGTTATTGACCGAGAATAGTTCTAGGTCATGTCTACATAGTTCTCGAACCGTAGGGTCCGCATGCTTAAGGTTTCAATGACGGTTATTATGAGTTTATGTATTTTGATGTACCAAGGAGTTCGAGTCCCGGATGTGATCACGGACATGACGAGGAGTCTCAAATGGTCGAGACATAAAGATTGATATATTGGATGGTTATATTCGGACACGGAAAGGTTCCGGAAGTTTCGGAGAAAACCGGAGTGCCGGAGGGTTACGGAACCCCCGGGAAGTTATGGGCCTTATTGGGCCAAGAGGGAGAGAGGGCTGCACCAGAGGTGGTGCGCCCCCTCCATGAGGAGTCCGAATGGACTAGGAGGGGGCGCAGCCCCTTCCCTCTCCCTCTCCTCTCTTTCCTTCCCCTTCCTCTTCCTAGTAGGACTAGGAAAGGGAGTCCTACTCCTACTAGGAGGAGGACTCCCCCCCTTAGTGCGCCCCAAGGGCTGGCCGCCCTCCCCTTGCTCCTTTATATACGGGGCAGGGGGCACCCTAGGATACACAAGTTGATCTTCGTGATCGCTCCTTAGCCGTGTGTGGTGCCCCTTCCACCATATTCCACCTCGGTCATATTGTAGCGGTGCTTAGGCGAAGCCTCGCGACGGTAGAACATCAAGATCGTCACCACGCCGTCGTCTTGACGGAACTCCTTCCCCGACGCTTTGCTGGATCGGAGCCCGGGATCGCCATCGAGCTGAACGTGTGCCAAGAACTCGGAGGTGCCGGAGTAACGGTGCTTGGATCGGTCGGATCGTGAAGACGTCGACTACATCAACAGCGTTAATATAACGCTTCGCTTTCGGTCTCACGAGGGTGCGTGGACGGACACTCTCCCTCTCGTTGCTATGTCATCACCATGGTCTTGCGTGATCGTAGGAAAATTTTGAAATTACTACGTTACCCAACAAAGGTATCGAGCCAGGTTTTATGCGTTGATGTCATATGCACGAGTAGAACACAAGTGAGTTGTGGGCGATACAAGTCATACTACCTACTAGCATGTCATACTTTGGTTCAGCGGTATTGTGAGATGAAGCGCCCGGACCGACATTACGCCAGACGCTTACGCGAGACTGGTTTCACCGCTATGAGCACTCGTTGCTTAAAGGTGACCGGCGGGTGTCTGTCTCTCTCACTTTAGTTGAACTGAGTGTGGCTACGCCCGGTCCTTGAGAAGGTTAAAACGGAGTCTATTTGACGAAGTATCGTTGTGGTTTTGATGCGTAGGTAAGAACGGTTCTTGCTCAGCCCGTAGCAGCCACGTAAAACTTGCAACAACAAAGTAGAGGACGTCTAACTTGTTTTTGCAGGGCATGTTGTGATGTGATATGGTCAAGACGTGATGCTATATTTTATTGTATGAGATGATCATGTTTTGTAACCGAGTTATCGGCAATCGGCAGGAGCCATATGGTTGTCGCTTATTGTATGAAATGCAAAGCCATGTAATTGCTTTACTTTATCACTAAGCGGTAGCGATAGTCGTAGAAGCAATAGTTGGCGAGACGACAACGATGCTACGATGGAGATCAAGGTGTCGCGCCGGTGACGATGGTGATCATGACGGTGCTTTGGAGATGGAGATCACAAGCACAAGATGATGATGGCCATATCATATCACTTATATTGATTGCATGTGATGTTTATCCTTTATGCATCTTATCTTGCTTTGATTGACGGTAGCATTATAAGATGATCTCTCACTAAAAAATTATCAAGTAGTGTTCTCCCTGAGTATGCACCGTTGCCAAAGTTCGTCGTGCCGAGACACCACGTGATGATCGGGTGTGATAAGCTCTACGTCCATCTACAACGGGTGCAAGCCAGTTTTGCACACGCAGAATACTCAGGTTATACTTGACGAGCCTAGCATATACAGATATGGCCTCGGAACACGGAGACCGAAAGGTCGAACGTGAATCATATAGCAGATATGATCAACATAAGATGTTCACCATTGAAAACTACTCCATCTCACGTGATGATCGGTTATGGTTTAGTTGATTTGGATCACGTGATCACTTAGATAACTAGAGAGATGTCTGTCTAAGTGGGAGTTCTTTAGTAATATGATTAATTGAACTTAAATTTATCATGAACTTAGTACCTGATAGTATTTTGCTTGTCTATGTTTACTGTAGATAGATGGCTCGTGCTGTTGTTCCGTTGAATTTTAATGCGTTCCTTGAGAAAGCAAAGTTGAAAGATGATGGTAGCAATTACGGACTGGGTCCGTAACCTGAGGATAATCCTCATTGCTGCACGTAAAAGTTACGTCCCGGAAGCACCGCTGGGTGACGAACCTGCTGCAGATGCTTGAGCGAAGTTGTGAACGTCCCGCAAAGCGAGCTGATGACTACTCTATAGTTCAGTGTGCCATGCTTTACGGCTTAGAACCGGGTCTTCAACGACGTTTTGAACGTCATGGAGCATATGAGATGTTCCAGGAGTTGAAGTTGATATTTCAACAGAATGCCCGGATTGAGAGATATGAAGTCTCCAATAAGTTCTATAGCTGCAAGATGGAGGAGAATAGTTCGTCGGTGAGCACATACTCAAAATGTCCGGGTATTACAATCACTTGAATCAACTGGAGTTAATCTTCCGGATGATTGTGTCATTGACAAATTATTCAATCACCGCCACCAAGCTACAAAGGCTTCGTGATGAACTATAATATGCAAGGGTTAGTAAAGACTATGCTCGAGCTCTTCGCAATGCTAAAAGCTGCGGAGGTAGAAATCAAAAGGAGCATCAAATGTTGATGGTCAATAAGACCACTAGTTTCAAGAAGAAAGGCAAAGGGAAGAAGAAGGGAACTTCAAGAAGAACAGCAAACAAGTTGCTGATCAGAGAAGAAACCCAAGTCTGGACCTAAGCCTGAAATCGAGTGCTTCTACCGCAAGCGGACTGGTCACCGAAGCGGAACTGCCCCAAGTATTTGGCGGATAAGAAGGATGGCAAAGTGAACAAAGGTATATGTGATATACTTGTTATTGATGTGTACCTTACTAGAGCTCGCAGTAGTACCTGGGTATTTGATACTGGTTCTGTTGCTAATATTTGCAACTCGAAACAGGAACTACGGATTAAGCGAACACTGGCAAAGGACGAGGTGACGATGCGCGTGGGAAACGGTTCCAAAGTCGATGTGATCGCAGTCGGCACGCTACCTCTACATCTACCTTGGGATTAGTTTTAGACCTGAATAATTGTTATTTGGTGCCAGCGTTGAGCATGAACATTATATCTGGATCTTGTTTGATGCGAGACGGTTATTCATTTAAATCAGAGAATAATGGTTGTTCTATTTATATGAATAATATCTTTTATGGTCATGCACCCTTGAAGAGTGGTCTATTTTAATGAATCTCGATAGTAGTGATACACATATTCATAATGTTGAAACCAAAAGATGCAGAGTTGATAATGATAGTGCAACTTATTTGTGGCACTGCCGTTTAGGTCATATCGGTGTAAAACGCATGAAGAAACTCCATGCTGATGGACTTTTGGAGTCACTTGATTATGAATCACTTGGCACTTGCGAACCGTGCCTCATGGGCAAGATGACTAAAACTCCGCTTCTCGGTACTATGGAGAGAGCAACAGATTTATTGGAAATCATACATACGGATGTATGTGGTCCAATGAATGTTGAAGCTCGTGGCGGATATCGTTATTTTCTCACCTTCACAGATGATTTGAGCAGATATGGGTATATCTACTTAATGAAACATAAGTCTGAAACATTTGAAAAGTTCAAAGAATTTCAGAGTGAAGTTGAAAATCATCGTAATAAGAAAATAAAGTTTCTACGATCTGATCGTGGAGGCGAATATTTGAGTTACGAGTTTGGTCTACATTTGAAACAAAGCGAATAGTTTAGCAACTCACGCCACCCGAACACCACAGCGCAATGGTGTGTCCGAATGTCGAATCGCACTTTATGGATATGGTGCGATCTATGATGTCTCTTACAGATTTACCGCTATCATTTTGGGGTTATGCTCTTGAGACGGCCGCATTCACGTTAAATAGGACACCGTCAAAATCCGCTGAGACGACGCCTTATGAACTATGGTTTAGCAAGAAACCAAAGTTGTCGCTTCGAAAGTTTGGGGTTGCGATGCTTATGTGAAGAAACTTCAACCTGATAAGCTTGAACCCAAATCGAGAAATGTGTCTTCATAGGATACCCAAAGGAGACAATTGGGTACACCTTCTATCACAGATCCGAAGGCAAGACATTCGTTGCTAAAAATGGATCCTTTCTAGAGAAGGAGTTTCTCTCGAAAGAAGTGAGTGGGAGGAAAGTGGAACTTGATGAGGTAATAGTACCAGCTCCCTTATTGGAAAGTAGTTCGTCACAGAAATCAGTTTCTGTAACACCTACACCAGTTAGTGAGGAAGATAATGATGAAGATCATGAAACTTCAGATCAAGTTGTCACTGAACTTCGTAGATCAACCAGAACAAAATCCGCACTAGAGTGGTACGGTAATCCTATTCTGGAAGTCATGCTACTAGATCATGATGAACCTACGAACTATGAAGAAGCGATGGTGAGCCCAGATTCCTCAAAATGGCTTGAAGCCATGAAATCTGAGATGGGATCCATGTATGAGAACAAAGTATGGACTTTGGTAGACTTGCCCGATGATCGGCAAGCTATTGAGAATAAATGGATTTTTAAGAAGAAGACTGACGCTGATGGTAATGTAATCGTCTACAAAGCTCGACTTGTTGCAAAAGGTTTTCGACAAGTTCAAGGGGTTGACTACGATGAGACTTTCTCACCAGAAGCGATGCTTAAGTCCGTCCGAATCATGTTAGCAATTGCCGCATTTTATGATTATGAAATTTGGCAAATGGATGTAAAACTGCATTCTTGAATGGATTTCTAGAAGAAGAGTTGTATATGATGCAACCAGAAGGTTTTGTCGATCCAAAAGGTGCTAACAAAGTGTGCAAGCTCCAACGATCAATTTATGGTCTGGTGCAAGCCTCTCGAGTTGGAATAAACGCTTTGATAGTGTGATCAAAGCATATGGGTTTGTACAGACTTTTGGAGAAGCCTGTATTTACAAGAAAGTGAGTGGGAGCTCAGAGCATTTCTAATATTATATGTGGACGACATATTATTGATTGGAAATGATATAGAATTTCTGGATAGCATAAAAGGATACTTGAATAAAAGTTTTCAATGAAAGACCTCGTGAAGCTGCTTACATATTGGGCATCAAGATCTATAGAGATAGATCAAGACGCTTGATTGGACTTTCACAAAGCACATACCTTGATAAAGTTTTGAAAAGTTCAAAATGGATCAGGCAAAGAAAGGTTTTTACCTGTGTTACAAGGTGTAAGATTGAGTCGACTCAATGCCCGACCACAGCAGAAGATAGAGAGAAAATGAAAGATGTTCCTATGCTTCAGCCATAGGCTCTATCATGTATGCAATGCTGTGTACCAGACCTGACGATGCTTAGCTGTAAGCTTGGCAGGAAGGTACCAAAGTAATCCAGAGTGGATCATCGACAGCGGTCAAGAACATCCTGAAATACCGAAAAGGACTAAGGATATGTTTCTCGATATGGAGGTGACAAAGAGCTAGTCGTAAATGGTTACGCCGATGTAAGCTTTGACACCGATCCGGACGATTCTAAATCGCAAACCGGATACGTGTTTTTATTAAACGGTGGAGCTGTCGGTTGGTGCAGTTCTAAACAAAGCGCCGTGGCGGGATCTACATGTGAAGCGGAGTACATAGCTGCTTCGAAGCAGCAAATGAAGGAGTCTGGATGAAAGAGTTCATTTCCGATCTAGGTGTCATACCTAGTGCATCGGGACCGATGAAGATCTTCTCGTGACAATATCGTGCAATTGCCTTGGCAAAGGAATCCAGATTTCACAAGAGGACCAAGCACATCAAGAGACGCTTCAATTCCATTCGGGACCAAGTCCAAGTGGGAGACATAGAGATTTGCAAAATACATACGGATCTGAATGTTGCAGACCCGTTGACTAAGCCTCTTCCACGAGCAAAACATGATCAGCACCAAGACTCCATGGGTGTAAGGATCATTACTTTGTAATCTAGATTATTGACTCTAGTGCAAGTGGGAGACTGAAGGAAATATGCCCTAGAGGCAATAATAAAGTTATTATTTATTTCCTTATATCATGATAAATGTTTATTATTCATGCTAGAATTGTATTAACCGGAAACATAATACATGTGTGAATATATAGACAAACAGATGTCACTAGTATGCCTCTACTTGACTAGCTTGTTAATCAAAGATGGTTATGTTTCCTAACCATGAACAAGGAGTTGTTATTTGATTAACAAGGTCACATCATTAGTTGAATGATCTGATTGACATGACCCATTCCGTTAGCTTAACACTTGATCGCTTAGTATGTTAATGCTTTCTTCATGACCCATACATGTTCCTGTAACTATGAGATTATGCAACTCCGCCACCGGAGGAACACTTTAGGTACTACCAAACGTCACAACGAATCGGGTGATTATAAAGGAGTACTACAGGTGTCTCCAAAGGTACTTGTTGGGTTGGCGATTTGAGATTAGGTTTTGTCACTCCGATTGTCGGAGAGGTATCTCTAGGCCTTCTCGGTAATACACATCACATAAGCCTTGCAAGCATTGCAACTAAAGAGTTAGTTGTGAGATGATGTATTACGGAACGAGTAAAGAGACTTTCCGTAACGAGATTAAACTAGGTATTGGATACCGACGATCGAATCTCGGAAAGTAACATACCGATGACAAAGGGAACAACGATGTTGTTATGCGGTTTGACCGATAAAGATCTTCAGAGAATATGTAGGAACCAATATGAGCATCCAGGTTCCGCTATTGGTTATTGACCGAGAATAGTTCTAGGTCATGTCTACATAGTTCTCGAACCGTAGGGTCCGCACGCTTAAGGTTTCAATGACGGTTATTATGAGTTTATGTATTTTGATGTACCAAGGAGTTCGAGTCCCGGATGTGATCACGGACATGACGAGGAGTCTCAAATGGTCGAGACATAAAGATTGATATATTGGATGGTTATATTCGACACCGGAAAGGTTCCGGAAGTTTCGGAGAAAACCGGAGTGCCGAGGGGTTACCGGAACCCCGGGGAAGTTATGGGCCTTATTGGGCCAAGAGGGAGAGAGAGGGCTGCACCAGAGGTGGTGCGCCTCCATGAGGAGTCCGACTGACTAGGAGGGGCGCAGCCCCTTTCCCTCTCCCTCTCCCTCTTTCCTTCCCCTTCCTCTTCCTAGTAGGACTAGGAAAGGGAGTCCTACTCTACTAGGAGGAGGACTCCCCCTCATGGTGCGCCCCAAGGGCTGGCCGCCCTCCCCTTGCTCCTTTATATACGGGGCAGGGGGCACCCTAGGATACACAAGTTGATCTTCGTGATCGCCCTTAGCCGTGTCGGTGCCCCTTCCACCATATTCCACCTCGGTCATATTGTAGCGGTGCTTAGGCGAAGCCCTGCGACGGTAGAACATCAAGATCGCCACCACGCCGTCGTCGTTGACGGAACTCCTTCCCGACGCTTTGCTGGATCGGAGCCGGGGATCGCCATCGAGCTGAACGTGTGCCAAGAACTCGGAGGTGCCGGAGTAACGGTGCTTGGATCGGTCGGATCGTGAAGACGTACGACTACATCAACCGCGTTAATATAACGCTTCCGCTTTCGGTCTACGAGGGTACGTGGACGGACACTCTCCCCTCTCGTTGCTATGTCATCACCATGGTCTTGCGTGATCGTAGGAAATTTTTTGAAATTACTACGTTACCCAACACACGCTACATCCTAAAATGTTGCATGTAGGAATTGTTTTGGAATTGTGATTGACATGCTGCGTCCACTTTTTTTGTTCGCGCTTTTTGCATGTTTTTTCACGCAGCAAAAAAATGACTTGGGTGCTGATTTTTTTGCAGAATGTTGCTGTTGAGCCATCAATTTTCCTTGATGATGATATGCAAAATGTTGTGAATGAAGAAGAAGATGATGGTATTGATCTGAATGATACTCCGCAAAATGATAGTGACGATTCGTTGCAGCTGAACACCGATGGTGTAGCTCCAAATCATGGCAATGCCCGTGTGGCTAGTGACAATGCCAATGGAAATGCTACAACACTTGTGGATGAACCGGATGAAGATATATCATCACAGCCAGTTGTCCCTTTTGTTGGAATGGTTTTTGACAATGTTGAAGAAGCTCAGCGTGTTTACAATGAATATGCCTCGAAGATGGGCTTTGGTACTCGCATTGTGACATCAAAACATAGTAGGAAAAATAGCTCGGATCAGAAGCGCATTCTAATCTATAGAGTTTTTGAGTGCATACATTCACGGAAAAATCCTTCGAATAATGTTGGTGGTAGCATTTCTGACGGAGCTGCAACAAATCAGTGTGATGATGTTGATATGTGCTATGCTAGTAACAAAAAATCTCCGAGCAAACAAGTTGGCATCTATATGGATTTGAGCGACAAGAGGCAAAGAAACTGGTTGGAGAGGTATGATTGCAAGGCTTGTATGGGTGTTAACCTCAAAGACGGTAGCTAGGTTGTGACAGTTTTTAAGGCCGATCACACACACCAGCTGATGTTGCAAAGGGGTGTCGGAGATTTTGCCGCTCTCACAGAAAGATCCCAGATGCAGACATGCAGTACATCACTTCACTGCACTATCGCTACATATCAACGGCTAATATGATGGGCTTGCTTGGAGATGCACGGTGTTGCGATCCAAGGAGTTTGCCGTATGTGAAGACTGGTGTGACAAATGCAAGAGCAAAGCTGCGAAGGGGCCTGTCAGAGCGTGATTTGGAGCTGACAATCGAGTACTTTGATAGAAGACAAGTGGGGAATACCAACTTCTTTTTCTCGAAGCCTGTCAGAGCGCTTTTCTGGGTTGATGGGAGAACAAGGGCCTTGTATCCAAAGTACAAAGATTATGTGTTTTTCGACACCACATTCTGCACAAGTCGCTACAACTTGCCCTTTGCTCCGATTGTTGGCATTAACAACCACACACACACTGTTTGCTTGGGGTGTGCTTTGTTGCCTGATGAGACCATCGAAACTTTCAAGTGGGTCTTCCAGCAATGGATGTTGGCAATGAATAATGAGCATCCGTTGAACATTATGACTGATCAAGACCATCTCAATGGTATTTCCAGATTCAACACACAGATGTTGCAAGTGGCACATCTTTCGGGTTGCCAGGACAAAACTAGGGAAGATGCTGGGCAAGGATGAGCCTTTCGCAGAAGCATTCTATGGTTGCATTAATGGTTCAGATACCGTTGAGGAGTTTGAAGAACGGTGGAAGCAGATGGTCGAGGTGTTTGGTGTGGCTGATAAGAAACACCTCAAAAACATGTGGAACAGCAGGGAGATGTGGGCTCCTGTGTACTTTAGGAATAAGTTCTTCCCATTCACAGGAACAACTGGGCGCTCCGAGGGCCTGAATTCCTACTTCAAGACATTAAATCATCATGGAGACTCGGTTTGGACATTTGTGCAACAGTTTGAGCTTTGCCAGGAGCTAATGCTTGATCGTGAAGACAATGCGGGCTTCATCAATGAAGCGACGAGGCCGCCACTCTGGGGCAAGTAAGTCCAAAGTCATGTAGCATTTTTTTTAGTTTTACAGTACAGTTTGGTTGCAACATTTCTTTGAAACATATTTAGCAATTCTTATTGATGTTGGAAGCTTTTTTGTTTCCAGTTACAATATTGAAAAGCAGGCTACAGATTTTTATACCAGAGTGGTATTTTCCAAGTTTCAGAAACTATTGGCTAAATCAACAGGCTATGGGCTGCAATACCAGCTGCAAGGGAATGTCATCTGGTTTCGCCTTGTTGCAAATGATGGCATCAACCCTAAAGTGTACACGGTGCGTGTTGCCCCTGAAGATCATACATACATGTGTAGTTGCAACATGTTTGAGATGTGTGGGCTGATCTGCCCACATATCATCCATGTCATGGTGCACCTGAACGTGCAAGCGATACCTGCGAATTACATGCTTCCAAGATGGTCTAAGAGAGCAACTGACCTTGCACCTGAACCAGGCGATGGGCATAGAGCTATGCATTTCGGCGTCCCCACGACAAACACCCTAAAGTTTAACTCTCTCTGCCGGAAGTTTGGGAAACTTGCTTCTGATGCATGCTTCAATGATGAAGCTTATAGTTTTGTCTCTGGGCTAATTGATCAGGGCAGTGTTGGGGTTGCTGCGATTAAAGCTAGAGCGACCGATGGGGTTGCAGGAGACGAAGAAGCCCAAGGTCATGCAGCAAATGAACAAGTCTCAGGGGGTCCAAGTACAGGGCAGTGGATCCACCCCCCGTAGGACTACGAAACCCACCAAAGTCAGCAAAGAAGGGGAGGCCAAAAGAAAAAGAGATGCGAAGGAAGACACTAATTAAGCTTCGATAAGATGAAATGAAGAAGAAAGCAAAGAAGGACGCAACGAAAATTAAGAAATCTCCGAAGCCAAGGGAAAAGAAGACTCCATGCAAATACTGTGAAGATGAGGATCACAACGTGAAGAACTGCCAACTCCTTGCCGCTTTTCTTGCTGCGAGTGCGAGCGCGAAAGCTCCGGGTGTCGGCCCAATCCTTACACTTTAGGATGTTTCGTGAGGGAAAAAATTGATGAATTACCTTGTAACACCCCATGTCTTATGAATGTTTGTGTTTTGGGATTGCAACATATTAGTACATGCGTGGTTTCAAAATGCAGAATGTTGGTTTTTTAATTATGATGGTGCCAACTTCTAGTTTTTTTGTAAAATAGTACTCAATGGTTGTTGTTACCATAGCTTGATTCATTTTTAAAAAGGAAACATGGTTGAAGCTTTTGAAAAGCATGGTTGCAGCTTTTGAAAAACATGTTTGAAGTTTTAAGGAAACATGGTTGTAGCTTTTGAAAAACATGGTTGAATCTTCTTGAAAACATGTTTTGAAGCTTTCTGAAAAGCATGGTTGCAACATTTTAAAAACATGGTTGAAGCTTGTAGGGAACATGGTTGAAGCTTTTGAAAAACATGGTTGAATCTTTTTGAAATTATTGTTGAAGCTTTTAGGAAACATGGTTGAAGCTTTTTCAAACAATGGTTGAAGCTTTTTTAACATGGTTGAAGCAAAATAACAAGTATGAAAGGGAAAAAGCCTTGAATGATTTGATTTAAAGTGTTGATTTTGCTATGCAGCAAGAGTTTGGGAAGGAAGCTTATTTACATTATGCTTCCAGCAATAATATCATAGGGATGTAGCTAATTTGCAGGTTAAAATGTACATTTTTGCCCTGCAACAAATCTAACAGAAGGTTGTAGCTATTTTTTGTAAGCTTCCAACAATTTGACTGTGACAATGCAGCATCCACATATTGTTTTCATGAAAAAGGTTTCGAGGGGAAAATTGCACAGAGATTCCCTTGAAACTTCTATGGATGAAGCTCATAACCAGCAAAACAATAAACGGTTGTCAATGCATGATCATGTTGGCAAGCAGAAGATCACATCCATTAAAAACGGAAGAAGTGCTTCATCCAAAAAGATCAAGTTATCATCGGTTTACATACCAAAAGAACACATATGTTTACCGAAGGTATCATCAGTGTACATACGAACGCGCACTACTCTAATACTATCAGAACGCTACCACCTCAGACATGATTCTAGACCTAACGAAAGAAACGAGCTTGATCGTCTTGAACCCTCCCGCAAATTAAGCCGCCAACTCTTCCTTGAATGCCCGCTCCATTGGGGCATAGTTCATTGGGTGAGTGCAAAGGTTGTGCGCCACATCCATGCGGTATCGCGCCACGTCTTCCTGTAAAAATGAATGAAAAAATTAAGCAAGTATGATACTGATTATTCTTGTGTTGCATGAGTATTGAAAACAAAGAAAGTAGATTGCAACAAAATGACAAGAAAGTACCTGCTTGAACTCTTTCATTGACTTCCCATCAAAGTTCTCCACATATTTGAGCCCGAAAAAGCCACAATCACATCTGTGAGATAAAAAAATTCTCCTTCATAGTTCCGATGCATAGTTGAAACAACAAATTGTTGAAATGGAACACATGATTGAAGCAAAATTCAAAAAGAAAACTCACAGATTATCTTGCTTTGGGTAATCCTCTAGGTCAACACGGGCGAAGGATCCAACATTGACATTGAATTCGTTGTACTCTTGTGCGAGGGCTGCAAAGTTTGTGATCTACCACCGAAAAACACGCACCAAAGTTTGAAAAAAATAGGATGAGGTGTGTGAAGATGACAACAGGGCATTTATGTAGATGAATCAAAGGGAAAACAGAAAAATAAAAATAGAGAGCATGAGCCTACCAGGTTATTGGCCTGCTTCTTCAAAGGAGATTGTTTTCCTTTTGAATGGATTGAGTCAAATACATTCCACTGCTTGTATAGCAAGTTTGCGCAAACAATTATCCAATGATTTTCATGAACAATTGTGACAAAAAGCTGTAAAACACAAAAGAAAGGCAAAAAGGGTACTCAGAACATGTAAAAAATGTTACAGCCTAGTAGGAATGAACGTAAGCTTTCCAATGTTGTAACTGCAAACAAAAAGCTTTCAACAACAACTAGAATTGATACATATGTTTCAAAGAGATGTTGTAAACATCAATAATAATTGCTACATATGTTTCGAAGGAAATGCTACATCATTGGATCATATTTTGAAAGTATTTGTGGTGTGAAACAAAAGTAGGCTCTCGAGAAACTTACGAGGTCATATTTATTCGCCTTGAACTTTGTCACAGCCCTTTCAAGCTCGGGTATGATTTTTGCTGGTTGGAAGGTTGATGGGTCTTGTTTTAGTAGGATCTACTTGAAAGATACTGTTGGAAATATGCCCTAGAGGCAATAATAAATTAGTTATTATTATATTTCCTTGTTCATGATAATCGTTTATTATTCATGCTATAATTGTATTGACCGGAAACCGCAATACATGTGTGGATACATAGACAACACCATGTCCCTAGTAAGCCTCTAGTTGACTAGCTCGTTGATCAATAGATGGTTACGATTTCCTGACCATGGACATTGGATGTCGTTGATAACGGGATCACATCATTAGGAGAATGATGTGATGGACAAGACCCAATCCTAAGCCTAGCACAAAGATCGTAGTTCGTATGCTAAAGCTTTTCTAATGTCAAGTATCATTTCCTTAGACCATGAGATTGTGCAACTCCGGATACCGTAGGAATGCTTTGGGTGTACCAAACGTCACAACGAATCGGGTGACTATAAAGGTGCACTACAGGTATCTCCGAAAGTGTCTCATTGGGTTGGCACGAATCGAGACTGGATTTGTCACTCCGTGTGACGGAGAGGTATCTCTGGCCCACTCGGTAGGACATCATCATAATGTGCACAATGTGACCAAGGGGTTGATCACGGGATGATGTGTTACGGAACGAGTAAAGAGACTTGCCGATAACGAGATTGAACAAGGTATCGGGATACCGACGATCGAATCTAAGGCAAGTACAATACCGCTAGACAAAGGGAATTGTATACGGGATCGATTGAGTCCTTGACATCGTGGTTCATCCGATGAGATCATCGTGGAACATGTTGGTGCCAACATGGGTATCCAGATCCCGCTATTGGTTATTGACCGGAGAACGTCTCGGTCATGTCTACATGTCTCCCGAACCCGTAGGGTCTACACACTTAAGGTTCGATGACGCTAGGGTTATAAAGGAAGTTTGTATGTGGTTACCGAATGTTGTTCGGAGTCCCGGATGAGATCACAGACGTCACGAGGAGTTCCGGAATGGTCCGGAGGTAAAGATTTATATATGGAAAGTTGTTGTTCGGGTTCCGGAAAAAGTTCGGGTTTTTTCGGTATTGTACCGGGAAGCTTCCAGAAGGTTCCGGAGGATTCCGGAGGGGTCCGGAGGTCCGGAAATTGTTCCACGACGTCCAATACATTAGCATGGGCTGTAGGGGCCGCCTAGCCTTAATGGGCCAGGGCACCAGCCCCCAAGGCCCATGCGCATGGGAAGGGAAAACCCTAAAGGGGAGGCCTCCACTTGACTTGGGAGGCACTCCTCCCCTGGATTGGATCTAGGGCTGGCCGCACCCCTTGGGGGTGGAAACCCTAAAGGGGCGCAGCCCTTCCCCTATATATACTTGAGGTTTTGGGGCTGCCAACACATGAGAACTTCTCCTCTTGGTGCAGCCCCGCCTCCCTCCTCCTCCTCTCCTTGGTGCTTGGCGAAGCCTGCGGGATTGCCACGCCTCCACCACCACCACGCCGCTGTGTTGCTGCTGGATGGAGTCTTCCTCAACCCTCCCTCTCCTTGCTGGATCAAGGCATGGGAGACGCCACCGGCTGTACGTGTGTTGAACGCGGAGGTGCCGTCTGCTCGCACTAGGATCTCCGTGATTTGGATCACGATGAGTACAACTCCTTCAACCCCGTTCTCATGAACGCTTCCGCTTAGCGATCTACAAGGGTATGTAGATGCACTCTCCTTCCCTCGTTGCTAGTTTCTCCATAGATAGATCTTGGTGACACGAGGAAAATTTTGAATTTCTGCTACATTCCCCAACAAAGGCATCATGAGCTAGGTCTATTGCGTAGATTCTTTGCACGAGTAGAACACAAAGTAGTTGTGGGCGTTGATGTTGTTCAATATGCTTACCGTTACTAGTCCAATCTTGTTTCGACGGTATTGTGGGATGAAGCGGCCCGGACCGACCTTACACGCATTTTCGTGAGACAGGTTCCACCGACCGACATGCACTTGGTGCATAAGGTGGCTAGCGGTGCCGCCTCCCACTTTAGTCCGAACGGATTCGATGAAAAGGGTCCTTATGAAGGGTAAATAGCAATTGGCATATCACGCTGTGGTTTTGCGAGGTAAGAAACGTTTGCTAGAAACCCATAGCACCCACGTAAAACATGCAAACAACAATTAGAGGACGCCTAACTTGTTTTTGCAGGGTATGCTATGTGATGTGATATGGCCAAGAAGAATGTGATGAATGATATGTGATGTATGAGATTGATCATGTTCTTGTAATAGGAATCACGACTTGCATGTCGATGAGTATGACAACCGGCAGGAGCCATAGGAGTTGTCTTTATTTATTGTATGACCTGCGTGTCATTAAACAACGCCATGTAATTACTTTACTTTATTGCTAACCGTAGCCATAGTAGTAGAAGTAATAGTTGGCGAGACAACTTCATGAAGACACGATGATGGAGATCATGATGATGGAGATCATGGTGTCATGCCGGTGACGATGATGATCATGCAGCCTCAAGATGGAGATCAATGGAGCTATATGATATTGGCCATATCATGTCACTACTATATAATTGCATGTGATGTTTATTATGTTTATGCATCTTGTTTACATAGAACGACGGTAGTAAATAAGATGATCCTTACAACAATTTCAAGAAGTGTTCTCCCTAACTGTGCACCGCTGCTAAAGTTCGTCGCTTCTAAGCACCACGTGATGATCGGGTGTGATGGATTCTTACGCTCACATACAACGGTGTAAGACAGATTTACACACGCCAAACACTTAGGGTTAACTTGACGAGCCTAGCATGTACAGACATGGCCTCGGAACACAGAGACCGAAGGTCGAGCATGAGTCGATAGTAGATACGATTAACATGAAGATGTTCACCGATGATGACTAGTCCGTCTCACGTGATGATCGGACACGCCCTAGTTGACTCGGATCATGTAATCACTTAGATGACTAGAGGGATGTCTATCTCGAGTGGGAGTTCATAAGATGAACTTAATTATCTTGAACATAGTCAAAAGACCTTTTGCAAATTATGTCGAAGCTCGCGCTTTAGTTCCACTGCTTAGATATGTTCCTAGAGAAAATATAGTTGAAAGTTGAAAGTAGCGATTATGTGGACAGAGAAAGCTTATGTCCTTAATGCACCGCTTAGTGTGCTGAACCCCAAACGCTGCTTGTGGATGTTGCGAACATCGGACATACATGTTTTGATAACTACGTGATAGTTCAGTTAAACGGTTTAGAGTTGAGGCACGAAAGACGTTTTTGAAATGTTGCGGAACATATGAGATGTTTCAAGGGCTGAAATTAGGATTTCAGGCTCGTGCCCACGTCAAGAGGTATGAGACCTCCGACGATTTTCTTAGCCTACAAACTAAGGGAGAAAAGCTCAATCGTTGAGCTGGTGCTCAGATTGTCTGAGTACAACAATCACTTGAATCGAGTGGGAGTTGATCTTCCAGATGAGATAGTGATGTTTCTCCAAAGTCATTGCCACCAAGCTGCTAGAGCTTCGTGATGAACTATAACATATCAAGGATAGAGATGATGATCCTTGAGGTATTTGCGTTGTTTGACATCGCGAAAGTAAAAATCAAGAAGGAGCATCAATTGTTGATGGTTGGTGAAACCACTAGTTTCAAGAAGGGCAAGGGCAAGAAGGGACACTTCATGAAACGGCAAATCAGTTGCTGCTCCAAAGAAGAAACCCAAGGTTGAACCCAAACCCGAGACTAAGTGCTTCGCAATAAGGGGAACAGCCATCGGAGCAGAATTACCCTAGATACTTGGTAGATAAGAAGGCTGGCAAGGTCGATAGAAGTATATTGATATACATTAAGTTATTGTGTATTTTACTAGTACTCCTAGTAGCACCAGGGTATTAGATACCGGTTCGGTTGTTAAGTGTTAGTAACTCGAAATAAAAGGCTACGGAATAAACGGAGACTAGCTAAAGGAGAGCTGACGATATGTGTTGGAAGTGTTTCCAATTTTGATCAAATATCGCACGCTCCCTCTACCATCAAGATTAGTATTAAACCAGAATAATTATCATTTGGTGTTTGCGTTGAGCATAGACATGATTGGATTATGTCTATCGCAATACGGTTATTCATTTAAGGAGAATAATGGTTACTCTATTTATTTGAATAATACCTTCGATGGTCTTGCACCTAAATAAATGGTTTATTGAATCTCGATCGTAGTGATACACATTTTCATGCCAAAAGTATAAGATAGTAATGATAGTACCACTTACTTGTGGCACTGCCATGTAAGTCATATTGGTGTAAAACGCATGAAGAAGCTCCATGTTGATGGATCTTTGGACTCACTCGTTTTGGAAAATTTGAGACATGCGAACCATGTCTATTGGTGTGTACGCATGAAGAAACTCCATGCAGATGGATCGTTTGGACTTACTTGATTTTGAATCACTTGAGATATGCAAAACATACCACATGGGCAAGATGACTAAAAATCCTCGGTTTCAAAGAAGATGGAACAAGATAGCAACTTGTTGGAAGTAACACATTTTGATATGTGCAGTCCAATGAGTGCTGAGGCATGCAATGAATATCGTTATGTTCTTACTTCACGATGATTCGAGTAGATGTTGAGTATATTTACTTGATGAAACACAAGTCTGAATTATTGAATGGTTCAAGTAATTTCAGAGTGAAGTTTAAGATCTTCGTGACAAGAGGATAGAATATCTATGATATGATCATAGAGATGAATATCTGAGTTACGAAGTTTTGGCACACAATTAAGACATTGTGCAAATTGTTTCACAATTAATACCGCTCGAACACCATAGTGTGATGGTGTGTCCGAACATCATAGTTGCACTCTATTGGATATGGTGCGTACCATGATATCTCTTATCGAATTACCACTATCGTTCATGGGTTAGGCATTAGAGACAACCGCACTCACTTTAACAGGGCACCACGTAATCCCGTTGAGACGACACCGTTTGGAGAAACCTAAGTTGTCGTTCCTTAAAAGTTTGGGGCTGCGACGCTTATGTGGAAAAGTTTCAGGTTGATAAGCTCGAACCCAAAGCGGACAAAATGCATCTTCATAGGACACCCAAAACAGTTGGGTATACCTCCTAATTCAGATCCGGAGGCAATAGGGATTGTTTCTTTAATCGGGTCCTTTCTCGAGGAAAAGTTTGTCTTGGAAAGTTGAGTGGGAGGATGGTGGAGACTTGATGAGGTTATTGAACCGTCACTTCAACTAGTGTGTAGCAGGGCACAGGAAGTTGTTCCCGTGACACCTACACCAATTGAAGTAGAAGCTTATGATAGTGATCATGAAGTTTCGGATCAAGTCACTAACGTACCTCGTAGGGTGACAAGGATGCGTACTACTTCAGAGTGGTACGCAATACTGTCTTAGAGGTCATGTTGCTAGACAACAATGAACCTACGAGCTATGAGGAAGCGATGGTGGGCCCGGATTCCGACGAATGGCTCAAGGCCATAACATCCGAGAGAGGATCCATGACTTTGGAAGAAATACTTGATGGTCGTAAGGACGTTGGGTAAAGATGGATTTTAAAAGGAAGACCGACAATGATGGTAAGTATCACCATTAAGAAAGCTCGACTTGTCGTTAAAGATGTTTTCCGACAAGTTCAAGGAGTTGACTACGGTGAGGCTTTCTCACTCGTAGCGATGCTAAGAGTCTGTTGGAATTGGATTAGCAATTACTGCATGATTGATGAAATCTTGCAGATAGGATGTCAAAACATTGCTTCCTCGACGTTATACTTGAGGAAAGGTTGTATGTGATACAACCAGAAGGTTTTGTCAATCCTGAAAGATGCTAACAAGTATGCAAAGCTCCAGCAATCCTTCTAAGGACTGGAGTAAGCATCTCGGAGTTGGAATATGCACTTTGATAGGATGATCAAAGATTTTGGGTTTATACAAAGTTTATGAGAAACTTGTATTTCCAAAGAAGTGAGTGGGAGCACTATAGAATTTTTGATGAGTATATGTTGTTGACATATTGTTGATCAGAAATGATATAGAATTTCTGGAAAGCATATAGGGTTATTTGAAAAGTGTTTTTCAAGTGAAAACCTGTATTAAGCTACTTGAACATTGAGCATCAAGATCTATAGGGATAGATCAAAACTGCTTAATGGTACTTTCAAATGAGCATATACCTTGACATGATCTTGAAGGTGTTCAAGATGGATCACCAAAGAAGGAGTTCTTGCCTGAGTTGTAAGGTATGAAGTTAAGAGTTAAAGCTCGACCATGCGAAGAGAGAGAAAGGACGAAGGTCGCCCCTATGCTTCAGACGTAGGCTCTATAGTATGCTATGTTGTGTACCGCATCGAAGTGTGCCTGCCATGAGTCACTCAAGGGGTACAAGAATGATCCAGAATGGATCATTGGACAGCGGTCAAAATTGTCCTTGGAGTAAATAAGGACATGTTTCTCGATTATGGAGGTGATAAAGAGTTCGGCGTAAAGGGTTACGTCGATGCAAGCTTTAACACCTATCCGAATGACTCTGAGTAGCAAACTGGATACGTATAGTGGAGCAACCATTTGGAATAGCTCCAAGTGGAGCGTGGAAGCAGCATTTACAATATGACCTAGAGATTTGCGAAGTACATATGGATCTGAATGTTGCAGACCCGTTGACTATAACCTCTCTTACAAGAAAAACATGATCAAACCCCAGAACTCATTGAGTCTTAATCACATGATGATGTGAACTAGTTTAGTGACACTAGTAAACTCTTTGGATGTTGGTCACATGGTGATGTGACCTGTGAGTGTTAATCACATGGCGATGTGAACTAGATTATTGACTCTAGTGCAAGTGGGAGACTGTTGGAAATATGCCCTAGAGGCAATAATAAATTAGTTATTATTATATTTCCTTGTTCATGATAATCGTTTATTATTCATGCTATAATTGTATTGACCGGAAATGTCGGGGAGAACTGATCGTGTCCCACGAACACCTATGGGACCTGGGTCCCTTGTGGTTCGGAGGGGAACGGAGATTGCGCAAAGAGCGGATCGAGGCGATGCACACGAGTAGATTTACCCAGCTTCGGAGCTCTCCGGAGAGATAATACTCCTACTGCTGCTTTGTGGATTATCTTGTGTTCTTGCTAGGGAGCAATGGGAGCTACAAGACCTAGCCTGAGTGTGGTTTCGTATGAGTATGATGAACTAAGCCGGAGCCTGACCGAACCCACTCTACGTTGCACTTGGGCCTCCTTTTATAGGCACAAGGGGTCACCACATGTGGCAAGTAGACAAGGGTAAGATAGTAAAAACATAGGTTGGTACACCGCTTGTACAAAGGTACAGTAATCTATACCTAACTCGACGGCAAGGGACAAGAGTCATCAATGCCCGCCTCGATCCGCCTTAAAAGTGTAACAGGGACCGCTGGCGCGCCTCCGCTTGCCATGATGGTAGCTTGTCACGCCGCTATCGCTACTCCCCGCTGGTTGCACAGCCCGTCGACACGCTGCTTTTGAGAAACCCCGTGGCGACACGCTGGCGGATGAGCTGGAGCGAGATGAAGAGAGGTTGCCCGCCCGGCAGCGCCTTTGCGGCGGCAGGAACCTTGTCGCGCTGGGGCTTGGCGCCCACCAAGCCTTCCCGCAAGATCCCTTCCCGCAAGTTCCTATTGCCGGGCCTTGTCTCTTCATCTTGAGTTCTCCTCTTGCCGGGGTCTTGTTTTCCGAAGGGCCGCGGAGGGTCTTGGCGGACGCCCGGCAAGGCTTGCCACGGGAACGCTGCGATCGCCTGCAGACAGGTTTGGGGTACTAAGGTACCCCTACTTTAGTACACCGACAGAGCCCCGGTTCGGGCCATACACGGTGCCGAAGCGCTGTTGGGCCAGGCCCAAAACAGTGCACGGGCACGCTGCTGCCTGGGTCCAAACCAAATCCACTCAGATCCACCGCTGTTCCCCAAACGGCACGCGCAATTGCGGTGTCGTGGGGAAGTGGCGCGTCGCGGGTCGCCTCATCTGTCGCCTCGGTTCTGCATCCCCGCCACGTGGTTCCCATGCTCTTGGGGTCGCGGACGGTGGAAGTGGGAACTGGGCCGCTTGCGGCAGAGGCAGCAGGTCGGCCCCGATTCCCTGCTCTTCCTATGCCTTGATTCGCTGAGCAGGCGGCCGAGCCCCACCTTGCTTCTTTTAAGAAGAGCTGAAGGGGAGCGCAGGCCCGCACTCTCCCATCTCTTCCTTTCTCGCTTCGCTCCCTTTCTCTCATTCGTCATGGAGAAAGGGAACCTTGGTTCTTCATCGGTGGCGGCGAGGGTCGCCGCTAGACAGCACACCCTCCCAACCCCACGCCCGGGTGGCAGAGCCAGCCACAAGGGAAGAGGGAGGGGCGAGGTCGTGGACGAGGTCGAGGCGCTGGGGAAGAAGCGGACGGGCGGCACGCCGCCTCCGCCTCCGCCGGGCGTTCCCTCCCCGGCGGTCCATACAGGGACGACCTTTGCGAAGTTCTTTCGTCGAGCTGCGCTGGCGCCTCGTCGCCGCCTCCGCTTCCAGCTCCGTCATGAAGCGCGACGAGTCGGATCCGCCGAGACATCGAGATCGCACATGAGGGGCTGTGGGATCAGCGGCACGCGAGTCCGCGTTGTATTCCCAGCCCCTAATGTGATGTATCTTGATCGTGGGTGGAAGACGCTCACCCGCATCCACAGCCGATGGCGGGTTTACCTCCATTTTAAGTTAATGGAGGGTGATCTCTCTCCGCCAAGGTCTTCGGGATCTCGCACTCGGGCGGCGTGCTGCGTGGATAGCTCCTCCGATAGCGAAGATTCCCCTCGAGCGAGAGTGACGAGGAGGAGAGCGATGGCGACGACGAGGGTAGCGGGCCCGATTAGTTGTCGGGCGCCGCTTGCAGGCGCACCGGCGACCCCATCATCCGCTGCCGCTGCCCTTGAACTCCCGGGTCGCCTCCTTGGGCGATCGGGCGAGGGAGGCTGCGGAAGGGGAAGAGGGATGGCGACAAGGCCGCTAAGTCGGAGAATGAGGGCGAGTGCCCTCGACAGCGTCTTGACGCCCCGCCGCCTGCCTCGAGCCCCGCTTCGGCGCCGCCGCCTCTGTTAAGCCTCGGAGAGCCCCGGATGTTCCCTTGGTGCCTTCGCACCTGTAGCTTGCCTAGGCGCCCTTTTGCCCTTCTCGCCTCCTTGACCTACCTCCTCAAGAGAGGGACAGGAAAAGGATTACGAGCATCTTATCTTTTTAATTTGTAAGCCTTCGGGCCTTATCCGCATTTAAAACTTGTAATCCTCTCTTTCATGTTTTTCATTCTCCACGGACTGTATCCGAGTAGGATGTTTTTAATGAAAAAGGGATGCTTGAAAAGGGACGAAAGGCTTATCTGATACCGTAGCCCCCGGCAACTCTGGCTTGCCGGGGCTTGGGTGCCGGCGCGCCCTTCTTCTCCTCTTCGCTGTTATTTCAGTTCTGAGAACAATTTAGCCAGTGCCGCAATAAGTTATTTTTGTAATATAACTTTATTCTGGGCAATATTTGCTATGTTACTTCCTTTACTCGACTCTTGGCTTTGTATGTTACTGCCCTACGCTTTTCAGGGAAACTTGCCGGTGCAGGCACCCTTGCCGCGAGCGCCGAGTGCGGAACTTCAGCAGCCTGCTGGCGGGGTCGCTACCGACAAGCAACCTTGTCGCGGACTAGCCGCAGCTCACTTAAGTTGTTGAGCGGACTCGAAACAAAGTAAGGGAGCGACCAGTCACGATTTGGTTCCTTCGCGCACAGGTTTTCCATACAAAGCGCGGTCGTTCAAGGAAAATAACTTAAAAAAATCGAATGCTCAAACTTTGGCAACTTAGCTTCTCTGTTGCCCATTTCCCGGCAAGGTGATAGTTCCTCGGGCGACGCTTGGCGGCCCACACCATTATCTTCTCCTTCCCCCCGGTTGACTTGTGGGTGGATGAACCTTCTTCTTGTTTGAGAAGAAAGAAGAGAAAATAAAGTTATGGAGCTTAGTGGCACGTTGTTGCTTACCGGGTGTGGATGCTGCACAAAATGTTAGTAAACACATGCATATAATATTATGAGAGCATGTATTGACAAAATGTGCGCAACACATAGGCTTTACTGATGCACGGGGTCTGCGCCCGGCTTTGTACAAAGGATTACATGCAACAGCGGCAAGACTTGTATTGGGGTGGTTGCGGAACAGGTTCCGCAACCGCGCTTTTATGGGTAGAACTTGCGAAGATGTTCTATATTCCAGGAATTGCTCACCGAACGCCATCTTCGGTCTCAAAGGCGGACAGCGCCGGCCTAGTGACTCGTTTTACCCGATAAGGGCCTTCCCACTTCGGCGTCAACTTGTTGGAATTCTTGGCGGATTGAATGCGCCGAAGAACAAGGTCGCCTTCCTCGAAGCTTCTGGCATTAACTTTGCGGCTATGGTAGCGACGCAAAGCTTGCTGGTGACGAGCAGCTCGTACAGCAGCCTGAAGACGATCTTCCTCGAGGAGCAGCGCGTCATCTTGCCGCAGCTGCTCTTGCTCAAGCTCATCATAGGCGAGCACTCGAGGTGACCCGTACACGAGTTCCGTGGGGAGAACTGCCTCTGCTCCGTAGACTAGAGCGAAAGGTGTCTGGCCAGTGGCTCGATTTGGCGTCGTCCTGATCGACCAAAGAACCACCGGCAGCTCCTCGATCCAGTTTCTTCCACACTTGCGCAGGTTGTCGAAAGTTCTGGTCTTGAGCCCCCGCAGCACTTCAGCGTTTGCTCTCTCTGCTTGACCGTTGCTTCTCGGATGAGCAACAGAAGCAAAGCAGATCTTGGCGCCAAGATCTTGGGTGTACTGCATGAAGGTGCGGCTCGTGAACTGTGTGCCGTTATCGGTGATGATTCTGTTAGGAATCCCAAAACGGCAAACAATTGACCTGAAGAACTTGACTGCTGACTGTGCTGTCACCTTCCTCACTGGTTCCACTTCTGGCCATTTTGTGAACTTGTCGATTGCGACGTACAAGTACTCAAAGCCCCCGACAGCTCGGGGGAAGGGGCCGAGGATGTCGAGCCCCCAGACCGAGAAGGGCCAGGATAAAGGGATCGTCTGGAGAGCTTGAGCTGGTTGGTGTATCTGTTTGGAATGGAACTGGCACGCTTCACACTTTGTTACTTGTGCAGTTGCATCCTGGAGGGCTTCTGGCCAGAAGAAACCCTGCCGGAAAGCTATGTCGTCAAGTGCTCTCGCGCCAATGTGGTGACCACATATGCCTCCATGTATCTCCGCCAACAGCTTCTGTCCATCTTCCCGGCAAATGCACTTCAATTTCACACCGTTGAGTCTTCTTCTGTACAGGATGTTGTCAACAAACTGGTACATAGTTGACTGCCGGGCTACTTTCTCCGCTTCTTCATGCTCTTCGGGAAGTTTTCCTGTCTGAAGGAAATGGACAATTTGCTGTGCCCATGCTGGAGCTTGTGGCTCGACAACAAGGACTAAAGGCTCTTCCATCACTGCGGGAACATCAGCTTCTACGGCGAGAACCTGTGGGTCCGCCGGAGCTTGATGATCCCCGGCAAGCTTGCCGGAGCGAAACTTGTCGGGAGCGTTTTCTTCAACGATACAAACTGCATGGTTTGTCGGAGCAGACTGCTCCTCGCTGATATTTGCGCTGATTTTAGGGACCTTCTTGGCGGCGGCTTCGTGGAGCTCTGCCGGAAAGTAGTCGCCGAAACCAGTTTTCTTCTTGCTCTATCCTGTTGATGGTGTTACGGTTGGCTGAGTCAGCTTGAGCACAAAATTCCTGGTTCCATTGGTAACTTAAGTGCGCACATTTGGAGAGGCCATCAGCTATATCATTCGAGCTCTTGGAACGTGTTCCATCTGCAGCCTTCAAAGTGCTCTTCTAGCTTTCTCACTTCATCGACGATGCTTCCATCAACGGACTTTGATAATCTTTATTTACTTGTCGGACGACAAGTTGTGAGTCCCCCCTGACAATGAGCTTCTTGATCCCAAGGTCTACCGCAATCCTTAGACCGGCAAGCAAACCTTCATACTCTGCAGATTATTTGTTGCTTGTTCCTTGGGAAAGTGCATCCGGACTATGTACTTGAGGTGCTCTCCGTGGGTGCGATAAGCAGACGCCGCACCGGCGCCTTTGCAGCGAGAAGGCACCGCCAAAGTACATCAGCCACTCTTTATTTGCCTCCTTGACGGGATGCTTGTCTCTGGAATTTCTTCGCCTTTGCGTTGACGCCCACTCTGCTATGAATTCTGCCAATGCTCGCTCGATAGTTGAAGTGCTTTCAAACTTGAGACCAAAGCTTGATAGTTCCAAAGGCCCACCGACAATCCTGCCTGTTGCTTCGGATTTTGCAATATCCTCTTCAGCGAAAGCGAGTGACAACTGTTATCTCGTGTGCTTGGAAGTAATGGCGCAGCTTTCGAGGCCATGAGGAGGCCGAAGCAACTTCGCACACCAGAGTACCTTGACCTAGCCCCTCGCATAAGGGAACCGACAAAGTAAACTGGGCGCTGCACCATCCTTTTCGTGTCTTGTCGCAACCTCGCGCTTAATCTGTCCTTGTCGGGACCAGAGCTTGACGGCGAAGCCCCTTGCTTGTCGCTGGATGCGCCTCGCCTCGGTTGCCGGCTCATCATCTGCCTCCTCTCTCGCTACTAACGCAACACTAACCACTTGATTGGTTGCCGCTATATACAGCAGCAACTTCTCTTGTGGCCTAGGTGCGACAAGTATTGAGCGGAGGACAGTATCTCTTCAAGTCCTGCAGCGCAGCCTCCGCTTCGAGTCCATTTCATTGACCTGCCTTTTCAAAATCTTGAAAATGGCAGGCGCGCTCAGCAGACTTAGAGATGAACTGCTAAGAGCAGCCACACAACCGGCAAGTCTTCTGACATCCTTGACGCGCTTTGGTGCTTCGATCTGCTCAATGGCCTTGATCTTGTCAGGATTGGCTTCAATTCCCCGCTGAGACACAAAGAACCCGAGAAGCTTGCCGGAGGGGACTCCAAACACGCACTTCTCGGGGTTGAGCTTGAGGTTGATCTTGCGCAGATTTGCAAACGTCTCATCCAAATCCTGAACCAGAGTTGCTTTGTCCTTGCTCTTGACCACTATGTCATCCATGTATGCTTCTACATTTCTGTGTATCTGTGGTTCAAAGGCATCATGGACTACCCTTGCAAAGGTTGAACCGGCATTCTTTAAACCGAAAGGCATCCGTATGAAGCAATACGTGCCACATGGTGTAATGAATGCGGTTTTCTCTTCATCTTCTTCTGCCATGAAGATCTGATGGTATCCTGAATATGCATCAAGAAATGAAAGCAGATCACATCCAGCCGTGGAGTCAACAATCTGGTTGATACGCGGCAAGGGAAATGGGTCTTTGGGACAAGCTTTATTAACATCAGTGAAGTCAATACAGAGTCTCCATTTCCCATTAGCCTTGCGTACAACTACCGGACTGGCCAACCACGTGGGATGGAGGACTCCTCTGACAAGCCCTGCTGCTTCCAACTTCTTGATTTCTTCTTCTATGAACTCTTGGCGCTCCACTGTCTGTTTCCTAACTTTTTGCTTGACGGGCCGCGCGTGAGGACAGACAGCTAGGTGGTGCTCAATTACTTTCCTGGGAACATCGGGGATGTCAGATGGCTGCCATGCAAACACATCGACATTCGCCCGCAGGAAAGCAACGAGCTCGCCTTCCTATTTAGGATCAAGCGTGGCACCGATGGTGAAGGTACCACCAGTGCCGTCCTCCTTGGCGGGCACCTTCTTGGTCTTCGCGGAGCTGCCATCGCCTTTCTTGTACTTGCCGGTGGAGCTCGATGGTGCGCCCTCGACGGTAGCGCAGCACCAAGAGGTGCGCTTGCCGGAGTGGGCATCGAGCTCTTGCCGGTCTTGGTGGTCTTCTTCGAAGGGGAGTGCACGGTGGCTGCACCCCGCAAGTCTCGCCGCCATCAGCTCGCGCTTTGTCGCCTTGCGCTGCGCGCAGGCACTCGGTTGTCAAGGGACGCGCCGCTGGCGGCCGATGAGACTCTAAATTGTGGCCCTCCATTCGTCGACCTTGTCGGCCGTTGGAGGGTAGTCTAGAAGTAGCTGTGCTCTCGCCAAGGCTTCTGCGGGAGTAGTGGGTGGCAAGGGCGTACGCAGCGAGGAACGGGATGTGCTCGGACTCCTAACCAAGTTAGGAGGAGCAGCATCTCGCCCAAGCGACCGTACTCCACTCGTACCGGCATGCTGGTGTGCATGCGGGTCTCGAGGGCCTCTGGATCCCCCAGCATGGCCTTGATCCAACGAGCGTATGGTGCCGCGAGCATCATGACGCTGTCGGTCCCGCGCCTCCTGCGAAGGACGTGGTGCGGACTCGGACGCCGACGCCTGTGCTGCCTTGTCCTTGGGCCTGGCGGCATTGTGGGCTGTCTCGACGACGCCGGTTCCTCCGCCAGCGTTTCCCCCACCACCTGACAGCTCCGGTGGTGGTGGGTTCGACGCGGACGGCTCTGCTGCTGCCGAAGACTTCTTCTTCGGCGCCATGTTGACGAATATGCTGATGAAGTTGCTCGTGTGACCGCCGGATCGGGTTCACACAGCCTCGACGCCCCTACCTGGCGCGCCAAAGATGTCGGGGAGAACTGATCGTGTCCCACGAACACCTATGGGACCTGGGTCCCTTGTGGTTCGGAGGGGAACGGAGATTGCGCAAAGAGCGGATCGAGGCGATGCACACGAGCAGATTTACCCAGCTTCGGAGCTCTCCGGAGAGATAATACTCCTACTGCTGCTTTGTGGATTATCTTGTGTTCTTGCTAGGGAGCAATGGGAGCTACAAGACCTAGCCCGAGTGTGGTTTCAGATGAGTATGATGAACTAAGCCGAGCCTGACCGAACCCCTCTACGCTGCACTTGGGCCTCCTTTTATAGGCACAAGGGGTCACCACATGTGGCAAGTAGACAAGGGTAAGATAGTAAAACATAGGTTGGTACACCGCTTTATACAGTGTACAGTAATCTATACCTAACTCGACGGCAAGGGACAAGAGTCATCAATTCCGCCTCGCCGCTCGAACAGGTAACAGGACCGCTGGCGCCCCCATTTGCCACGATGGTAGCTTGTCAGCCGCCACCGCTACTCCCCGCTGGCTGCACAGCCCGTCGACACGCTGCTTCGGAGAAACCCCGTGGAGACACGCTACGGATGAGCTGGAGCGGAGATGAAGAGAGGTTGCCCGCCCAAGAAGCGCCTTTGCCGCGGCAGGAACCTTGTCGCGCTGGGGCTTGGCGCCCACCAAGCCTTCCCGCAAGATCTCTTCCGGCAAGCTCCTCTTGCCGGGGCCTTGTCTCTTCATCTTGAGTTCTCCTCTTGCCGGGGTCTTGTTTTCCGAAGGGCCGCGGAGGGTCTTGGCGGACGCCCGGCAAGGCTTGCCACGGGGACGCTGCGACTGCCCGTGCATAGGTTCGGGGTACTAAGGTACCCCTACTTTAGTACACCGACAGGAAACCGCAATACATGTGTGGATACATAGACAACACCATGTCCCTAGTAAGCCTCTAGTTGACTAGCTCGTTGATCAATAGATGGTTACGGTTTCCTGACCATGGACATTGGATGTCGTTGATAATGGGATCACATCATTAGGAGAATGATGTGATGGACAAGACCCAATCCTAAGCCTAGCACAAAGATCGTAGTTCGTATGCTAAAGCTTTTCTAATGTCAAGTATCATTTCCTTAGACCATGAGATTGTGCAACTCTCGGATACCGTAGGAATGCTTTGGTGTACCAAACGCCACAACGTAATCGGGTGACTATAAAGGTGCACTACAGGTATCTCCGAAAGTGTCTGGGGTTGGCACGAATCGAGACTGGATTTGTCACTCCGCAGACGGAGAGGTATCTCTGGGCCCACTCGGTAGGACATCATCATAATGTGCACAATGTGACCAAGGGGTTGATCACGGATGATGTGTTACGGAACGAGTAAAGAGACTTGCCGGTAACGAGATTGAACAAGGTATCGGGATACCGACGATCGAATCTCGGCAAGTACAATACCGCTAGACAAAGGGAATTGTATACGGATCGATTGAGTCCTTGACATCGTGGTTCATCCGATGAGATCATCGTGGAACATGTGGGAGCCAACATGGGTATCCAGATCCCGCTATTGGTTATTGACCGGAGAACGTCTCGGTCATGTCTACATGTCTCCCAAACCCGTAGGGTCTACACACTTAAGGTTCGATGACGCTAGGGTTATAAAGGAAGTTTGTATGTGGTTACCGAATGTTGTTCGGAGTCCCGGATGAGAACCCGGATGTCACGAGGAGTTCCGGAATGGTCCGGAGGTAAAGATTTATATATGGAAAGTTGTTGTTCGGGTTCCGGAAAAAGTTCGGGTTTTTTCGGTATTGTACCGGGAAGCTTCCAGAAGGTTCCGGAAGATTCCGAAGGGGTCCGGAGGTCCGGAAATTGTTCCACCACGTCCAATACAGTAGCATGGGCTGTAGGGGGGCGCCCTAGCCTTAATGGGCCAGGGGCACAAGCCCCCCCAAGGCCCATGCGCATGGGAAGGGGAAAACCCTAAAGGGGGAGGCCTCCACTTGACTTGGGAGGCACTCCTCCCCCCTTGGCCGCCCCCCTTGGATTGGATCTAGGGCTGGCCGCACCCCTTGGGGGTGGGAAACCCTAAAGGGGGCGCAGCCCCCTTCCCCCCTATATATACTTGAGGTTTTGGGGCTGCCAACACATGAGAACTTCTCCTCTTGGTGTAGCCCTGCCTCCTCCTCCTCCTCTCCCTTGGTGCTTGGCGGCCCTCGGGATTGCCACGCCTCCACCACCACCACGCCTGCTGTGTTGCTGCTGGATGGAGTCTTCTCAACCTCTCCTCTCTCCTTGCTGGATCAAGGCATGGGAGACGCCACCGGCTGTACGTGTGTTGAACGCGGAGGTGCCGTCTGCTCGCACTAGGATCTCCGTGATTTGGATCATGATGAGTACGACTCCTTCAACCCCGTTCTCATGAACACTTCCGCTTAGAGATCTACAAGGGTATGTAGATGCACTCTCCTTCCCTCGTTGCTAGTTTCTCCATAGATAGATCTTGGTGACACGTAGGAAAATTTTGAATTTCTGCTACGTTCCCCAACAGATACAACAAATTGTTAGTGTGTGTTGCAACAAAAAATGTGAAGAAAAAAAGGAATGAAGCATTGCTTGTTTTTGCAAAAACTTACCCCCGAGTGGACTGAGAACATGTATTTCTTGAGATCCCTACCGCTTGCTGCACGGGATGCGAGGTTGTTCATCTTGATACATATGGACATAACCTCATCATTCACACTACAGGAATCAGACAGTCTGTCGTCAGGCAAGTACAGACGGCAAAGGCTGAAATACAGACGGCAAAGACTTTGCCGTCACCTGGCTAACGGCAAAGGTTAAGTCGGCAAAGAGTACTTTGCCGTCAGCTTTTTATCGGGCAGACGACAAAGTCTTTGCTGTCACCAATCTCTAACAGGCGACATTGCCGTCATCCGACCAAATTTACAGACGGCAATTTTTTTTATAATTAAAAAAAATCGTAATACACGTCAACATCAAAACATTTTCCATAACATTCTTTATAGATCGATTTGCACAACAAATCATACATACAGATCCACCCTTGAATATCACAAAATCCTAGTTTGTTCAATCATACAAACAGATTTACACTTGCTTGCTTTCTCAAGAACATCGTACAAAGTTGGTACTATCTATTTACACTGTTTGAACTACCATGATTGGTGTCAGAGATCTTCCGAGAAGATAAGATCATAGGAGGAAGATTAACGCCAAGAATTACATAGAGTCTAGAAGAAACGCCCTTGAATCAACCTTGCTCCCTGCAAGAGCCGGTGGGGCGAGCGGTGGTGGCGGCCGCTGGCGGCGAGCACGCGGCTCCTCGACGGGGTTCGCACGGGGCTTGCAGTAGCGGACGGATCCGGCAGCCGTCATTGGAGTTGACCGGCAGCAACCTATGCAAAGAACAGAGAGACAGAGGGAGATCTAGGTGAGGCGCATGAGGAAGAAAAGAAGAACGGGAAGGTAGAAGAGAGGGGCAGGGACGCGCGCTAGGTGGTGGCTGGCGAGGTGGTGGCTCAGGCGACGACGAGCTATGGATCTGTAGCTCCTCTCCAGATCGAGGAGAACAGGCGGGAGGGCGGGGCCGGCGGGTGGTGGGCACGGACGGCCAGCCGGCCTGACGGAGAGGTGCGGCGGGTGGCCGAGGCCGGCGGAGAGGTGCGGCGGGAGGCCGAGGCCGCCAGCGGCCTGGCTGATTCGGTGGAGGCGGAGGGAGCGGGAGGCAGAGGAAGTGGGCGTGGTGGGGTGGGGAAGAGATCGGTCGAGGAGTGGGGTAGGACGTGGGGGTGAGGTGGGGATCGACCGAACGGCCGGTGGGGTGGGGGTGGGTGAGATGTGCGTCTAAGATCCTGCCACCTCATCGATCCAAGAGATTGATCCGCGAGGTGTGTTTCTTGTTTTGCCGTCATCCGTTCTTTTTACAGACGGCAAAATATCTTTGCCGTCATCAGTTCTTTTTACAGACGGCAAACTATGTCTTTGTCGTCATCAGTTTTTTTACAGACGGCAAACTATGTCTTTGTTGTCATCAGTTTTTTTACAGACGGCAAAGTATGCTCTTTGCCGTCTGTATTTTTTTCACAGACGGCAAAGTTTGTTTTGCCATCAGTAAATTTTTAGCAGACGGCAAAGTGATTTGTTTGCCGTCTGTATTTCTTTGCTGTCTGCAGTTGACGGAAAAATTGGTCTTTGCCGTCAGGCCCGACCAAAAACTGACGGCAAAGACAGCCACAGACGGCAAATTAGCTGATTCCTGTAGTGTCATATCCCCACAAGGCTTGAAGCATACAAGGAATTTCTTGTATCCAATGTAAAATCCACCTAACTTGATGAAAGGTGTCCTGTTACCATAGATGCAACCGAATGAATCATTTGTTTCGAGCAGAAAAATAAAAACAGAAAGCAAAAAGAGATAGGGCTTAGGTAGCTCACACTTGTTCATTGGCATGTGATCTCCTCAATGGTTTCCCATGCTTTACATACTTCTCATACGTGGCTGCAGCTGCATCGACCTTTTGCTTCTTTGCCTTGGTATTTTTTACGGCTGGAACTTTGGCCATCCTCTTCTTCCTAGTGTTCTTGTCATGTGTGCTAGGGCCACTGCTTGCATCAACAATTTTCTCTTCTGAGCGACCATCTTAGGAGCTGTAGCAAGCAATAAAAATGGATGAGTTTGCAAGGGATTGTACAAAATAGAATTTGCTGCAATCACGCAAAATGCAAAAATGGAGAAAAACAAAAAGAAATGATGCAGGAGGAAGGAAGCATACTTGGGCTGTCATCATCGTCTGAAACAGGGAACACGGGGATGTTTTCAAATATGGGGCTGACTGCGCTCTTCTTGGTTATAGGCTCATCCGTGCAATGCATCATCTCGTAGTCTTCGGAGCCCTTTGGGAACAACTCACAGGATGGCTCGTCGTCCCAAATGCCGGCTGTCGCACTCCTGGGTGCATCATAGAAGAGTGGGGGGCTGTGAGGTGAGACGTTGCCTTCCATCTCGAAACTCACTCGTTGTTGCTCAGGAGTTTCAGCAGCCTCTGTTGCAAGTTGTAGGTTCAATCCGGTGACTTTATCCTTGTTAATGCTAGGTGTTGTACCTTCAGCTTGAGCTTGAGCACCATTGCCGGCATTTGCAGCTTTAGCATCATTCTCTTTTCCGCGACATTTGTCCATGATAGGTGCTTCGAAGGAGAAGTTGGGCTCAATGGATGCTGTGTGTTGGAAATATGCCCTAGAGGCAATAATAAATTAGTTATTATTATATTTCCTTGTTCATGATAATCGTTTATTATCCATGCTATAATTGTATTGATAGGAAACTCAGATACATGTGTGGATACATAGACAACACCATGTCCCTAGTAAGCCTCTAGTTGACTAGCTCGTTGATCAATAGATGGTTACAGCTTTCCGACCATGGACATTGGATGTCGTTGATAACGGATCACATCATTAGCAGAATGATGTGATGGACAAGACCCAATCCTAAGCCTAGCACAAAGATCGTAGTTCGTATGCTAAAGCTTTTCTAATGTCAAGTATCTTTTCCTTAGACCATGAGATTGTGCAACTCCGGATACTGTAGGAATGCTTTGGTGTACCAAACGTCACAACGAATCGGGTGGCTATAAAGGTGCACTACAGGTATCTCCAAAAGTGTCTGGGGTTGGTACGAATCGAGACCGGATTTGTCACTCGTTAACGGAGAGGTATCTCTGGGCCCACTCGGTAGGACATCATCATATGTGCACAATGTGACCAAGGGGTTGATCACGGATGATGTGTTACGAACGAGTAAAGAGACTTGCCGGTAACGAGATTGAACAAGGTATCGGCATACCGACGATCGAATCTCGGGCAAGTACAATACCGCTAGACCAAGGGAATTGTATACGGGATTGATTGAGTCCTTGACATCGTGGTTCATCCGATGAGATCATCGTGGAACATGTGGGAGCCAACATGGGTATCCAGATCCCGCTGTTGGTTATTGAACGGAGAACGTCTCGGTCATGTCTGCATGGTTCCCGAACCCGTAGGTTCTACACACTTAAGGTTCGATGATGCTAGGGTTATAGGGAATAGATATACGTGGTTACCGAATGTTGTTCGGAGTCCCGGATGAGATCTCGGACGTCACGAGGAGTTCCGGAATGGTCCGGAGGTAAAGATTTATATATGGGAAGTCCTATTTTGGCCACCGGAAAATGTTCGGGATTTTTCGGTATTGTACCGGGAAGGTTCTAGAAGGCTCCGGAGTGGGGCCCACCTACATGGGGGGGCCCACCTACATGGGGGGACCCACATGAACGTGGGTAGTGGGGGCAAGTCCCCACACCCCTGGTCAAGGCGCACCAAGATCCCCCCTTAGAAGGAATAAGATCTTATCCCGAAGGGATAAGATCAAGATCCCTAAAAAGGGGGGATAACAATCGGTGGGGAAAGGAAAGGATGGGATTTCTTTCCTCCCATCTTTGCCAACGCCCCAATGGACTTGGAGGGCAAGAAATAATCCCCCTCCACCCCTATATATAGTGGGGAGGCGCATGGGAGCTGCACCTTTGCCCCTGGCTTAGCCCTCCCCCTCTCCCAAGTCCTCCTCCTCTCCCGCGGTGCTTGGCGAAGCCCTGCAGAATTGCCACGCTCCTCCATCACCACCACACCATCGTGTTGCTGCTGGATGGAGTCCTCCCCAACCTCTCCCTCTCTCCTTGCTGGATCAAGGCATGGGAGACGTCACCGGGTTGTACGTGTGTTGAACGCGGAGGTGCCGTCCGTTCGGCACTAGGATCTCCGGTGATTTGGATCACGACGAGTACGACTCCTTCAACCCCGTTCTCTTGAACGCTTCCGCTTAGCAATCTACAAGGGTATGTAGATGCACTATCCTTCCCCTCGTTGCTAGTTTCTCCATAGATAGATCTTGGTGACACGTAGGAAAATTTTGAATTTCTGCTACGTTCTCCAACACTGTGATGGTGTCTCCAACATCACGAAGGAGAGCGGCCATCCGGTTGCACTGCAATCCATTTAAACACTGTCCAAACTTGCCTACTACATCATCCACCTCCGCTGCAAAAATACTCTTGTGCTTGTCTTATAACATTTGAAACTGAGTTGGTACGTACAAGAAGGCAAGTATTGAACATTTTAGTCATATGTATGGATGTAAAAAAAACACAAATGTGGGTGTGGCACATTAGAGGTATGGATGAAGCGATAAAACAAGTAGGTATGATGTTGTGTCACTACGTATCAGATAAAGAGTGTGACTGTAGCAATTTACTGTCAACTATGTAGGTAGCAAATTAATGATATGGATGTAGCAAAACTATGACATGGTTGAAGCAAAAACAGAATGTAGTTGTAGCACACTAGACATATGGATGTAGCAAAAAAGCATAGTATGTATGAACTTGAACAACATATGAAGCAAAAACAGAACATGGTTGTTGCACATCAACATGAAGGATGCAGCAAAATAAATATACACTTGCAACTGGGTATAATAAAATAATGCGAAGCCAAAGGTAAACAGGAAATGAATACAATGAAAAAGATAATGTACCCTTAGATCTTGCATGCTAGGGAATGATTGCTGCAGCCAATCGTTGAGCGATGATGATAGGTGTGGTTCAGCATCAACATTTTGTTGAGCCTCATTTGATTGAGAGTCCTTTGCTTGAATTTCAGCACCTTGAATTTGGCTTCCTTGGCCACTAGGTGCTTCAGCACCAACTCCCTTCCCACTAGCTGCTTCAGCACCAACTTCCTGTCCCACAAGTTGTGCTGCATAGGGGGTGTTGCACAAACTCCGGATCTAGGAAAACAAAACATAAGTGGCGGAAATAAGAAGGCTGCCATAACCTAATTGAAAAGCAAAGATTGCTACATGCAAATTCAGTGAGCAAAAAACAGGGGGATGTTAATACTCCATTGGCAAAGGAAAATACATAGATGCGATGTAGCAAAATTACTTGGGTGTGTTTCCTGTACAAAGGTTGGACAAGAGTGAGCTTGTTCTTGTCAACTTTATCCAACCAATCAAAATCCTTTTGACAAACAAAACGTATCCTCGTCACGGAATAATCAATAGCATGCTCATTTGGGAGGCCGGCCGGGATATCAATATGATCCATGTATATGACCTGCATAGAATGGAAAAGGACATTAGCCAACAAAAACATAAATGCAAGCTATAGAAATGTATAGAAGGTTCCATGCAGCAAAGAAAAAAGATGGAGGTCTTTCATAATGTTGCGTTGCATACTGCTAACATGGGAAGGCATGAAGCAATCTGAAACTCTTTTTCTGTGTTTGCTTGCATCCTCTTCTTCTCTTGAAAGACTCCAACCTCCTCCATAGCTCGTGCCAACAAGTGCTCATCCCAAGCGAATTCATGCACCAAAGACATATCTTCGAGGGAAGCAAGATACTCGAGATTCACCATATTGCCCGTGCCTGGGCACAAAACTGTTGCCAACGCAAGGAGTGCCCAAGTCCTATTTATCATAACCACATCCTCCTCACTGCAACTAGTGAGCAACTTGACAACATGGGCGATTGGAGCCCTGTTCCCCTCCTTGTAGATGGTGCGAAGATCATGTTCATCACTCTTCTTTAGAAGCTTCACGGGTCTATCACCGGATGGCACGTTGAAAATCCTTTTCACCATAAGCTTGCTGAAGGTGATAGATTTGTTCTTGTGTTTGAACTCAGAGAGTACGTGATTCGTGTTCATCGCAACAAACTCAATGAGCTCATGGGGCACCTTGAAAGACCGGATGTCCAACAAGTCTCCAAACGGTCCCTCCCTTATGATTCTCTGTTTTTCCGGTGATATTTGCTTCCCAATCTGAGCCAGCCTTTTTGAGTTAAACCTTGACTTAAAGCCACATAGATTGCCTTTCTTCTTAATCTTCTTCTTAGCCTTCTTACTCCCCTCATTCTCACCAGAGTTACCTGCAACATCTACAAAAAAGGAAAAAACACAAGTCAATAAAACCATAAAACCGAACCATCAGAAGCTAGGAAAAAACATACATGAACACCTAAAAAATTCTGTAAAACCTATGAAACATACAAGCACACACAAAGCACTCTAAAAATTAGCATTTATTACAAGTACGTCTGCTATAGAATAAAACCTAGGAGATTTTAGACCTATTTACAATTTTGCTTGGCAAACAAGGATGCCTCTGTGCGGTGTGTGATTCCTTCAGGATCTCAAACAAGTTAATTTTCAGCGTCATTCTATTCAGAGCTGGAGCTTGAGATACATAAGTAAAGAGTTCACAGGTTTCGTGTAACTCTGCTGCTGCGAACACGCGTTTGGCACAAGGCCGGTCATAACTCCGTCACTACGTGTACGCTACTGGTAAATCCGCCGTATAAGATTCATGTTCAGTGATGAATTCATTTCTGTCCGTTCTAGTTTCAGCAATCAAATCTGAATGTTCCTCGATTCAGAAGCAGGGTTATTGGGCTGCGGAATTCAAACTTGGTTCATCATACGCAAAAGAAATGGTTCGGAATACATATTGATCTAGTACATTTGCTGGTAAACTCTAGTACTCCTACATGCTTGCAGATGATGATCTTAGACAAAGTGCACGTACATTTGCAAAAGTGCAAAATTGGTTTCGGCCGTATATATAACACAAAAACATAAAAACTGCAGTTAGCCCATCCTTTGGCTGTGCGCATGCATCTTCACATGCAGTGACCTGAAGTTTACTCTGTTCTACTGTATCATCTAAAACAAAATGTTCCTCAAAGTTTCCCCTTGGAAGCGTCCAGTGACCATTTGAACATAGCCATTTCGTGTATCCCATAGTTCGTGGATTTACAAAATCCCAAATCCTAATCCCAATCCCATCCCAAATCCCTAGCCAACAGAAGATTCAAATCCACCACCACGCCCCCTCCCTCTGCCTGCGGGAACACCACCCCGCCGCCTCCCTCGACCCGCGGGAACACCACCCCGTCCCCGTCCGCGCCGGCGCCGGCGCCGGCCCGCAGGAACACAAACGGCTCGCCCGCACCATAACCCGCCGTAACCCTAAAGCCAATGGGGGAGGGGGATCCGCCATGGGCCGCCGCCGCCACTCCTGATCTCCAGGCACCAACAGGCCCATCGCCCGCCGGTCGCCCTGCCTCCTCGCACCGAAATAATCCCCTGTGCGGTTGCAGCAAAAACTAGGGAAGGGATAACCCGTGCGCGTTAAAAAAAAACACGGATCTAGTAACACGTGGCACAAACAGCGTCCTTGGATCAAAAGAGGTCCAACGCACGGAGCGCGACCGGCGCAACGGTTCGGCCGGCGCTCCGGCCACAAACACTTCCCAAAACCTAATGTTGCATGCATGCAGGTGAGAAGTCAATGATCCAGAAGCGACACATGCACCTGTCGGACAAAATTCTGAGGAGCAACACTTCCATCGCAGCATACGACTTTCCATCTATCAACATTCGCCAAGGTCTCTCGGATACCATCATACCAGAGCTTGTGGCGGAGGCTGCACGGATGCCCTGACATCACCCACCTGGTCTTCTGCACGACAGCGAGTGGGTGCATGCCCGACGCCGACTTCGAGGCGTTGAAGCTGCTCGGGCTTCCGCTCTCCACCAAACGCTTCATGTTGTACCAGGTGGGCTGCCACAGGGGCGGCATATCCTTGCGTCTGGCCAAGGATCTCGCCCAAAACAACCCCAGCGCGAGGGTGCTGGTGGTGTGCTCGGAGGTGATGGATATGGGGCTCCGGGGCCCCTCGGAGTCCCACATCGGGAACCTCGCCGGGCAGGCCATCTTCAGGGATGCCACAGACGCCGTCATTATGGGAGTTGGACCCGTCAGCGACGAGCGGGCTATGTTCGAGATGGTGTCGGCGTCTCAGGACGTCATCCCGGCAACGGAAGGGATGGTGGTGTTGAAGTTTTACGATCAAGGGATAGTGTTCACACTGCACCAGGACGTGGCGCATCATGTCTCAACTAACGCAGGCGGGCTCGCCAGGGCGGCACTGGAACAGGCGGCCCTCTCCGGTAAGGATTGGAATGAGGAAGTGTTCTGGCTGGTGCACCCCGGAGGAAGGTAGATACTGGACCGGGTGGAGAGCAGTCTCTCGGGCTGAGCAAGGAGAAGATGGCGGCCTCGAGGGAGGTGATGGCGCAGCATGGCAACACGCTCAGCTCCTGTGTGATCCTCGCCATGGAGGAGATGAGGCGGACGTCCGAGAAGCGCGGGCTACCCACGGCCGGAGAAGGGCTCGAGTGGGGGCTGCTCTTCGGCTTTGGCCCTTGCCTCACCGTCGAGACCATTCTCCTCCGCGTGCCGCAACGCATCCAAGCCCAAGTTCCCTGATACATAATGCAAAGTCAACTGCATGCAGCCTCGTCGTTCGCTTTTGTGTTTTCACGTCTGGCCGTCGGGCATGTGAGTGACCGTCTTGCACGTCGAAAATAACATTCCACAACAGGTCGTGGGATGGCGCGATCTTGGTGGATTTCAGAAATAAAAGTTTACATGCATCATGCATGCATGCAAACTAAACCTGCATTTGCACACGGGTCTTGTTAATTATATTTCTCAGTGGATGCGTATGCACCGTCGGTTACTTATCTAATGGTTAGAAATCAAAATTTAAAAAATGCCTGAAAATTACAAAACAAAACATGACATGATGTCATGATATCACCCATAGAGGTTGTGGTAAAAAGTTGACAATATTCATGAAAGCTGTCACGTAGACTGCTTGCAAGCAGAACCATCTTCGAGGAAGAAACTATGTTTCTAGTGGGAACGTATCAAGTTTGCATCTGAATCTAGCACTGCTTTTTTTGGTTGACCTTTATTTTTCCCCACACTCAATACAGTTACATGCATCATGTCAAAATTTTGCATTTTTTGGAATCCGTTTGTAATATTTATGTCTAGATATTTGGAACAGACCAGTTTGCATACAAAGCAGCTGCTCCTTCCTCAGTTAGGGTTCAACATTTTCCACACTCAACATACACCATTACATGTGGCATGCCAAACTTTGGCATTGTTTCGGTCTGTCTTCTATACTTAAGTCTCTACAAAGCTATTTAATGTTCAAAAAATAGCTAATTAACAATAAACAGGGTCCAAATACATGAAACTTTAAATGATGTACCTTTATAAAGTAGAATTGTTTTGGCCTGTAAGACTAAATCTAAAACACTAAAACCCTTGCACTACAAAGAGACGGCAGAAATAAATACCAGTACACAAAATATGCACCCGCCACTAGTAGAAAAAGGAAGTGGTGGTCATAAAACCAAGTCCGCCACTCGTACCCGTCATTGGTATTTTTGGACAAATTTGATGCGGGACCAAAATTTCCAGTGGCGGACACTTACTATTGCCCGCCACTGGTAACCCAAGTAGCAGTGACGGACACTGTTTCGTGCCCGTCATTGGTAACATTTGCCCCATAACAAATTAGGAGAACTGTTACCAGTGGCAGGCACAAATTAGTGTCCGTCACTTGTAAGACGGCGGGGGTTTTGTGTCCGCCATTGATAACTTTTCAGATTACCAATGGAAAACACTAGACTACACCCGCCACTAATGCGAGTTCACTTATAAGCCTTTTTTCAGTAGTGACGATGTCGTGCATATGGGGCACCTCACGTGGCCAAAGGTGCCGGAGCGTTCACTTCGGCAGCACCCCTGCCCCGGATGAGGACATCGCAGCACGCGTTGAGGCGACAGCCATTCCAGGTGAGCGCCGGTTATGTGAGCAGTCGAAGCTACCTTCATGGGCACTAAGCATGGCTATTGGCGCTTGACACGTCGTCAGAGCGGGATTGGGAAGGGCACGATGCGGCGGGTAGTGTGTCGTCAGAGAAGAGGAATGCGTCAGCGGGCAGTCCCGTGCCTAGTGACCAACCACATAACAGTGGTTGCAGCGCTCCCCCACTATGCAGTTCGCGGTATGGTGGTTCGGGTCATTGCCGGCCGCCGCCTTCCAACGTACATCACGATGGCTGCAGCGGTGCTTACGCTTCGGCTGCTGCTTGTCATCGGCATGAAGGTCATCTTTCGGTCATCAGGAGTGACGTGTTATTTCACTTCGGGCCCGAGCTAAGGTGGCTCACTGGCAGGACGAGTCGACCTAGTCAAAGCACGCTGACTGGACCGAACTGGGGTTCGACCGAGCCTAGGGGTCATTTCACTGGTTTCAGTATAGCAAGGTTTAGTCCTGACCAGTTTCATAGGTGAAGGTTGTAGATTAAACCCACCCAAGAATTTAGGGTTGGAATATATACTTATTGGATTAAACAAAGATGATAAACAAGGATAAAATTGCCCAACCGGACCATTCATCCTCACCATCACCAACCGGACCAGCTGCGATCCAACATGCGGTTGGATTGTTAGGTGGACAGTGGTATCCCCATCACATCAGGGTTCAAGTCCTGGTGCTCGCATTTATCATGGATTTATTTCAGGATTTTCAACAATGTGAGTCCAGTGGGAGGAGACGTTCACGTCGACTAGGAGGTGCCTACGATGACTTCGTAAAATCTCAAGATGATATGGCAACTCAGTCTCTCGGAGGTGATCTGCTACTTGTGAGATGCGTTGGGATTTCCTCGAAGAGGGGAGGATGATGCAGTATTTCCTTAGTTAAGACCAAGGTTATCAATCGAGTAGGAGAACCACATAGAACCTCGTTAGTAGCACATGCACACACAAAAACAAATACTTACACCCAACACGAACAAGAGGGTTGTCAATCCCCTTGGCGGTTGTTTGCAAAAGATCAAATCTCGTAGTGGTAGATAGATAAATTGCAAAGGGAAAATAAAATAGAATATAAGTGCAGCAAGATATTTTTGGATTTTATATGATAAAAGTATACCCCGCGACCATAGTTTTCACTAGAGCCTTCTCTCTCTAACACAAAGCATACGGTGGGTAAACAAATTACTGTTGGGCAACTAATAGAAAACCGCATAGTCAGGATGATATTCAAGACAATAATCATGTATATAGGCATCACGTCCGAGACAAGTTGACCGACTCATGTCTGCATCTACTACTATTACTCCACCCATCGGCCGCCAGCATGCATATAGGCTATTAAGTTTAATAAAAATAGAGTAACGCCTTAAGCAAGATGAAATGATGTAGACAAAGTAAATCCAATCAATATGAATAAACCTCATCGTTTTATCCTTCATGGCATCAATACAAATATGTGTCTGATCCCTTTCTGTCACTGGGATAGAGCACCGCAAGATTGAACACATCACAAAGCATCTCTCCCATTGCAAGATAAATCAATCTAGTTGGCCAAACCAAACGGTTATATCAGAGAGAATTATAAATCTATAACAATCATCCATAATAAAGTATATAGAAGACTCAATTGATATTCATGAAATATTTGATCATAAACCCATAATTCATCGGATTCCAACAAACACACCGCAAAAGAAGATTACATCGGATAGAACGCCAAGAAGACCGAGGAGAACATGGTATTGAAGATTAAAGAGAGAGAAGAAGTCATCTAGCTACTGACTATGGACCCGTAGGACTGTGGTGAACTACTCACGCGTGATCGGAATGGCGGCAAGGATGATATAGAAGCCCTCCGTGATCAATTCCCCTTCCGACAAAGTAGGGGAAAAGGTCTCCAGATGAGATCGCGGAAGAACAAAGACTCGCGGCGGCAGAAAAAAGTGTTTCGGGTGGCTCGCTGGTATATTTGGAATATTTGAGAATCTATATAAGTGGAATTAGCCCGAGAGGTGCCATGAGGGACCCACAAGCCTGGTGGGCGCCCCGCCTAGGGTGCGCCTGGTGAACTTGTCACTCCCTCGTGGCTCTTCTGGTCTTCTCCCAAACATTCTAGGGTCTCTTTTGTCCAGAAAAAAATCGTCAAAAAGTTTCGTAGCATTTGGACTCTGTTTGAAATTGATTTCCTAAAAGACAAGAACAAGCAAAAATATCAATTGACAAAGAACACTAGATTAATAGGTTAGTCCCAAAAGATGATATATATATATATATATATATATATATATATATATATATATATATATATATATATATATATATATATATATATATATATATATATATATATATATATATATATATATATATATATATATATATATATATTGTATATAAAACATCCACGATTGATACTGTAATAACATGGAACAATAAAAAATATACATACATTGGAGACATATCATGCTCATAGGTGTGCGTGTGTATATTCATAGTGATGAGTGTATATGCGTATATATGAGCATTTGCGTCCGTACCGTGTTAACAAAACTGTCCTGACTTGCTCCTCATCATCAACACCATCATTGGTGCTAGGTTCTGCATGCTGTTGTTGCTCGCCAATCGATGAACTGCGTGTGGCCGCAACTAGGAAGTTATGCAACGCCGTGGGCAGCACGCCTAATAAAGACTCACTTTTTTTTTTCTAAATCATCCTCAAAGGGGTCCGATTCAAGACGAGCATTTTTCAATTTTGGAAACAATTTTTAAAATTTGTGTACATTTTTCTAATTTCGGCAACAATTATGAATTTGTGTGGGTTTCTTAATGTTTGAAAAAATTCTTAAATTCATGATGTTTTTTGAATTGACATTTTTTTAATATTTTTCAATTTGTAACTTTTCCGAATCGGCAAACTTTTTGTTATTTGGAAACTATTTTCAAAATTGGCAAACAATTTTAGAATCTGTGTTTTTTTCAAATTCGTGAATATTTTTTAAATACACAATTTTTTAAGTTTTTCGACTATAGAAAGATTTACGTGACATTAAAAATGTCCAAGCATGAAAAAATATGTTATTGACATTTATAAACAAGTTTTGTACATAGTTTAAAAATGTGTTGTGCCATTAGAAAACTTAGAAACCTGTATTCAAAATTTTAACATGTATTCCCAAAAATCGCTCAAAAACATGTATGACTACGTTTTATAGAATGTGTGTATAAAATTTTAACATGTATTCCCAAAAATCGTTCAAAAACATATTTTAGGCGTGTATAAAAATATATAGAATGTGTATTGAAAATTCTCTTCATTCCAAATATAAGCTGTATTTGTTTTTAAGTCTAACATGTTTGACTACGTTTTAAAATAAAATGATAAAAGTCTATGAAAATCATAGAGAAAAACAAAGCAACAAATAATACAAAGGAAAATCAAACAGAAAAGGAAAAAAATCAAGGAAAACTGAAGAAAAATATATTGAAAAACCATTGAAACCAGTGAAAATCAGTAGGAGAAAATACATAAGAAGAAAAAGGGAAAATAAAGGATGAATAGACCGTAGAAAACCGGAGCAATAAACATAGAAAACAGGAAGAAAAAACATGAAAGGTTCCAGAAAACGAACCTGACATGTCTATAGTACCTTTTCAAAAATGCTTAGTTGAGCCGGGCCACGAAAGCGAGCTGCCTCCGGTGCAAAAGCAGAAAGAGAATTGTATCTTGGTACGAGTGAGAAACCCTCGCGTCTGCGAATAGTTATGGAACCTAATGGGTTAATTTCGGGAGCAACTAGTTAACGAGCACTTTTTTGGGAGCCTCACAACGATCACCACCACGTGTCACGTTCTAGACGCTTTGTTCGGATTTTGTTTCTTTTCACGAGCGTTTTCTGCTTTTTAAACGGTTTTTCCTGTTTTTTTTTGACTTTTCGATTTTTCACCGTTCTTCCTTAGCTTTTGCACAAAATAAATTGATTTTTTTCTTGCTTCCGCGAAAGGTCCGGTTTTGCTTCCACGAGAGGCATGGTTTTGCTTTCACGAGAGGCATGGCCGTGTCTCGGAAACGAAAAAAAATTATGTTTTCTTTTTTTTTTCTTTCGCGAGAGGCACAACAAAAAAGAAACGCGTTTTCTGTTCATTGCTTCCGCGAGAGGCATGGTTTTTACTGCCGCGAGAGGCACTGTTTTGCTTTCGCGACAGGCATGGCCGTGGCTATCAAAAATGAAAAAAAAAACATGTTTACTATTTTTTTCTTTCGCGACATGCACGGTTTTTCTTTCGCCAGAGGCACGGTTGTGCTTTCGCCGGAGGCATGGCCGTGCCTCTTTCGTAAAAGGCAAAAACCATGCTCCCAGTTCGGCTTTTATCTAGTTTTTTCGTCTTATTTTTCGGTGAAAAAAAAGTTTAACAAAACTTATCAACATGGGATCTAATTTTGAAAATCTCAACGCGAGGAATCCAACGGTGAAAATGGTTCGAGATTTGGGCGCACGGTTTAAGAGATAAAACATTTTAAATAAATGAATCTACGAAAAAAGGGAAAACTCTCATATTGCGACAAGTAGCACACATGCAGCGCGTCACTTGTCACAACCTGAGGAGGTGGGAATGATCTTTGCAAGGAGTACTCATCAATTAGTAATTTCGGTGTTTCACTGTAGCCATTTATTCACGTTGAAATAAATAGGATGAATACTGAGCCCATCATTTTGGACCTCCTGTTTAGCGCACTCCACGGCCAGCAAAAACGCTAGCTGGCGCCAGCTATTGGGCACGCCCTCTTCCGCAGTTTGCTGTTTTTTCCGTGGCATGAAGTAGGCTACTAGAGAAGTTTATTAATTTCATGAAGAAAAAATAGATTTGTTTTAACCGTTTTGCTCTAAAACTGAAAATGTAGAGATTTAAAAAATGTTCACGAAATAAAAAAAATTATTCGTTAATAAAAAAAGGTACAAAACACTATGTGTACATTTTACAACTATATTTTTAAATGTCATAAACATTTTTTCAAGATGCGGGGATTTTTTTCATGTCACATATATTGCTTTCAATTGTTGGAATTTATTTTTTCCATTAACTGATTATATTTAATATGCTGTATAGTATATTTAAATGCCCTAACATGTTTTTCGAAAGGAGTGAACATTTTTAAATGTAACATATTTTTGAATTACTCAAACATTTTAATTACATTGAAATCCGTGAACATTTTAGAGTTTCATGTACATTGTTTCAAATGTTATTCGAGTAATATTTCTTTTATGAAATACACAAATATTTTTTTACATTACATAAATATATTTTTCAGCGCATGATAGACATCATTTTATGTAAGAATTTTTTTTTCACTTTTACAAACATAAGTAAAAGTAATAAATAGAAAAGTATAGAAAAGCAAAAAGAAAATTTCAACATACTCGCATGTACATGAATGAAAATGCACTAGAGGGAATGGCGTGCTCCGCTGCACCCGACGATAAGTGCTTCCAAAGAGATGCGGCTTGCGCCGAATCTGCCACTTCATGTGATTCTCTCGAGCCATCTGAACGGATACATAAGGGAAAATGGATCGCCTATAGCAACCTATGATCATCCCAACCAATGCACATATGTACCGTGAATACACACAAAACAAAAATCATATATACAAATACTAGCAGGCCGACTAGTGACCGCCGGCAGAGCAGGAACCGTAACAACACTGGCAGCCAATCGAGGACGAACAGTCCTTGCAGCACTGCTGTTGCCAGGAACAGAATGACTGTTCCCAGAAACTGCTACCATTGAACAAGCAGACACACATGTAAGCACGGCCAAAACCACACAACAGGACATATATCTATACCTACTAATAAAAAAATAGATATTCTTAGTCCCTCAATGCTATTTTATAGAAAAACCACTGATGTTTTTGACATTAAAACCACACAACAGCACTGATGTTTTTAAAATACTCATATCTTTTAAACCGTAACTCTAAATTTAACATATTATATATAAAATTTGATTAGAAAAATATGTAGAATATAAATATGATGTTATTTTACCTGTTAACAATTTAAGAAAATACCATCTAGGCTGCAATGTTAATCAACTATGCATTATCCGTCTTTTTTTCATGCCGGTACTGATTCAAATTGGGGATGAACACCTTAGCAAAATCAGGATTGGACATCAAATTAAATATAAATTTGTTAGAGACACCAATAAATAAGGACATGCATGACAAGAAATAAAAGAACCAAACAAAAATGGGATGTCCGCTATAAATAAAAAAAGAAGAGAAAATGCAGATGAGATCCGATAAACATGAGATGTTACGCTATTCTCCTATATATAAGAACAAAAAGAGAGGACGTGCATGAAAAAAGTAAAAAGGAGACATGCATGACAAAAAATAAAATAAAAGACAAGTTTGATAAGAAATAAATAGTGATGAAACAGGGACTAATACCTATGACATGTATGGCAAGAAATAGTGATTGAATAGGGGCGCAAGTACCTGCGGCAACATGAGAGCATAAAAAATGTTCTTTTCCAGACAAAAAAACTCTATTTTCAGATTAAAAAATCATGTATCTTATTAGCGACTTTTTTAACTCTTCATGTATTTTAGAAATAGCTACAAATTCTTAAATTATAATACATTTTTTGTAAATTAAAAGCGTGTGGTACTTTTTCTCCCGGGGCAACGCACAGGTCTTTTTGCTAGTAAAAATAAAACAACATACCACGCCGCTTTCTAACGGCTGAAGACGGATGGCCAACCCTTTCAGCCATAACAGGCGAAGGAAGAGGCCTAAATGCACAAACATCACATGAAATAAACTACTGCAGAGTAAAGCATCTGGCTAACATCTGGTCTGGTAAGAAGAAAAATTGAGACAAAGTTGCCTCATCAAATTCACGAAAGGAAGAAAAGGCTCCACAAAAGCCTCGATTCACCAGGTCGTTTACACCGCCAAGTCGCTCCTCCTCCTCCAAGAAAGAAGGCTAGGGTTTCTGCCTCTCGCCGGCGCCGCCGCAGGCCCGCCTCGTCTCCGGTGGCCCTAGGGCCATGGGGGTGCGGTGGATCCTGCCAAGGGCCGGCGGGAGGGCACCGTTTTCAGTTGTTTTTTTCCCGTCTTGTTAGGGTTTGTGTCATGCTCAGGAAGGCGAGACGGCGGCGGCTCCTTGAAGATGGAATAAAGGTCTCCTCGCCTAGCCCCCGTTCCGGCGGTGCATCTAGCATCGTTGGTGGGCGTGTGGTGGTGTGTCTCCGGTGGATCTATCTTTGGTGGATTTGCTCGGATCTCGTCGTTGTTCGTCTATGTTTGTGTGTCTTCGGTAGGGGTGGATTAATGAGCAGCTCGGTTCGTTAAGCTCGTACTCGTTAAGCTCATGCTTGTTAAGGCTCGGCTCGTTAAGCTCGGTAAGATTAACGAGCAGAAAACCCTGCTTAGCTCGCCTCGTTTGAAGCTCGTTAAACTCGTGAGCGCTCGCGAGCGCTTGTTAACATATTATAATGTGTTATGATATACATGATAAATGTGTAGGTGTGGTTTCAAGATGAAATATGGTGACTACAAAAAGAAATGCACTAGTTTGTTGCCTCATATGTCGATTAGATTTAATAGATAGGCTGAGGTGCTACAAAAAATTTGTCACGTAAGATGAAAATATGTTTTGTATTGTTACTAATGAGCTTAACGAGCTACTTGTGAAACTCGTTAGCTCGCTCGTTAAGCTCGTTAAGCTTAACGAGCTGAAATCAATGATTAGCTATGTTCATTAAGAAGCGAGCTACGAGCTTAACGAGCCGAACTATCGAGCGCTCATTAAGCTCGCGAGCTACGAGCTTTTGGTCCAGCCCCAGTCTTCGGGTTGAATCCTTCCAACCTACGTTATTCTTCATCGGCGGCGGTTGCTGTTCTGGTGCGCTGGTCCTATGGGGCCTTAGCAGGACGACTTTCCGACTGTCTACTACAACAAGTTGTGCCCGACTCCGGCGATGGAGGGGTGATGACGGCGGCGCGCCTTCGGCTCGCCCCAGTGCTTGTAGTCGTCGTTAGGTGGTCTACGGATCTAGATGTAATTTTTATTTCTGGTGTTCGTTGTACTGCCATGATTGAAGATGAATAAATTAGAAGTTTTTCGCAAAAAAAAAAAAATCTGCTCCATGTATAGCTTCGCGTGGATGTCTCTGCTCGATCGCAGCCTTCATGTCACACCCATGCGTAGCATCTCCATTGCATGCATGTTTGGGGCCGCTGGATCTCCAGTTTACCGGCTCACTCGGAGACGCCGGGTGTGGACGCGCCGCGTATTGCCCGGGAGGTCTCCGATTGTGCGCTGGCGGCTGGCTCATTTGCAGGGACTGCGCCGCCGCTCGAGCCCATCATTTGTTGGAGAAGCCGGCTCGTTCGGAAGACCGGCGCTGCTGCTGCCGTGTACTACGTGCACAGATGTGTGTGGAGTCGCCGGGTCCTTGCATGCGCTTCATGGTTGCTGGACGGATCGATCCAACTCGTGCTCTCCCGTCACGAGCATCTTGCTGAACCCCTTTTTTGCCACCGGATTTGATGGTCGTCTGGATTTATTTGTAGCTGAGGAAAATTGATCTAAGGGATTTTGAAGATTGTAATTGATCTAATCTAAAAAATTGGTCTAACCTACGGAATCGATCGAATATTCGATTGAGTGCCTCGCCCCCGGGGCGCAACGCTGCGGAAGTGGTAGAGGAACCTAGGATCAGCGTCGTGATACTAACCGCTCTAATACAAAATGCGGTAATTATATCTTTCGTCTCTCAACTTTTTCAAAATTATAGATCCATGTAGTTCTATTCTTTTGAAAGAATTGAAGGACCAAAAATATACTTTTCCCATAGAAAATTATAGGTGGCTAAATATTATCGTGTTGTTGTGTTGTATTGATCTGACCCTACGGGGTATATAAGAAATACATAGTGGGGTATAGACTTGGAGTACGTACAAGAAAAGACATTGCATGTTAAAACTCGTGCATCTGCACGGGCTAGCACTTCTAATATTAAATACGACATAGTTGGTACGAATTAGAAATGTTGGACAGTAATATGAAGACATTGTTATGGATTATTATTGTTATTATCGTAGCATTTATCTTCCTGTCATTCCCATACAATCCTACATAAGAAACATCCATCTTCCTTTTTGCCATGGAAGCACTGTATATTTTGATATTAAGACCCTTCTCAAATTAGATTTTGTATGTGTACAACATCTAAACGGAAGTCCTCCCTATAGAACATAGGATAGCGTAGAATTAATTTCACAAAGTTTTGGTTGATTGTAAAATAATTTGATCCTATATAACACAATGGACTTGCACAGTTTTCTATCAACTTATCTGATACTTTAGCAAATTATAAGTTCTTGTCTTAACCAATGAAGTCAGTAAAAATTTCATTTTATGATTTCCTCATGTCTTAAGAGTTGTAGATTATTTGGACTCGAAGTTCTTGTCATCACCGATAAATTCTTATGTAACTTCTGTTGTGATTAACGTGGCTGGACTGAGTGGTAGATTATTTGGATTATGTTGTTCGTGCTAAAATTGTCTTATTTGTTTAATACTTTCTATCCATACTTTTATCATTATTAATCTAAATAAAGTCACGACCTCTCCGAATACACTTTTATCATTATTGTAGTAAGATTCAACATCCTCCAAAAGGGATCATTACTACCTAGAGTTGACACTCTTCCAAACCGATTTTTATCGTTGTAATCATCATAAATAAGAGGCATGCTATCATCATAGTAAATTTGCTCATCAAAAGTAGGGGGACTAAAAAGATCATCTTCGTCAAACATTACATCCCCAAGCTTTTGGCTTTGCATAAAATGAGCATCATGGATATTCGACGAATTCATACTAGCAACATTTCAATACCATGCTTACCATTAAAGAACTCACTCCGATCATTATGTTAAATTCTTCTTTTATCACTTTAGCACAATTATCGGATTCGTCATTTTTAAGAAAGATATCATAAAGATAAAGAATTGTATGCAACTTCACTTCCATTTTTTTGTAGTTTTCTGTTATGAACCAAACTACGGAATAAACAAAAAACTTTAAGATTCAATTGCAAGATCTAAAGATATACCTTCAAGCACTCACCTCCCTGCCAACGGCGTCAGAAATAGCTTGATGTCTACTATGCAACTTTTATTCTTGTAGACTCTGTTGGGCCTCCAGGCACAGAGTTTTGTAGGACAATAGCAAATTTTCCTCAAGTGGATGACTTATGGTTTGTCAATCTGCGGGAGGTGTAGGATGAAGATGATCTCTCTAAAAAAACTCTACAATCAAAATACATAGTGTCTCTTGTGTCCCCAACACACCCAATACAATTGTCAGTTGTATAGGTGCACTAGTTTGGTGAAGAGATGATGATAGATATGTAATATGGATGGTAGAAATAAATTGTTATAATTTGAAAAAAATAAAACAGCAAGGTAAGAAGTAGCAAACAGCGAGCAAAACGGTATATCAATGCTTAGAAGCAAGGTCTATCAATGGTTCATACATTCACTAGTGCAATCTCTCAACAATGCTAGTATAACTGAATCATATAACAATCCCTCAATGTGCGACAAAGAATCACTCCAAAGTTCCTACCGGAGAAACTAGGATGAAAATGTGTATCAATCTCTATTCCTAGATTATGCAATGTCACCACGGGAATCCGCAGATTGATTGCCAAAACATATATCAGGGACTCAATAGAATATCCCATTGTCACCACGGGTATCCACATGCAAGACATACAACAAGTGATCTAAAATACAAAATAATCAATCTGATAACAACGAAACCTCAAAGAGCAAGACTGAATTTATCACAACAAAGATAGAGAGGGAGGAACACAATATGATTCCACTTTGTTAACAAAGCTCATGGTACATCATGATCATGCCCTATTAAGATTGCGCGCGTGAGAGAGAGATCAGACACATAGCTACTAGTACATACCACCAGCCCCAGGGGTGAACTACCCCCTCCTTGTCATCGCGGCAGCGGGGATGATGAAGATGGCCTTCGCGGATGACTTCCCCCCTTCGGCATGGTGCCTGAATAGAGCTATGGATGAGATCACTTCAGAACTAATGCTTGCGTTGGCTGAAAAACTCATCTAGGTTGACTTTGGGGGGTTTCTCAATATATAGGAATTTTTAGCATTGGAATCACTCCAGGAGGGGCCACAGGGAGCCGACAAGACATCAGGGCATGCCCACGATGGTGGGCGCGCTCCTTGTCTTGTGGGGACCTTCTCGGTCTTCTTCTAATCCCTCAAAGCTTCTCGGGTCTCTTTTCTTCTAGAAAAAACCGTCAAAAAATTTGTTGCCTTTGGACATTCTTTGTTATGGATTTTCTGGAAAACCAAAAACAGGAATTGGCACTGGGCAATAGGTCAATATGTTAGTCCACAATAATGAGGTGTAGCAAAACCATATAAAATTATTCCAAACATGACATGAGTACTTCATAAATTATAGATACGTTGGAGATGTACCGGTTAACAAGAAAGAAGAACAAAACTGGTAGTGAGGAGACAGATATAGTGAGCATGTGTATGACTCAAGAGGATACCAATATATCTCACCTCCGTTTTTGTAAAGTATCATCAAGCAAAGGGAATAACACATGATAACCAAAGGTTCACTCTATTTTCATTCGTGTACTAATAGGGACCGATATGGACATCAATGGTTACGATCGGTCATTGAACGAAAGAGGTTTTATTCATGTCTATGTTTTACCGAACCTATAGGGCCACAACTTAAGGTAATCACGATCTGCTAAGTGTTAGTAGTACAGGAGTAATGAGGAAAATATTTGTGAAGTAGTTCCATTAATATTTGAAATAGTTTCGAGAGGAACCAGAAGCATTTCGGGGTCACCTGACGGGTTCCCTGCTTTATCGGGAAATGCTTGGTATTATCGATAGATAATATATAGGTGAAAAATGTTTCCGAAGATGTTAAATTAATAATAAAATGCTCTAATAATATTTATGAGGCTTTTATATTTAATTAAATACCAACTGGGCTTTAAAAGGCCAAGTGGTGGAAAGGATATTTGGCCACTTGAGCCCAATAAGGGTGGTGCCTCCCTTTACAGATGGAGAGGGAAAGGGGAGGCCGATTGGAGGGGAATCCCCCCTCCTTGGCCAGCCAAAGGGGGGGTTTCATTCCCCTTGTGGCGCCCCCTCTCCCCTCCCACCAACCTATATATAGTTTAGCATTTTGGCCCTTTGGACACACAAGTTTTTGCAGCCTCCTCTAGGTCTCTATGCTAGTTCTAGTTATTCCAATTAGAGCTAAATATAGATACTCTAATATTCATAATTAGAAGCACAATGTGGTTCTAATATCCTCCCTCTAAATCTCCGGCGACAATTAGTTCTGGACGGCGAAGTGATGCCGGATCACGAAGATCGTACCTTGCAAACTGTGGAGAGGTCGTGCTTTCGGTCTCCTGTTCGAGGGAGTGTTTGTGGGTGATTCGAGGGATCGTTCATCTATGATTCTAGGGACTTCAAAAATGACCTTCACCAACTCTTCTTCCGCTGCATCTCGCACTACTACAAAAAGGGCTATAGATGGAATGGCTACTAATGGCGCACCTGTGATGTGGTGCGCCATTACTATATTCTAATGGCGCACCATGTCTCGGTGCGCCATTAGTAATATATTACTAATGGCGCACCTGGTGTGTGGTGCGCCATTAGTAGTTTGGAAAAAAAACATAATTTTTTTTTGTTACTAATGGCGCACCGATGCATAGTGCGCCATTACTAATTGACATAGTAATGGCGCACCACATCCGTCGTGCGCCATTAGTAGTTTTGAAAAAAATGTAAAAAATAAATAAAAAATTTTTTGTTACTAATGGCGCACCTTGGAGTGGTGCGCCATTACTAAGTTTAAAAAAAATCAAAAAAAATATCATTTTTTTTCTTCAAAACTACTAATGGCGCACCGTGGGGAGTGGTGCGCCATTAGTAGTTAAACTAGTAATGGCGCACCACCCCACGGTGCGCCATTAGTAACTTGGCCACCTTCCACCTTCCACGATGCGTCGTCGGTGGAAGGTGGCCAAGTTACTAATGGCGCACCGGGTGGTGCGCCATTACTAGTTCAACTACTAATGGCGCACCACTCCCACGGTGCGCCATTAGTAACTTGGCCACCTTCCACCGAATGCACCCCCGGATCGCCTTTTCAGTTTAAAAAAAAATAAAAGAAAATGATGAAAATGTCAAAAAAATAAAAAAAAAATAAGTTTCCCATGTGATATGTGGTCTAGTTGTTGGGAAAATTTGCAAATATGAATTTCGACTTCATTTGCAAAATCTCTCGAGAATTTGTAAAAATGGGCATAACTTTTGCATACTAACTCGGATGAAAAAGTTTTTTATATGAAAAATCATCTACTCGAAAAGTTACATCGGGAACCCCGTTAAACATTTTCAAAATCCCCAAAACCTAACAGAAAAAAAGTTACGGGGCTTTCAAGATCTAGCGGCAAAAAAATTCAAAAAATTTCAAACTTACTAGTGGCACACCGTGGATGTGGTGCGCCACTAGTAACAGAAAAAAAATTACTAATTTCAAACTTACTAATTTCAAATTTTTTTTTGAATTTTTTTTCAAAAAATGATACGTAATATGATCGAGAAGTTTGAAATATTTTTCAAAATTTCATCATAGTCATTAACATGAACAAAGTCCTAGACATCAATAAGGTATAACAGGATTGATATGCTAGATATATCAACAAGTGCCTGTGAAGTGAGCTGTTGCTGGGGTTGGATAGAACTCTGAAGTTAAGCGTGCTTGGGCTGGAGTAGTGTGAGGATGGGTGACCTTTCGGGAAGTTTGACCACGGAGTGCGATTTGACCTGAGATTAAGCATATTGACCCGAGATTAAGCCATAGTGAACTGAGATTAAGAAAAATTAAAAAAATTTGAAAAAATTTTAAAAAAAAATTTGAAAAAAAAGTTACTAATGGCGATTTCTGTAGGTGCGCCATTAGTATACCAGATACTAATGGCGCACCTCTATGTAGTGCGCCATTAGTATACCAGATACTAATGGCGCACCGTGGGCTATACTAATGGCGCACTACATGGTGCGCCATTAGTATAACAGATACTAATGGCGCACCAGGTGGTGCGCCATTAGTAAAAATTACTAATGGCGTGCTATTAATGGCGCACCATAGATGCGCCATTAATAGCCATACTAGGTGCGCCATTAGTAGGGGTTTTTCTAGTAGTGTCGGAGTTGGCAACAATAGATCCAAACCACATCTTCATAGTGTTCCTGGTTGATTTGTGGGCAAATTTTTTCTACCGCGTTTCCAAACACATTGACATTACGGGGCCATTAACAATGATCAGCCTTGCCATGTGGCACCTAGATGCCGACTAGACCTAGGCGAGCTCTAGACAGAAGTCCTACAAGCTGAGTCTTTTTATTTTGCTGAGTTCACTTTATTTGGCTATCGGCTAATCCGAGTCTCGGTAGAGCTCTTCTATTTTTGGAGTCCCCCACTTGGCCTATTTGTTTGTCATGATCCCGTGGAGTAGAACTCGACAAACTTAATTGAACTCGGTAAGGACCGTTTTTCTAGTAGTGAAATATCGATGAAATGAAAACAATATACTTAGCCGCTAATAATCATAGAACGTTAAAAGATCAAGCATTGGGCAAATATACACCCTATTGTAACACCATAAAATTAGTAACTAGTTCCACAAGTTAGCGTAACTAGACTTGAATAAGAAGTAGATCCATAATGGCGCACGCTCCTGTGAATGTTCTAACACACAACAATTCTCATGAACTAGGCATTCACATCAACTGCTTATTAATCTTCCCCAGAAACTGCTTATTAATCCATGTTTGTAATTGTACCCTTCACAATCATTGTTCTTTTGGTTGCCCAAATAAAATGCAGCCAAACCTCCAATCATTATGTCACCATGTTATTTGCATGATGGTCTTTGTCGACAATAAAATTAGTGGATCCCGTATACATGGGTATAATTACTGAAGTGTGCTGAGTAGGAAACCCAAGAATTGTGTCAAATAACATAAGCAAGGTCGAAGAAACAATTGACACAATGTACCCAGCTCAGGCTCACTGCCATGGGTAAAAAGTCTTATATCCTACCATCCGGTCTTTTACTATCTGAAGAATAACTATGGTGGGTGGAAGTAGTCTGAATTGTATATTTGTATCTAAAAGATTATTTGTGAAGATGCTCCCGGAGCTTGGCATATATTGTGCGTGGCTTCTGTGCCATGAGTCTGTTGAGTTCCTTGGTGGCCTCCGAATCCTTTTATTATACGCCTTAGCTTTGCCGGGGCATGATCTTCTCTGATCTGGGGTTGCAAAAGGACATGCTTTGATAGTTCAAGCTCTAGACTCCATGTGGCAGTGTGCTCTACGAGTCATTTCCCTGTATGACTGGGTACTTTTTTTTTTGCATGGTCTGTATGACTGGGTACAAGGGTTCTAGTAGATCCCCTTAGAGTCATATACATACACTTCATCATATTCATATGAGTACATATACAATATTCATTTTTTTCTTCAAATGATGACATTTTTTCTAAATTCATGAGCATATAATGTTATTTTCAAAAAATATCCTAAACATCTTTGAAACTTGTGAAGTTTTTCCAATTTTGCTCCAAACTTGTGAATATTTATAATTTGTGGACCTTTTTTATTTTATATTTTTTTTGAAAATTATGAACATATTTCTAAAAAATGTGAACATTTTTAAAATTTGTGGTTTTTCATAAAATTCAGAATCATTTTCCAAATTGAAAAACCTGACCTAAATAAAAAAGCAACTTAAAAAAAGGGCAGGTGAAAATAAAAAGGCGATGAAAACAGGACCGTGCTACCTGAGTGCACAAAGCGCAACATGGCCCGTCGGCGCATCGTGCAATGTAGAGGCATCCCGATCGTCACTTAATTCGAAGACTGACAAGATGATCAACCGATGCAAGCACTACTAGCAGCATAGGTGTTTTGCACACCAATAGCGCGGGGTACCATGCTACTGCTAAGGCGCTACAACTATTTTTTAGAAGTAGTGCGTTTTTTACCCTGCGCTACAACTGGTAGCGCATGGCACCCACGCTACTACTATTCCATACCTGCGCTACTACTATCCAAGTACGTACTAGTAGCACACCATTTAGCCCCAACGCTACTGCTAACTAATTAGAAATTTAAAAAATAAAAAATAGATGCAATATTCCTGGATGAAAGTCAAGACACGTCTATTGCAAAGGTCATATAACCATCTTAGCAGTTGCTACTGCTAACTAACATTGAACATATCAACTCGAACAGATCACGAGATCACATTTAACATCAGATGCAAACAACCAGACAACTTCTCTAGATGTGTCTACCAAGCCTCGGAGTTCAAACTCCGGTGGACCCCAACCTCCTCATCCTCCCCGACGGTGGCGTTGCCGTGGAGGTCATCCACCTCGGTAACCTTCGTCGTCGCACTCACCTAGACGATCATATGATATGCACGACGCAGTCTCCGGGCTTCATGGCGAAGTCTGCCTCTGAGGGGTTGAAGAGCACGACAACCACCGTGCTGTAGTAGTCCTATGTTATCTCCCCTGCTTGGTCACCATACCTGCACAAGAGAGAAGATAGTATCAATGATCCTATCAACCGGTGACATGAAACGATCTTTACTGCGAAAAAGATTTCGTCTATGACTAGTTCTTGCTGAACAAAAAACATTTGAAATTTTGAAAGCATGGATGCAATGCAGTGTATGTACATTTTACATGTGCGTTACAACTGAAGTTGTGACAACCGATGATGTTTGCATCACGTTCTTGCTAGATACCTCAACAGCATCCCATACTTTACGTGGACCATTGAGCAAGTAAGAGACAACTAATTACTAAACAGTACAACAGAGCAACCACCGAGCAACCACAGAGCTTTGCTGCTCGCAACCGTTAGATTGTACTGTTGTACGTCCCAGATTGTAAGTCATCCCGCCGACCGACGCTGTAACTTTACAACCGTTCCACTCCGTACGTTCGTCCAGCCCAACATTCTTGGGCTGCTGCTCCGAAGAACGACCTGGGAGCCGTCACGTGAACTGGGCCGATTTTGGCCACATGAGCCGCCGATTAGCTCATGGGCTGCTGTGCTCTGCAAGCCTGATTTCGTTGCCGCGCTGTGGAGGAGGTGCGTATTGCTACTTCCTTTTGTTTTGTTTCTTTCATCTGGACTTCGGTTATCTCTTGCCTACTAGGGTTGATTTTGCGGCTGACCCATGCCCTCCTCTTTCATCGATGATGTTTTGTCACTGTCGTCGTATTACTTAGCCAGCTAACTTGTCGCTCTTGTTTCAGGAACTATCGAGCTCAATGGTGCGAATTGCTCTATTGGAATTGGATTTGGCATCAGGTCGAAAAATGTTGCGGCTTCTCAAAGTGCTACTCCTGGTCTCGATCTGTCTCCACAATCTGATTGGTTTTGATCCATTCTGCTTTGTTTTCTCTTGGTCTGTAGGTTGTGTCGGGATCAGGGGCTGCTCATGGACACCTCCAGGAGAGTTTCATGCCGCTCCATGCCTCCATGGGAAGCTGATGCAGGTGGATCGCAAAATCCAACCCCCGGCCTTGCAACAAAGAGGATAAAGCACCGATCACACTTTAAATATTGTCAAATAGTGCTTTTCGATAGTACTCAAATAGTGCTTTTCCTATGTGTCACTTTTGATAGTATGTTAGATTTTTTTGCCTTAGGCTTCCACTGAAATTTTGCACTGAAATTCAAGAACTGCCTTACTGGACATGTCTTAGATATTTTTCTTAAGTTTGAACTGAAAATTTTCTTCTGCTCCCTTTGGTAAATTTAAGAACTATCTTGCTAAAGTTTTATTATGGTGCCGAAGAGTTAACATGTAGCCATTTTACTGAAAATGCATGTTCGATGCTCCAAAGATACCAAAGAGGAAACAGTCAATCAAGAGACGACGAATGTTGTACTACATGTTGATCAATAAAAATTCAGAATGAATCTAGAGCCGTATTGCATTGGCACAACTAATCCTTAATACCAAACACGAGCAAATAATGGATTTTTGACTTCAGCTTATTATGCTGGAGATGACTTATTTTCCGTTTTTACTGTTGTCGTTCACCAAAGTCTCTGAACAACCACTTTACTGAGGTCAACCGTAGAAGACTCATATGAAATTTTATTATTTCTTAGGTAAAATATATTATTTAGAGATACTTGTGCCATTTAAAACTTTCCAAATATTTTACATGTCTTAAATAGATGAGGGCAACAACACGTGCTTTTATGTTCTTGAGCGTCTGTGTAGACCTTCTTTTCTAACTGCTCACACCGAGTCATTTTCACCTCTAGATAGAAATTGTGCTACATACTTGGATAGACACATACACATGCAAATTGTACTTCATTTTTTCAACCAAAAAACAGTAAAACTTCTCATCAATTTCGGACAATAGATACAACCCATGTGACTTTTTTGATAATCATATTTCAACCCTGCATAATAGTACTAATCATGTACTACATTCTTACTGTATCTATATTCGTACACAATTAGATCATGTCATCAAACACGGACAGGGCGCGGCAACGCGCGCCATCATGGTCTAGTAATAATATGTGATGCAGCAACGGTTATGCATACCAAATCTCTTGAACTAATACAAATATAGTTCTGAACACACATTAGCTCTTAGAACGGTTTTAGACTTTTATTCAAATTAAGGCATCTTAACCCAATGTACTCTATAATAGTAGTACGCCAAATACTTGGGATTTGCTTGGGGAGGCCCAATAAAACATAAAATCCAAATCACAGTATGATTTCATATTATCTGGTGGTTTGGTAATGCCACTATTAATCTGATCCATCTTCAGATCAATAAATTCCAAAAAAAATTGGAACAGAATCACGAACTACCTAGACCAACTCAAAAGTTCAGAAATTATTGGCAGCTCTTAGAGTTGTTTGACTTAAGTTAAGGCATCTTAACATAGTACACTCTATAATACATTAGTAGAAAAGGGGCCAATGGTCCAGGCCGGTCCAGCCCATTAGTCCCGGTTCAATCCAGAACCGGGACCTATGGGGGCATTGGACCCGGTTCGTGAGCCCCGGGGGCCGGCCGGGCCACGTGGGCCATTGGTCCCGGTTTGTCTGGACCTATTGGTCCCGGTTGGTGGGATGAACCGGGACCAATGGCCCTCGCTCCTGGCCCACCACCATTGGTCCCGGTTGGTGGCTTGAACCGGGACCAAAGGCTGCCCATTAGTCCCGGTTCATGCCACCAACCGGGACTAAAGGGTTGGTCCTCGTTGCGGCCAGAGTTTAGTCCCACCTCGCCAACTGAAGGGGAATCAGACCGGTTTATAAGCCCCTCCCTCTCTGCCATGTTGAGCTCCTCTCAAAATGAAAATAGATGCCCTTATACAGGGAATTTAACCTAAATTCATACTGAATTTCTCTGAAGTTAGTAGAAATTTATTATGAATTTAGGTTGAATTTTCTCTATAAGCGCATCTATGCTCATTTCTGAGTAGTTTTTTATATAGTTTTTTTTCTTTTCTGCTATATTTATTTTTTCTTTTGATTTCTAAGTTGTAATAAGTCATTAAAATAAGCATCTATGCTCATTTTTTAGTAAAGTTAATCACAACTATTTTTCTTCTATTTATTTCTGAATTGTAATAAGTCATTAAAATAAGCATCTATGCTCATTTTTAGTAAAGTTAATCCCAACTATTTTTTCTTCTATTTATTTCTGAATAGTTTTTATAGTTTTTTTCTTTTCTGCTATATTTTTTTATTTCTGAGTTGTAATAAGTCATTAAAATAAGCATCTATGCTCATTTTTAGTAAAGTTAATCACAACTATTTTTTCTTCTATTTATTTCTGAGTAGTTTTTTATATAGTTTTTTTCTTTTCTGCTATATTTATTTTTTTCTATTTATTTCTGTGTGGTAATAAGTCATTAAAAATAAAAAAGAGGCGCAATGCTAGTTAATTCGCTTCAAGCCTTTCGGAATAGTGTAAACTGCACTGCAAATAGCTTCGTGCAGTCTACCCTATTCCTCAAGGCTTGAAGCGAACCAACGTGCAGGTGAGCATTGAGCCTCTTCTTCATAGTCTCTGCACTCAGGGCTTATAAACAGCTGCGAGTGCCTCTCGCTTGGCGAGGTGGGACTAAAAATCAGCTGCATAAAATAAATAAGTAAAGAAAAAAAAGTGCCTCCTACTGGGCCCCCACGGCCTGGATACGACTAGAAACCCACCATGGGCCAGGATTCAGGCCTGCAGGTGGCCCATTAGGACCATCAGGCAAAGCAGTAGTAAGTAGGCCCGTAAGCCTGCAGTGGAGAGGAGCTCGAGAGGGGAGCGGCAGTGGGGCTTATAAACCACTGCGCGCCCCTCTCAGCTAGCGAGGTGGGACTAAACTTTCGTGCCGCACCGTGCCAGCACAAAGCCATTGGTCCCGGTTCGTGGCTCCAACCGGGACCAATGCCCACCCTTTAGTCCCGGTTGGTGGCACCAACCGTGACCAAAGCCCTCTGCTTCCCGCCCTTTGGGCTGCTGAAAAGAGGCCTCTGGTCCCGGTTGGTGCTACCAACCGGGACTAAAGGGTGCATTGGTCCCGGTTGGAGCCACGAACCGGGACCAAAGACTTTGCTAAATAAGCAAAATTTCAGAACCGCATCCCCACTTCGATCTCTCCTCCTCCTCGATCTCCCGACGCCGCGCGCCGTCGCCGACCCGCCCCGACGCCATCGCCGCCCGCCCTTACGCCGTTGCCGCCCGCCCGATGCCGTCGCCGTCCCCATCGTCGCCCCGTCCCGTCGCTGCCCGTCTGCTGCGCCGTCGCCGTCGCCGCCCGCCCCACGCCACGCCGCTGTCCCCTCGACACCCCGTCCCGTCGTCGACGTCCCCGTCATCGCCGTCTCGCGCCTCCGCCCCGTACGTCGCCGCCCCGTACGCCCCCGGCCCGTCGTCACCGGCCCCGTATTTTCCGTTTTCTATTTTCTAGATTAAGGTCAAAGTTTTAGCTAGCTAAATGAATTAGATTAATGCATGTCAAATTAGATGAATTACCTAGATAAGAATGTTAGATTAATGTTAAATGTTAGATAAATTAGATAGAAAAATTAGATATTAATGTCAAATGTTAGATGAATTAGCTAGAACTAGTTTATTTTTAGTAAGAAAATTAATTATTTATTTATAGTAAGTGCTTAGTTGACCTAGCTACTTTATTTTTACTAATAGAACTAGCTACTTTATTTTTAGTAAGAAATTTAGGTATATGAGATTTGATCATCTAATTAAAATTTTGTGTTAGAATAGGTATATGTTAGTTGAGATTGTGTAATTAATTTGTTCATATTGTGTTAGATTTTTTTCTGTTAATAGATTTTTTGGTGTAATTAATTTGTTCATATTGTGTTAATTTTTTTTTCTGTTAATAGATTATTTTTCTATTAATTTGTTCATAGTATGTTTGGTGATATATAGATTTTGTTAGTAAGTACTATAATTGAACTAGCTAGTTAGAAAAATATAATTACTATTTTATTTAGATTTTTTTGGTAATATAATTAGTTAGATAAATATGAGTTAGTTAGAAAAATACTAGTTTATTTTTAGTAAGTACTATATAGTAAGTGCTACTTTGTTTTTAGTAAGTACTAGTTTATTTTTTTCTGTTAATAGATTTTTTTGGTGTAATTAATTTATAGTAATTGCTTAGTATAGTAGTTGAACTAGATAGTTGATTTAATTAATAAAACTACTTTATTTAACTATATATAGAAGTAGTTCCCGCATCGACGTCGGCGATGCCTATCCCGCATCCTCGTCGTCGTCGACTCGGTGGTGGAGGCTTGCTTGATCAGGGCCATGTTCGGGACTGGGCTCCGCCGGGCTGGTATTGGGAGGTGCTACCTTCCGGGGGACGTAGGTTGGTGAGGAGACAACCCGTTGTTGACCCGATCCTTGTTTGGTGGCGGTCGCGTGGGCCAGTGACGGTGCCGAGGCTTCCGGACACCGCGGAGGTGGTACGTCACCGTGTCAGCGAGGAGGACGAGCACGTCCGTCGCTACATGGTTGCATTGGAGGGCAGGTTCGACAATACCTGGCAGGTTCTTCAGGGATCTCACTGGAGCTATGATCCTGTGATGGTTCCTTATCTTTGGGTGTCCACCGCCCGCGTCGATACCCGTCGGGCGCTACGGTTCTAGTTGTATTAGTGATGCTATATTAGTGATAATATTCGACGATGTACGAACACCAAGAGATGATGTACTTTTTCTTATAATTATTGAATGCATGCTAATTTGAATACTACTTTATTTTATGATTTGTTTTTGCTTATTTTATGATTTGGTTTTGCTTATTGAATGCTCATATTGAATGCATGCTAATTTGAATACTACTTTATTTTATTATTTGGTTTTGCTTATTTTATGATTTGGTTTTGCTTATTTTATGATTTGGTTTTGCTTATTGAATTATTAATATAGGCCGGAAATGTCGTACTCGGACGACGAAAACCGCCCGGGGAGTGCGACTGGTGCCACGACGACCGAGGTATCTGCGACAGGTTCATTGAGCTGGATGAAGATCGGCGCTTCAGCATTAAGCTCGACGAGAGCTTCGATGTTCATACGGTATGCAACGACGACTATAGTTTTTTTTCTTAATTAATCATGACTTCAACTATTTTAATCATGACAATATTTTTCATCTTTTCCAATTCGACTAGCTTATCCCATGCTTTGCAATACGCTATGTCTTGGAGAGGATGGGTTTTGAAGACCATGAAAGTTTTGAAACCAAAAAAATTATCCTAAGTACCCGTCATGATGTGGATTTTCAAGTAAAGCTGTACAATGCTCAGACTGTAACCCATTTTGGTTGCAAAAATTGGGAAGCACTTTGCAGGATGTATGGTCTTGATGAGGGTATGCTTGTCACCATGGATCTTGGTGATCCTACAATCGAGCAAGAGAGACCTTCGATTTGGGTCCTTGTGGATACACCTTCAATTCTTCCCCCATGTGAGCTTAACATAGTTATTAAGTAATTTATATTGTTTATTTCAAAATAGTTGACATCTTATTTCCATTGACAACTTATTTTGATTGTTCAAAGAATGTGCGGAAGATGGTAGACAAAACCCACTGCACCGATGGCTCCGAATTAACTTATAAGGAGAAAAATCATCTGATCGCATTTTTTACTGATCTTGAGAATTACAATGTCTACAATCGAACTTCTCAACATTATGGTCAATACGTGCCACTAGTGCACGTGTTGAACTCTGATAACTACCATGGAGATACCCTGGTAAGATTTTTACTATTACGACATCCGTGCATCTTTTGCATACTTCTAAAACTAGTACATCATTGCTAACTACGGAAGTTATTACTATGTTTTTCAACAGAGAATCCCAGAGGATTGTGTGCCTCATTTGATGTATGAGAATGGCAGCCTTCATGTTTTGAACATATATCCAGGTCATCCTCTGAATCTCAACTGTCCATACGGTTTCTAAAAGAAGTGGAGACATGACAATCAAAGAATGGAAAAATGTATGGACAGTCGTGAGGAGCTTCTCGGAAGCAAAAGGAAGCGAAGCGCAGAATTGGAGACAGGATGATCTCCATTCTTTATAATGGAAGTCAGGGTCTATATTGTTTTATGCTATTTTACCTTAAGGGTGTTTAGGTCGATCCTACGATCTGATGATCATGTGCTAAGAACAATTATGTAGGGTTGGGTTCGATGACTATGAGGATGATGATCGTATGACTTATTATTAATAATGAGTAGAAGTTGTATGATGATGCTTGATTAATTAGCTAGTAGGACTTGTTATTATATATGATGATGTATGATGCGAGCATGCATGAGTTATTATATATATATCTGTGGGTGAAACGAAAAAGAATTAAAATGGAAAACACAAAATTAAATGAAAAAAATCATAAAACCAAAAACCCCCAAACATTTTAGTACGGTTGGTGTTACCAACGGTACTAAAACTCCGCCCCGGAGCTAGCTCGTGCCACGTGGTGGCCCTTTAGCACCGGTTCGTGCTGAACCGGTACTAAAGAGAACTTTAGTGCCACACTTTAGTTCGGTTCCTAAACCGGCACTAAAGACCTTCTGAACAGTGCTATTGCCGGTTCTGCACTAATCTTGAATTTGATGAGAGGCCGTAGATCCCCAATATCAAAAATCAAGGAGGCCACCGGTCGGATGGGCGACCCATAGCAAACAGAGTCGTAGCGGCGCCCGCTTTTACAAGCCCGACCAGCGATCCGCTGAGATTCACATCAAGCAGATGGCCCGATTAGATCTATCTACGGGCCAAGAAAGCAAGCTCTAGTAAGTAAGGCAACACATCAAGTATCCGAACATCATGGTACACCTAAATATAGGGGTCCCTTTTATGTTTCACCGATGAGTGCTGGATCATAATTTCAGCGGGATTCAAGCCCGTAAACATAGAGGCATCTGACGGAAGAACAGACCCTGGAGTCTGGATTGAGGATTACATCCTCCATATACACATGGCTAGAGGAGATGATCTCCACATGGCTAGAGGCCAATGCCGGGCTGGCCCTTTGAGCTTGAGGGGTAAGTATTTTATGGCGTGGAGATCATCTCCTCTAGCCATGTGTATATGGAGGATGTAATCTCAATCCGCACTCGTGGTCTGTTGTTCCGTCAGATGCCTCTATGTTTACGGGCTTGAATCCGCTGAAATTATGATCCAGCACCTCATCGGTGAAACATAGGGGTGTGCGGACCCCTATATTTAGGTGTACCATGATGTTCGGATACTTGATGTGTTGCCTTGCTTACTAGAGCTTGCTTTCTTGGCCCGTAGATAGATCTAATCGGGCCATCTGCTTGATGTGAATCTCAGCGGATCGCGTGCGGCTTGTGTGTGGCGCCGTTAGCCGCACTCTGTTTGCCATGGGGTCGTCCATCCGACCGGGTGGCCTCCTTGATTTTTGATATTGGGGGATCTACGGCCTCCTCATCAAATTCGGGCACTAGTGCAGAACCGGGCAATATCACCGGTTCGTAAGGCCCTTTAGTGCCGGTTTAGGAACCGGCACTAAAGTGTGGGCACTAAAGGCCCCCCCTTTAGTACCGGTTCATCACGAACTGGTGCTAAAGGGCCACCACGTGGCACGAGCTAGCTCGGGGTCGGAGTTTTAGTACCGTTGGTAACACCAACCGTACTAAAATGTTTGAGGGGTTTTGGTTTTATGATTTCTTTTTCATTTAAATTTTGTGTTTTCCATTTTAATTCTTTTTCGTTTCACCCGCAGATATATATATAGTAACTCATGCATGCTCGCATCATACATCATCATATATAATAACAAGTCCTACTAGCTAATTAATCAAGCATCATCATACAACTTCTACTCGTTATTAATAATAAGTCATACGATCATCATCCTCATAGTCATCAAACCCAACCCTACATAATTGTTCTTAGCACATGATCATCAGTATCAGGTAGGATCGGACCTAAACACACTTAAGGTAAAATAGCATAAAACAATATAGACCCTGACTCTCCATTATGAACAATGGAGATCATCCTGTCTCCAATTCTTGCGCCTCGCTTCCTTTTGCTTCCAAGAATAATGAGGCACACAATATAGACCCTGACTGTCCATACATTTTTTCCATCCTTTGATTGTCATGTCTCCACTTCTTTTAGAAATCCGGTATGGACAGTTGAGATTCGTAGGATGACCTGGATATATGTTCAAAACACGAACGTTCTGATACATCAAATGAGGCACACAATTCTCTGGGATAAGCTGTTGAAAAACATAGTAATAACTTCGTAATTAGCAATGATGTACTAGTTTTAGAAGTACGCAAAAAGATGCACGGATGTCGTAATAGTAAAAAAAACTTACCAGGGTATCTCCATGGTAGTTACCGTAGTTCAACACGTGCACTAGTGGCACGTATTGACCATAATGTTGAGGAGTTCGATTGTAGATATTGTAATTCTCAATATCATTACAGAATCCAACCAGATGAGTTTTCTCCTTGTAAGTTAACTCAGAGCCATCGGTGTAGTAAGTTCTATCTACCATATTCTGCACATTCTTTGATACTTCAAAATAAACTGTCAACGGAAATAAGCTGTCAACTATTTTGAAATGAACAATATAAGTTCTATTAATAATTAACTATGTTTGAGAAACTCACATAGCGGTAGAACTGGAGGAGTATCAACAAGGACCCAAATGTCCATATTGTCTTGCTCGATTTCAGGATCACCAAGATCCATGGTGACAAGCATACCCTCATCAAAACCATACAATTTGTAAAATGCTTCCCAATTTTGCAACCAAAATGGGTTACGCCTCAGCATTATACAACTTTACTTCAAAATCCACATCATGATGGGTCCTTAGGTGAATTTTCTTCGTTTCAAAATTTTCATGGTCTTCAAAATCCATCCTCTCCAAGACATAGCGTCTTGCATGGCATGGGATCAACTATACTCGAATTGTAAAAGATGAAAATTACACGTTGAAATAGTTGAAGTCATGCTTAATTATGAAAAAAACACTTGTCGTCGCTATGCATCGTTTCAACTTCGAAAGTCTCCTCGAGCTTAATGCTGAAGCGCCGACCATCGTCCAGGTGAGGCCTGTCGCACTCACCTCGATCGTCGTGGCACCAGTCGCACTCCCCCGGGAGACTTTCGTCGTCCGATGATGACATTTCCTATACATTCATAATTCAAAGACTAAATTAGATCATTATTATTCAACTAATCATATGCATATGCCTTGCATATAGTGCTCTCCAATTTGACTAAAAAAGAAACTAGTTCTATTAATTTTCTTGCTAAAAATAAACTACTTCAACTAGTTCAACTACTAAGCACTTACTATAAATAGAATAATGTAGTACTTACTCAAAATAAACAAGTTGCCCTCTAACTAAGTCCATTAAACACTTTCTAACATAATAAAAATTCTATGACCAAAATTACAACAAAAAATTCATAAAATTCTATGAACTAGTTATATTAACTTTTTATCTAATTCATCTAACATTCGACATTAATCTAACATTTATATAAACTCAAAATATATAAAAATTAAATAAACAAAAAACTCATTAACAAATAATATTTTAATTAGATCATCAAATATCAGATACCTAAATTTTCTTACTAAAATAAACTAGTTATATTAATTATTGAACTAGTTCAAATCTCATATACCTAAATAAACTAGTTCGACAATTTTCTTACTAAAATAAACTAGTTATATTAATTATTCAACTAGTTCAAATCTCTAGTTCGACAATTTTCTATCTAGCTAATTCATCTAACATTCGATCATCTAATTAACTTTTCTAAAAACAGAAAATAAGTAAAAAAATGTGTGTGTATGTGTATGTGTGCATGTACGTATACGTATATGTGTGTGTATATGTGTGTGTCAGACGCGCGCCGCCCCACGTCTTTAGGCGGGCGGCGACGACGGCGGGGAAGCGTCTGGCGCGGGCGTCGTGTGCGATTTACGACGGACGGCGGCGGGAGAGCGAGAGAGACGATACCGTGGCGGAACGACGGCAGCGCGCGGGCGTTTGGGGCGGCGGCGAGCACGACGATGACGACGGGCGGCGGCGGGGACGACGACGACGGCGGCGGCGGCGGGACGACGACGACGACGCAGACGGACGACGGGCGGCGGCGGCGACGACGGTCGACGGGCGCGCGAGAGAGGTTGAGACGAAAGAAGTAGAGATCTAACTGAATTTTCGCAAGTGTAGTATATATATGAGAGGCCTTTAGTACCGGTTGGAGCCACCAACCGGTACTAAAGGCCAACTTTGGCCAGGCCAAGAGGCGGGAAGAGCAGGCCTTTAGTACCGGTTGGTGGCTCCAACCGGTACTAAAGGGTGGTCTTTAGTACCGGTTGGAGCCACCAACCGGTAATAAAGGACTCGCGCTGCCACCCCGCAGTTCGCAAAGTTTAGTCCCACCTCGCCGGGCGAAGGGCAGCCGCACTGGTTTATAAGCCCAGTCGCGGCTGCCTCTTTGAACTCCTCTATATAGCAGGCTTGTGGGCCTAATTTCTGCGCGCTGCCCTGTGAGTCTGCTGGGCCTTTAGGGCCTGTAATTGCACGCCTGTGGCGTAGCAGGCCCACAGGGCAACGCCCCAATTTTTTTATATTTTTTCTTTTCTGTTTCTTTTATTTATTTCTTCGTAGTTTTTGTATAGTTTTTTCTTTTCTGTTATATTTATTTGTGAGTAGTTTTTCATCTAGTTTGCCAAAATTCAACATTTTCAGAGTTCATTTTGTAGTGATTTTCAATTTCACGGTCATTTTGTGAACGATTGAAAAATAGAAAATATAATTTTTTTCTTTTCTGCTTTATTTTTTCTTCTATTTATTTCGGAGTAGTTTTTTCTTTTCTGCTATATTTATTTTCTTCTATGCATGAAAAATAGCAAATGAAGGCAGAAATGGTTGAAAGTTGATGGCTTCGCTTTGAATGGTGCATACTAAACGCACAAAAATTCTGGAGTTGTAATAAGTTTTAAAAAATAAAATGCCTTTGTAACAGATGAGTTTAATTTCGTCAGAAACCTGACTACTTTGAAAGAGATTGTTCAGTTTGTAAACGAAGTGCATCCAGTTTTAGCCGTAAGCCTCTCTACTTTCTTGCACATGCTATGTGGGTGAAATGATGATACCATGCCAAGTTTCAACTTTTTCAGAGTTCATTTGTAGTGCTTTTCAATTTCCAGGTCATTTAGTTCTCAAAACAAATCATTGAATGCATGAAAAATAGCAAATGAAGGCAGAAATGGTTGAAAGTTGATGGCATCGCTTTGAATGGTGCATACTGAACGCAAAAAATATAAGAGCATTTACATCATGATCTTATATTTATTTACAGTCTAAATTGTCAATATGATCTTATAACATAAAAAATACTTTGATCATCAACAATCTTTGTGTGTACAATCTGAATTGTCAATATGAGTCATCAACGATTTATAAACCGATGAAGACTCATATTGCGGCCACAAATTCTACACATAGAGTTCAATGAAGACCAAGTGCTTGTGATAGTTTGAGTAATAACATATTTAAGGTGGTAAAAGGCTTGTTAGGGAGCGAGGTGGGACTAAAACAGCCTGCCACAATAAACATTAGTACCGGTTCGTGGTTCGAACCGCACTAAATGGTGATGGTGGGGCCATAGCCTGACCGCAGTGACACAGCCTCTTTAGTACCGGTTCGTGGTACGAACCGGTACTACAGGTTCGCCACGAACCGGTACTATTGATCGCCGCCACGAACCGGCACTAATATACACATTAGTGCCGGCTCTAATGCAAACCGGCACTAATGTGCTTCACGTTTGACCCTTTTTCTACTAGTGGGGCAGTAGTTTTCGATTTGCGTAGCTCTTTGTTCGGCGACTGTCGCCGTATTTGTCTGCGGTGTTGAGTACTTTGCTCCATCTGATTCTGAGTGCATCTTCCGCTGTTTTGAGCTTCCGCTTCTGCTTTTTCAGGCTACGTGCTGTGGCGACGAGCCTTTTGTGGAGGTTCTTCTGCTCCAGCAACTTGTCCGGCGTGAGATCGTCCGGACTGTTATCTTCACCGGGGACGGGTTGTTTATCCAGATTGTCCTATTCGGACGGTTGCTCGATAGCATGTTCGTCGTCCATCGGTTCACCCTGCTCTATAGCTGGGTCTGTATGGCTGTTGTCTTTGTCGACGTGGGACTTCGAGCGGCGCTTACATCGCCGTTTTGACTGCTTTTCGAGGGAGCGATCCTTCGTAGCGTCCCGTTGTTCCTCGTCGTCGCTTCCTTTAGGTGTGTCCACCATGTATACATCGTGAGATGAGGTGGTTCTCCAGTGCCCTATAGGCGCTTGTTCATGCTCATCCTCTACATCGTCGTCCATACCGTTGATGTCTTCGGAGTCGAAGTCGAGCATGTCGGTTAAATCATCGACAGTGGCTACGAAGTGGGTGGTGGGTGGGCTTTGAATTTCTTCGTCGTCCGCATCCCAACCTTCCTGACCATAATCCGGCCAGGGCTCTCCTGATAAAGAGAGAGACTTTATTGAATTCAGGATGTCGCCAAAGGGCGAGTGCTAAAAGATGTCCGCGGAAGTGAATTCCATGAACGGCCCCAATCGGATTCGATTGGCAGGGGCGCGAAAGGCTCGGAGTCCGGAGAGGAGTCCGGCGCCTTGGAGTCATGAGCTTCGCAAAGGACGGGGTAGGTGTACGGCTCAATCGCCGTAGAGATCGCAACCCAGAGGTGGTGTCCTGTCAGGACCCCGATTCCAAGTCACATCGATCTAGCCGGTAACACCTCATATCACTTTGCGGCCTCACGCACGGTATTCCCACGGTGTCGCCTTACCATGGCCCAGGACCGTTTGCGCCTTTTGGCTCACGTATATGATATTGTCGCTAGCATCCATATGACAGAGAACCCGGGCCGACATGGCTAGTCGTGAACCCAAAGCGGCACTAACCCATGGGGACAGGCATACATGAATCACATCGAGCATGTCGGTCATCAACGTATGAATCCGGGCTGTAGCACTGGCTAACAGGACTCCGTAACCCGGCTGTAGCAGGCTAGGCAGGACTCGGATGTCACCGCGTGACAGTTCCCAAGGGATGACACAGAACGAAGTGAAACACATGCCGGCCAGTCAAGTGTCCGGAGCAGTAGTGCTGGGCTAGCAGGACTCCGTGAACTGGCTGTAGCGGACTACTATCGCTCAGGAAGCACTAGACTACATTTCCCCATATGAGAGGCTGCCAAGGATAAACAACTAGATGGTCGGATCCCACACATACCAAGCATTTCAAACATACACACAATATGCTCGATATGTGTAAATACAACATGGCATTACAACATAACTCTACGACTCAAGTATTTATTCATTAGGCTCCGAGGAGCGAGATATTACAAACATGGGTCTCATGACCCAATATACAGAGCATACAAGCAACAAGCACAAGCGGAAGCTTAACATGTCTGAGTACAGACAAATATAAATGAAAAAGGCTGAGAAGCCTGACTATCTACCAGATCCCGTCGAGGGCACAAGATCGTAGGTGAGGTAACAAGCTAAACGTCGAAGTCCACACGGAACTACTAGCGAGACTGACATCTCTCTGCAAAACATAAAATAAGCAAACTTGAGTACAAATGTACTCAGCAAGACTTACATCAGGACTAACTACATATGCATCATTATCAACAAAGGGGTGGTGGGGTTTAACTGTAGCAAGCCAGCTTTGACTCGGTGGCTATCCTGAACTACGACTGCAAGTAACTCTTTTGAGGTGGCGCACACGAGTCCACATATTCAACATATCAATACACCACTATGGATCCGCTCCCGTCTACCTACGAGAACGCCATCCATAGCACTCACGCTTATCTTGCGAGTTTTAGAGTATCCACTTTCACTTGTCTATGAACTGATATAGGCAACCCAGAAGTCCTTTACCGCGGACACGGCTATTCGAATAGGTCATATTAACCCTGCATGGGTGTACTTCTTCACACACACTCTCACCACTTACCGCCGTTTACACGACATGTACTCGGCAACCTTCAAGCGGAAGCCCAACGTGGGTGTCGGCCACAACCTACCTAAACACTCAAGTCTCTAGTCCAGGTTTATCGCCTATTCAGGTTCCATCCGCAAGGAGTCCGGCCGAGGTTTCCACATACGGCCCCGAACGATGTGTGCAGGGTTCCCGAGAGACCAAACAGGCATTCGGTACACCGTGCCATGGTGTATCTACCGCATCATAGCCCACCCCTAGGGTCAGCGCTACGCACGGCCTCCAACACATATCCTACAAACACCAGAAACTAGTTGCAACTCCTGGACAGAGAACAAGGGTGGTTAAGAAGCCGAGAGGGTCCATTGGTTTCGGGCCCAATGCGTGGTAGTAACTGTTTCATGGATCACAAACCAGAACCCAGTTCCTGAGGACGGTTTCAGTGAGACAACCCACCATGTACTCCTACATGGCCTCTCACCGCTACCTTTACCAAATCGTGTTCACACACTTAGCTCACACACAGTAGGACATCTTCACACACCATTCCGATTCATTCCCGATGAATCAGACCTGACTCAACTCTAAGCAGTAGCAGGCATGACAAACAAGCATGAATGAGTAGGCACAACAGGGCTCAAACAACTCCTACTCATGCTAGTGGGTTTCATCTAATTACTGTGGAATGACAGGTCATGCAGAGGATAAAGGGGTTCAGCTACCGCAGCAAGTAACACATGAGTCGTTGTTGTCCTAATGCAGTAAAATAGAGCAGGAGCGAGAGAGTGGGATTATATCGGAATGAACAAGGGGGTTTTGCTTGCCTGGCACTTCTGAAGATAATATAGTTCTTCATCGGTGTCATCGAACTCATCGTCGGAACCACGTCTATCGAGAGGGGACAAACACCGGCAACTGAGAAAGAACACAATCAATGCAATGCCACAATATGATGCATGATCATGACATGGCAATATGCTGTGATTTGAGCTAATGCATCTAGCTATGATTTAAATGAAGTTGGTTTGAATACATGATTCAAATTCCAACTCCATATATGATTATTTAAATGCCATGTATTTGTTTTGTCCAAAACAGAGGACAATAATTGTTCAAACATGCATGAAAATTGTACAGATGGATTCCTTGAATTTTTCTAATAATTTTTCATATATAATTTATTTCATTTGGAGTTACGGTTGAATTTCTATGATTTTTAGAAGTTTATACTAATTTCTGGAATTTCCTGAATTATTTTAAATCCAGAAATTCCTTACTGCGTCAGCATGACATAGGTGTGACGTCAGTAGGTCAACTGGGTCGGCCAGGTCAAACCTGACCTGTGGGACCCATACGTCAGTGTCTCAGGCTGGTTTGGGTGTATGACAGGTGGGACCGGTCAACGTTGACTTGACTAAGTCAAAATCTGACACGTGGGGTCCACAGGTTAGCACTAATCTAAACAGAAAAACTAAACTAACCTAATTAGACTCGGGGCCCACATGGCAGTGGCTCAAGGGGTGTTTAGAGTGGTCATTAGGGGCTAATGAGACTGCCACGTTAGCGTCACCGGAGTTACGCCGGCGGCGACCAAAACACGGCGGAGGCACACTAGAGGGGCTCGGGTTTCGCCTACGGTGCACCATTCGGTGCGCCCTTTGGCCCTGCGGAGAGCTAGCGTGATGGCGCGTCGGATGGTGGTGGTCTCCGGGCCTGGGGTGGCTGGAGTCGACGGCGGCGAGCTCGGTTGCGGCCGCCTGAGTTCGGTGAGTATGGCAGCGCGCTACGGCGCACGGGAGGACGAGTGGTTAGGTGCTTTGGGTTCCTGGGAGCACGCTGAGGACGACAGCGTGCTCGGACGCGACACATGTGGGCTCTAGCCACGACAGAGACATGGACGGCGGCGAGCAAGCTCCGGCTCCAGTGGGATCGGGGCTACAGGGCGCAATCGAGGCGGGGAAGAGAGGGGTTGGACACGGTAGCTCACAGTGGTCGCGTAGAGACGCTCGGTGGGCTCGGGGAAGGGTTGGTGACGGCGTGCGGTCGGCGGCGATCTTGGACGAACGAGGGGAAAAACGGCGGCGTTGGAGATGCCACAGGGCTTCTGGCACCGCGTGGCTCGGTGGGGAGGACGACGATGTCGTGGCGGAGCTCGGGGGCACGTCGGTAGGGCGATAGGTGGACGGTGGCCGTGGCTACGGCGAGCGGCGGCGACGGCTGCGCTCGGGAAGAGAGCAGAAAGGGGAGGGGAGAGAACTGCGAGGAGAGAGGAGGTGCAGAGGGCCGAGGGGGGTGCGTGGCGCTCGCAGGCGCGTCGGGGCAGCGGTGGGAAGCAGGAGGTGGCCGGCGCGTGGGCGCGCGCGTCGGGCACGCGCCTCCCATCCTTCTGGCGAGAGGAAGGGGGTGACTGGCAGAGGGCCTGGTGGGCTGGGCCGAATCTGCTGGGCCACCAGGTAAGTGGGCCTCAGGAGAGCGCCAGGATAGCCCTTTCCTATTTGCATTTCTTTCTGTTTTCTAATTTCTGCAACTGTGTTTGGCTTTATTAAAAATGACAGAGCATTTCTAAAAGTCTTGCAACTGCTCATGACCACTGTTGGAAATATATCCTACAGTAAACATTTCAGTTTGGGATTATTTGAGCATTTAAAATATTAATTAGAAATTAAATGCCCAAATGCAAATATCATATGATTTAATTCAAAAATCCAGAATGGCCTAGAAAAATGTGCACCATTTTTGGGAGAGGTTCTAGACCAATTCAAAAATGATGAACTTTTGTGAAGGGCATTTTGGGTTCATTGAAATGTTTTTTAGTTGAACCTGGTATTTTCAGGGTGGTGCTAGGGTTTGTTGATCCCCATTTCAGGTTTAGGAGAAAATTAAACATGATGCAACACAAGACTAGCTAACCCAGAGCAGACCCGAACTAGGGATGTGACATGTCCAGCCACCCGTCCTCAATCGGCGTGGTCGGCTCCGAGCTAAAGGTCGGAGCGGACTCTGGTGCGGCCTCCAGGACGCTGTCAGGCGGCAGAGATAGATCATGCCCCTCGTGACTGTGACACTCCAAAAAAAAATTTATTTAGTTTTCAACAAAAACTTTGTTTGTTTTGAAGAAGGTCATTTAAATCCTTACAAAAACCTCTCTTTCTCAAAAATTTTCCCCATGGCAAGGATTTTAATTTTTTTCTATCTTCTTCAACCCTGGTGTTTGGTTATTAGGGCATCTCCAGCCACGCCCCCAGGAAGGCCTTCCCAGGCGATTTTTTCATGCCGGCGCCGAAAAAACGGCCCAGTCGCGCCCCCAGGAGCCCGATTTTCGCCGTCTTGGGCCGAAAACAGCGCCGGCGGACCTAGCCCGAACCCGGCGCGCTGGGGGGCGCCCGGGGGCGCCGGGGCGAGCTGTTTTGGCGCGAAAAAGACGCAGGCCAGCCGCGTCAGCGACTCGGCGCCTCGTCTTCCCCCAACGGCCTCGGTTCCCGCGGGGAATCAATGGCAAGGCTGCCGCCGGTCAGGCTTGCCATTGATTCCTCACGGGCGGCGCTTCACGGGACGGCGCGCCGACGCCTCCCCTCCCTCGCACGCGTATACACGGGCGCGGCCCGGCTATAAAAGCCGGCGGCCTCCACTCGCCTGTGCCCACAGCAGCCCCGCCCCTCGCCGCCGTCCAGCCCCTCCCTCTACCTCTCCCGAGCCCGCCCAGCCCCGCCGTCGCCATGGCAGAACGCTTCCCCGGAGACGAGGCGGCGGCCAACGGCTTCGGCCGCCGTTCGCTCCGTGAACAGGAGTCCCGGCTCCTGTTCCAGGCGAACATCCCGGCGCCGCCGGACATGCGCGCCGGGCCAACAAGGTGGAGACTCAGCGCCGGGGGAGTGCCCATTCCCCCGTTGCCTGACGCCGTGGCGAAGCCGAAGTACTTCTCCGAGGAGGTCGAGATCGTGCGCGCGTCCCTCACCGACGCCCAACTCTCCCTCCCCCAGTACGCCGCCGACAACCACGCGGCCTGGGCGGCGTATTTCAAGCGCCGCCAGCAGCAGCGATTGGCGTCCACCAACGGCGCACCGGTGGTCGGCGGCCGACAGAACAGCGAGGGGCGCCACCTCTGGTGGGGCGTCCCTGGCCGCACACTCGAGGGCCTGCTCACGTACCTCGAGGGCGGCAACGACCCACCGTTGGCGTACCCCCCGGCGCAGCACCGACGCGTCGGGCCATGGGCGCCAAGGAGGTTCGGGTCCTCCTCCTCCTCTTCCTCCTCCCGATCCTCATCGCAGTCCTCCGGCACTCCGGCCCTGCTCGGCGTCAAGGCCGAGCCCGCGGCGGAGTCGCCGCTCGGCCGGCGCACTCTTAGCGCCGGCATCGTCATCAACGAGGGCGGCCGGCGCGCCTCCACGTCGTCGGCTCCTCCGCGCTTCGTCAAGCCAAAGACGGAGACGGGGATGGCGCCGGTGAAGACGGAGCCGGGGCTGGCGCCGGTGAAGGTGGAGTTCGACGACGACGACGCGGCCCTAGAATGGGCGCGCTAGGACTCCATTGCGATGGAGAAGGCGCGCCGGGAGAAGGTGAAGGAGCGCCAGCGCGCCGCCCTCCGCTGCTTCGAGGAGGGCTGACGCGGCCGCGATGAAGACGGGGTCGTCGTCCTATGCGACAGCGACGACGACGACGACGCGCCACCGCCAGTCCGCCATGCCGGGTCCAGTAGGGGCGCCAGTGTCAAGGAGTAGAAGGCCGACGAGGACGATGGCGGCGACGACTTCAGCCCCTTTCTTTCTTAGATTAGGTTAATGTAATAAAAATGCGCAAATTTCGTCGAAATTTGCCATGTTTAGCCGAAATTGAACTACTTTTTATCATAACTTCGCCGAACGGCCCTTCTTTTTTTTAATACACGCTGGGGCGGCCTCGGGGCCGACGGCCGGGACCGACTTCGCCAGGGCCATTTTTTTGCTGGCGCACCTCAGCGCCGCTTTTAGACGCCCCCTGGGGTGCCAACGGCTGGAGATGCCCGTAAAAACCTTTCTTCTGATTTTCCCATCTCAAATATATTTTTGGAATTTATTTTCTTAAAAAAAAAGAAACCCTATCGGTTTTGGGGCTACTCTTTTGTTTTGAAACCATCCATTCTTTTACCATGCCTCATGTGGTAAATTCTCCCAAAACACCTCCCTCCACTTTGGGGCAACCCAAACATTCTGTTCCAACAGGTCCAACCCATTTTTGGAATTTTATTTCATTTATTTTTTTCCCAAAAACAATTTTGTCCATTATTCTAAGCCTAGATGATTTACAAAGGAAGTACCTGATTTCCTTTGACTTTTGATCTCAAACCAACTACTCTGGATAGTCCCTAGCACCCCCAACCTAGAACCATCAAGATCCACTCTTCCTCTTTTCAAAATTTTCAAGTTTCAACCTCTGCAAGTTTGGACCAGATTCATCAGTTTTTGTGAAATTCATATTTTCCTTTCTCCAAAAATTCCAACAAAATTCAGGCAGCCCCCAGGTGGTTTGAGAGGCCACCACACCAAAGATCAGCCCCAGAAAAATTCTTCTCATGCTTGAATCATTTCATCAAACACTTGGCAAGCCTTGTTCTGTACACTTTCAAAGAAATTCAGAGTTTCAGAGTTTAGTCGATTGTCGTTTTTAAATCGCTGGCTTGTCATCGATAACCAGTGCACCCTGGCGCGTTGCGCACGGCCTCTCCTCCTTGACCAGAGCACCGCACACTCTCTTGGACGGGCGCAGGTGTCGGTGGCGGCGAGCATCGCCGTCGCCGGCAACATCTGCGGTGGCAGAGCCACCCGTGGCAGCCAACGGGACCTAGCGCCAGCTCGCTACGCCGTCCGGCGCCGCCCAACGCCCCCTAGCCCTCCACGTGGCCTCATGCATGCCAGCGCACACCGCAGCACCGTCGCCGTGGCCCGGCAAGCACAGGGCGCGCCCTCTGCCGCCGACGGGCCCGCGCCACCCCGTTCTGTCGAAACCACCCAAGAGCGCCTAATCCAACCCGGTTTAGCTTCTAAACGGAACCCGTGGACCTCCACTTTGATTCCCAACCCCCCTAAACGCCCCGACCAAACACTACGCCGCCGTAACCATCACCGAAGATCCCCGTTCACGGCCACCGCCTCGGATCGCCTATAAAATGGGGTCCCGAGCTCGTTCTTGAGCACGCACCACCACTGCACCCCACCAGAACCCCGCCAAACCACTTGGAGGACCTCGAGGAGGTCTCCTCCCCCAACTCCGGCCGCCCCGATCCGCCTCGGCCACCAGCTCGATCGACTCCGGTGAGGCCATCCCCGCCGCCCAAACCTCGTCAGTAGTTTCCTCGAGCACCGAGTGATCTAACCCAGGCGTCAATTTAACCTCTACAGCCCTCCCCGACGAGATCCAACTTCACCCGAGCCACTGTCCGCCGGAGCAAGGACCACCGTCGACGTGGTGCTCGCCAACGACCACCACCACCACCCACAGACGTGGAAGGTCACGCTGATCATGTAGGTACTCTCCGATCCTCCTAACTCGCCGTGGATCGCCGCCGGCGACCACCGCGGCTCTCGGGCGCCGACGAGCTCTGTTTCTTCCCCCGTTTGAAATTTCAAACATGACGGGTGGGACCCCTCGTCAGTTTTTTCTTTTTTTCGAACCGTTTTCTGAAAACGCCTTTGGGCAGAGTACGTCTCCCCTTGCAGTTGACGGCTTTTTAGCCGAAGCATTTTCTGTTTTTATAAGCTGGCCCCTGGAAACTTTCTGTTTCATTACAGATGAGTGCCTGGATTAAAACCTTTATAACTTTTAAACATAAACTGATTTTTGATTGATTCTTTTTCTGTCATATTTATTTTTCTGTCTAGTTTTTTTTCATATTTATTTTAAAAATACCTGGAACACTTTTTTGTGCACTCTCGGTATTTATGTTAGTACGTTTTTTCTTATACCGTAGATACCGGAGGAGGTGACGGAACCGCGAACTTCGCCAAGCTAGACTCCGACTACTCCAAACCAGGCAAGCATGTTTGAACTTTTGATATGATGAGTGTCTTTGGCATGTTTGCATTAAGTAGTTTCATGGCATGTTTATGAGCATTTCGATAAATGTTATATTACATGCAAAGTTGTAGCAAGTGAGTTTCGAAAACCCATAAGTTGTTGGATATGAGTTTGCATGGCCATGTGATGGCATGAGAATGGGTAAGATGGCAGTGTTGTAGCATGCCAGTCTTATGCCAGACTATTTGACTCCAGTGTCAACGTGAATCAAGTCCAGTTTCCATCCGTTTTCCCTTCCTGTACTACCATATGTTTTCTGCAAGGGATATGGCTTAGTAAGTTGCAAACCGCTTTCCTGGTACACACCAATTAGAGAGGCCGTGATGAGGGTTCCATGGCCCTGGATTAAAGCCAGTCACCCGGTCAGGGGGCATGGGTGTTTCCGGTTGGGACCGAGAGGGGGGCACCCCTTAGAGCGCGCATATATAAATTTGATCCCATGCTATTCGAGGTTGTGATCTCCCCGTCTCAAAGTTTTTCTTGAACGTTGTCTAGGGTGATTCCTGGCATCATGAGGCGGGATGGGTGTGTACTGGTTACATGTGTTTCTACCGAAATACCGTAAACGGAACTAGTCCTTCGTGACTACGGAAATCCGTTGGCTGTGGATAATTAGTACAAACTCTGCAGAGTCAAAATCCTTTGAATCATCTTATCCATGTCCGAGTACTATGTTCAACTTATATTGTCAGTATCAGTCTCAATGACAAAACTCCGGTGAACTACATGAGTGTTAAGTCCGGCTAATTGATTATTCCTGTGGATGGACTAACCCGTTGATTATTGTGTGTTGAATATTTCCTGTGAGTTTTATGTCTTCGTGAATTTATCAGATATGAATAATGAAATATAAGCCCTTTCTGCGATGTCGCTCAGACATCCGATTGTGGCACGCTTGTTATTTACTTTCTATATAAGCCCTTTCTGCGATGTCGCTCAGACGTCCGACTGTGGCACGCTTGTTATTTACTTTCTATATAAGCCATTTCTGCGATGTCGCTCAGACATCCGACCATGGCGCGCTTGTTATTTACTTTCTATATAAGCCCTTTCTGCGATTTCGCTCAGACGTCCGACTGTGGCACGCTTGTTATTTACTTTCTATATAAGCCCTTTCTGCGATGTCGCTCAGACGTCCGACTGTGGCACGCTTGTTATTTACTTTCTATATAACAAACCAGAACTCAGTTCCTAAGGACGGTTTCAGTGAGACAACCCGCCATGTACTCCTACATGGCATCTCACCGCTACCTTTACCAAATCGTGTTCACACACTTAGCTCATTCACACACCATTCCGATTCATTCCCGATGAATCAGACCTGACTCAACTCTAAGCAGTAGCAGGCATGACAAACAAGCATGAATGAGTAGGCACAATAGGGATCAAACAACTCCTACTCATGCTAGTGGGTTTCATCTAATTACTGTGGAATGACAGGTCATGCAGAGGATAAAGGGGTTCAGCTACCGCAGCAAGTAACACATGATTCGTTGTTGTCCTAATGCAGTAAAATAGAGCAGGAGCGAGAGAGTGGGATTATATCGGAATGAACAAGGGGTTTTTGCTTGCCTGGCACTTCTGAAGATAATATAGTTCTTCATCGGTGTCATCGAACTCATCGTCGGAACCACGTCTATCGAGAGGGGACAAACACCGGCAACTGAGAAAGAACACAATCAATGCAATGCCACAATATGATGCATGATCATGACATGGCAATATGCTATGATTTGAGCTAATGCATCTAGCTATGATTTAAATGAAGTTGGTTTGAATACATGATTCAAATTCCAACTCCATATATGATTATTTAAATGCCCTGTATTTGTTTTGTCCAAAACAGAGGACAATAATTGTTCAAACATGCATGAAAATTGTACAGATGGATTCCTTGAATTTTTCTGATAATTTTTCATATATAATTTATTTCATTTGGAGTTACGGTTGAATTTCTATGATTTTTAGAAGTTTATACTAATTTCTGGAATTTCCTGAATTATTTTAAATCCAGAAATTCCTTACTGCGTCAGCATGACATAGGTGTGACGTCAGCAGGTCAACTGGGTCGGCCAGGTCAAACCTGACCTGTGGGACCCATACGTCAGTGTCTCAGGCTGGTTTGGGTGTATGACAGGTGGGACCGGTCAACGTTGACTTGACTAAGTCAAAATCTGACACGTGGGGTCCACAGGTTAGCACTAATCTAAACAGAAAAACTAAACTAACCTAATTAGACTTGGGGCCCACATGGCAGTGGCTCAAGGGGTGTTTAGAGTGGTCATTAGCGGCTAATGAGACTGCCACGTCAGCGTCACCGGAGTTACGCCGGCGGCGACCAAAACGCGGCGGAGGCACACTGGAGGGGCTCGGGTTTCGCCTACGGTGCACCATTCGGTGCGCCCTTTGGCCCTGCGGAGAGCTAGCGTGATGGCGCGTCGGATGGTGGTGGTCTCCGGGCCTGGGGTGGCTGGAGTCGACGGCGGCGAGCTCGGTTGCGGCCGCCGGAGTTCGGTGAGTATGGCAGCGCGCTACGGCGCACGGGAGGACGAGTGGTTAGGTGCTTTGGGTTCCTGGGAGCACGCTGAGGACGACAGCGTGCTCGGACGCGACACATGTGGGCTCTAGCCACGACAGAGACATGGACGGCGGTGAGCAAGCTTCGGCTCCGGTGGGATCGGGCTACAGGGCGCAATCGAGGCGGGGAAAAGAGGGGTTGGACACGGTAGCTCACAGTGGTCGCGTAGAGACGCTTGGTGGGCTCGGGGAAGGGTTGGTGACGGCGTGCGGCCGGCGGCGATCTCGGACGAACGAGGGGAAAAACAGCGGCGTTGGAGATGCCACAGGGCTTCTGGCACCGCGTGGCTCGGTGGGGAGGACGACGATGTCGTGGCGGAGCTCGGGGGTACGTCGGTAGGGCGATAGGTGGACGGTGGCCGTGGCTACGGCGAGCGGCGGCGACGGCTGCGCTCGGGAAGAGAGCAGAGAGGGGAGGGGAGAGAACTGCGAGGAGAGAGGAGGTGCAGAGGGCCGAGGGGGGTGCATGGCGCTCGCAGGCGCGTCGGGGCAGCGGTGGGAAGCAGGAGGTGGCCGGCGCGTGGGCACGCGCGTCGGGCACGCGCCTCCCATCCTTCTGCAGAGAGAAAGGGGGTGACTGGCAGAGGGCCTGGTGGGCTGGGCCGAATCTGCTGGGCCACCAGGTAAGTGGGCCTCAGGAGAGCGCCAGGATAGCCCTTTCCTATTTGCATTTCTTTCTGTTTTCTAATTTCTGCAACTGTGTTTGGCTTTATTAAAAATGCCAGAGCATTTCTAAAAATCTTGCAACTGCTCATGACCACTGTTGGAAATATATCCTACAGTAAACATTTCAGTTTGGGATTATTTGAGCATTTAAAATATTAATTAGAAATTAAATGCCCAAATGCAAATATCATATGATTTAATTCAAAAATCCAGAATGGCCTAGAAAAATGTGCACCATTTTTGGGAGAGGTTCTAGACCAATTCAAAAATGATGAACTTTTGTGAAGGGCATTTTGGGTTCATTGAAATGTTTTTCAGTTGAACCTGGTATTTTCAGGGTGGTGCTAGGGTTTGTTGATCCCCATTTCAGGTTTAGGAGAAAATTAAACATGATGCAACACAAGACTAGCTAACCCAGAGCAGACCTGAACTAGGGATGTGACATGTCCAGCCACCCGTCCTCAATCGGCGTGGTCGGCTCCGAGCAAAAGGTCGGAGCGGACTCTGTCTTGACCTCCAGACGCTGTCAAAGCAGCAGAGATAGATCATGCCCCTCGTGACTGTGACACTCCAAAAAAATTTATTTAGTTTTCAACAAAAACTTTGTTTGTTTTGAAGAAGGTCATTTAAATCCTTCCAAAAACCTCTCTTTCTCAAAAAATTTCCCCATGGCAAGTTTTTTAAACTTTTTCTATCTTCTTCAACCCTGGTGTTTGGTTATTAGGGCATCTCCAGCCACGCCCCCAGGAAGGCCTCCCCAGGCGATTTTTTTGTGCCGGCGCCGAAAAAACGGCCCAGTCGCGCCCCCAGGAGCCTGATTTTCGCCAGCTTGGGCCGAAAACAGCGCCGGCGGACCTAGCCCGAACCCGGCGCGCTGGGGCCGCCCGGGGGCGCCGGGGCGAGCTGTTTTGGCGCGAAAAAGACGCAGGCCAGCCGCGTCAGCGACTCGGCGCCTCGTCTTCCCCCAACGGCCTCGGTTCTCGCGGGGAATCAATGGCAAGCCTGCCGCCGGTCAGCCTTGCCATTGATTCCTCACGGGCGGCGCTTCACGGGACGGCGCGCCGACGCCCTCCTCTCGACGCAGCACACGGGCGCTGCCCGGCTATAAAAGCCGGCGGCCTCCACTCGCCTGTGCCCACAGCAACCCCGCCCCTCGCCGCCGTCCAGCCCCTCCCTCTACCTCTCCCGAGCCCGCCTAGCCCCACCGTCGCCATGGCAGAACGCTTCCCCGGAGACGAGGCAGCGGCCAACGGCTTCGGCCGCCGTTCGCTCCGTGAACAGGAGTCCTGGCTCCTGTTCCAGGCGAACATCCCGGCGCCGCCGGACATGCGCGCCGGGCCAACGGGGTGGAGACTCAGCGCCGGGGGAGTGCCCATTCCCCCGTTGCCCGACGCCGTGGCGAAGCCGAAGTACTTCGCCGAGGAGGTCGAGATCGTGCGCGCGTCCCTCACCGACGCCCAACTCTCCCTCCCCCAGTACGCCGCCGACAACCACGCGGCCTGGGCGGCGTATTTCGAGCGCCGCCAGCAGCAGCGATTGGCGTCCACCAACGGCGCGCCGGTGGTCGGCGGCCGGCAGAACAGCGAGGGGCGCCACCTCTGGTGGGGCGTCCCCGGCCGCACACTCGAGGGCGTGCTCACGTACCTCGAGGGCGGCAACGACCCACCGCTATGCGTACTTCGGCGTAGCACCGACGCTGCCGGGCCATGGGCGCCAAGGAGGTTCGGGTCCTCCTCCTCCTCTTCCTCCTCCCGATCCTCATCGCAGTCCTCCGGCACTCCGGCCCTGCTCGGCGTCAAGGTCGAGCCCGCAGCGGAGTCGCCGCTCGGCCGGCGCACTCTCAGCGCCGGCATCGTCATCAACGAGGGCGGCCGGCGCGCCTCCACGTCGTCGGCTCCTCCGCGCTTCGTCAAGCCAAAGACGGAGACGGGGCTGGCGCCGGTGAAGACGGAGCCGGGGCTGGCGCCGGTGAAGGTGGAGTTCGACGATGACGACGCGGCCCTAGAATGGGCGCGCCAGGACTCCATTGCGATGGAGAAGGCGCGCCGGGAGAAGGTGAAGGAGCGCCAGCGCGCCGCCCTCCGCTGCTTCGAGGAGGGCCGACGCGGCCGTGATGAAGACGGGGTCGTCGTCCTATGCGACAGCGACGATGACGACGACGACGCGCCGCCGCCAGTCCGCCATAGCGACGCCGGGTCCAGTAGGGGCGCCTGTGTCAAGGAGTAGAAGGCCGACGACGACGATGGCGGCGACGACTTCAGCCCCTTTCTTTCTTAGATTAGGTTAATGTAATGAAAATGCGCGAATTTCGCGAAATTTGCCATGTTTAATAAATTTAACTACTTTTTATCATAACTCACGAATGGCCCTTCTTTTTTAATACACGCTCAGGCGGCCACTGGGGCCGACGGTGGGGACCGACTCGCCCCCAGGGCCATTTTTTGCGCCGGCGCACCCCCAGGCGGCGCTTTTAGACGCCCCCTGGGGTGCCAACGGATGGAGATGGCCTTAAAAACCTTTCTTCTGATTTTCCCATCTCAAATATATTTTTGGAATTTATTTTCTTAAAAAAAAGAAACCCTATCGGTTTTGGGGCTACTCTTTTGTTTTGAAACCATCCATTCTTTTACCATGCCTCATGTGGTAAATTCTCCCAAAACACCTCCCTCCACTTTGGGGCAACCCAAACATTCTGTTCCAACAGGTCCAACCCATTTTTGGAATTTTATTTCATTTATTTTTTCCCCAAAAACAATTTTGTCCATTATTCTAAGCCTAGATGATTTACAAAGGAAGTACCTGATTTCCTTTGACTTTTGATCTCAAACCAACTACTCTGGATAGTCCCTAGCACCCCCAACCTAGAACCATCAAGATCCACTCTTCCTCTTTTCAAAAATTTCAAGTTTCAACCTCTGCAAGTTTGGACCAGATTCATCATTTTTTGTGAAATTCATATTTTCCTTTCTCCAAAAATTCCAAGAAAATTCAGGCAGCCCCCAGGTGCTTTGAGAGGCCACCACACCAAAGATCAGCCCCAGAAAAATTCTTCTCATGCTTGAATCATTTCATCAAACACTTGGCCGGCACTGTTCCTGTACACTTTCAGCAAATTCAGAGTTTCAGAGTTTAGTCAGTGTCGTTTTTCGTCAGTGGCTTGTCATCGATAACCAGTGCACCCTGGCGCATTGCGCACGGCCTCTCCTCCTTGACCAGAGCACCGCACGCTCTCTTGGACGGGCGCAGGTGTCGGTGGCGGCGAGCATCGCCGACGCCGGCAGCTTCTGCGGTGGCAGAGCCACCCGTGGCGGCCAACGGGACCTAGCGCCAGCTCGCTACGCCGTCCGGCGCCGCCCAACGCCCCCTAGCCCTCCGCGTGGCCTCATGCATGCCAGCGCACACCGCAGCACCGTCGTCGTGGCCCGGCAAGCACAGGGCGCGCCCTCTGCCGCCGACGGGCCCGCGCCACCCCGTTCTGTCGAAACCACCCAAGAGCGCCTAATCCAACCCGGTTTAGCTTCTAAACGGAACCCGTGGACTTCCACTTTGATGCCCAACCCCCCTAAACGCCTCGACCAAACACTACGCCGCCGTAACCATCGCCGGAGATCCCCGTTCACGGCCACCGCCTCGGATCGCCTATAAAATTGTGTCTCGAGCTCGTTCTCGAGCACGCACCACCACTGCACCCCCACCAGAACCCCGCCAAGCCACTAGGAGGACCTCGAGGAGGTCTCCTCCCCCAACTCCGGCCGCCCCGATCCGCCTCGGCCACCAGCTCGATCGACTCCGGTGAGGCCATCCCCGCCGCCCAAACCTCGTCAGTAGTTTCCACGAGCACCCAGTGATCTTACCCAGGCTTCAATTTGACCTCTGCAGCCCTCCCCGACGAGATCCAACTTCACCCGAGCCGCCGTCCGCCGGAGCAAGGACCGTCGTCGACGTGGTGCTCGCCAACGACCACCACCACCACCCACAGACGTGGAAGGTCACGCTGATCATGTAGGTACTCTCCGATCCTCCTAACTCGCCGTGGATCGCCGCCGGCGACCACCGCAGCTCTCGGGCGCCGACGAGCTCTGTTTCTTCCCCCGTTTGAAATTTCAAACCTGACGGGTGGGACCCCTCGTCAGTTTTTTCTTTTTTTCGAACCGTTTTCTGAAAACGCCTTTGGGCAGAGTACGTCTCCCCTTGCAGTTGACGGCTTTTTAGCCGAAGCATTTTCTGTTTTTATAAGTTGGCCCCTGGAAACTTTCTGTTTCATTACAGATGAGTGCCTGGATTAAAACCTTTATAACTTTTAAACATAAACTGATTTTTGATTGATTCTTTTTCTGTCATATTTATTTTTCTGTCTTGTTTTTTGTCATATTTATTTGAAAAATACTTGGAACACTTTTTTGTGCACTCTCAGTATTTACGTTAGTACGTATTTTCTTATACCGTAGATACCGGAGGAGGTGACGGAACCGCGAACTTCGCCAAGCTAGACTCCGACTACTCCGAACCAGGCAAGCATGTTTGAACTTTTGATATGATGAGTGTCTTTGGCATGTTTGCATTAAGTAGTTTCATGGCATGTTTATGAGCATTTCGATAAATGTTATATTACATGCAAAGTTGTGGCAAGTGAGTTTCGAAAATCCATAATTTGTTGGATATGAGTTTGCATGGCCATGTGATGGCATGAGAATGAGTAAGATGGCAGTGTTGTAGCATGCCAGTCTTATGCCAGACTATTTGACTCGAGTGTCAACGTGAATCAAGTCCAGTTTCCATCCGTTTTCCCTTCCTGTACTACCACATGTTTTCCGCAAGGGATATGGCTTAGTAAGTTGCAAACCGCTTTCCTGGTACAACCAATTAGAGAGGCCGTGATGAGGGTTCCATGGCCCTGGATTAAAGCCAGTCATCCGGTCAGGGGGCATGGGTGTTTCCGGTTGGGACCGAGAGGGGGGCACCCCTTAGAGCGCGCATATATAAATTTGATCCCATGCTATTCGAGGTTGTGATCTCCCCGTCTCAAAGTTTTTCTTGAACGTTGTCTAGGGTTATTCCTGGCATCATGAGGTGGGATGGGTGTGTACTGGTTACATGTGTTTCTACCGAAATACCGTAAACGGAACTAGTCCTTCGTGACTACGGAAATCCGTTGGCTGTGGATAATTAGTACAAACTCTGCAGAGTCAAAATCCTTTGAATCATCTTATCCATGTCCGAGTACTATGTTCAACTTATCTTGTCAGTATCAGTCTCAGTGACAAAACTCCGGTGAACTACATGAGTGTTAAGTCCGGCTAATTGATTATTCCTGTGGATGGACTAACCCGTTGATTATTGTGTGTTGAATATTTCCTGTGAGTTTTATATCTTCGTGAATTTATCAGATATGAATAATGAAATATAAGCCCTTTCTGCGATGTCGCTCAGACATCCGACTGTGGCACACTTGTTATTTACATTCTATATAAGCCCTTTCTGCGATGTCGCTCAGATGTCCGACTGTGGCACGCTTGTTATTTACTTTCTATATGAGCCCTTTCTGCGATGTCGCTCAGACATCCGACTGTGGCACGCTTGTTATTTACTTTCTATATAAGCCCTTTCTGCGATGTCGCTCAGACGTCCGACTGCGGAACGCTTGTTATTTACTTTCTATATAAGCCCTTTCTGCGATGTTGCTGAGACGTCCGACTGTGGCACGCTTGTTATTTACTTTCTATATAAGCCCTTTCTGCGATGTCGCTCAGACGTCCGACTGTGGCACGCTTGTTATTTACTTTCAATATAAGCCCTTTCTGCGATGTCGCTCCGACGTCCGATTGTGGCACGCATGTTATTTACTTTCAATATAAGCCCTTTATGTGGTGTCGCTTAGACGCCCGACTGCGGCATGATAATTTATTTGTTTACCCTTCGAGGCATCGCTCCAGATACCCGATCGGTTTTCAGTTGTTTTGTTGGGATTTCGGGAGGACTACCGCCTGACTTCCTTTTTTCTTATCATGTCGTGAAATATTTATTATTTGAGTGTGCATTGTTGTTTGCTCATAACGCATTCATGCATGCATTCGTTATATCTTATGTCTGAACTGTCTTGTGAGTACTTTCAAAGTACTCACCTGGCTTGTTGATTTGGCCAGATGTTGACGAAGGCGATCTCATGGATGAAGAGTTCGATAACGAGTCCGACGCCTAGATGAGTCCCAGTCAGTCCCGTGCGATCCTAGATTTGGTCACTGTATTATATCCGCTTCCACTACCCAAATAAATTCATCGAGCCTCGCCTCGACGCTCGATGAGCTGCCAGTTTAGGAGTCATGTTATCCACTCCACTGTGATATTTCCACCACCACTTTTATCTCGAGTCAGTAGTATGCCACCACACCCCTGTATCATAACCGCCCTTATGTACAATATTGGCGTGTTTGTAATAAATTGTTGAGCAACCTCAGCTCAACCCTGTAATATATTTAATGCTACTGGACTTCTGTATCAAGTATTTTTCTACCAGTAAGGAGAATTCTTCCTGTACTGGAATCAAAAGATCGATTTCTCAATAAGTCTTTTATTGAAAAACCGGTCGTGACAAACTTGGTACCAGAGCCAGGCTGACTGTAGGAAGCCACTAGGTGCGATGGCTAATCGGTCATTAGCATAGTAGAGTTAATTGTTATTTTTGCAAATGTAGTCATATTCTGACAGTCAGCATAAATTTATGATCTGACCATTCAGAATTTTTGCCTACTTTTGTAGATGGCTGGAAACGACTGTGAGTCACAGGTGTTCACCAACGTGCCTGAGGGGTTCGTCAAGCTCCTCTCCTTCATCGTCCAGATCGCAATGGGGCCATCAGTGCGCCCAGTATTCACACTCTACCAGCACAAGATCAACGACAGTTTGTCCATGCACCAGGCCGCGGTGCAATTCAAGGGAGGGCATGTTGAGTTACGCCGCTTCCGGTTCTTGGGGAGAGCCATGCCTACGGAGAAGCATGCTATGCAGATGGCTTCCCGTGAGGCGATAGGTCGTCTCCGGGATGTTCTTCCTTCGATGAAGACTCGTCGTTACCGCTACCTTCCATGCCACGTGCCATACACCTGTCACTACGCATTCGCTTGCCCCAGAGGAGAGTGAGACGAGGCTATTGAGATGCTTGTCAAGTACATCCGGGCTCTGGAGGCAACCTGCGACTACCTGGTGGACGACCTTGTGGCTGCCCGCATGGACTCAGTCCATGGCTGTGCCGCCAACAGGAGGGAGCTCCTGCACACCGCACCACCATTGACTTTCGTCTCGTCCTCGGCATCTTATTCACCTACCATTCTCGCCACTACTCGTCGCCTGCCTACCACTGAGGAGTTCAACCAAGTCATTGCGCCCACTTCAGTTCGTACTGCACCACCTATTGCGCCCACTCCTGTTCGTGTTGCTCCACCTATGGCGCCCGCTCCATCAACTCAGCGCAGCACTTCACGTCTGGAACCTATTAGCGAGGAGGAGGTTGAGTCCCCGGCCTCACTACGCCTCACCCTCGGCAGGCCAAGGGAGATCCTTACCATCTCCGACTGAGTACGCTTAGCCGCCATGCGATGTACCGGATTGTATGATACGTTTATATGTACATAGGTTGTGAGAAGTAGCTTGTTTGCGCATCATGTAGGAACTGGGAGAAGTGCACTAGCCTAAATAAGATGTCAGGAATGTGTACGCATATCCTGAGTGATATATTGTATAATTACTGCTTGCGTGTAAGATATGTAATGAGCAGTCCTTCTCCGTGCGCAGTCGATTATTCTCTTGAAAAATCTTGGAGCATTTAAAATTTCCCGTCTTTATGAATTTATTGATTTTTGCGACTAAATTTCTTTTCTTATGATTTTTACAAAATGTATCCACAGAGTGAAAAATGTCTCGTCCTTGGACGTGCTCCATGCCAAATCTGCCAGAGTAAAATTATGGCACCCAAACAAGCAACAATTTCACACAGGGGCAGTCAAGTCAACAGGGCAGTGAAACAACATTTTCCCAAGTATGCCGCCTTTATGAACAGAGTCAACAACAACATCAGGAAATGATGAACCAAGTAATCAATATGGGAAATCACCGTGGGCCGTATCAACAGCAATCCAAATTGTCTGAGCTACAGAAGACGCGTCCCCAAACATTTTCTCATACTGGTTTCGAGACATGGAAAGAAAATTAATTATTGCACAGTGTTCAGACCGTGAGAAAGTACTATATGCACCGCACTATCTCACTGGAGCAGCTGCAGCATGGTGGGAAAATTTCCTACACATGCACCCCAACGAAAATGATATAAACTGGGAGGAGTTCAAAGAAGGTTTTCGTGGGGCGCACATTCCTAAAAATGTTATGAAGATCAAGAAAAGGGAGTTTGATGACCTCAAGCAGAGGACCATGACGGTGACGGAATACAAGAGTCAGTTTACTCTATTGTCATGCTACGCCAACGAAGAACGTATGACTGAAAGCAAGAAGGGCCGTTTCCCGGTCAGGCACACACGCGCCCCGAATTCGGGCGAGCGCGGTGCCCCAAGGGGCTATATAGTAGCCCCACTGTCAAACTCCTATGGCTAAGTGAAAGTGATAAAGCATTATAGTCCGGTTGCCTAGTTCGCTACGCTCTCACCTCTTTTATAGGACCAAGACACTGGATCAAGTGTGAAAATGCGCCTTTTGCGAACACCCCCGCATTATATGCGTGGGGGCTGAAGCCGAAGACTGCCATCTTTCAGGTTATATACACATATACATTAACGGCCGCACATGACGTATTTTAATTCTTGCAGGCACAAGTATAAAAAGCTTTTATATTCCATCAAAACATTGTCTTACAATTATACATGTTATTCGAACATGATGTCCTTCGAGCACTGCGTCTCTATTAAACGAGCGCCCTGCAGAACTTCCTGAAAATAGTGCTCGGCAGGTACTCGGCTCCCGTCCGAATCTTGGGATGCAACATCGGTGGTCTTCATCTCCGCCCAGTATGTCTTGACACGGGCTAGAGCCATCCGCGCACCCTCTATGCATGGTGACCTCTTCATTGCATTGATATGGGGCACCGCACCAAGGAACTGCTGCACCAAACCAAAATAACTCTTCGGCTCAGGCCCCTCCGGCCACAGATGACTCACAACTTCCTTCATGGCGAGTCCGCATAACCTATTCAGCTCCGCCCATTCGGCCAATCGCTCGGATAATTGAAGTGGGCGCTCTGGATTGTGGAACTACGACCAAAAAAGCTTTTCCACTTCATGATCCTTTTGATCTCGGAAGTGTTCGGCCGCGTCCGCGGCACTTGCCACCAAATCCAGATAAGTACCCGCAGCACTCCACAGCTGGTCCAACTGAGCATACTTAGGATCCCCGAACTTCATCCGCAGCATAAAGGGCTTTCCAGCCGCGATATCTCCGGCCTGACGTAGCTCCTGCTTCATGGCTCTCATTGCAGAGCGAGCATCCTTGGCCTCGGTAGTGGCCTTCTCTAGGTCCTTTTGTTCCGGCCGATCTTCTTTTTCAAGAAGCTTGCAGCGGTCGGCAGCATCCTTCAACTTCACCGCCATCTCGGCCATTCCCTTCCTGCTTCGGCAGTGAGCAGCCTGTTCGGCTTTCAGCTCTTTGGCCGCCTTCAAGGCAGCCGCATCACTTTTTCTGGCCTACTCCTTGGCTCGGGCGAGTTCCGCCTGAAGGTTCTCCATAGCAGCGGCACCATCTGCATCAAGCATACATGTTGTAAGGCAAGGTTATCAAGCCCCCTTACCAGGTGTCCGCGGAGAAAATTTTATACCTTGCGACTCGTCCAACCGCTTGTTGACAAGCGCGATGTCGGCATCCGCCACGTCAAGTTGCCGCTTTAGCTCGGCAAATTCATCAGTCCGGCTAGCCACCGGACACTTCGCCACCTACATAGGAAGAGCGACATGTTATACCTGGGATTATGATCCTCGGCGCGCTGTCATCTTTGACAACGCACCGAGTCTCAGGGGCTACTATCTATACACGGCGCATCTTTTTATATGCGGAACTGTCAAAAGGTACATCATTCCACGTACTTCAAAACATGTCAGTAAACTCCTGACAGCCTCGTGCAACCCGCTCTCCGCGATGAAATCGTTTCAATCACCGTGCCCATCAATGCACGATGTTCTTCTGAGATAGACGCTCGCCCAAGCAGATCCTTTAAATCCTCCGACCGTGCACCGGACGGTGCCGGACTCGTCTGATGGCCTTTTTCGAAGGTCGGGCACGGAGGGCTTTGGGGAGCCATACGGCTGCTTTTCGGCCCTGCCGGATTCAGAGAAACCCTCCCCGACGAGACCTCAGGCTCGCCCGCCTCGCAAGGCGGTACGGCAGGAGGGGGCGTTCCGCTCTCCATCATCTCCGGACGAAGATCCCCTGAAGATGAGCTCTGCTGTGAAGGGCGGAGATCCGAACTACAAGGTAAAAATTCAGTTGTCTTTCTCAGGAATAAAATAGGGATGTCTCTTATTTGGGAACTCCCCCTCTACTTATGGCTCGCTGGAGGGCTGATCCCCTTGAGGGCACAATACGGCCGAGGCACTTCCCAGCGGAGGACCCTCCGACGAAGATCTCTTCCCCCGCTTTGAGACCATGGTCTCCGAATCTTCAGAGGCAGTCCTCTTCTTTCCCTGGATGGAGGGATTCTCACTCTCTCCTTTCCGGATAGCCTCCTTCGAGGAGACGGTAGCTTCCTTGTTCCCCCCTTCGCCTTCTTCCAAAGGCGCAACCTCCCGCATCCTGGTTAACACGGGATCCGGCGTGGTCTCGGGAAGGGGGCCCGGACAACTGATCAGCTTTGCTTTCGCTATCCACTCCTGTTTAAAGGGACAACTCCTTTAAGGGCAATTTTATGACGAATATACCGATAGCCTGTCCGGGTACAGGGCTACTTAATTGAGTATCCGGGCGATTGCAGCTTAGCCCTGCGTCCTCGGTCAAGTCCAGACACATTGCTTGTGATCTGAAGAACAATTTATACATCTCCATGGGCGTCATGCCCGTAAAGTGTTGGAGAGCTCGTGGTCCCTCCGGATTAAACTCCCACAGGCGTAGGGGGCGGCGTTTGCAGGGCAAAGTGCGGCGAATCAACATGACCTGCGCCACTACGGCCAGGTTAATGTCTCTTTCCAGGAGATCTTGAATGCGGCCCTGCAGCAAGGGCACGTCCTTGGACGGCCCCCAGTCGAGCCCTTTATTGACCCATGACGCCAGCCGTGGGGGAGGACCCGAGCGAAAGACAGGAGGCGCCACCCACTTGGTGCCCCTGGGCGCTGTGATATAAAACCACTCTCGTTGCCATAAGCTGAACTCCTCTTGAAAGGAGCCCTCGGGCCAGGGAGCGTCAGCATTCTTGCTTATAACAGCCCCTCCGCACTCCGCTTGCCGCCCCTTGATCATCTTTGGCTCTACTTTGAAGGTCTTGAGACACAATCCAAAGTGAGGGGTAATGCAGAGGAAGGCTTCGCACACGATGATGAACGATGAGATGTGGAGGATGGACTCCGTATCCAAGTCGTGAAATTCTAACCCATAGTAAAACATGAGCCCCCTCATGAAGGGGTCCGTCGGGAAGCCTAATCCCCGAAGGAAGTGAGACGCGAACACCACTCTCTCACCAGGCTTGGGAGTGGGAGTAACCTGTCCTTGAGCAGGCAGCCTATGCGAGATTTCGCCAGTTAAATACCTGGCATCTCTCAGCTTTAGCACATCTTCTTCCGTAAGGAGGAAGGCATTCACCAGCCTTGAAGGTCGGAGCCGGACATCATCGAAGGTCCGAAGCGCCTAAATCTGGAGCTTTGGGTTTTGGAACTCGAGGCGAGGGGTGGATTTGATTGAGATTGAAAGAAAGGAGTAGAGCATTGGTCTCTTTATAAAGAGGTTGAATACCAAGAGCCCTCCCCCGTGACCGTTTGGGACTCGCCGATAGAGGCGTAACCAGCAGGCGTGGAATTACCCACGCCCGTATTTGTGAGAATCCCGGAATAAAGGGACACGATCTCTGCTTTGACAAGACGTGCCAAGGAAACCTCCTCGCTAAACGCGCTGAGGTGGGACAGTAAAAACGATTCGAATAAAGGCTTGGCCTTGGTGTGATGACACGCTGCGGAATACGTCAGCATATTGGATTTGTGTAAATATTATTTTCTCTACGGTGTTATGTGGAAATTATTTTTCGGAGCCGGACACTATCCTTGTGTTCAAAATCTTCTATGAAGTATTCGGAGGAGGAACCCGCCTTGCAATGCCGAAGACAAATTATGCGCCGTGCTAAATCGTCATTGAAGCCTGGTTCAGGGCTCTTGAGGAGTCCTGGATTAGGGGTTGTCCGGATGGCCGGACTATGACCTTTGGCCGGACTCCTGGACTATGAAGATACAAGATTGAAGACTTTGTCCCGTGTCCGGATGGGACTTTCCTTGGCGTGGAAGGCAAGCTTGGCGATACGGATATGTAGATCTCCTTCCATTATAACCGACTCTGTGTAACCCTAACCCTCTCCAGTGTCTATATAAACCAGAGGGTTTTAGTCCGTAGGACGAACAACAATCATACCATAGGCTAGCTTCTAGGGTTTAGCCTCTCTGATCTCGTGGTAGATCTACTCTTGTACTACCCATATCATCAATATTAATCAAGCAGTAGTAGGGTTTTACCTCCATCGAGAGGGCCCGAACCTGGGTAAAAACATCGTGTCCCTTGTCTCCTGTTACCATCCGCCTAGACGCACAGTTCGGGACCCCCTACCCGAGATCCGCCGGTTTTGACACCGACAGTGTCCATCGGACCTGATTGGGCGCCGGTCTTGGAATTCAGCTCCGCGGACATCTTTCAGGACTCGCCTCTATGGGACGTGTTAAGCTCGTTAAAATCCCTCTCCTTGTCGAGGAACACTTGGCCGAACTATTTCCGGCTTGAGTGGGAAGCGGACGACGGAGAACTTGGTATCCAACCCACCACCCACTTCATAGCCACTGTCGACGACTGAGCCGACATGCTTGATTACGACTCCGATAATATCGACGGTATGGACGACGATGCCAGAGAGGAGCAGGAACCACCGCATACAGAGCATTTGACAGCCACCTCCTCGTATGACATATACATGGTGGATACACCCAAAGAAAACAACAGCGGCAATGAAAATCCAGTCAAGGATAAACCTCTGGAGACACAGCCAGATACAGGGGTGTCGCACACCCCTTGTGCCTCATCGATGTGGTGCTGGAACATGATTTTCCAGAAGGGTTCAAACCCGTAAACATCGAGGCATATGATGGAACAATGGACCCTGCTGTTTGGATTGAAGACTAGATTCTTCACATCCACATGGCTCGCGGAGATGATCTCCATGCCATCAAATATTTACCCCTCAAGCTAAAAGGACCAGTTCGGCACTGGCTAAAAAGCCTCCCTGAAAATTCCATCGGAAGCTGGGAAGAACTTGAGGATGCTTTTCGGGCCAATTTCCAAGGGACCTATGTCTGGCTCCCGGATGCAGACGATCTAAGTCACATAATCCAAAAACCCGGAGAATCAGCCCATAAGCTTTGGAACCGGTTTCTCACTAAAAAGAACCAAATCGTCGACTGTCCGGACGCCGAAGCCCTAGCGGCCTTCAAACACAATGTCCGGGACGAATGGCTAGCCAGGCACCTTGGCCAGGAAAAGCCAAGAACAATGGCAGCCTTAACTGCATTAATGAGCTTTTGGGCGGGCGAGGACAGCTGGTTAGCCCGTAGCAGCACGAGCGACCCTGGCATATCCGAAGTCAGGGATGGCAATGGAAAACCACGACACAACAAAATCAAACATCGGAATAATGAAGAAAGCCCAGACAATATAGCGGTAAACGCCGGATTCCGGGGCTCCAGACCCGGTCAGCGGAAGAAGCCGTTCAAAGGCAACAAGGATGGTCCATCCAACCTGGACAAAATCCTAGACAGGCTCTGCTAGATCCACGGCAATCTCGATAAGATAGCTAATCATACCAACAGGGAATGTTGGGTCTTCAAGCAGGCCGGCAAGCTCAACACTGAACAAAAAGGGAAGGAACCTCAGAGCGAAGACGAGGACGGACATCTGAAAGTGCAACTATCCCTAGGTGGTTTTGGTAATTCATAACAACATATAGCTCATTGAGTTAATGCTATTCCAAGACTATTACTTCAGGAAAGCTCAATGAATGGCATGGAATGGATGATGAAAGTGGATCCCTCAAAATACTAAGGATAAAGGATTGGCTCAAGCTCAAAAGCTCAAGACTCTTCATTTTACATTTTAGTGATCCAAGATCACATTGAGTCTATAGGAAAAGCCAAAATCGGTCACACCGATTCTTTCTATCCGGCGCCACCGATTCCAAAAGTCATAGCCACTACCACAAACCCTAAGAAAATCGGTCTTACCTATAGGGATCTTGGTCTCATCTGTTTCCCTTCGTAATGTTTCGGTCTAACCGAAGTGAGCGATCGGTCCCAATATCTTGGCCTCAATATCTTGGCCTCACCTACTCATGTGTTGAGGCCAAGATATTCCATTCCAACCATATGAATCTTGATCTCTAGCCTTCCCCAAGTTGCTTTCCACTCAAACCCTTTTTCCACCAGATCCAAATCCTATGAGAGAGAGTTGAGTGTTGGGGAGACTATCATTTGAAGCACAAGAGCAAGGAGTTCATCATCAACACACCATTTGTTACTTCTTGGAGAGTGGTGTCTCCTAGATTGGCTAGGTGTCACTTGGGAGCCTCCGACAAGATTGTGGAGTTGAACCAAGGAGTTTGTAAGGGCAAGGAGATCGCCTACTTCGTGAAGATCTACCGCTAGTGAGGCAAGTCCTTCGTGGGCGACGGCCATGGTGGGATAGACAAGGTTGGTACTTCGTGGACCCTTCGTGGGTGGAGCCCTCCGTGGACTCGTGCAACCGTTACCCTTCGTGGGTTGAAGTGTCCATCAACGTGGAGCTACGATAGAACCACCTATCGGAACCACACCAAAAACATCCATGTCTCCAATTGCGTTTGAATCCTCTAAACCCTTCCCCCTACTTTCTTGCAAGTTGCATGCTTTAATTTCCGCTGCCAATATACTCTTTGCATGCTTGCTTGAATTGTGTGATGATTGCTTGACTTGTCCTAAAATAGCTAAAATCTGCCAAACTATAAAATTGGAAAAAGGTTAAGTTTTTATTGGTCAATTAGTCTAATCACCCCCCTCTAGACATACTTCAAGGCCTACAAGTGGTATCAGAGATTTGGTCTCCATTTGCTTTGATTTCCATAGCTTTTGGTGGTCATAGCCTTGGTTTCACAACCTAGGAGAGTATGGCGTCTAGCGAGGGAAATTATCACTGTAGAGGTCCTTACTTTGATGGTACTAATTTTGCTAGTTGGAAGCATAAGATGAAAATGCATATTCTTGGACATAACCCCACCGTTTGGGCAATTATTTGTATTGGCTTGCAAGGTGAATTCTTCGATGGGAGAGAACCGAACCGGGAAGCTAATGTGGAAGAATTGAAGATGCTACAATACAACGCTCAAGCATGTGACATCATCTTCAACGGATTGTGCCCCGAAGAATTCAACAAAATCAGCCGTCTTGAGAATGCAAAGGAAATTTGGGATACTTTGATTGATATGCACGAAGGTACCGAGTCCGTCAAGGAATCCAAGTTGGATGTGCTCCAAAGTTAGCTTGACAAGTTCAAAATGAAGGATGGTGAAGGTGTCGCTGAAATGTACTCTAGGCTTGCTATTATCACAAATGAGATTGCCGGCTTAGGGAGTGAAGAGATGACCGACAAATTCATCATCAAGAAGATCCTAAGAGCATTGGATGGAAAGTACGATACCGTGTGCACATTGATCCAAATGATGCCAAACTACAAAGATCTCAAGCCAACGGAAGTCATTGGAAGGATTGTTGCTCATGAGATGTCACTCAAGGATAAGGAGGAACTTCACAACAAGTCAAGTGGTGCTTACAAAGCCTCAAGTGAAGCCCTCACATCATCAAGTGAGAAACCAACCTTCAATGAAGAATTGAGCTTAATGGTGAAGAACTTCAACAAATTCTACAAGAGTAGAAGCAAATAAAGAAGCTCCAAGTCAAGGTCTTACAATGACAAGAGATCTTCTAGTCGAGAGCGAAATTGCTACAATTGTGGGAGACCCGGACACTACTCCAATGAGTGTACGGCACCCTACAAAAGAAGAGAGGATTCTCCAAAAAGAAGAAGCAAAAGAGAAGAATCACCACCGAGAGAGAGGAGGAGTAGAGATGATCGTTATGCACGAAGACCCTCATGGAGAAGCAAGGATTCAGAAAGGAAGGACAAGTCATCAAGGAGCTACACAAAACGAAGACATCAAGCTCATGTTGGTGAATGGGTATCCGGCTCCGACTCCGACCATCACTCCGAGAGAAGCTATCACTCCGACTCCGAATATACTCAAGATCAAGGTGTTGCCGGTCTAGCACTTGTGTCAACCAACTCCTACGACATATTTGACTCACCAGATGAAGGAATTGGAAGATGCTTCATGGACAAAGGTCCAAAGGTAACACATCCCGAGTATGTTGATTTTAATAGTGATGAAGATGACTTGCTAGATGATGATGATTTACTTGTTGACAACTCTAGTGATGAATACTATGATGAAACGTCAATTAATCATGCCAATCAAATGAATGACAATGATAAGGAGAAAATTGAGCTTCTAACTAAAGAACTAAACACTCTTAAGTTGGCTCATGAAACTATCTTCGAAGATCATCGAGAACATTTAAGGGCTCATGAGACGTTACGCTTTGAAAAGCTCAATCTTGAGCAAGAGCATGAGTTCTTAAAGGCAATCAATGATGACCTCCGCAAGAAAAGTTCTTCTTACATTGCCAAGCGTTTACTCTTATCTACTCACATGTCTCAAGTCAAGTCTAGTAACAAGTACAAGAAAGATACTTCCTCTAGTAGTAACAATAATAATGCCACCTGCTCCTCCTGTGCCTTCTGCTGCCCTGACCATCTCAGTGTCTCTGCATAATCAAGGGATCTCGTTTGGCCCCTCTCCTCAAGGAAATGAGCTTCTTGCTGTGCTGCTGGATGACCCAATCCCGCGTCGCAACCTGAACACCTTCATTTTCCAGGCGCTTTGTCCGATGATTGCAACATTTGGCCCCTGGAGCTCTGGTTATGGTCTGCGTTCACCGCGCTCGGAACTTTCAGTTCTTGCACAGCGGATTCCTCTGGCCTTAGATTCATGCAACAGCCTTTGTCTGTGCTGCCTGCTCCCCCATCCGTGCATCTGGAAGAGATCCATCATGTCCAGAGGTTTTGGACGGTTCTGAGGATGCTGCTGTCGAGGAAAATTCTCTCCCTTTGGAACCTGCTATTTTGGACAGCCTTACAACCCTGCCTGTGTCTGAAAGTGCCACTTTACTATCTGCTAAAACTGTCAACACGCTCCAGCCAGCTTCTGATGACAGCCTTTCTGAGATACCTGATGCATCTGATCCTACCCTTGGTACCTTGGCTGCCCCTCCAGCTCAGCCACGGGCCCGCACCAGACGCTCGAGACCTGCTGCTCCTCTCTCCACGGTGGATGTTCGGCGTAGCTCACGCTCGAACAAATCTGATGGCTTCAAGGTCCCACCGCTTACTGACACCCGTGTGTACACCTCCAAGGTCAAACCCAGGTTGGCTCCTTCCATTGGATCTTCAAGCTCTGCTCCTTCTGCGGATGACGGCATCCCCCCTCCAACACCGGTATCAACTCTGCAACAAATTGGCATCAACAGGTGCGCCATCCCAGAAGCTGAGCTCACTGCTGAAGCTCTTCTCTCCCTGCCGGATGCTTCTGCTCCAACAACTTCAGGTACTCCTGTAGTTCAAGATCAGGAGGAGGGCACCTCTGCTCCTCTTCAGTAACTACTTTTCAGTGCCATGCCCTCATTACGCTGCTGGAATGTCCTCTCGTGGAATATCAAAGGCTTAAATTCCGAGAAGAAACGTTTAGCTCTTAATAATGTGATCCTCTCAATTGGCTGCGTCGTAGTTTGTCTTCAGGAGACCAAGTTGTCTGACGTTAGTCCTGCTTTTGTTAAAAATTGTTGTCCTCGTCAGTTTGATCAATTTGCTTTTGTTCCTTCGCGTGGTGCCTCAGGTGGGATTCTCACCATATGGAAAAGCTCTGTTTTCACCGGCACAGAAGTTTCCATTGACACGCATGCGTTAGTTATCTCTTTCGTCAGTACGCAAACCTCTCAAACCTGGACACTCATGAATGTTTATGGTCCATGCGCCGGTGAAGATCGTGATATTTTTACTAATTGGCTCTATGATGTGAACATTCCTAATGGTCTGGACTGGCTACTCCTCGGCGATTTTAACTATATGCGTGCACCTGGCAATCATAACAAGCCTGGGGGAAACATGCAAGACATGCTCACCTTTAACGACATTATACATAAACAACAACTTATTGAGCTGCCAGTACAGGGCCGTGCTTACACGTGGAGTAATATGCAAACTGACCCCCTCCTCGAGCAAATTGACTGGTTTTTTACATCGCTTAACTGGACCACGGTATACCCTAAAACCTTGGTGAAACCTCTTGGTAAACCGGTATCAGATCATATCCCTTGTGTTGTCAGTATTGAGACCACGATTCCCCAGATAAGATCTTCCGCTTTGAGTCTTCTGGATCCTTCACCCAGATTTATGGATGTTGTGCGAAATGTTTGGGAAAGGCCTGTTAAGTCAGAAAATGCTGCCACTAAACTTTGCCGCAAGTTCAAAGCCCTGAGACATGCATTGAAACGCTGGAGTAAGAACATCTCCCGCCTCTCTATTGCTATTTCTAACTGCAACGTGTACTGGCTGACCTTGACGAGCTTGAGAACAAACGCACACTCACTATACCAGAGGCTAATTTCAGAACAATTCTAAAAACTCACTTGCTCAGGCTCCTCCATTACCAAAAGCTTTATTGGAAAAAATGCTGCACTATTAGGTGGATCAAATTTGGCGATGAAAACACTAAGTTCTTTCAAGCCATTGCTACAGAAAGATACAGACAGAATAACATTGCAAGCTTACGTGATGATAGTGGCACTATATTTGAAGATCACACTAGTAAAGAGGCCCTCTTGTTCCTCACTTATAAAGATCGTCTGGGCTCCACTTCAGCCTCTGAGATGAAATTCTCTCTGCCCGATCTCATCAGAAGATCTGATAATCTTGATGCTCTGACCGAGCCGTTCACACACAAAGAAATTGACCAAGTTGTTAATGACATGCCTCCAGACCGTGCACCTGGCCTGATGGTTTCAGTGGTACTTTTCTCAAAGCCTGTTGGCCTATCATCAAGCACGATTTTTATGACCTTTGCGCTCAATTTTATGATGGCACCCTGGACATTAACAGCATCAATGATGGGCTCATCACGCTGATCCCTAAAGTCAACTCCCCGGAAACTGTAAATGATTACAGACCGATCACTCTTTTGAACTGCTGCCTCAAGCTGATTACAAAACTTCTAGCAGATCGGCTACAATCTTCTATTTTGGATTTAGTTCATCGCAATCAATATGGCTTCATTAAGGGGAGGACTATCCAGGATTGCCTTGCCTGGGCTTACCAGTATTTGCACCAATGCCAAAGCTCGGGCAGACAAATCATTTTGCTTAAACTTGATTTTGTAAAGGCCTTTGACACAATTGCTCATGACCCGATGATCAAGATTATGCGCCATATGGGTTTCAACGACAAATGGATTTCTTGGATCCAATGCTTATTCTCCTCTGGCCGCTCTTCTGTCCTTCTCAACGGGGTGCCGGGCAGACAATTCCAATGCCGATGTGGTGTCCGATAGGGCGATCCCTTGTCCCCCCTCATCTTTGTGCTCGCTGCGGATTTATTACAGTCCGCCATAAATGATGCATTCAGACAAGGCAAAATCGAGCTCCCCTTTCCTTGTGTTGGACAATCCGACTACCCCGTTATCCAATACGCCGACAACACTTTGATAGTCCTACCTGCATGCACCCGTCAAGCTTCTTTGGTCAAGGAGATCCTATCGGATTACGCCACCTCTATTGGCTTGAAAATCAGTTTTCACAAGTCCACATTGATTCCGATCAACCTCGACCCCTCCTCTGCGGATACTCTTGCAAGGATTTTTGGCTGTAATGTTGGCACACTGCCTTTCACCTATCTTGGTCTGCCTCTGGGTACCACTCGGCCTACAGTCCCGGACCTCATGCCTCCTGTTTGCAGATTGGAAAGGCGCCTAATGTTAACCATTGCTATGATGACCTATGGTGGCAGATTATCCTGGCTGAACGCTTCAGTCACGTCTCTTCTTATTTTTGCCATGTGTACACTCAAATTCCCGCCCAAGCTTCTTGAAATCCTAGACAAAATCAGGAGGCGTTGTCTATGGACTAAGAAAACCGAGCAAGGTGACAAATGTTCCTCTCTTGCAGCCAGGGACATGGTCTGTCGTCCCAAAGACAAAGGTGGGCTAGGAGTGATCAATCTCAAAATCCATAATGAAGCCCTGCTCCTAAAATTCCTCCATAAATTCTACAATAAATGGATGTGCCCTGGGTTCACCTGATATGGGACAATCTCTACGTCGACAAAATACCACATGCAGTAGACCCGGTCGGCTCTTTCTGGTGGCGCGATATTTTAAAACTGACACCAACCTTCAGGGGCATATCTCGTGTTCAGTTGGTAGATGGAAGGACCACCTTGCTATGGAAAGATCTTTGGGCGCGTGATGTGCTGCACAACTCCCACCCACATGCCTTCTCTTTTGCACTACATGAAGATATCTCGGTTGCTGACTTCTGGGCCTCTAATGATCTGCATGAAACCTTTCACCTCCCTGTATCCCCTACCGCGCTGGAAGAAATCCGAGACATGCAGCTAATGTCAAACAAGATTTGCCCTTCCACGTCAAATACTGATGTTTGGCACTACACGTGGGGCGCGGCCGACTTTCGTCCTAAGGACTTCTATTCTTTCTTCTTTAGAGATGCTCAAGCCGATCCCATGTTCAAGCACCTATGGAAATCGAAATGTACAATGAAGTTGAAGGTGTTCGGGTGGCTGTTTTTCCTGGACAGGCTCAACACACGTAATATGTTGAAACGGAGGCACTACAACATTGGTGACGACTTTGATTGCCTTCTTTGCGGGCTGCCAATTGAAGAAACGGTGGACCACATGATCTTCACCTGTGATTTTAGCAGGACCTGCTGGGCCAAGCTTGGCATTCATTGGCCCCCTTTTGATAGCCGTCTCACTGCCATCGGATTAAACAGAGACTCCTGGCCTGGCCCATTCTTCATGGAAGTTTTTCTCACTGCTGCTTGGAGCATATGGAAGGAGAGGAATAACAAGCACTTCCGAGGAGTTGACCCTATTATTAGGTCCTGGTTGTCATGCTTCAAAAACGACCTAGGTCAGCTCCAATATAGAATCAAGGAGGCCCATCGAGGCTCATTTGTAAACCTCTGTAATACTCTAGGTTGATCCTTGTTGACTCTTTTCGCTTGGCTCCTCCTGTGGAGGGTTGGTAGTTTGCCTCTTCTCTAAGCCATGGGGAGGGGGTGGTAGTTGGTTGGTTGTGTTTGGCGTTGTATATGTCTATGTAAACACCCCATTTATATAGATATATATAAATCACAGTGGGAGTGCTCTCCCACTGTCAATTCTTTCAAAAAAAAATTCAAATCCAATGTTGTTGCTTCTAGTAGTTCTCTTGATTCCACTAATGATTCTCTTAGCCAAGTTACACTTGAGCAAGAAAATAGTTTATTGAAGGGAATTATAGAGAAAGGTGTTTACAACGGCCTTGCCGGGAGTAAGCAATTCGAGGAAATTGTACGCTAGCAAGGAAGGCACCGGAAGAATCAAGGTGTTGGTTTTGAACGAAAGTTCAACGCCAATGGAGTTGAGTGGGAAGAAGATCAATACCCCAAGACAAAGTTTGTTCCTCAACAAGAGAAGTATGATCCTACTTCCTTCAAGGGGACACAAGCTCAAGATGATCTTCCACCACAAGACCACAAGAACAAAGGCAAGGACAAGCTTCAAGAAGAGATTGATGCATTTGAAGAAGCACCTAAAGCCTCGTTCGAGTGGGTCCCCAAGACTGCGCCAAGTTCTACTTCATCAAGTACAACTATAACTCCAAGGATTCCCATCAAGATGATGTGGATCCCAAGAAGAAGAATTAGAGAGTTCTTGAGGGTGACTCCGCCAACATTCTTCACTCATATCATTTTGGCAAGAACAAGTGCAATCAACTTTCACATCTTGCACTAGTTCAAGGAGTCACATACCCTCATGTTGGTAAGGCAAGGGACAAGGTAACCTAATGCTTTCATGGACATCATCTTGTGTGTGCATCACTCTATGTCTATGGATATTCTTGTTTGTTCCTTGTGGGACTAACCCATGTAGGCAAGTTGGAAGTGCAACTCACTCCAAAGGACTGCTCCAAATGATCAACATCAACATTGAGCATCTACATCTTCAACACCTACATGAAGTCATCATCGACAAAACCCAAGGTTAGTTCATCCCTCTAAGGGGGGATCTCACATCTAGGGGGAGCTTAACTCTAGGAATTGAGTCAAAGAAACTCTAATGGTGTGAACACATTAATGCATTATGTAAAAGTGGTAACCCCACTTCAGCTTAAACGATGAGTATGACCTATGATCAAATGTTCTCATTTGACTCCTAAGTCAATATACTCATATATAGATGACCTAGTCATTGCCAATTGTTTGATAGATGCTAGAATTGGTTGTGCATGCTTTGCCACATATTTCTATTGCCATATTATTGTGTGAGCATGTTGGTGCATATTTTACTCACTCAAGGACATCCACTTGTTGTTTTGTTTGTTTGGTTCTTTCCTCTTTTGGCCAAGTGGATGGACGAGAATGCCTAAGAACCTTCTTTAGCTATCTATGCTTTTCTCGTCTCAAACTCTATTCATGCTACATCACAAAATTTGATCAAGTCAGATTCAACCACTCGTGTGAGGAGCACTCGGAGTCCCGATTAAATCGAGACTTAACTTCCAAAACCTCTTAATGATTCTCGGTCTGACCGATCCTTCCATTTCGGTCCTACCGAGATCATCAAGTTGATCTGAGTTTTCAATCTCGGTGCAACCGATTTGAACTTTTTGGTCTCACCGAGTTGTTGTAACTGAACACCGTTATGCATCTCGGTCCCACCGAGTTGTTCCACTCGGTCACACCGACAGGGTCGGGCTATATATAGTCACAAGCAAAATTTTGGAAATTTCTCCGAAACCTCGCCCGCGCATCAGCTCGCTCTGCCATCGTGGTCTCCGGATCGTCTCCTCGTCGCCAGAAGCCTCCTGTCGCTGGTCTTCGCCGCCGTCAACGGATTTCGTCCCCGCCGTTGCCGCCGTAGCAATCCACCGCCAAGTTAGGGTATGGACTTGATCTTTGTGCTATCCATGTCTGATTCCTGGCACATTGTTTTCATATTGAATCTTGCCACGATTACAACTCGTCTATCCAGCCAAAGTAGTTCATAGATTAGTTGTGATTCGAATTTTTAGGTTTAGGTTTCCGCCGAAACCATCTCGAACCCACCGAGTTGAAAAACTCGGTCTCACCGATTTGGCTTATGCCATTGCACAAGTGACTCTCGGTCTGACCGAGAAATACTAATCGGTGCAACCGATTTGAGGATTCTGTGAAACCCTAGCAGTCTCGGTGCCACCGAACTGAAACTCGGTCCAACCGAGATCATCAGTTTAGGTTCCAAAACTGCTTCGGTATCAACGAGTTTGAAAATCGGTGGATCTGAAATGCTTTCTGTGGAAAACTAAAACTGAACTTTTGAGTCATTCTTTTGCAAAAACCTCTGCATTTTGTGATGCTCATCTTTTCTATCGCATCTATAAACTCTTCACAGGGTCAGCAGTCAGCTTTTGCAGCATGTCTGATCAAAGTGATAGCCAGAACAGGTCAGAAGAGCAGATAGACTTGAGTGAGGGCACTAGTCCCTCAACTTCAGATGAAGGGAGCAGAAGTACTCCTAGTGACTTGCCTAAGGCTGCTACTAGGCAAAGGAGGAAAAGAAATTCAGATTCAGAGGATGAAGATTACAGGGCTGAGGAAGATGAGGCTACTTCCAAGAAAGTTATGCTCAAGAAAGAAAGGGTCATGAAGACCAAAAGGACTGCAGGAAGACAACCAATGTCTACGGCCAGAACATCAACTCAACTATCTAGAAATCCTGATCCCAAAGAGCCAGTTGCTGAGAGCAAGAAGAGGAAGGAAATGGTCAAGATGACCATGGCCAAAGTTATAGGGAAGCCTTCCATGATGGAAGAGGAAGAGCCTGCTGCACCGGCACCAAAGGCACCAAAGCTTATGGGTGATGCTATTAGATCAGGGGCTGCCACATCTAAGCCCAAGGAAGCACCCAAAGCTGCCCCCAAGGCCAAGTCTGCACCAAAGAGGAATACTAGGAGTATTCCAGCTGCTGAGAAGAACAAGGCCCCAGTGCCTGAGGTTGATGAGGAAGATGAAGTAGGACAAGTTCTGAGGATGCTTAAGACAAAGATACCAGACCACAACGATGCCCATCCTGTGGCTGAGATCATGAGAATCAGGAAGGATTCAGGGCTGGAGGGAATGGAGAATGGAAGATCCATATGCTTCAAGGAGAAGAACTGCTATTGATTACAAGTTCCATACAAAGGAACAACAGGACTTCTATGAGACAATCTTGTTTGACAAGAAGCCCATTGTGTGTGATATGAGGTGGGTCGACTGGACCTACATGAAGGAGAATGAAGAGCACTATCCTGGAGTGCAAGACAGCTCTGTGAGTTGTGGAGTTGCAGATTTTGTTGGGCAAAAGCTCACAAATTGGAATGATGAGCTTATCATGCAATTTTACTCCACAGCACATTTCTACCCCAATGGAAGAATTGTTTGGATGTCTGAAGGTACAAGGTACCAGTCAACAGTTGAGGAGTGGGCAAGTCTGATAAATGCCCCAGAGGAGAATGAGGATGACCTAGACATTTATGCCAAGAAGAAAAAGGATCACAATTCAATGGCTCACATGTACAAGGAAATTCCAAACAAGGCTTTAGCAACTCACAAGTTTGGATCAGTACACTATCTGCTCTCAGGGTTGCCAACCATAAATTGGATTCTGAGGTACACTTTGTTGCCCAAGTCAGGCGACCATAACATGATCAGAGGGCATGCCATCAACATGTTGCATGTGTTTGATGTGCCACAAAAGTTTAAATTCATGAGCCTGATCATTGAAACCATCAAGAGGACTGCAACAGATCAGAAGAGGAGCTGCGGATATGCACCTCAGATTCAAGAACTGATAAACTCAAAGATGGGCACAGGAAAATATCAGTTGGATAAGGAACACTTTCCACTTTATCCAGACTTTGAGGACAATGAGGTTATCATGAATGAAGATGATCCACAATCAGTTCAAGCTCAGGAGAAGAAGGAGAGGGCAAAGAGGGAGAAGGCTGCCAAGATGCCAACTCAAGAGGAGGCATCTGAGTATTTCTTGAAGAACAAGCAGGAGCACCTTGGTTACTTAATAGCATCAACCTTGAGGATTGAGAAGGGATTGGCCACCCTCACTCAAAATCAGGAGAGCTTGGAGAGAATCATAGAGCAAAAGTTCTATAACTTAGATGTGAAAGTAATTGAGATTCAGACTGTAGTGGAGGAGCTACAAGAGGACATGCAGGAGAGGAAGGGCAAGACAACAACAAATGTGTTTGCCAGAGTGCCTAGAGCCCGGAGGTCATCAGCTGTGCCAGTTTCTGACACAAGAGCAACTTCGTCTGCACCAGCTCCAGCACCTACATCAGCTCCAGCTCCATCTACATCAACTGAAGTCTTCATCCAAGGAGCCATCTCTACACCACCACCTGAAGATCAAGCCTGAGAGTCGATCTAGCACTATGCATTTTCTATGAACTTTTTGGTAACTTGTTGCCAAAGGGGGAGAAAAATGTATAGATCATAGGCTTCGAGAGAGAGAGAGAGAGAGTGTTGCTTTTGTTCTCTCTTGCTTTATTTGGTGGTTTTTCAACTTTGTTTTCTTTTGGTTGAGATACTATGCTTGTGAGACATTGATGATCATGTGTTTGATCATAAGCTACATTTATGCATGCTTGATATTATCCTATCTATCTTATTTGATCACTCACTTTGCTTGGTGATGAGTGCATGTATTCTTTGTTTATTATTTTGAGCGCTCCACCAAGATGTATGTGACATGGAAGAGTAACCCATGAGCCTAATTCATTGTGCATTTACAGTCCAAAGCAAATCTAAAACTATGCACAAATTTAGGGGGAGCTCTTGCTTATCACATACTTCTCAAAGCGACGATGTTATTTAATTCTATTATCATTTGTCGAAGCTTTGATCTATATGTTGTCATCAATTACCAAAAAGGGGGAGATTGAAAGTGCAACTATCCCTAGGTGGTTTTGGTAAATTCATAACAACATATAGCTCATTGAGTTAATGCTATTCCAAGACTATTATTTCAGGAAAGCTCAATGAATGGCATGGCATGGATGATGAAAGTGGATCCCTCAAAATACTAAGGATAAAGGATTGGCTTAAGCTCAAAAGCTCAAGACTCTTCATTTTTCATTTTAGTGATCCAAGATCACATTGAGTCTATAGGAAAAGCCAATACTATCAAGAAGGGATGAGGTGTTGCTTAATGAGCCTTTTGCTTCATGTGCTTAGTGATATGCTCCAAAACCCTCAACTACTTTCCCACATCCACAAATGACCTAAACCTAAAGCCAAAATCGGTCACACTGATTCTTTCTATCCGGCGCCACCGATTCCAAAAGTCATAGCCACTGCCACAAACCCTAAGCAAATCGGTCTTACCGATAGGGATCTCGGTCTCATCGAGATGGGGTTGCAATCTCTCTGTTTCCCTTCGTAACATTTCGGTCTAACCGAAGTGAGCGATCGGTCCCACCGAGATTGCAATGTAAACTCTCTGTTTCCTTTTTGTAACATTTCGATCTCACCGAAAAGAGCAAATTGGTCCCACCGAGTTTACCTGACCAACTCTCTGGTTAGATAATTACCAAAATCGGTCCCGCCGAGTTTGTGTAATCGTTCCCACCGAGATTACGTTATGCCCTAACCCTAACCATATCGGTCTCACCGAGATGCATGTCAGTCCCACCGAAAATCACTAACGGTCACTAGGTTTACTAAATCGGTCTGACCGAGTTTGATGATTCGGTCCCACCGAGTTTGGTAAATTGTGTGTAACGGTTGGATTTTGTGTGGAGGCTATATATACCCCTCCACCTCCTCTTCATTCGTGGAGAGAGCCATCAGACCGAACCTACACTTCCAACTTACCATTTCTGAGAGAGAACCACCTACTCATGTGTTGAGGCCAAGATATTCCATTCCAACCATATGAATCTTGATCTCTAGCCTTCCCCAAGTTGCTTTCCACTCAAACCCTTTTTCGACCATATCCAAATCCTATGAGAGAGAGTTGAGTGTTGGGGAGACTATCATTTGAAGCACAAGAGCAAGGAGTTCATCATCAACACACCATTTGTTACTTCTTGGAGAGTGGTGTCTCCTAGATTGGCTAGGTGTCACTTGGGAGCCTCCGACAAGATTGTGGAGTTGAACCAAGGAGTTTGTAAGGGCAAGGAGATCGCCTACTTCGTGAAGATCTACCGCTAGTGAGGCAAGTCCTTCGTGGGCGACGGCCATGGTGGGATAGACAAGGTTGCTACTTCGTGGCCCCTTTGTGGGTGGAGCCCTCCGTGGACTCGCGCAACCGTTACCCTTCGTGGGTTGAAGTCTCCATCAACGTGGAGGTGCGATAGCACCACCTATCGGAACCACGCCAAAAACATCCGTGTCTCCAATTGCGTTTGAATCCTTTAAACCCATCCCCTTACTTGAATTGTGTGATGATTGCTTGACTTGTCCTAAAATAGCTAAAATCTGCCAAACTATAAAATTGCGAAAAGGTTAAGTTTTTATTGGTCAAGTAGTCTAATCACCCCCCCCCCCTCTAGACATACTTCAAGGTCCTACAACCTCGCCAGCCGAACACGGGGGGACAGAAGAAATTTCCACTGGAGATCAAAACAGTGAATATGATCTATGTCACTTACATCCCAAAGAGGGAGTGCAAACGCGCACTCCGAGATGTCTATGCCGTTGAGCCCGTCGGCCCAAATTCAACCAATGGTCGGCCTGCCAGATCACCTTTGATCGCAGGGATCATCCGACTAGTATACGTCACGGGGTTTCGGCTGCCTTGGTGCTCGACCCAATAATCGACGGATACCACCTCACTCGAGTCTTCATGGACGGCGGCAGTAGTCTCAGTCTGATATATCAGGACACTATCTGCATGATGGGGATAGACCCGTCAAGAATCAAGCCAAGCAGCACTACCTTCAAAGGAGTTATACCGGGCATGGAAGCCCGCTACACGGGCTCTCTAACATTGGATGTTGTATTTGGCTCCCCCGACAACTTTCGAAGCGAAGATCTAATCCTCGACATTGCTCCATTCCGAAGCGGCTATCATGCACTACTCGGAAGAACGACCTTTGCCCGTTTTAATGCAGTCCCACATTATTCTTACCTTAAACTCAAAATGCCTGGACCGCGTGGCGTCATTACGGTCATCGGAAATACGAAGCGCTCTCTTTGTACGGAAGAGTACACGGCGGCTCTAGCAGTTCGAAGCGCAAAACGGCCTATTCAAGCCGAGCAACTCATCGGTCTTTAAGACCGCAGACACATCTAAATGTGTCCGGTACATACCTCAGTGCGGCAGCTCAGATAAATCTGAGCTCGATTAGCAGGTACGCCCCCATCGACCGCCCCATAAGGAGACAACACACGTTGTTGGGGATGTAACTACTGAATATAAACCGCCCTGGAGGGGCTGGTTCACCCTCAGCCATAATTGGAGCCCACGAAGACTCAGAAGGTGGCGATCCGCCATAGAGCTTAGAGGCCCGGAGCCCAGGGGAGAATTAGGGCCCATAATGGTAAAACCGCCATAACCATGTAACTTGTGTTGTAAGACAAGAGAAAGGAGAGACCGAGCCGGACACTTGTATGAGCCGGCCTCGGGACTCTCAGAGACCGACCAAGGCCAACCCGTGTATATAAGGGGCGACCGGCGGCGGTTTAGGGACAGACAAGAACAACTCGAGGGTTAGGCGAAGCTATTTGCTCCCTAGTCGCCGAGATCACATCAATCCCATTACAAACTAGACGTATGCTTTTACCTTCATCGAAGGGGCCGAACTAGTATAAACTCTTGTGTCTTTGCGTCCGCTTTAACCCCTCTAAGTTAACCCGTACGATGGCCCCGCGACTAAGTCCTTTCATGAGGACATCTGCCGTGACAATTCCACGACAGTTGGCGCCCACCGTGGGGCTATCGCACGATGGTTTGATGATCTTAGAGGGCAAGTTCGAAGGACTCGAAGGCTATGCTGTAGGCCGGATGACCAAGAGTCGTCGCGGCAAGCTCTACATCGACGATGCAGGCTGGGGCCCCGAGGCCGGCTCGATTGAGTACGGGTACCGGGTCCCCTTTGGTGGCATACACGTGTTCATCGGCAAGATCGGGGAGCCAGGGCCTGAGCCGGACATCTGCACCGACCTCATCGAGACGGCTCAGCGGGCGAAAACTACCCTGGCTAAACCGGCTGTCAAGCGTGCTTTCGTGGGAGTCATCCACGGAGGAAATTATGAGGACGGATCAGCATCTGGTGGCAAAACCGTCGTCTACTCGGATGACGAGTCGACGACTGGAGAAACCGAGTCTCTGTACCAGCTGCAAGATGGCCAGATTGGGGGCTGTTCCGACGGTGACAGTATTCCGGACCCCTTTGATCCGCCCAACCGGGTTGGAATATTCATGGCCGGTACACAAGCGACCCTTCACTCCTCGACCGCCGCGACAGTGGTCGCCGGTTCAACAGCGGCGATGGCAGCCGGGGCAGGAGGCCCTGTGCGCCCGCCGGCTCAAGTCTTATCAGAACTATTTGATGCATTGGTTGTGCTCATGGCAGAGGCTAACCCGGCAGATCAAGACCTGCATAATGCGGAGATTGCAAAGGTGAAGGAATAGATCGCTCAGGCTAAAGCGGATCTGGCAGCTGCGGACATTCGGATGGCGGCAGAACGGGCCGCTTTGGACGCGCAAGCTTATAGGCTCATGCTGGATCAAAATGCGTCGCATGAAGTCATGAAGAGGAAATACAGATCTCGTTTGCCCTCAGTTTTCGAAGGAAGAGACCTCTTCAACACCCCAGGGGCAGGGACCAGCAATCCGCCGGTGGTGAACCGGGCGAAAGCACCTGGGACGGGCGCGCCGGTTCAGCCCCGTGTGATAGATCTACCTCGCCATCATGCCGGCGCGCCTCAGGCTATGCAAACACCTCCAGGTCACTACTCCAACCCAATGGATAACCTTGTTGCGGCTGCGGCACGGTTGGAGCACTACTAGAAAAAGGCCTACTAATGGCGCACCGATTTTGCCTACTAATGGCGCACTACCAGTGCGCCATTACTAGCACGCCATTAGTATTTTTTACTAATGGCGCACCACTGGTGCGCCATTAGTATCTGGTATACTAATGGCGCACCATGTAGTGCGCCATTAGTATAGCCCACTGCGCGCCAGATCAGAGTACTAATGGCGCACTACATAGAAGTGCGCCATTAGTATTCGGTATACTAATGGCGCACCACATAGAAGTGCGCCATTAGTAACATTTTTTTCAAATATTTTTTAAAATTTTTTCAAATTTTTTAAAAATTTCAAATTTTTAAAAATTTTTTCAGAAATTTTTCAAAATTATTTTTTCAATTTTTAAATTTTTTCAAATTTTTCTTAATCTCAATTCACTATGGCTTAATCTCGGTCAATATGCTTAATCTCAGGTCAAATCGCACTCCGTGGTCAAACTTCCTAAAGGTCACCCATCCTCACACTACTCCAGCCCAAGCATGCCTAACTTCGTAGTTCTATCCAACCCCAAAGAACAACTCACTTCACGTGCACTTGTTGATATATCTAGCATATCAATCCTGTTATACCTTATTGATGTCTAGGACTTTGTTCATGTTCATGACTATGATGAAATTTTGAAAAATATTTCAAACTTCTCGATCATATTACGTATCATTTTTTGAAAAAAAATTCAAAAAAAAATTCAAAACCAATTTTTTTTCTGTTACTAGTGGCGCACCACATCCACGGTGCGCCACTAGTAAGTTTGAAATTTTTTGAATTTTTTTGCCGCTAGATCTTGAAAGCCCCGTATCTTTTTTTCTGTTAGGTTTTTGGGGATTTTGAAAATGTTTAACGGGGTTCCCCCTGTTAAATTTGGATGTAACGGGGGTGCATTCGGTGGAAGGTGGCCAAGTTACTAATGGCGCACCGTGGGGTGGTGCGCCATTACTAGTTCAACTAGTAATGGCGCACCACTCCCACGGTGCTTATTAGTAGTTTTGAAAAAAAATAAAAAATGATATTTTTTGATTTTTTTTGAAAAAAACTTAGTAATGGCGCACCAGTGGAAAGTGCGCCATTACTAGTTAAATTAGTAATGGCGCACTTGAGACATGGTGCGCCATTAGTAACAAAATTTTTTATTTATTTTTTACATTTTTTTCAAAACTACTAATGGCGCATGACGGATGTGGTGCGCCATTACTATGTCATTAGTAATGGCGCACTATGCATCGTGCGCCATTAGTAACAAATTTTTTTATGTTTTTTTTCGAACTACTAATGGCGCACCACACACCAAAAGCGCCATTAGTAATATATACTAATGGCGCACGAGACATGGTGCGCCATTAGAATATAGTAATGGCGCACCACATCACAGGTGCGCCATTAGTAGCCATTCCATCTATAGCCCTTTTTGTAGTAGTGGAGGCAATTCCAATCGAAGGCGATTCACCACAGGCGGTAGAGACACGCCGGGTTAAGGAGCTCCGGAGCTCCTTAGGACGGCTCTGGTCCAACAAGAAGCATATTCGTACAACCGCGATCGGATCCACTCCACCCCCCGCCCGAGCCGGAGCTATAGCAGGCGCGTGGATGAACCGGCTGTGTCAAGCAACGCGCGGCGCGGTGCGCCCCGTGGCAACAACCTGGCGGGCGGTTTTGAGAACGCTCAGGAGGTGGTGGACCGGGCCAGGGCACGAAGGGAGGCCGAGTTAGCAGCACAACATCAGGATCATCAGCTTACACCGGTTCGTCCAACCATCTTTGAGCCCGGGGTTACCTCTAGCTCTTTGGGGGTGCCTTGCCTTGTCCCCGCTTTACGCAATGTACGCTTGCCCAAGGATTTCAAGGGGCCACGCAAGGTGCCAAATTACACCGCCGATCTGGCTCCAGAAGCATGGGTAGAGAGTTATGAGATGGCCATGGAGATGCTGGATGTGGATGAAGCTGCGTGTGCAAAGTATTTCACCATGATGCTGGAAGGCACAGCCCGTACTTGGTTGAAAAACTTGCCGCCCAATTCCATCAGTTCGTGGGCCCAGTTGCGGACCCGGTTCATTCAGAATTTCAAAGATACCTGTAAGCAGCCCATGTCTATGGTGGACTTGGCGGCTTGTGTCCAGGCTGAGGGGGAATCCACAACCCATTGGGTACGCCGTGTTTCGGAAGTCTTGCATTCTTCAGACCGGATCAACGCTGATTCTGCGATCTTAACCCTAGAGGGTAACTGCCGGTTTAAACCTTTAAAGTTGAAGCTGGGTCGCATGAAGCGGTTTTGCAATGACATGGGCACTCTCATGGGCGTTTTAGTGAAGTATGCTGATTCTGATAGTACCAAGGATCCCGAGTCGGAGGATGATGATGAAACAGGGAAGGGAAAGCAGAACAGCAACTCCAGAGGCCAGCAGCATCACTCGGCAGGTAATGGTGGAAACAAGCGTAAGGCGAATGGTAACATGGGTTTCGTAGCCAACACCAACGCGCAGGACAAGGGCCAACGGCGCAAGGGTAAACAGCCGAACCGAGGTGGTGCGCCTAATCACAATCCGGACCGGTTGAACTACCTGTTGAATCAACCCTGTCCGAAGCATGGGACAAAGGAGGCGCCAGCAAACCACCTCTGGAAGGATTGTTACATTATGCAGGAGTTCAAAAGCTCTAATGCTTTCCGGTATGATCAAGGCCCCGGCGGCGGTTCAGGGTCCGGCCCGGGTTACGGTGGAGGAAATTCCGGTCCAGGGTTTAATGGTAATCCGGGCAGACATAACAATCAGAACAATCAGAACAATCAGAACAACCAAGGTGGTTACAATCAGCAGCAGCAGCAGCAGCAGTCGGGTTATCAGGGCAATCCAAAACAGTTGAATGGTGGACAGTATCACGTCTTCACCACTAGCTTGGACAAACGAGACCGGAAACTTCAGAAGCGGGCATTCAACGTCGTTGAACCGGCCGTGCCTTATTACCTACGCTGTTCAGAGCAGCCTATTGTGTGGAGTAGAGAGGATCATCCTCCCCGGGTTGACGATCCGGGTCAGCTAGCCCTAGTGGTGGCACCTCAGGTGGGAGGATACAAGTTCACCAAGGTGCTTATGGACGGAGGGAGCAGCATCAACATCCTGTACTATGAGACCTTCCGTCGTATGGGGTTAACAGATAAACATCTCAAGCCGTCCAATACAGTATTTCATGGTGTGGTGCCTGGCAAGTCAGCATATCCGGTTGGTAAAATAGCTCTGGAGGTGGCCTTTGGGGATGAACATGACTCCAGATCAGAAACATTGACGTTTGAAGTGGTGAAAATTCAAAGTCCTTATCACGCCCTGTTTGGGCGGCCGGCTTATGCCAAGTTCATGGCACGACCTTGTTATGTCTATTTGCAGCTCAAAATGCCGGGTCACAAGGGGACGATAACGGTTCATGGGAGCCGCAAGATCGCTTTAGAGTGTGAGGAAGGTGATGTGGCTTACGCAGAGTTGGTTTGTGCCACCGAAGAGCTAAAGTACTATGAAGATAATGTTGATCCGGCGGATATGACCCCGTTGAAGAAGCCACCTACAGAGCACGATCCGGCCTTGAAGTTTAAATCGGCGGCTGAGACTAAACTTGTTGACTTCAGACCGGTGATTCTTCCAAGCAGTTCATCATCGCGCCAACTTGGATCCTAAATAGGAAAGCGCGCCATCGAGTTCATCCGTGAGAATCGGGACATTTTTGCATGGAATCCTTCTGACATGCCAGGTGTACCGAGGGAACTCGCTGAGCACACTCTTAATGTTGATTGCAAGTACAAACCGGTAAAGCAGTTTCTTTGTCGTTTAACGAGGAAAGGCGTAAGGCCATTGGAGAGGAGGTTGCCAGGCTCTTAGCAGCAGGTTTTATCGTTGAAGTTTTCCGTCCAGAGTGGCTTGCTAATCCGGTGATGGTCCTTAAGAAAAACGGCACTTGGCGCATGTGTGTGGATTACACAGATCTTAACAAGGCTTATCCAGCAGATCCTTTTGCCCTCCCCCGCATTGACCAGATTATTGATGCTACGGTGGGTTGTGAGCGTTTGAGCTTTTTGGATGCATATTCTGGATATCATCAGATCAAAATGGCGGTTAAGGACCAGGAGAAGACAACATTTATCACTCCCTTTGGAGCCTTCTGCTATGTGTCTATGCCTTTTGGGCTCAAGAGCGCCCAAGCAACTTATCAGCGTTGCGTACAGAATTACTTGCATGAACAGATCGGCCGTAATGTGCATGCCTATGTGGATGATATTGTGGTTAAGTCAAGGAAGAAGGAAACACTGATTGATGATTTGAAAGAAACCTTTGATAACTTGTGGGTGTACAAGATGATGGTTAACCCGGCCAAGTGTGTTTTCGGTGTTCCGGCAGGCAAATTATTGGGTTTCCTTGTGTCCAACAGGGGGATTGAAGCTAATCCGGAGAAGATTACGGCTATCACCTCCCTGGCTAAGCCAAAGTGTATTAATGATATCCAGCGTTTGGCGGGCCGGATTGCCGCGCTGAGCCGGTTTATCAGCCGCCTCGGAGAGAAGGCCATTCCTCTGTATCAGATGCTGAAGAAGACGGATCAGTTTGTCTGGAGTCCAGCCGCTGATGAAGCGTTGGAGGACTTAAAGCGGCAATTGGCCAACCCGCCTGTACTCGCCGCTCCCATTGACAAGGAGCCGCTTCTGCTATATGTTGCTGCTAATGCCAGGGCAGTTAGCGTGGCCATTGTGGTAGAGCGGAAAGAGGCAGGGAAGGAGCATCCGGTTCAACGTCCGGTTTATTATATCAGCGAGGTGCTTATTGAGTCCAAGCAGAGATATCCGCATTGGCAGAAGCTGGTGTATGGAGTTTTTATGGCAAGCCGGAAGCTGAAGCAGTATTTTCAAGGGCATCCCATCACGGTGGTCAGTTCAGCTCCCTTAGGTGATATCATACAGAACCGGGAGGCGACTGGCCGGATTGCTAAGTGGGCTATAGAGCTTGGGCCGCACGGTTTAAAGTATGTGCCTCGGACGGCAGTAAAATCCCAGGCACTTGTGGATTTCATTAATGATTGGACGGAGTTACAAGCGCCTGAAGAAAAGCCGGATCATACCTATTGGACCATCCACTTTGACGGGTCCAGGCAGTTGGAAGGCTCGGGGGCTGGAGTCGTGTTAACTTCCCCACGAGGTGACAAGTTTTGTTACGTCCTCCGCTTAATGTTCCCTTGTACTAACAATGCAGCTGAGTATGAAGCCTTGCTCCATGGTCTTCGGATGGCTAAGGAGATGAATCTAAGCCGGGTCAAGTGCTTCGGTGACTCGGACTTGGTGGCCCAACAGGTGTCTGGCACTTGGGATTCCAAAGACCCACTCATGGCTGCATATCGTCGGGAGGTGGATGTCGTTGCAGGTCATTTTAAAGGCTATCAGGTGGACCATGTGGATCGTCGGAAGAACGAAGCGGCGGGCGCTTTGAGCCGGTTGGGCTCTCAACGCAAACTGGTCCCTCCCAATGTCTTCCTTGATGTACTGCACAACCCATCAGTCAAGCTCCCTGATGAAGCAGATTTGGCTATTCCTGATCCAGAGGCTCAGTTGGTGGCAGCCCTGCATGTCATTCCGGATTGGCGCCCCCTTATTTGGCGTACATGAGCCGGGCGAAGTTGCCGAAGATGAGACGCTGGCCTGACAGATAGTTCGGCGGTCTAAGTCTATGACCATTGTTAATGGCGAGTTGCATCATTGCAGTGTATCAGGGGCGTTTCAACGATGTGGGTCCCCTGAGGAAGGCTGTGAAATATTGCGTGAGATTCACGAAGGAGACTGTGGTCACCATGCCGGTTCAAAATCCTTAGTGGCTAAGGCGTTCCGCCACGGTTTTTATTGGTTGACTGCCCATGCTGATGCGGAAGATCTGGTCAGACGATGTGATGGTTGCTAGAAATTTTCTAGACGTGCTCATATACCGGCCCAAGAATTGAGGATGATTCCAATTACTTGGCCGTTTGCGACTTGGGGGCTGGACATGGTTGGACCTTTTAAGAGGTCCAAGGACAAGAAAACACACCTGTTGGTGGCAGTTGACAAATTTACAAAGTGGGTAGAGGCAGAACCTGTTAGCAAATGTGATGCGGCCACGACGGTTCAGGTCATGAAAAGGGTGATCTTCCGGTTTGGTTTTCCACATAGTATCATCACAGATAATGGTACCAATTTGTCCAAAGGTGCCATGAAAGAGTTTTGTGAACGTGAGCACATCCGGCTTGACGTTTCTTCAGTAGCTCACCCACAGTCCAATGGTCAAGGTAAACAAGCTAATCAGAGATCCCGAGAGGTATCAAGCCCCGCTTATGGTCCCTTTGCAGAGGACGTCGGGTTGTTGGGCAGAAGAGCTACCGTCTGTGTTATGGAGTATAAATACTACCCCTAACAGATCCACTAGATACACGCCGTTCTTTATGGTCTATGGAGCGGAGGCGGTCCTCCCCAGCGATATCCGTCATGACTCACCTCGTGTGGCAGCCTATGTTGAGGCAGATAACGAGACGACACGACAGGACGCTTTGGATCGGCTGGATGAAGAACGAGATATAGCAGCTGCTCGCTCGGCGATTTACCAGCAGGATCTTCGTCGGTATCATAGTCGCCGGGTCAGAACCAGAACCTTTCAAGAAGGAGATTTAGTGCTTCGGCTCATTCAAGACCAGACGAATATGCACAAGCTATCCCCACCTTGGGAGGGACCTTTTGTGGTCAGCAAGAATCTGCACAACTGGTCATATTATCTGATCGATGTCCGAGAGCATAAAGACTAACGCACGTCAGAAGAAGAGACCAACAGACCGTGGAATATAGCTCATCTTCGGCCTTATTATACCTGAGCCATCAGCTCTACTTATGTACATATCATAACAAAGTATATATTATGAATAAAGCAATAAACCGGAGCCTCGGTTAAAGAGGGGCATCCATTCTGTTACATCTTGTGTGGTTACATGGAGTTGTTGTCTTAAAACGGCCTCCGGTTTACGCCTTGAGCTTGCTGTTCAAAAAGCTTTGTGATATCACTCGGGGGCTTTGGTCGTGTCCGAACCAATGCAACACCTTTTGATAGGCGAAAGCCACCAGATCACTTGGGGACATGGTCAAGTCTGAACCAGTCACGCCTCTTGATCGGCCTAAGGCCATAGAATCACTTGGGGGCTTGGTCGAGCCCGAAACATTGCCACGCCACTTGATCGGCATAATGCCACGGTTTTAGTTGGGGACCTGGCTGACTCGAGCCATAGCTACACCTTATTGGGAGCTTGGTCGTGTCCGACCTTGGTAACACCATCTGATCGGCTCAGTAAAGCCTCTTTTTTGCAAATGGTTTTATCATTACCTTTGCTTCCATATTTTGTCATAACTGTTATTTGATTTTTGTTGCGTTTTTAAACCGATAACTTTGTTAAAAAAAACCGGTTCAACCAGTCAATTGACGGAATTCGGTCTATTTTTAGTCCGGAGATAACTCTTCCGGTTTGACTTTTTCTGTTAACATCCCATTATGGAGTAACAGGGGGCTCAACATGACCCGGCATGGTTTACATGGTAAACTGGCAATATAAACACATGAGCGGTTTTCTCCTTTGACGGTAATGGTTTATACAACCTCCGCTTCAAGATTGGCTAAGCCAACTTCATGCCCGACGCTGGCAGGTATTTTGTATCACAAAATTTTGATCATATACCTCAATATTTCATTGCATATAAATATAAACGTCACAAGCCGGCTGGCGACACAAGCTGCCGTGGCGGTTTAAGAATTTGTGACTGCAGGCAATATGGATTGAAGGTTTCGATTATTCAATCAAAAGTATCAGCACCTATGCGCGAAGGTTGCAGGTTGAAGGCACAAAGGCATGTTCAAAACAAAGGTGATGGCTATTCTATTACAAGGCATTCAGAGGCCCAAAATTTGGAATGGCGTCATGACAAGCAGCTTATGATGCATCAACCAGCTTGACGGATTAAGCTTCATTGCCGGGTTGATGTGAAGAAGATGGGTCGTCTGGCGTCGGTTCTTCTTCTTCCTCCTCACCACCCAATGGCCGGAAGTCATTGGTGGACAAGTCAATCCGGGTTAAAGCCTGAAAGACAGCCTCTTCACTTATAAGCTCAGCCGTATCAACGTCAGGGGCATAAGTGTGCTTACGGATTGGGGGAACAAGGTTCTGCACTTCCGGAATGACAACTTCCACCCGCCTGTTGTTTGCATCATAGAAAGAGCGGTAAACCATCAGGTTGGCTTCTGCTGCCAGTTGACTCGCCAGAGAACGCATCTCCTTTGTTATCCGTCTGAGGGCATCATTATCAAAAGCTTCGCCATTTTCTTGAGCGCTGGGGAAACCCATAGCTATGTCAGCCGGATCAAGGTCAGCTATCCATGCTTTGGCGCGAGTTAGGGCCAATAAAGTGCCAGCCCGGGCCGCAGATCGTTTCAACTCTTCAAGTTGTGCCGGGATCATGGATAGCCGGTCCAACGTATCTTTGATCAAATACGGAGCTGTGTTATCATACGACGTAGCACATATGACTCGCTGGGTACCGGTATACATCTGCTCAATCAGCGTATACGCGGCCTTGAGCTTCTTCCGCATGTCCGAGCCCAGATGAGCAATACGCTTCCCTATACCGGTTTAAGAAAGTTCAGGTTAAACCGGCGGAAATGTAAAAACGGAATAGTAATCAAAAACCTTGGTGAAACATCTCTTACCAAAGATCGCAGAGGTCATGGCATTAATTTGGCGCTTTAGTTCGGTGAGCTCTTCTGTCACCGGTTTAAGAGCTGCTTCAGCATCTTCCGCCCGTTTTAGCAACCCAGCCTTCTCCGTGTCCCAGTTGGCCTGCTCAGATTTAAACCACTCCTTGAGCTGCTCCATAGTGGTCAAGGCGGTTTTCAACTCATCCTTGGCCTTGGAGGCTTCTGCTTGTTGGGTCTTCAGATTGGCATGAAGGTCATTGAGTTGTCCGGTTTGTTGGCGTATCTCACTCTGATAAAAAAGGGATCACGTTAGTTGTTTCATCATGAAGTCCCAAGCTCAATACAGGTATTCAAATTGGCACTTGGGGGCTAATGGCTAATTGCTCAATCATCTTTTGCTACGGTGATACAACTTACAGTCCCGGTTTAACTATGCTAAGTTGAACCGGCCCTTGGGGTCTACATCAATAAAGTTTGAGACGTTTTGAGTTTGATATTAAGTCCCAGTTTAAGCTAAGCTAAGTTGAACCGGCCCTTGGGGGCTACTACACAACAAAGGTACAAGAGAGGCATAACTCCTTACCTCATAGCGCTCCTTCATAAGATTCACCAGACCGGCTTCGAAATCACGACTTGTGTAGAGCCGGTTCAGGAAACCGGAGTGAAGTTCTTGGGCAGAGAAATTGTCATAAGCTGATAGATCAGTTTTTCCCTTCTCTTTACTCATGGCAGTAAACTCTTCCTTGGCGTTGTGTTTTGATAGAGCGACCGGATTGCCAGGGGCGGTATATCCGGTGCCCGTCACTATGACATCATCATCTTTGGCCGGGCTGGCCGGGTTGGCATTCTTTCCTGGGCTTGGTGCTTTCATACCCGGGCTCGGCGGATCAGCAACTGAAACCTGTTCTGCTGCAGCACTCAGTGGAGCAGGATGTGATGTTTCCACTTGGACATCCGGTTCAACCTCTGGCGGATTAGCATTGTCGTCTTGGTTAAACCCAACAGAGCTGTTTTTAGCAACTTCGGGATTTTCGCCATGATGCCCTGGAGTCTTCTCCGGATCAACATCCACAATAGGGTCAAGGGTCTTCGCCTTCTTACTTAGGCAAGCCTTGGTGCTGCAACATTCAGAGTTAGAGTATGATAGACCGGCAAATGCAAAAAAGAAAGAGTAATATGCTTACCCAGCAGCAACTTTAAGAGGAGGTAGTTGAGTGGTTGATGAACCGCCAGATGAGTTGGAAGAGGCCTGATAATTCGGATCAGACGGATTGAGAGGACATCGGAAGAAACCTTTCAAAGGATAACGCTTTTCAGGAGAACAAATCACCTCTGGACGACGCTTCCGGGTTGGGGTATCAGGTAAACCGGCCGACGTAATTTGTTGACCGTTGTGCCGGGTCGTACGACGTTCTTCAGCTTGTTGTGTCTTCAAAGAAATATTTGGATTCAAATGAGCACGGGAGTGAGATTTTTTTCGCTTTCCGCATCAAGCGCGTGAATTCTTATAACCGTACAAGATCGAATCGAAGAAAGAAGGATTACCTCAACAGGATCGGCATGGCTGGCTTCAGCATCATCCTGGGAATTGTAACTGTCAATAGGATGAATGATCAAAAGGGACAAAGTAAATCAAGCTTTACCTCAGCATCTGAATCTTCATGTTCCGGCGGTTCAGAAGACTCGGCGGTTTTCCTCTTTCCAGCCTTCTTGGTGGTCTTGGACTTTACGCGAGGAACCCGGGCCGGTTTGGTTCGTTTCCAAAAGGAGCTGTTAGCTTGAGAATTAACAAAGATTAATATATATCAATAAGGCATTAAAATCAGTAGAGCGATGAGCGGAGCCTTACCGCAGGCGGTTTGTTGGAAACACAGAACGGGGCCAACCCGGTTTGGCTGCATACGGAGATCGGTTCATCGAGCATCCTCTTCACTGTCTCGGTAACTTCAAGCTCATTTATTGGTAGCTCGTGACATCGTTGAGGGTCTTTGACGCTACCAGTGTATTCATGCATCAATCCGGGGCGGCGGCTTAATGGCAAGATGCCCCAAGAAACCCAACATCGAACAAGGTCAAAACCAATTAAGCCATTGGCCATTAGAGCCCGGAGCTTGATAATTTGGGGCGCAAAATTCTTCCGTTCTGCGGCGGTCAAGCGTAAAGGCAATGGGTGATGGTTGCTAAGCCGGTGAGGGCGGTAACCCGGCAAGGGGTTTTCACCGTTAGGAGCGGTATTCCGGCAATAGAACCAGGTTTGGTTCCAATCTTTCGGATGGCTATGGTGTTTTGCGTGAGGAAAGTCTACTTCCTTCCTTTTCTGGATTGAAACGCCACGAAGCTCCATGTTAGGACCATCCGAAAACTCCGTATGGCGGTTCAAATGAAAGAAATCCCGGAATAACTCCACAGATGGTTCTTCTTGAAGGTAGACTTCGCAGAAAACTTGAAAATTGCATATATTGGACACAGAGTTCGGACCAATATCTTGTGGATGGAGTTGGAAACTTGCGAGGACATCCCGGAAGAATTTTGATCCGGGCGGGCTGAATCCCCGGTCTAAGTGTTGCATAAATACAATTACTTCTCCCTCTTGAGGTTCAGGAGGGCATTCAGAATCCGGAACACGCCAATAAAGGACATTTTTGGCGGCTAAAGCGCCGGTGGTGACATACCCATTGAGTTGTGTCTCAGTGATCTTGGACCGAACCCAATTGCAGGCAGAGAATTGTTTGGCCATTCCGGAAGAAGAAACTGCGAAAGGAAAAGTAAAGACCGGTTTACCGTTAACGGTTCAGGCATATTATTCAATGCTAAACCGGCAGTTTGGTATTCAGTTCCAATTTCCGGTTTAACTGAGGACTAATGGGGTATGGCGGATTAGCTATAAAAAAAATTTAAACCGCCCTTAGGAGGAAGGAACGGAACTGGAAAATTTGCTAAGTGTTGACAGAAACAGGTTTTACACATGAACGGAATTAATTTGGATCTACCGAAGATTCAGTAAGGAAAAATTTCTGCGATCCATACAAGCTTTATAAAGAGAAGGGAAGTTTGTGCATTCTGTCAAGAGGGTCTGAACAAAAAGGAAGATTTGCAAAGTGCTAAACTAAAGGCGGAGCAGCTACCGCACAAGATATATGCTACGATTGGATTAAGAAGCCATGGAAGAGCAGATATGAAGAGACTAGGGATGAACACCTATGAACGACGATACGAACAGGAGCCTTAAGATGCAGATCTAGGGTATGAGGAAGAGCCTTACCAGATGCACAGGACAGCGGAGGAGCACTGAGAATCTCTGGTACAACCAGGTTGATGCAGCGGCCTTGTGTTGGTGCGGCGTTCGGAGGTCGGAGGCGATGACGGAGCTTCAGAGCTGGGGCGTCGCGAGGAAGAAGAAGCGCAGAAGGGGAAAGAAGAGAAAGGACCTTCCGGTCTATTTATAATGAGACAGAAATTAATTGACAGGCGCGAGAATCGAGGAGTTGAAAGCGGCAGATGGCGCAGCGGTCGCCTCGATTTCCGAGATAGTATTAAATGAAGGGAATCTTATTGTTTTGCCTTTTTTAGTGAAGATGATGTCAAGATGCTCTATTGCTGGGGTCGGAGGATGACGTCATGGCGGTTTAAACAGATGGCGGTTTACGAAATATGAAGGAAGATATTCAGAGTTTTTCTAAGATGTTGAAGATTAACATGAACAGGTTCAAATCAATCTGGGGCCTAATGTTGGGGATGTAACTACTGAATATAAACCGCCCTGGAGGGGCCGGTTCACCCTCAGCCATAATTGGAGCCCACGAAGACTCAGAAGGTGGCGATCCGCCATAGAGCTTAGAGGCCCGGAGCCCAGGGGCGAATTAGGGCCCATAATGGTAAAACCGCCATAACCATGTAACTTGTGTTGTAAGACAAGAGAAAGGAGAGACCGAGCCGGACACTTGTATGAGCCGGCCTCGGGACTCTGTAGACCGACCGGGCGTCAACCCGTGTATATAAGGGGACGACCCGGCGGCGGTTTAGGGACAGACAAGAACAACTCGAGGGTTAGGCGAAGCTATTTGCTCCCTAGTCGCCGAGATCACATCAATCCCATTACAAACTAGACGTAGGCTTTTACCTTCATCGAAGGGGCCGAACTAGTATAAACTCTTGTGTCTTTGCGTCCGCTTTAACCCCTCTAAGTTAACTCGTATGATGGCCCCGCGACTAAGTCCTTTCATGAGGACATCTGCCGTGACAATTCCACGACACACGTGCCACCGTATACATAAATATACACTCAAAACTCCTTGGGTGGTGACGGGGGCACACTGCCCACAAAAGTCCATAGTTCGGCTCCACCCTATTCGGACTCCAGAAACAATATTTCACGGTTCATTAAAACGAACCATCTTTGCTTACGGCCACACCAGATTCTTTTACCTGGTTTCTTTTTTTCCTTTGTATAGATGGCCATCATACTATACCCTTCAAGGACACTTCACAACGGAGACAAAGGCGCAGACGTGCAGCATGGCCCCGCATTAAGGTTTCTTTTTAAGATTAAGACCCTGTGTAAACCTTTTTTTATCTCTTTTTGTTTTATACTTTTCTGGCATGTAAAATGTCCAAGAAAGATGTTGGCATTATCTGTAAATATACGGCTCGCCGTACTAAAGTGGATGTCATAGAAGCAGTTTGGTTCATATTGTGTTTTGAGATTCATGTTCTCACCACCTATGTTCTTTCCCCACGTCAGATCACCATACATGCCTTGATAACAGGGTCTATCACCAGGGGTTGTATTCATCCCAGTGTATATTGCAAAGTCCGAACATCTGTAGGGAGTGTCCGGCGTCGCGAGTTTGGCCTTATATGCATCAGCTCTGAATCATGTCTTTGGTCAATAGTTGGGTTGCCCAGCTCCTGTGCTTATTACCTTACGTTCTGCTATATCGCCTAGGGTAGTAAAGGGAGTGTTGGGGAACGTAGTAATTTCAAAAAATTTCCTACGCACATGCAAGACCATGGTGATGGCATAGCAACGACAGGGGAGAGTGTCTGTCCACATACCCTCGTGAGACCGTGGCGAAGCGTTATAACAACGCTGTTGATGTAGTCGACGCGTCTTCACGATCCGACGATCCAAGTACCGAACGCACGGCACCTCCGAGTTCAGCACACGTTCAGCTCGATGACGATCCCCGGGCTCCGATCCAGCAAAGCGTCGGGGATGAGTTCCGTCAGCACGACGGCGTGGTGACGATGATGATGCTCCACCGACGCAGGGCTTCGCCTAAGCTCCGCGACGATATGACTCTACCGGCGCAGGGCTTCGCCTAAGCTCCGCGACGATATGACCGAAGTGGAATATGGTGGAGGGGGGCACCGCACACGGCTAAGGAACGATCCGTAGATCAACTTGTGTGTCATGGGGTGCCCCCTGCCCCCGTATATAAAGGAGCAAGGGGGGGTGCGGCCAGCCCTAGGAGGAGGCGCGCCGGAGGAGTCCTACTCCCACCGGGAGTAGGACTTCAACCCCTTTCCTAGTTGGATTAGGACTTGGGGGGAGGGAAAGAGAAGGGGGGCACCGCCCCTTCCTTGTCCTATTCGGACTAGGGGGGGAGGGGGCGCGCGGCCTGCCCTGGCCGGCCCTCCTCTTCTCCCTCATGGCCCACTAAGGCCCATTAAGCCCCGGGAGGGTTCCGGTAACCCCCCGGTGTTCCGGTAAAATCCCGATTTCACCCGGAACTATTCCGAAGTCCAAACATAGGCTTCCAATATATCAATCTTTATGTCTCGACCATTTCGAGACTCCTCGTCATGTCCCCGATCTCATCCGGGACTCAACTCCTTCGTACATCAAAACTCATAAACTCATAATATAACATCATCGAAACCTTAAGCGTGCGGACCCTACGGGTTCGAGAACTATGTAGACATGACCTAGAACTATTCTCGGTCAATAACCAATAGCGGAACCTGGATGCCCATATTGGTTCCTACATATTCTACGAAGATCTTTATCGGTCAAACCGCATAACAACATACGTTGTTCCCTTTGTCATCGGTATGTTACTTGCCCGAGATTCGATCGTCGGTATCCAATACCTAGTTCAATCTCGTTACTGGCAAGTCTCTTTACTCGTTATGTAATGCATCATTCCGTAACTAACTCATTAGCTACATTGCTTGCAAGGCTTATAGTGATGTGCATTACCGAGAGGGCCCAGAGATACCTCTCCGACAATCGGAGTGACAAAACCTAATCTCGAAATACGCCAACCCAACATGTACCTTTGGAGACACCTGTAGTACTCCTTTATAATCACCCGATTACGTTGTGACGCTTGGTAGCACCAAAGTGTTCCTCCGTAAACAGGAGTTGCATAATCTCATAGTTACAGGAACATGTATAAGTCATGAAGAAAGCAATAGCAATATACTAAACGATCAAGTGCTAGGCTAAGGAATGGGTCATGTCAATCACATCATTCTCCTAATGATGTGATCCCATTAATCAAATAACAACACATGTCTATGGTTAGGAAACATAACCATCTTTGATTAATGAGCTAGTCAAGTAGAGGCATACTAGTGACTATATGTTTGTCTATGTATTCACACATGTATCATGTTTCCGGTTAATACAATTCTAGCATGAATAATAAACATTTATCATGAAATAAGGAAATAAATAATAACTTTATTATTGCCTCTAGGGCATATTTCCTTCAGTCTCCCACTTGCACTAGAGTCAATAATCTAGTTCACATCATCATGTGATTCAACACTAATATTCACATCTGTATGTGATTAACACCCATAGTTCACATCGTCATGTGACCAACACCCAAAGGGTTTACTAGAGTCAATAATCTAGTTCACATCGCTATGTGATTAACACCCAAAGAGTACTAAGGTATGATCATGTTTTGCTCGTGAGAGAAGCTTAGTCAACGGGTCTGTCACATTCAGAGCCGTATGTATTTTGCAAATATTCTATGTCTACAATGCTCTGCATGGAGCTACTCTAGCTAATTGCTCCCACTTTCAATATGTATCCAGATTGAGACTTAGAGTCATCTGGATTAGTGTAAAAAGCTTGCATCGATGTAACTCTTTACGACGGGCTCTTTTATCACCTCCATAATCGAGAAATATTTCCTTAGTCCTCACTAAGGATGTTCTTGACCAATGTCCAGTGATCTACTCCTAGATCATTATTGTACTCCCTTGCCAAATTCAGAGCAAGGTATACAATAGGTCTGGTACATAGCATAGCATACTTTATAGAACCTATGATGAGGCATAGGGAATGACTTTCATTCTCTTTTTATTTTCTGCCGTGGTCGGATTTGAGTCTTACTCAATTTCACACCTTTGCAACACAGGCAAGAACTTTTCTTTGACTGTTCCATTTTGAACTACTTCAAAATCTTGACAAGGTATGTACTTATTGAAAAAACTTATCAAGCGTCTTGATCTATCTCTATAGATCTTGATGCTCAATATGTAAGCAGCTTCACCGAGGTCTTTCTTTGAAAAACTCCTTTCAAACACTCCTTTATGTTTTGCAGAATAATTCTACATTATTTCCGATCAACAATATGTCATTCACATATACTTATCAGAAAGGCTGTAGTGCTCCCACTCACTTTTTGTAAATACAGGCCTTTCCAAAAGTCTGTATAAAACCATATGCTTTGATCAAATCATCAATCACATATTCCAACTCTGAGATGCTTGCACCAGTCCATAGATGGATCGCTGGAGCTTGCACATTTTGTTAGCTCCTTTAGGATTGACAAAACCTTCTGGTTGCATCATATACAACTCTTCTTTAATAAATCCATGAAAGAATGTAGTTTTGACATCCATTTGCCAGATTTCATAAAATGTGGCAATTGCTAACATGATTCGGACAGACTTAAGCATCGCTACAGTTGAGAAAATCTCATTGTAGTCAACACCTTGAACTTGTCGAAAACCTTTTGTGACAAGTCGAGCTTTGTAGATAGTAACACTACTATCAATGTCCGTCTTCCTCTTGAAGATCCATTTATTTAACATGGCTTGCTGATCATCGAGCAAGTCAATCAAAGTCCATACTTTGTTCTCATACATGGATCCTATCTCAGATTTCATGGCCTCAAGCCATTTCGCGGAATCTGGGCTCATCATCGCTTCCTCATAGTTTGTAGGTTCATCATGGTCTAGTAACATGACTTCCTGAACATGATTACCGTACCACTCTGGTGCGGATCTTACTCTGGAAGACCTACGAGGTTTGGTAGCAACTTGATCTGAAGTTTCATGATCATCATCATTAACTTCCTCACTAATTGGTGTAGGAATCACTGGAACTGATTTCTGTGATGAACTACTTTCCAATAAGGGAGAAGGTACAATTACCTCATCAAGTTCTACTTTCCTCCCACTCACTTCTTTCGAGAGAAACTTCTTCTCTAGAAAGGATCCATCTTAGCAACGAATAACTTGCCTTCGGATCTGTGATAGAAGGTGTACCCAATAGTTACCTTTGGGTATTCTATGAAGACGCACTTCTCCATTTGGGTTTGAGCTTATCAGGTGAAAACTTTTTCACATAAGCATCACAACTCCAAACTTTAAGAAACGACAGCTTAGGTTTACTGCTAAACCACAGTTCATAAGGCGTCGTCTCAACGGATTTAGATGGTGCCCTATTAAACGTGAATGCAGCTGTCTCTAATGCATAACCCCAAAACGATAGTGGTAAATCGGTAAGATACATCATAGATCGCATTATATCCAATAAAGTGCGGTTACGACGTTCGGACACACCATTATGTTGTGGTGTTCCATGTGGCGTGAGCTGTGAAACTATTCCACTTTGTTTTAATTGAAGACCAAACTCGTAACTCAAATTATTCGTCTCCATGATCAGATCGCAGAAACTTTATTTTCTTGTTACGATGATTTTCTACTTCACTCTGAAATTCTTTGAACTTTTCAACTATTTCAGGCTTATGTTTCATCAAGAAGATATACGCATATCTGCTCAAATCATCTGTGAAGGCCAGAAAAAATAATGATACTTGCCACGAGCATCAACACTCATTGGATCGCATACATCGGTATGTATTATTTCCAACAAGTCAGTATCTCATTCTATTGTTCCGGAGAATGGAGTTTTAGTCATCTTGCCCAAAAGGCACGGTTCGCAAGCATCAAATGATTCATAATCAAGTGATTCCAAAAGCCCATCAGTATGGAGTTTCTTCATGCGCTTTACACCAATATGACCTAAACTGCAGTGCCACAAATAAGTTGCACTATCATTATTAACTTTACATCTTTTGGTTTCAATATTATGAATATGTGTATCACACGATCGAGATCCAACAAACCATTTTCATTGGGTGTATGACCATAGAAGGTTTTATTCATGTAAACAGAACAATAATTATTCTCTAACTTACATGAATAACCGTATTGCAATAAACATGATCAAATCATATTCATGCTCAACGCAAATGCTAAATAACATTTATTTAGGTTCAACACTAATCCCGAGAGTATAGGGAGTGTGCGATGATGATCATATCAATCTTGGAACTACTTCCAACACTCATCGTCACTTCCCCTTCAACTAGTCTCTGTTTATTCTGTAACTCCTGTTTCGGGTTACTAATCTTAGCAACCGAACGAGTATCAAATACTCAGGGGCTACTATAAACACTAGTAAGGCACACATCAATAACCTGTATATCAAATATACTCTTGTTCACTTTGCCATCCTTCTTATCCACCAAATATTCAGGGCATTTCCGCTTCCAGTGACCATTTCCTTTGCAGTGTAAGCACTTAGTTTCAGGCTTTGGTCCAGCTTTGGGCTTCTTCGCAGGAGTGACAACTTACTTGTCTTTCTACTTGAAGTTCCCTTTCTTTCCCTTTGCCCTTTTCTTGAAACTAGTGGTCTTGTCAATCATCAACACTTGATGCTCTTTCTTGATTTCTACCTTCGTCGATTTCAACATCACGAAGAGCTCGGGAATTTTTTCGTCATCCCTTGCATACTATAGTTCATCACGAAGTTCTAGTAACTTAGTGATGGTGACTAGAGAATTCTGTCAATCACTATCTTATCTGGAAGATTAACTCCCACTTGATTCAAGCGATTGAAGTACCCAGACAATCTGAGCACATGCTCACTAGTTGAGCGATTCTCCTCCATCTTTTAGCTATAGAACTTGTTGGAGACTTCATATCTCTCAACTCGGGTATTTGCTTGAAATATTAACTTCAACTCCTGGAACATCTCATATGGTCCATGATGTTCAAAACGTCTTTGAAGTCCCGATTCTAAGCCGTTAAGCATGGTGCACTAAACTATCAAGTAGTCATCATATTGAGCTAGTCAAACGTTCATAACGTCTGCATCTGCTCCTGCAATAGGTCTGTCACCTAGCGGTGCATTAAGGACATAATTCTTCTATGCAGCAATGAGGATAAACCTCAGATCACGGATCCAATCCGCAACATTGCTACTAACATTTTTCAATACAATTTTCTCTAGGAACACATATAAAAACATAGGGAAGCAACAACGCGAGCTATTGATCTACAACATAATTTGCAAAATACTACCAGGAATAAGTTCATGATAAATTAAAGTTCAATTAATCATATTACTTAAGAACTCCCACTTAGATAGATATCCCTCTAATCTTCTAAGTGATTACGTGATCCATATCAACTAAACCATGTCCGATCATCACGTGAGATGGAGTAGTTTCAATGGTGAACATCACTATGTTGATCATATCTACTATATGATTCACGCTCGACCTTTCGGTCTCCGTGTTCCGAGGCCATATCTGTTATATGCTAGGCTCCTCAAGTTTAACCTGAGTATTCCACGTGCGCAACTATTTTGCACCCGTTGTATTTGAACGTAGAGCCTATCACACCCGATCATCACGTGGTGTCTCAGCACGAAGAACTTTCGCAACGGTGCATACTCGGGAGAACACTTCTTGATAATTTTAGTGAGAGATCATCTTATAATGCTACCGTCAATCAAAGCAAGATAAGATGCATAAAGGATAAACATCACATGCAATCAATATAAGTGATATGATATGGTCATCATCATCTTGTGCTTGTGATCTCCATCTCGAAGCACCGTCATGATCACCATCGTCACCGGTAGCGACACCTTGATCTCCATCGTAGCATCGTTGTCGTCTCGCCAACTATTGCTTCTCGACTATCGCTACTGCTTAGTGATAAAGTAAAGCAATTACATGGCGTTGCATTTCATACAATAAAGCAACAACCATATGGCTCCTGCCAGATTGCCGATAACTTCGGTTACAAAACATGATCATCTCATACAATAAAATATAGCATCACGTCTTGACCATATCACATCACAACATGCCCTACAAAAACAAGTTAGACGTCCTCTACTTTGTTGTTGCAAGTTTTACGTGGCTGCTACGGGCTGAGCAAGAACCGTTCTTACCTCGCATCAAAACCACAACGATAGTTTGTCAAGTTGGTGCTGTTTTAACCTTCGCAAGGACCGGGCGTAGCCACACTCGGTTCAACTAAAGTGAGAGAAACAGACACCCGCCGGTCACCTTTAAGCAACGAGTGCTCGAAGCGGTGAAACCAGTCTCGCGTAAGCGTACGCGTAATGTCGGTCCGGACCGCTTCATCTCACAATACCGTTGAACCAAAGTATGACATGCTGGTAAGCAGTATGACTTATATCGCCCACAACTCACTTGTGTTCTACTCGTGCATATGACATCAACGCATAAAACCAGGCTCGGATGCCACTGTTGGGGAACGTAGTAATTTCAAAAAAATTCCTACGCACACGCAAGAGCATGGTGATGGCATAGCAACGACAGGGGAGAGTGTCTGTCCACGTACCCTCGTAGACCATAAGCGGAAGCGTTATAACAACGCGGTTGATGTAGTCGTACGTCTTCACGATCCGACCGATCCAAGTACCGAATGTACGGCACCTCCGAGTTCAGCACACGTTCAGCTCGATGACGATCCCGTGCTCCGATCCAGCAAAGTGTCGGGATGAGTTCCGTCAACGACGGCGTGGTGGCGATGATGATGCTCCACCGGCGCAGGGCTTGGCCTAAGCTCCGTGACGATATGACTCTACGGCGCAGGGCTTCGCTTAAGCTCATGACGATATGACCGAAGTGGAATATGGTGGAGGGGGGCACCGCACACGGCTAAGGAACGATCCGTAGATCAACTTGTGTGTCATGGGGTGCCCCCCTGCCCCCGTATATAAAGGAGCAAGGGGGGGTGCGGCCAGCCCTAGGAGGAGGCGCGCCGGAGGAGTCCTACTCCCACCGGGAGTAGGACTCCCCCCTTTCCTAGTTGGATTAGGACTTGGGGGGAGGGAAAGAGAAGGGGGGCGCCGCCCCCCCCTTCCTTGTCCTATTCGGACTAGGGGAGAGGCGCGCCTGCCCCCGGCCGGCCCTCCTCTTCTCCCTCATGGCCCACTAAGGCCCATTAACCCCCGGGAGGGTTCCGGTAACCCCCCGGTGTTCCGGTAAAATCCCGATTTCACCCGGAACTATTCCGAAGTCCAAACATAGGCTTCCAATATATCAATCTTTATGTCTCGACCATTTCGAGACTCCTCGTCATGTCCCCGATCTCATCCGGGACTCGAACTCCTTCGTACATCAAAACTCATAAACTCATAATATAACCATCATCGAAACCTTAGCGTGCGGACCCTACGGGTTCGAGAACTATGTAGACATGACCTAGAACTATTCTCGGTCAATAACCAATAGCGGACCTGGATGCCCATATTGGTTCCTACATATTCTACTGAAGATCTTTATCGGTCAAACCGCATAACAACATACGTTGTTCCCTTTGTCATCGGTATGTTACTTGCCCGAGATTCGATCGTCGGTATCCAATACCTAGTTCAATCTCGTTATCGCAAGTCTCTTTACTCGTTATGTAATGCATCATTCCATAACTAACTCATTAGCTACATTGCTTGCAAGGCTTATAGTGATGTGCATTACCGAGAGGGCCCAGAGATACCTCTCCGACAATCGGAGTGACAAAACCTAATCTCAAATACGCCAACCCAACATGTACCTTTGGAGACACCTGTAGTACTCCTTTATAATCACCCGATTACGTTGTGACGTTTGGTAGCACCAAAGTGTTCCTCCGTAAACGGGAGTTTCATAATCTCATAGTTACAGGAACATGTATAAGTTATGAAGAAAGCAATAGCAATATACTAAACGATCAAGTGCTAGGCTAACGGAATGGGTCATGTCAATCACATCATTCTCCTAATGATGTGATCCCATTAATCAAATAATAAGACATGTCTATGGTTAGGAAACATAACCATCTTTGATTAATGAGCTAGTCAAGTAGAGGCATACTAGTGAATATATGTTTGTCTATGTATTCACACATGTATCATGTTTCCGGTTAATACAATTCTAGCATGAATAATAAACATTTATCATGAAATAAGGAAATAAATAATAACTTTATTATTGCCTCTAGGGCATATTTCCTTCAGGGAGAACTACTGCGATTGTGCCATGGCTCATCCGGATGAGCACCTCAGTAGAGAAAGTCGAAAACTAACTGTCATGATGCGGCGAGAGCTGGTTAACCACTCGATGACTCATCGAAATCTTCGTGATTCCCTCCGTGTTAAATGAAGGACCATCCTTCTGGTCACATATGTACATGCACCGTATTCGGATAACCGCGGACATACCAGGGGCTATATAGTAGCCCCACCGTCAAACTCCTATGGCTAAGTGAAAGTGTTAAAGCTTATAGTCCGATTGCCTAGTTCGCCGCACTAACACCTCCTTAATGGACCAAGACGTTGGGTCAAGTGTGCTAAAGTGCTTTTCTGAACACCCCCGCGTTATACGCGAGGGGGCTGAAGCCGACGACTGCAAACTTTCAGATTGTATATGTAAAAAAGAAGGCCGCACAGGAGGCACCAAAACTTTTCGGGCAAAAAGTATAAAAACATAGCCTTAAATATATCATAATATTGTTATTACAATTTTGATACACTTTACTCGAACATAATACTTTTCGAGCACTGATCCTCTATAAAGCGGGCACCCTCTAGGACATCTTCAAAGTAGTGTTCTGGCATGTTAAGATCCTTTCCTTCAGGTGGACTCTGTGCTGCAATATCGGTGGCCTTCATCTTTGCCCAGTATATCTTGACACGAGCAAGGGCCATCCGTGCACCTGCTATGCACGTTGACCGCTTCATAGCATCGATACGCGACACCATATTAACTAGTTGTCGCACCAAACCGAAATAACTATTCAGAATGGGTTCAGCTAGCCACAGCCGGGCTATGACGTCCTTCATGCCAGTTCCGGACATCCTGTGGAGTTCGGCCCACTGGGCCATCTGTTCGTTCAACAGTGGACACTTCGGCGTGTCAAATTGCGACCAAAATAGCTTATCTGACGCATGTCCTTCTTGAGCGTGGAAAAACTGAGTCACATAGGTAGCACTCTTCGACAGGTCTATAAAGGCGTCTGGAGAACTCCACAGTTGATTAAGCGGCGCATACTTCGGATCACCAAACTTAGTTTGCAATAAAAAGGGCTTACCAGCCGCAATCTCCCCAGCTTGTCGAATCTCCTCCCGAGCCGCTCTAGACTCAGACCGAGCTTCCTTCGCCTCTTGTAAGGCCTTGTCAAGATCGGCCGCTTTGTCTTTATTATATTTCTCAAGAACTTGACATCGTCTAGTGACATCCTTCAGCTCAAGTGCCATAGTAGATATCCTCTCGTCGCACTGACGCCGAGCAGTCTGCTCGACCTTTAATTCAGCGGCTACCTTTTCGGCAGCCGCATTACTTATCCTGCCTGCTCCTTGGCCCGGGAAAGTTCCGCCCGAAGGGTTTTAACTATGGCAGCACTATCTGCAGTTATGCATATACAAACTCTCAGTATCAAGCTCATTTTATAATACTAGCATGCACTAAATGCCCCAAAAAACATACACTGCGCCTCGTCGATCTGCCTGTTGATAAGTGAGGGAGTCCCGGATTAGGGGGTGTCTGGATAGCCGGACTATGACCTTTGGCCGGACTCCTGGACTATGAAGATGCAAGATTGAAGACTTCGTCCCGTGTCCGGATGGGACTTTCCTTGGCATGGAAGGCAAGCTTGGCGATACGGATATGTAGATCTCCTACCATTGTAACCGACTCTGTGTAACCCTAACCCTATTCGGTGCCTATATAAACCGGAGGGTTTTAGTCCGTAGGACGAACAACAATCATACCATATGCTAGCTTCTAGGGTTTAGCCTCTCTGATCTCGTGGTAGATCTACTCTTGTACTACCCATATCATCAATATTAATCAAGCAGGAGTAGGGTTTTACCTCCATCGAGATGGCCCGAACCTGGGTAAAAACATCGTGTCCCATGTCTCCTGTTACCATCCGCCTAGACGCACAGTTCGGGACCCCCTACCCGAGATCCGCCGGTTTTGACACCGACATTGGTGCTTTCGTTGAGAGTTCCTCTGTGTCGTCGCCGTCAGGAAGGATGCCTCATCCCGTCTTTAAAGACAGCTCTGTTGCTAAAGAAGCTTTGGCTGTCGGCCAAACTCTTCGGCTAGGCGGTTTTCTTATGACCGCCTGTTCGGCCGCCGGGCCGACGATGACTTCTCGCATCATCGAAAGCAATCTTCGCGTTAACTCGGAGCTCGCTGAGCAGTTAGATCCGATGGAGCTCTCTTCCTTAAACGAGCTCTTGGATCGCATCGCCGCCCTGGGAGTCGCTACAGACTATGATCAGATTGGGCCTAAACCCGATCTGAGAGAGATCAACTCTCCCCAGGTTACCCACCACGTTGCTGTGGTGGAGGAAAAGTACGGCGACCCTTCTTCTATCTTAAGGACTAGCCATGTCCGGATTCCCAATCCCTCCATGCCGGATTCCCGCGGAGGAGAGGACGTCACTCAAGCCCTGAACCTAAAGTGAGGCAGCGGGCTAAATTCATTGGACAACATCCAAGAATCCAAGCTTCCAAGTTCGGAAGCCCCTCGGCCCTTAAGTCTTAGATTGGGCGCAGTTCCGGATTTAATTCCACCCGCCCACCCAAACATAAGCGACCTATCTCAAATTCGGCAAGAGCCCGCAGAAACAGTACACCATTACTGGGCCAGATTCCTCCTAGTTATGGACAGGATAAAGGACTGCCGCAAGGAGGACGCAATCTCATTATTCTGCAACAATTGCACGGACAACGGGGTCCTAAACGCTATAAGTCGCCGTGACATTACACGCTTTGCCGACTTGGCGTCCATAGTACGAAAGTACTGTGCGATGGAAAGCGCCTGGAAAACCGAATCAAGATTTTGGGACAATCCGGCCTTGAATACAACCCCAGTCCGAAATAAAAGGGTGCATCATCGCCAGGCACCTGGGTTAAATACCAAAAAGCAAAAACCCTCTATAGGGCATGGAACCGTACTGGAGGGATGGCTCAATGGACCCTGTAAAATTCAAAATACAGAGGGCGCCACTTCAACTCTTAGCCTCAGAGCATGTTGGATACTACGGCAGGTGGCCAAAGGCGGCGAAGAGCTTCTAGCTCTAGAGCACCAACCCAAGGGTACCAGTACGGTATTAACAGTCTTCGAGACTTTCGCATCAAATAATATGTGGAAACGAACACTCCGTAGCCTTGCCGAAGTCTACCAAGTAGCAACAATAAACCCATGGAGTGACACGGCTATTACCTTTAATGCCAATGGCGAACCTAAATTCCGAACAGCCCGAGCACCAGCCGCATTGGTCCTCAGTCCGATAGTGGACGGCTTTCGCCTTACCAAGGTACTCATGGACGGCGGCAGCGGACTGAACCTCATTTACGAGGAAACCTTCCGAAAAATGGAGATAGACTGGAGCCGCATTGAGCGAAGCAGCACAACCTTTAGAGGAATAATCCCCAGTCGGGAAGCACGCTATACAGGAAAAATCACACTGGATGTGGTGTTCGGCACGCCGGATAATTACAGGTCCGAGGAGGTCACGTTCCAAGTGGCCCCGTTCAGCAGCGGATACCACGCTCTATTAGGGCGAGAGGTATTCATAATTTTCCAAGCTATACCCCATTATGGGTACATGAAGCTCAAAATGCCCGGGCACAACGGAATCATCACGCTTGCTAGTGACCCGGACATAGCACTCCGCGCCGAAAATAAGATAGCCGCACTGGCCCTTGAGGCACTATCCGAAGCCCTAGCGGCCGAGGAACTCACTGCGCTGCGCTCCACGGTGAATAGGGACGATGTGATACACGATAAGAGATCCAAATCCACTTCCTTCAAACCAGCTGACGAAATCGTCAAATTCCAAGTCCATCCAACGGACCCCACAAAAATGGCCTCCATCGGGGCACAACTAAATCATGATGTAGACGCCGCACTAAGAGAATTCCTACGCGAAAATTGGGACATTTTTGCCTGGCACCCTTCAGACATGCCAGGAATCCCACGCCGGCTGGCCGAGCACAGCCTTAACATCCTAAAAGGATTCAAGCCAGTCAAAGAGGCTCTTCGGCGTTTCTCTGAACCCAAGAGACAGGCCATGGGAGAGGAGCTAGCCAAACTATTGGAGGCCGGATTCATCAGAGATATAAAACATCTAGACTGGCTAGCAAACCTAGTGATGGTACCAAAGAAGGACAAATCCTGGCGCCTGTGCGTCGATTTCAAGGACCTCAACAAGGCTTTCCCAAAGGATCCCTTCCCCCTCCCCCGCATCGATCAAATCATCGACGCTACCGCAGGACATGATTCATTGTGTTTCCTCGATGCATACTCCGGCTACCACCAAATTAAGATGGCAGAGCCTGACCAAGCCGCAACGGCATTCATCACTCCATACGGCCCATTCTGCTTCAACACAATGCCCTTCGGGCTCAAAAATGCCGGCGCAACAAATCAGCGCATGATTCAGACATGTCTGGCAAACCAGATCGGCAAAACAATGGAGGCATACGTAGACGATGTGGTCGTCAAAAGCAAGCACGTTGAAACTCTAGTAGACGACTTGAGGCTCACATTCGATAATCTCCGAACATATGACATTAAGCTCAACCCGGAAAATGCGTTTTCGGCGTACCGGCCGGAAAGCTCTTGGGCTTCATTGTATCCGGTAGAGGAATTGAAGCAAACCCAGCCAAAATCCGAGCTCTGTAACAATTGGATATCCCAAAAGACCTCAAACAAATACAAAAATTTACTGGATGCGTGGCGGCTCTAAGCCGCTTTATCTCCCGTTTGGGAGAAAAGGCATTACCCTTTATCGCCTCCTCCGACGACCGAACACTTGGTGGGCGGATGCCGCCACGGCCGGACTCGAAGAAATAAAAGCCATATTGGCAACAAACCCGGTCCTGGCCGCGCCCAATATGGGCGAACCAATGTTATTATACATCGCGGCAACTCATCAAGTTGTAAGCGCGGTGCTCGTTGTCGAACGAGAAACGGACGGACCCAAGTTCCCTCTTCAAAAACCAGTTTACTACGTGTCCACTGTCCTAACTCCATGCAAGTCACGGTACCCACATTATCAAAAGATAGCGTACACGGTGTTTATGGAATCCCGGAAGCTGCGACACTACTTTCAAGAGTGTTCAATAACAGTAGCCTCCGAAGTACCCCTTAACGACATTATAAACAACCGCAACGCGACGGGCCGGATTGCCAAATGGGCCATTGAGCTCTTCCTGTTCGACATAACCTATAAGCCACGGAGAGCTATTAAGTCGCAAGTTTTGGCCGACTTCGTCGCTGAATGGACCGAAGCCGAACTCCCTAAAGAGTACGGCGCATATTCCAACGGGATAATGCACTTCGACGGCTCCAAAATGTTGGCTGGTCTGGGAGCTGACATCGTTCTAACGTCCCCAACCGGAGATACAGTTCAATACGTACTCTAGATAATGTATACGGACTCCAACAACGCAGCCGAATACGAGGCCCTTCTACATGATCTCCGGATGGCAGTCTCCATGGGCATTCAACGCCTAGAGGTGCGCGGGGATTCGAACCTCGCGATTTCACAAATAAATGGAGACTTTGATGCCAAGGATCCAAAAATGGCAGCCTATCGCAATGCCGTCCTAAAAATGTCATTTCGGTTTGAGGGGCTCGAATTTCACCATATAGCCCGGGACAACAACCAGGTAGCAGACGTGTTGGCACGCATCAGCGCAAAGCGCGATGCTGTCCCCCCAACATCTTCCTAGAGAGGCTGTTCAAGCCATCCATATTATGGGAGGGAGAGTCCGGAAATAACAATCCGGACCCAACCGCACTGCCCCACACCGAACATTCTGACACAGTTGGTGGTTCTACCAACGAAATAACATCCTCAGCCCACGTAATAATGGCAGTCATTGCCCCGTGGACAGAACCATTCCTAGCCTACCTAAACAGGCACGAACTCCCCGATGACCAAAATGAGGCCCGCTGCATAGTGCGGTGATCTAAAGCCTACAAAGTCCATGAGGGAGAGCTTTATAAGAAAAGCACAACCGGAGTCCTTCAAAGGTGTATCTCCGAAGAAGAAGGGCGGAATCTTCTGGCTGAAATACATGCCGGACTCAGCGGGCACCACGCCGCAGCCTGGGCCCTTGTAGGCAAGGCCTTCCGTACAGGATTTTATTGGCCAACGGCCCGGGCAAATGCTCAGGACTTAGTGCAACGATGCGTCGGATGCCAGCTCTTTGCTAATCAGAGCCACATGCCACCCACCGCCCTCAAAACTATACCCATCACCTGGCCCTTCGCGGTGTGGGGGCTTGACATTGTAGGACCCCTTAAAGGGGGAACCCACAAGAAAAGATACCTACTGGTCATGGTGGATAAATTCACCAAATGGATAGAAGCCAAGCCTGTCAAGACGGCCGAATCCGGACTGGTGATAGACTTCATATCAGGGGTCGTACACCGTTACTGTGTCCGCCACAGCATCATCACTGATGATGGCACGAACTTTACGGCCGACGAGGTCAAACTCTGGTGCAAAAACATGGGCATTAAGATCGACTACGCCTCAGTCTATCACCCTCAAACTAACGGTCAAGTTGAGCGAGCAAATGGTCTAATTATGAGCGGCATCAAACCCATATTAGTGCGCTCCCTCAAGGAATCTAACACGCACTGGGTAGAGGAGCTCGACTCCGTACTCTGGGGGCTGCGGGCCAATCCGAATCGTACGACCGGATTCACACCATTCTTTATGGTATACGGCGCAGAGGCAGTTCTGCCCTGTGACATAATTCATGACTCACCTCGCGTGCGCATGTACGAAGAAAGAGAAGCTGAGCTTGATCGGCAGGACAGTTTGGACGCCTTGGAGGAGGAGCGTGACGTAGCAAAAGCCCGTTCCGCATTCTATCAACATCAGGCTCGAAGATATCAAAGCAGAGAAGTACGGGCCAAAACTTACAATGTTGGCGAGCTAGTTCTACGCCTCCCCGACAAGAAAAAGGACAAACTAAAGCCCAAATGGGAAGGTCCCTTTATCATCGACCAAGTCCTGACCGGTGGAGCGTACCGTCTGCGAGATGCATCGGATAACCGACTCGAGCCGAACCCATGGAACGCAGCACGCCTCTCAAGATTCTCGCCTAGCGCGGATTCTGAGTTCGTCTCCTTCCTCTGTCCATATTTTACATTTTAGCTGTCTTCTATTTTTCTCCTTCTCCCTCCTTTTTTCTTTCAAGCCTTGGAAGGCTCGTTAGCACATTGTTCGCACACCCTTGACGCGCTATCTGCGCTCATTGTACCTAGGGGCTTCTTTCACAGAAGCTTAATTATAAGGGCTTCATGCCCAATACATGTGTCACACTTCCGCATGTACCTTTTATTCACCATTATATGCATCGATATGACTTAAGTTTTGGCCAAGCTGGGTTGCTCGCTCTGAGCTTACCCTATGTTCCCGATTGTTCGGCTAGGTGGTAAAGGAGCACCTCTGCGATTATTACTGCGGGTCAGCGGATGTGTACCTCAGACTGGGTGAAGCCAAAGCTAGCGTTCTTAAGAGAATATTCGATCGGTGAACTAAAAGAAGATTTCTTACCTATTTATTTATCTGCCCTAGATGTTTTTCTGCTTTTTACAGTCCGGACATGCACTTTAGGGCATGCCTCCCGGGAAAGGAACCCCTAATGGAACTATTCTCCCTGGAAGATGTTTCTTACTAACCATGTAATATAACATAACTAGTTGGGCACTAGTCTAATACAGCACTAATGACCCCTACGCCTGGTCTCCATGCATGCCCCGGTTTTTATATAACCGTGAGGGTATTCGGACACACTCCGAACTATCGGGTCCCGAGGTTGAAGCGAAAAGGTCCGCTAAGACAAACGATCTACAATCCGGCTAGAAGGCATTTTGCATGTCACTTTAAATTACATAGTCAATTTGACTGATTGTATTCCTCTTCAATGCCATCTAACAAGCTGTTTAGTTTACAGTCCTGCTGGGAATACTTTGCGGCCAATTTTACCTGGCCGTACAGTAAGCTCAAAGGGATCTCCTTCCCATCGGGCCCCACAGGTCCGACCTCGGATATGTGGTTTGGGTCAGCCTTCGTGTACAGCGTCTTCACCATGGCCCAGCCTCCTGGCGCCTTGACGGCAGCCAATATCTTCCATAACCGGAGCGCGCCAAGCGCTCACAGAGCCTCTCTCGCAAGCTCCCAAGGCCTTGAGCAGGGAGACAGATGGCCACAAGGCACAGGCGACGTCTTTCATCACCGCCAAACTTCGTTCGTGCAGTTGTAAGAGCTCGGGAAGAAGGTCACCAGTAGAACTGGGCATTTCCTCTGCAGGGCGGCTGTGAGCATACCTGAGACATAACTCTGTTAGTCGACTTCCTCATGAACGCTTTTTTCAAAGTTCGTTTAAGCACTTACTAAAAATGCCACGTCGAAGCCGCCGATTCTCCTTAACGGAGTCAGACAGCTGGGCACAAACATCCTTTAGCTCCTCACCCAGCTGGGTTTTGGCATCTTGGAGATTATTTTTCTCCTGCCTCACCCTCGTAAGCACGTTCTCGCCGGCCTTTAACCGGCGCAAGAGATGTTGCTTCTCCGGATCTACCCCGGTGCCATCTGCAATGTCATTGTCAGATCTATACACGCGCCGCACTTCATAACATACTTATCTTTTAAAAGCATATGTTACCAGAGGGGGTCTCCTTGGCTTCCCCTGTCGCGACTTGTGCGGCCTCAAGTTGGGCTTTGCACTCTTCAAGCTCCTGGGACAATTGGGTATTCTTTTCTGTAAGATCCTGCACAATAAATGATCCTTAAATCAGTTATTCTAACTATTTTAAGACTCGGGGGCTACTGGTATATATAACCATCTAATTTTCTCACCCTTATGTCTTTCACATACTGCTCCGTGGCTCTGGCTAGACCATTTTGAGCGGCACGGAGGTGCACATCTCCCGAATTGAAGGCATCCAATGCCTCTTGGGAGAAACATGCGTCACGAAGAATTGTCCGGCGGCGCCTGTGATTCATGGCACTCTCCACCTCGGAGTTGGTGGCGGACAATCTGTCGGCATCCTCTGTCAGAGGAGCGTCCGACGCACGCCTAGTGTTCGCCTCCGCTTTTGGGCCTGCCTTTGAAGCCTGGTTGGCGGAGGCTCGATTGGCAGCCTCTCCGGATATAGTCCAGCGAGCGCTCTTTTTCCTGAAAAGAGCGCGAGCGTTAGTACGCCTTCCGGGATAAAACCGGGGAATAAGGCGACACGCCATAACGTTGCGCCGGCTTCAGTCCGGACCGCACTTCTTTTTAGCCTGCTGGGCCGTGCTGCCCCTTGTTGGCTAGCCACCGCAGGTTCGGCCTTCCGCCTCGAGGGCTCCCCCTGCAAAACACCATTGATATACGGTGGTCAAAGATAAGCACGGAGGGATCATTTGTAAAGTATTGGGACTTCGGTCTCAATTACCTGTGAGGCTGGAAATATTCCGGGGTAATCGGCCGTAATGGCAACCAAGGCATTGTCGATGCTCAGTTGGTAAAATACCCCATCGACCAGCTCCACAGATATGTCCGGATCCTCTTGGGAGGCCGGATCGAGGGACCGTTCCGGATCCTCAGGTTGTGGAGGTGGGCTGTTTATATACTTTACGGCCCGGCGCAATTCCTGCGTCAAAATCACAAGATAAGGTACTTAACTATGGGAATATGGAACGGATGGGCATAAAGAAATGTCCGCTTACCCAGCTTGGAGGATTGTTCATAGAGAACCCGTCCTGAGGATTGACGCGAAGAAATTCTTCCTCCTCTCCCTTGTACAATGCGGACAAGATCTTCATCAGATCGGCGACCGATCCCGGCCCCTTACGGCCATGACGGGTGGCATCATCCTCCCCGTTGAAATCCCACATGGGGTGGCCCCTATACTGGAGCAGCTGCACTCCCCGCATAATGCATGTGGCCATGACCCCGATCATGGTCAATCCGGAATGAGCCAACTACCTTATTCGGCTCATCAGGTAAAGGACGTCCCTGTCGTTCTCCCTGTGGGCGCTCCGAGGACGCCAGCTTAGGTGTTTCTTCAGAGGAGCATTACTGAACTCCGGGAGGCCGATCCGAACAGGGTCCGGCAGGGGGACGTCTTCTATATAAAACCATTCCGAAGGCTAGTCTTCGGACGCCTTCTTCGGGGTTTCGAATAGATATCCGGTCCCGGCGATGCGGAATAGTTCGGCTCTGCCCACTTGATATATCGACCCCTCCTGAGAACGGGATACGAGGCAGAACAGCCTCTTCCACAGTGCGAAATGAGCCTCGATGCCCAAAAACAGCTCGCAAAGGGCCACGAAGCCCGCAATATGCAGAATGGAGGCAGGCGTAAGGTTGTGCAACTGGAGGCCATAGAGCTCCAGGAGCCCCCGGAGAAATGGATGAATTGGAAATCTGAGCTCTCTTATCAAATAAGGGACAAGGCATACCCGCTCTCCTCGGGAGGGACTGGGGACGCTCTCCTCTTGTTTTCCACCCTTATAGGTGGCGAGTCCGGCTCGAACCGGAACCATGAAGGCTGGGGGAAGAAACCCCTTGGTTTGGAGCGTCACTAAATCGCTGTGCGGGACGGAGCATCTTTCCCAATCTCCAGGCTAAGGACTAGGAGGGCGAGAGGAGGAGCCGCGTCGACTGTCCATGATGGAATGGGTTTCTGTCAGATGCGCTCCGATGAAAGCTCGCGAAGGGAAGGTGGTGTGATTGGGTCTAGATCCTCGTCTGTTATATAGGCAGCTCAATTGCGCAGCCAGGGGGATAAATGTAAAAATACCCTGGCTTTTCGCACTCATTCAACACGTGGAAGATGGCCATTATTGGGCGTGGAAGCCAAGGAGCGCGATATTCACAAGAAGACGGACACTATTCAAATAGGTACACAGGATTTGGAGAAGAACCCGCCTTGCAATGCTGAAGACAATTTACGCGCCGGACTCGTTGTCATTGAAGCCTGGTTCAGGAGCTACTGAGGGAGTCCCAGATTAGGGGGTGTCCGGATAGCCGGACTATGACCTTTGGCCGGACTCCTGGACTATGAAGATACAAGATTGAAGACTTCGTCCCGTGTCCGGATGGGACTTCCCTTGGCGTGGAAGGCAAGCTTGGCGATACGGATATGTAGATATCCTACCATTGTAACCGACTCAGTGTAACCCTAACCCTATTCGGTGCCTATATAAACCAGAGGGTTTTATTCCATAGGACGAACAACAATCATACCATAGGCTAGCTTCTAGGGTTTAGCCTCTCTGATCTCGTGGTAGATCTACTCTTGTACTACCCATATCATCAATATTAATCAAGCAGGAGTAGGGTTTTACCTCCATCGAGAGGGCCCGAACCTGGGTAAAAACATCGTGTCCCTTGTCTCATGTTACCATCCGCCTAGACGCACAGTTCGGGACCCCCTACCCGAGATTCGCCGGTTTTGACACCGACAATAAGCATGATGTCATCATCCGCCACATCAACCTTCCGCTTCAGATGTGCTACCTCAGTAGGTTGGGAAGTCGCCACGGATGTAACAACCTGTGTTTCATTTAGTCAGATCAGTTCCTGGGCATATATATTTGATCCTCTGATCGCATCTCTTTGGATGTCAACTAGAGTCTCGGGGGCTACTATCTATATACAGGTGCAATTTTCACTTTACAATATAATAGAAATTACACTATGTACCTCGAAGCCTCTTAGTAGGCTAGAAAAGGCTTCATTCAATCCGCTTTTCACGGACCGAACTCTTCAAACACCGTACCCATCAAGGTATGATGTTCCTCTAAGACGGAGGCATGTCGCAATATGTCCCTCAATGTATCCGGCGTCTCTGGATCCGGAACAGGTAGCGTCGTTCCTTGGACATTCGGTAGTCCGGGACTTTTGTTGTTCCCTGTAGGGGACGCACACCCCGGCCCCTGGGCGGCCGAAGTATTACCTTCAGCCCCGGTCTTCACCGCCCCTTGTGCCACTCGCAGATTTGGAAAGATCCTCCGGGACGACACCTCTGCGTCGTCTTCCTTATCAGGTAGGGATATCTGTGGAGGCGTCTCGCTCCCCATCATCTCCGGAAGTAGATCCCCCGAAGAGGAGGACTGTTGAGGAGGGCTGCGTGCCGGACTGAAAACATGTGTCTAAAATATTACCCTTATAGCCAGGAAAGAATGAGACATGTTTAAAAACACCCTAATTCACTTACGATTCGGCTAAGGGCCTCTCTTTATGGGGTGACTGCGTGTCAGCAGCATCCCCTCACTGGGATACCTTCGCCCGCTTAGAAGCTTCTCTTCTCGAGTCTTCGGAGGCGGTCCTTTTCTTCCCGTGAGAAGTAGGGATGTCAGTTCGCCCTTCCCTTCCGTCTTTGGAAGTGGAAGTTCCAATCTCCCCGGATAAATTGCTTGGTGTGCCGCCAGAATGGAGTCCACCTTGGGCCTCTTTGCTCTCCTCTTTATCTTCCCCCACCGGCACTTGATATGGCGCCGGAGCCAGCATCCTTGTTAATAACGGATAGACAGAGTCTTCGGGAAGTGGATCTGAACACCTGATTCTCTCTGCCTTCTTTAGCCATCCCTGGCCAAGTGGAGTTTTATCAGTACATTGACATGAATAATAGGACTAAACCGTGTTCGGGGGTCAAGTACTTACCGGAGTATCCGGATGGTTGCAGCCAAGGCCGAGGTCTTCTGTAGTATCCGGCCACTGTTTTCATGCGCCGAAGAATAAATTCCACATCCCTCTGAGCATCATGCCAGAGAAGTGTTGAAGGATCCGTGGACCTTCCGGATTGAACTCCCACATACGGAGAGGACGCCGTTGGCACGAAAGTATTCGGCGGATTAGCATTACTTGAATTACATTGCTGATATCGGTGTCCTTTTTAGTGAGGCTCCGTATGCGACTTTGCAACGTCAGCACTTCATCAGTAGATCCCCAGTCGAGCCCCTTGTTAATCCATGATGCGAGCCATAAAGGGGGGCCAGATCGAAACGTGGGGGTAGCTGCCCGCTTTTTACCACAGGGTTCGGTAATATAAAACCACTCCCGTTGCCATAAGTCGGAAGATTCGGCGAAAGTGCCCTTTGGCCAAGGAGAAGTGGTAAGTTTGCTTATTCAAGCGCCTCTGCACTCTGCTTGTTTCCCGTTGATTACCTTCGGATTCACGATGAAGGATTTAAGCCATAAGCCGAAGTGTGGGGAAATCCGGAGAAAGGCCTTGCATGTGATGATGAACGCCGAGATATGAAGGAAGGAGTCTGGAGCTAGATCATGGAAATCCAGCCCGTAATAAAACATAAGCCCTCAAACAAAGGGATGGAGAGCAAACCCAAGCCCTCAGAGGAAGTGAGAGATGAACATAACCTGCCCTTGAGCAGGGAGCCGGTGAAGGATTTCCGCAGTTAGGTATCTTGCCTCCCTAAGCTTTGAGATATTCTCCTCTGTGACAGAAGAGACCATCCACCGGCCTTGAAGGCTGGGCCTGGACATGGCGTGTGACGCCCCCGATTCAATCGTACACTAATCATGCACGCAAATGTGTACGATCAAGATCAGGGACTCACGGGAAGATATCACAACACAACTCTAAAACATAAATAAGTCATACAAGCATCATAATACAAGCCAGGGGCCTCGAGGGCTCGAATACAAGTGCTCGATCATAGACGAGTCAGCGGAAGCAACAATATCTGAGTACAAACATAAGTTAAACAAGATTGCCTTAAGAAGGCTAGCACAAACTGGGATACAGATCGAAAGAGGCGCATGCCTCCTGCCTGGGATCCTCCTAACTACTCCTGGGCGTCGTCAGCGGGCTGCACGTAGTAGTAGGCGCCTCCAGTGTAGTAGTCGTCATCGACGGTGGCGTCTGGCTCCTGGGCTCCATCGTCTGGTCGCAGCAACCGGGTAAAGAAAGGGGGAAAAGGGGGAACAAGGCAACCGTGAGTACTCATCCAAAGTACTCGCAAGCAAGGAGCTACACTACATATGCATGGGTATATGTGTAAAGGGCCATATCGGTGGACTGAACTTCGAATGCCGAATAAGAGGGGATAGCTAATCACGCCAAGTCTCACGCTCGCAGCCTCAAATCTTGCAACATGTAGAAGAGAGTAGGCTGAAGTCCTCCAAGTAGCATCGCATAGCATAATCCTACCCGCGATCCCTCCTCGTAACCACGAGAGAGCGACCACCGGGTTGTATCAGCACTTGGAAGGGTGTGTTTTATTAAGTATCCGGTTCTAGTTGTCATAAGGTCAAGGTACAACTCCAAGTCGTCATGTTACCGAAGATCACGGCTATTGAATAGATTAAACTTCCTGCAGGGTGCACCACATAACCCAACACGCTTGATCCCATTTGGCGGACACACTTTTCTCGGGTCATGCCCGCCGCGAAGATCAACACGTCGCAGCCCCACCTAGGCACAACAGAGAGGTCAGCACGCCGGTCTAAACCTAAGCGCACAAGGGTTTGGGCCCATCGCCCATAGCACACCTGCACGTTGCGAGGGCGGCCGGAAGCAGACCTAGCCTAGCAGGCGTTCCAGTCCAATCCGGCGCGTGTCCGTCGCTGGCATCACGAAGTGCTTCGGCTGATACCACGACGTCGGAATACCCATAACTACTCCCACGTAGATGGTTAGTGCGTATAGACCAAATGGCCAGACTCAGATCAAATACCAAGATCTCGTTAAGCGTGTTAAGTATCCGCGAACGCCGACCAGGGCCAGGCCCACCACTCACCCAGGTAGTCTCAACCTGCCCTATCGCTCCGCCACAAAGTAACAGTCGGGGGCCGTCGGGAACCCAGGCCCACCTCTATCGGGATGGAGCCACCTGTCCTTTCAGCCCCCATCTCCGAACAGTATCACAGGTAATGTAATGGTGTAAAGTATATAGTATATGCCCGTGATCACCTCCCAAGTGATCACAGCCCGATCAGTATAGCATGGCGGACGGACAAGAATGTAGGGCCACCGATGGAACACTAGCATCCTATACTAAGCGAGAGGATAGCAGGTAAAGGTAACAACAAGAGTAGCAAGGACAAAGCTATGCAGCAAGATAGGATTAATCGAAAGCGATAACATGCTACACTACTCTAATGCAAGCAGTATAGAGAAGAGTAGGCGATATCTGGTGATCAAAGGGGGGGCTTGCCTGGTTGCTCAGACAAGGAGGGGTCGTCGTGTCGTAGTCGACCACAGGGGCATCAGCATCGGTCTCGGAGCCTACCGGAAAGGAGTAACGGAGGGGGAACACAATAAATAACAGAGCAATCAAATGTAACACAAAGCAAGACGCGGCAATACGTTGTGCTAGGGGTGACCTAACGTAGGGATAGGCGATACCGGTGAAGGGGGAAACATCCGGGAAAATATCCCGGTGTTTCGTCTTTTCGGCAGAGGGCGCCGAGGGGAAAGTTGCGAGTTCGATAGGTTAGGGATGCGTGGCGGACGAACGGGCTGCGTATCCGGGTTCGTCTCGTCGTTCTGAGCAACTTTCATGTACAAAGTATTTTCATCCGAGCTACGGTATATTTTATATTAGTTTTAAAAGGATTTAATCATTTTCTAGAATTTATTTAATTTGAAAATGCCATTATGACGTCAGCATGACATCAGGGTGACGACAGTAGTGAATAGTGAGTTGACTTGGTCCAACTGACGCGTGGGTCCCACTGTCATTGACTGAGATTTAACTAAAACATATTAATTAGTTTAATTAGTGATTAGGTTAATCTAATCAGATTAATTAAGTTAAGTTGATTAATTAATTAATTAATTCATGTTTTTCTTTTTTTTCTTTTTTTTCTTTTTATTAAAACGTTCCAGGGGGCTGGGCCCCCCATGTCATATGCCCAGGGGGCCTAACGGGCGCAAGGGTAGCGGGTCTTTGGCGCGTCGCTGCCAGATCGCCGGGCGCCGCCAGGCCCGGCACCGCCACTTCAGGGTCGAGCACGCGCCGCCCGGGCGAAAGCAAGGGGTCAGAGGCGAGAGCAGCAGCAGCGCCGAGGAAAATGGGGCGCGAACAGGTGGCAGTATGGCAGAAACAACGTGGTAGGGGACGGACGGCACGGCGGGACGAAGGCGGTGGCCGGAGCAAGCAACCGAAGGCTCGCCGGGGCGGGCTCGCCAACACGAGGCGCGGCTGGCTGCAGGCAGCAGAGTACGCGAGGGGGGGGAGCGTGGGGCAAGGGGAACCGGAGCGGGGCGAGGCGCCAGTGGGGTGCCGGACCAGGCGCGACACGCAGTGACTGAGTGGGGCAGAGGGAGTGCAAGGAGATGGAGAAGCTCACGGGGGCTGTAGGGTTCGGGGGCAGCGGTGGTTGAGGAGGTTGACGAAGACGACGCGTTCTGGAGGAGGCAGACCGGCGAGGAGGAGGAGGCAGGCCGGCGAGGTGGTCCGGCAAGGTCCTCGGGTGGCGGCTCGGGCTCTAGGCGGCGTCGGCGAGGCGACGAGGCGATGGGGTCGGGGCAGCGATGAGGCGTGGCCGCGGCTTCAGGTGGGGGTCGTGCGAGGAGAGGGGGGGCGAGGAGGCAACGGCGACGGCGATCCGGGGCGGTGGCGTCGACGGGGTCTGGTGCGTGGTCGCCCCGATCTCGATCCAGATCGGGGGAGTGAGGGGAGAGTGGGGGAAGTGGGGATCGGGTGAGGGTTTCAGTGGGCGAGGAGATAAGGAGGAGTGGGGGTCGGCTGGGCCGTCTGGTGGGCTGCCTGATTGGGCGGCCAGTTGGCGATGGGTTGAGGCCCGTGGGAGGGGAGGCCTTTTGCCTTTTATTTATTATGTTATTTTACTTGTTCTTTTCTATTTTCTTTTAGTTCCTAATTATTTTAGTTTCACTTTATTTTTGGTTTAGTAAAATATGAAAATAGCTCCAAAAATAGTGTGTCAAAATAATCCACTGTTCTAAGAAGTTTTACCTCAGAATAAAATTAGTTTAGTATTTGGTAAAATATATTAGGAGTATAACTAATTGTTTTGATGTTGTTTTAATCACTTTAGGGTATTTAAATATTTTATAAAGATGTTGTTACTCCACCAATAATATCCATGATTTATTTGTCACATTAAGAACATTTTAGTTTTGACTTTTGAAAAATTTAATTGTTTGACTTGATTTTAAATTTGAATTTGAATCGTTTTTGAACCATCGCGAGTTTAACAACAGTAACCAAGGTGATGTGGCATCATTAGCGTGGAATTACTGTAGCCTAAATATCCGGGTGTCACAATTCTCCTCCACTACAAGAAATCTCGTCCCAAGATTTAAGCGGTGGAGTAAGGGGGGAAAGGTGTTGGTAGCGAAAAACCTAACGAGTCTTCTCGGTCTTGGCTGCCCTTTCGAAGAGGTTGATCCTTTTCGTTGATGTATTCATTTCTCTGCTTTAGGTCATCATGATGAAGTCGGCATCCTTTCTTCGGGAATTCCATCGTACTTCCGTAAGAATAAAGGGTGGGTATTCCGGGGGAACGAACCAGGTTAACTATCTGGTCAATAACATCGGGGAAGGTGGTGGGAAGTAACTCTCGAATTGAAACTTAAGAAAGCATTGAGAGCAAAGAAAGGAGGTATCATGGGAAGTTTCGAGCGGGCAGGCAATCGTTTGATGCCTGTTACAAGGCGCGAAAGGGTTCAAAGCAACGGGAATAAGTATTGTGTCTGATACCAGAATAGATCACTAGGAAGGTGGCTCGTGATATTTCATACGAAGCCAAGCGTGAGGAATAGCTTTAGGAATATGGGTGTACAGGAGAGTCAGGTTTCGATCCTGTGGAACTGTGGGTTATGGGCCCACCATGTGGGTTAAAAGTAGGAAGGGCGGAGACGTCTTGCGTGATCATGCAAGCAAGGTATGTCAGAGGATAGCCTATCAGTTATGTCGGCAACAACATCAGTACCAAGGGCGAGGGACGAAGAGAACCATTTTCCTGCTCGTTGAACGAGGCGGACCAGTAGGCAAAGTTCTCATCCATCGGTGGTTACCGAAATGTCATCAACAAAAGTAACAGGGTCTCACTGGCAGAGTTGTACACCGAGGTGTTTACATAAGAAGTGAATTATTACTGCTTAGGTTATATAGATCACAAGAAAAGGTCAAACAAACCAATGGAAAGGAAAATGTGATCATCAGGTTAAACAGAACAATGGAAAGGAAAAAAATGTGTTTAAACACATATTTCAGGAGTATATCCTTCCCAAGGACAAGAAGAGCAAGATATCCATGACAGGAGATAATGTAGAAAACCCTTTAGGTAAGGGGAGAGAAATTTCATGACATTACCCATACAACGGTGTTTGGATAATTGAGCAACAAACATTTAGCATTGGGCTTCAAATGTTCTTATTGAAGATCGGAGTAACACAGACATGCTTCGAGATAGCATTGACATGGTCTTCAAGCAAAGGTCGGACTTTGGATACACAAAGGATCCGTCAGGAGCAACTTATAGAATAAGTCTTACAATTTCCTCATGGAAGAATGGCAAAACTTGCTAAAAAGGATACTACAACAATAGGTCCTCCACCCAGGGGGGGGGGGTGCTAGGCATGACATCATGTTACCGGGTCATCAAAGGACCAACATCATAACTCTTGGAAAGTTGTCCCAACCATCATATCTGACCGAGATTCAGATCCGTTTGGTGTCATTATACCTCAGACTCAGGATGTCCGAGAAGAAAAGGTGCAACACAAATAGACGAAATGACATTTCAAAATTCTCAGGAAATGAACTATGGGAGCGGGTTCTTGAAATAATAGTTCATCCTTAAACCAAGGAGAGGATGAGGGGGTAGCTGATGGAATCAACGAAAATTCATCGAGAATTCCAAACGGATGGATTTCCACAATAATGTCAACAACAAGATGACACTTGTCAATTCAAATGATATAATGTTGTATGCTCTACGAAAACATACACCATCAATCATTAGTTGAAAGGTGTGCCCGAAATATGACCTTAGGTGACAAGATCAATGTTAGAGTGACGATTCAATAACCAACAGTCTAAGAACAAACTGTCGATCGTTAACTTCAAAGCAATAGGGTTGCTAGAAGTACAGAACTCAAGCAACATCGTTAGCATATTGGTATCCTGATTAAAAACAACACGGGGACCAAGGAATGATCGGAGATGGCAGGAAGTATCACTTGTACCAAGAATGCGTAAGAGGTGGTGAAATTCTCACGACATTATTGACATAAAAGATGGTAATACTCCAAGGTAAAGAAGAACAATTGCTGGATAGCATGGATCTCAAGGTATAACACGAAACACGAACAAGTTTGTGTTGAACGGGAGGCAATAAAGTGGTCGATGATAATATAAATCATCGAGGGCAAGGATGGTATTTCTCTTCATGAATACAATTGATATCCCGGAAGAGCTCAAAATGTTGATGATGATCACGACACAATTGTCGAGAGATTTCACGAAGATGTAATCGATCGACGATGACATCAAGTCAAATGAATGATGAAGCGAAAGGTTATTGGAACCACGATTAGGACACAAACTCGAAATCAAGTTTGTTGTTCAAGGCGAAATGATATGACGATGATGATCGACGTAAGGTTAGTTCATCGTCGAAAATTGTGCTTCGGGAAGAAGGACCGGGTAGTACAGTTAAAATTAGCTCGATAATGCTATAGCCAAACAGGCTAGGAATGGCGTGATCGGGTGCAAACTCGTACTTATAGAAGCTTACTGAAGAGTTGTTGAATCGTAGTGCGGACTCGGTTCAGTTATCGGTGTCTTTGAGTGTTTAATAACTCAGAGCCCGTGAAAAATTGGAATCAGTGGGAACGTAGCACTTGATGAAGAACTCATAAGATGTTATGCAGTTCCATGATAATCTCGAGATACCGGGGGTAACACTTAACGACAGATCAAAGTAGAGGTTGGACTGGGGTATTGCTCTGTAGAAGACAAGTGCTTAAACTTGCACGAGAAATGGTATTTAAAGGAGAACATGGTCGGAACCACGATTGCAAAAAGGCCAGATCCCAGATATAAGATGAGCTTATACCAAAGGAATAATTAATTTAAGAGAAGCTTTAATGATAAGATCTACATCGTGTCCATGGGCATGAACACAAAGTTCAAGGTCGACTCCCACTTCTCCAATGCACAACCTTTCATTCACTTCTCACGTTCAATGAAGTTGTAGTGTTGAAATTTTATCTGGCAAAATACCAGAAGAGTATGACTCGTGAAAACTTTCGAGTTCACACATATTAAGGAGGGCATAGGTTCAACCCATCAAGGCATCTTAGGAACGTATACCATCAACTTCAGGGGTAAATAACTCAAGCTCGGAGGTAGAGCATGGTTGACAAAGCAGAGGATACAATTTACCAAAGGCATTATCTATCAGGGGAAGGTCTCACAAAGTTACTGAATATGAAGGATGCTGACGGATAAAATCCAACAATGGACCTGATGGTCCACAAGGGGTCTGACGTGAGCATCAGTACTTATCTAGAGGAAGAAGAATGCAAGGAGATCAGATTATAGAAACAACTGACTAACTCAATTGTCAAATGCAAAGGAATTATGATTTCCAAATCAAGGGATCAGAAGCAATGCTTTGATTAGGGATGGATAAGTTGAATAGCCTTAGGGTACAATCAACGACAATTGGATTGGTCGAGAACCAATTCCAGTTAAAAGAATGGCAGCTCAGCCGGAAGGGTAATTTATAAGGATCAATGATGATTGCGGGTATTCGCAAACATATTGAGTCAACAGACTCAAAATGATAATTACAAGGAATGTCAATAAGACTACGAGATTTATGGGATTTACCATAATGCAAGCAAGCAAGAATTTCAAGGGCCAAAGGCTCCAGAGGATTTTCGGAAGATCGAATAGTATTTTGAAGACTTTTGTGAAACACATGAACAACTGGGGATGAGCGGATACTCGACAAGTGCGAGGATTTATTTGAAGGGGTATTCATGTGGCAAAGAACTGTTAGGCAGTAGGCACAAAGTATTCTCAGAACAATAGAGAAAACTTCGGGGTATCTTGTAATAACAAGATCAATGGGGGATGATCGTATGAATGGCAAGTGTAAGTAGTTTTCATAGGGGTTGACGGTGGAAGGAAATCGCAAATGCGATGGCACAAAGACTCGAGAAAACATCGTAGAGTAACTTCGGAATCTTCTAGTGCAGCAGGCGATCATCTGAAGTGAGGGGCTCTCCGGGAGAAAGTACTTGCGAGAACCTAAAGTTAGTTTTGTTTTTAGCAAAATCGTTTAACCCGAATAGAAGAGATTTCAGAGTCCCAGAGTAAAGGTCGAGGAGTAAAAGATCCTAGTACCACCCGATGGCGACGTGGGCCCGTAAGGCACACAGCCAAGTTAGTAAAAGTTTTGCAATGTCTAGACTCGACTTCGGCCAAGGAGTTGGGAAGGGGGATTCCTACAGGCAGTCGACTCTGATACCAACTTGTGACGCCCCCTGATCTTGATCGTACACATTTGCGTGCATGATTAGTGTACGATTGAATCGGGGGCGTCACATGGCGGGAGGCTCGAAGTGACTGGATTGACCCTTGAGTGTTGGAACTTGAGGTGGGAGGTAGAGGGAAGAACTAGTGTGGAAGAAAAAGGGAAGGCCTTAGCCCCTTTATAAAGACGACAAATATCAAGCGTCCCCTTCTTTGTCTTAAGACATGCCTATTCCCGAGGAATCATGCCAACAGAACGGATTGGTTACCCACGACCATGTTGATGAAAATCCAGCAATAAGGGGGCACAATCTCTGCTTTGACAAGACGTGCCAATAAAAACCGCCTCCCGACACGTTTGTTAGCAGGCTAGAAAACGATTCAAAATAATGGCCGGGTGATGACGTAATGTCGTGCTACCAAAATTGTCAGCGGATTGGACTCGTAAATATTATACTCTCTATGGTTGTTTGTGGAACTTGTTTTGCAGAGCCGGACACGGTTCTTGTGTTCGAGATCTACTTTGAAGTATTTGGAGAGAGAACCCGCCTTGCAATTCCGAAGACAATCTGCGCGGCGGACTCATCGTCATTGAAGCCTGGTTCAGGGGCTACTAAGGGAGTCCTGGACTAAGGGGTCCTCGGATAGCCGGACTATATACTTTGGCCGGACTGTTGAGCTATGAAGATACAAGATAGAAGAATTTATCCCGTGTCTGGATGGGACTCTCCTTTGCGTGGAAGGCAAGCTTGGCGATTCGGATATGTAGATTCCTTTCTCTGTAACCGACTTTGTACACCCCTAGTCCCCCGGTGTCTATATAAAGTTATAAACCGGAGGGTTTAGACTTTTAGGGTTTAGCCACAACAATCATAATCTCATAGGCTAGACTTCTAGGGTTTAGACATTACGATCTCGTGGTAGATCAACTCTTGTAATACTCATATTCATCAAGATCAATCAAGCAGGAAGTAGGGTATTACCTCCATAGAGAGGGCCCGAACCTGGGTAAACATTGTGTCCCCCGCCTCCTGTTACCATTAGCCTTAGACACACAGTTCGGGACCCCCTACCTGACATCCGCCGGTTTTGACACCGACAGTGGCAGAGGGAGAGTGGAGCTGGGAGGGAGGCGGCAGAGGAACCGGTGGCGGCGCGGGGGTGGGTGGGAGGTGTGGGAGTGAACTGGGAGGGTTGGTGGGGTGTGTATGGATCAGGACGGGGTGGTTGTGTCATGGGATTGGAATGAAAGGCTAGCGGTAGTGCTGGGCATCTCACCGGCGCTACCCCGCGCTACAGCTGGCCACTTGGTCGTAGCACAGGTTTACAACCCACAATATTACAATGGTCTGTCCGCAGGGCACGGTTGAGGATATTTAATAATAGTGTGTTATTTTGGCCACGCGCTATTAGTAATACTAGTCGACAACCCGTGCATTCGCACGGGCTAGTCCATGATTTTCTTACTTATTGTAAAATAGTGCATAATGTATTTTTAGTACTATTTAAATGTCCATCTTAGAAATGCTACTCTATACAATTTTTTTAAAGTACTTTGCTGGCCATAAAGTCGAATTGTTTTTTGAAATTCATCAAAGTCGATTTAATGTGAAAAAACACGGACAATCATATGATATACCAAATTAATTAGGTTGACTCAAATAATTAAGTAGAAAATAAAAAACAATTAGCACACTTTTGCACAAAGTGGATATCTCTATCCATCGAGCACCATTTGCGTGATCATTCTTATTGATATTGACAAAAATGTGTGGAAGAAAGTCGGTTATATATAGTAAAAATCAGAATATTGCAATCTTGGGTAGATGAAATTCAAAAAATGTATGAGCCTAGAAATATAGCAGATCAATATTATATCAGAAAGCTTTGACATGTAGGACATCTTTTTAATGTAAGATAATGTATGCTAGTAGTACTCCATAGCAGTAGAACAGGCTAGTACATGGGTGGAATCCCTAAATATATGGTAACAATACTCATTTTACTTTATGTTCTGCTAATTAATCAAGTATAACTATAAGTAGTTGGAACACATACAGGCATACATAAGAATATGTCATTACCTCCAATCCTTTGCTCCCTATTTTGTAGTGGTTTGAAACCAACCCCTCTATTAGAACAATAGTTAATTAATGTCGACCATGACCCCAGAAATGTAAGTTCATATTATAATCCTTCCCAAGTATTTTTCATGTTTAACAGAAATAGTCTATGTATTTTATTAGTGCTTGTAAATCAGCACGTACCACATTCATTGCAATCTTCCCGACTTGATGATCGTGACCCTGGACTTTAACTCGTATCTCTCATAGTTAAAAAATTATTTGCTCTGGCAAGGATTTCATCAGGCATCTTGTGGAAAAAAATATCCTAAAAAGTTGTACACAAAACTTTTAGCGATGCAAGATTATCTAAAATCTTGAATGCTGCAAGATGAAAATCCACCAATCCTGCAATAGGGATATTGTGACACAACCAATTAAGACACCATAGTGACCTTATGTATAGGCTATTATTATTACATATTCGAAGATCTGAATACAACAAAAATTAATGCGTCCACTAACAGAAAAATCAGCTGAGGAGGCGGCATGTCACCTTGGACTGGTGGCAACATGGATCACCACAACGCATTCTAGTCATGGAGCTTATCAGTCCAAGATAAAGTTTTGTTGTTGACCGCTGGGTCTAGGAGGGAACGATCGGCCTGGACATGAGATGATGCCAACATAGGCACATCAATGTTTGACTCTACAGCGGCGAGTCGGGGACATGTTGCTGAGGAGACCAATCAATGGTAGGAGGGTTGCAGCATGCATGTACGTTGATTCCAAATTTCGTCCATAGACCACTACAGAAGAAAAATCTGCACATCCAAACTGAGGAGGAGCAGTTACCTGAGATATTTGCGAACAACATCAGTGGGCTTGTAACATATTATCATCCGAAAAAACCGATGCTTGAGTTCCTACGGTTGCGGTGAAATATCAGGCAGTCGATCGATCGATCAATAGCATAGGACATCAGAGGAGGAAGATGATATGGACTCTTATGTGTTTTTTCTGCAGTTATGTACGTGTAGGTTGAAGCTGGGAAGAGAAACATGATATGGACTCTGCACGTAAAAAAGAATTTTATTTGAAGCTCTGTACGTAAAAAGATTGCAATCAAGATAGAATTATGTACGTGTAGGTTGACCTACATCTTACTTTTTTATTTCTTTTGAGCGTCTTTTCTAGAATTCTGTATATGGTATGCTAGGAGGGATGATTATTTTACGATATGGACTCTGTAGGTAGAAAGATGTACATGTAGCTTGACCTACACGTATTACTTTGTTTTTTTCCTGAGAATTATGCATGTGTTTTTTTTGGAGAATTCTGTATGTGGTTGGCTAAGGAGGGATGTCTTTTTTTCTGTTAGCCAGCACATACGTGCATGTTGGGTCAGATTTGTGTCTTTTCTGGCAAAAGTAATGTAACATAAATCGTAAGGTTGAGATAAACCCATTATATATATTGAACGGCTGAAATATTCTTAATGATGTGGATTAATGTGGGAGTTCTTACGGTGCCTCCAATTAGTAAATATAAGATATAAGATATTTACTAGTAGTGCGGGTCAATATAGCGTACTACTAGTAAATAGAAGTAGTGTAGGTCAACATAGCACGCTACTAGTAAGGGATTGTTTATAAGCTTTTCCCTAGTAGTGAAGTGTGGGAATCCAAACAAATTGTAGCGGACATATCAGCGGGTAGCCATGGCAAGCCTGGTGCCTTAGTAAGTGAGATAAACCTTAGAGAAAATCATTTTCAATGCAATTTTACTTTCGAAGATCGTGATGTTAACACTGAAGCACGTAGTTTAGCCAATTACTCTTTTATCTCTTGGTCTGGGCGCCACACCTGGTTAGGGTAACCCATGAACAAATTTGTATCCCACAATTTGTGGCTTTTGATAAATAAAACCTGGCTTTACCATAAAGAAAAAACTTAAAGCGAAGAATAGGGGCCCCACTAAAAACATGCTTGCAGACTCGATCTCATTGATAATATTTCAATGATAAATCGACCAATCTAATGAGAATCAAGGTTTTGGTCCCGGTTTTTTCTTACAGAAAAACATGTTTTATCATTAACGTGACTCAGGGTGGACACGGTCCGGGCCGGTCCGGTCCCTGACCGAGCCGTCCTTTGGACCGGCCGTCGGCGGTCCGGACCGGACCGGACCGAGTAGCGTCGCCTGTTTCCAGGAACCGGACCGGCAGGGACAAGGCCCGAGCCAGACCGAGCGGCTCGTTTGGACCGGCCGGAGTTCACCACAGAGCACGCGCCGGAGCATGGCGACGCTAGGAGGCGCTGGAGGCAGCAGGGCTTGTGGTGGAGATGTCAGGCAGCTTTGGAAGATCCAGAGGGAGCTAGAGCAGCCAAGAAGATCAGCAGAGCGAGCTCACCGGCGACGAATTTGGCACGACGGCCGCTAGACGGAGATGAAAAAAACGATGCCCGATGCAGTTCCTCCCACGTCGTGTTCGTTGGTGCATTCGACAGATCCGAGTGGGGCGCGTCCTGTGGACATAGTTTCCAGGGCCAGCGAGTCTAGTGGCCGCGCGGACGACGGCCCCCGCGGCGGCGGACATAAATGGCGACAGTTTCTTCAACCCTCGCCGTGCCTGAGCCGCCACGCCCTCGCCACGCCCCGGTACGCCCCACCACGCTCTCGCCATGCCCCGGCCACGCCCCCGCCACGTTCTTCGGTCCGCTCGGTTGGCTCGGTTAAAGCCCGGACCGGACCGAAGCTTTGTCGGGCCGGATTGCTGAGCTCGGACCGGCCGATTTTTTTAGTAGGCTAGGCTTGAGCTGGCCAGGACCGAGCGGGCCACGAGCCGTTCCGAAAGACCGCTCATGTGGTCCACCCTGAAACGTGACATACACTTGATCATTTGTCTTGCACACGGTTTATACAACTTAGGAAACTTGAATTAATTCTTTGCCGAAGTTTAGTCGAGTACAATGGGAAAGAAACGCAGTTCCATTTCATTTTCGGAAAGTAATACTGCAGGGCATGGATTGACGATGGGCGCGCGTCCTTAGCTGTTCTCGACGTTCATTTCGTTTCAAGTCCTTCCAAAAATGTCACCCCGCGAACGCATCAAACATAGGCAAGCGGGAAAAGACGCGCTCAGATCATGTATATATAGCCACCAAACCGATCCATCCAGCACAAGCACACAGAAAGCCTGTAGCTCCTGCCATCTCGTGCAACTTCTCTAGCTCCACGCAGAAAACAAAGCCCTCTGTCGCTCCACCGCCACCGGCAGCAAAATATGGCTGGGCGCTGGTCCACCACCCTCCCCGACGACCATGGTTTTCACTTTCAGTGAGATTTCAGTGAAATTCACTGAATTTCAGTAATTTCAGCAGACACTGAAATATTACGTTTTGGCCAAAATATTTCAGCAATTTCAGTATAGCACAACAATTCCAATATTTTTCAAAATATATTTTAAATTTTTCAAATTTTTAATTGAATTCAAGTGAATATTTCGGTCATTTGGCTGAAATGAAAACTGAAATCATTGAAATTCACTGAATTTCAGTGATTTCGGTTGGTGCTGAAATTTTTCTGAAACTGAAATTGAAAACCATGCCGACGACCACATCCTGGAGATCGGCCAGTGCTTCCTAGCGACAAACGACATCGACGCCTACGTCGACTTCCGGCGCGCCTGCAGCGACTGGCATCGCGCCATCCCCAACCGGCCAACCCCAAGGTGGACGCCATGGACCCCAAATTCCTTCCGAGCAAGTGGATCATGGCAAAGCACTCTGTGTTCGAGGACGGCAAGGTCACCTTCGTCAACCTCAGCACCGGGCGCTCCATCTGTAAGACCATCTCTCACGTGCTCCGCAGATACTCCCTTGTCGGCGTCATGACAGGCGGGCTCTTCGTGCTGAGGGAGAAAGAGGAGCCACGCGAGATTCAGGTACTTAACCCCTTCACGGGGGCTATAGTCCACTTCAAGTCGGGGATAATCTGAGAAATTGTGGAGGCGGTCGCCGTCATGTTGTCCCCTATGACGGTGTTCGCCACCTGCCCGCAAAGCCACCGCGTGAGGTGGATCGATGAGGATAGCAAGAAAAGCACGTTGGGTTGGAGCTTCCAAGATGGTTGGGGCTTTCAGGATAAATCCTTCGGGCGGTCACCTTGGTACGGATCCCTCGTCGACAGGACACCATTCACCGGCGACGTGTATACCATCAACAATTCTGATGGATCCATCATCTCGGCGACTGATGCTGCCGCTGCGGAGAAGGATCAACGGCAACAACTCCCTGCCATTCTTGGCCCTGAGTCTTATGCACAGGTACTTCGTGGCAATTACTTCTACCTCGTGGAGTCCCAAGAGGAGCTGCTGTTCGTGATTGATCGCAGGATGCCGTATTACAAAGGAGGCCCGCTGGTCTACAAGCTGGACGCCGTGAACAAGGTGCTTGTGCCGGTCTGGAGCATCGGCAGCCACGCCCTGTTCGTCGGCCAATGCCGGTGCCTCTCCGTTGCGGCGAGCAAGTAACAGACCATAGACGCAAGCAACATCTACTACGCAGATTACTCGACGATCATGGCTTATGATTACGAGACACTCCGGGATGGCGATTGGGTGGAACCGGAGACTGAATATGTTGTTGAGTTTGAACGAAATCGCGGAGGTTATTGCCGTCCTTTCAGCCTCGCCCAGATCCTGGTGGATTATTGCAGGAGTGGCCACTAGTCTTAAGTCTAAACCACAGATGCTGCTGCCTTATGGTAGCAAAATCGAGGATGTTATTACCGTTCTTTCAGCCTCGCCTGAATCTTGGTGGACTATTGCAGGAAACAAGAGCAGTTTCATTGAATTTTATTGCCGTCCTTATGGTGGACTATTTTCTCTAGTTTTGCATGAGGTCTGTGGTTTATAATCATTTTGTTATTTTAGTCAAATATATTTGGGAGATTTTGCCACTTTCTATGCATAAAAGCACATCACTGTTTGGTGCAGATGTGAGAAGTGGATGAATTACCATTCACAAGTTGTCATCACAAGTTTCAAAGCCATTCTATCTTATATTTACTAATTGGAGGCACCTTTCAAGTCTTCTAATTAATCCACATCATCAAAATTAATCATAATTAATTACACCGTTGGATTGTAAAATATACGTCCATGATAAAAAGAAAACTTTGCGTAACGCAGATGGTACCATCCCAAAATATGGCACCTGACACGTACAATGTTCTTAAACTTGCCAACTAAAAAAATAGAGGAAAAGCAACTCTCCTCCAAAAAGAAAAAAAAATCATATCCGTCCGCTCTTTATTATTTAGACAAACATGGTTCCCAGGATCCCGTCAAGAAAATTAGCACCTCACATCGATCTGTTCAAAAAAAGCATCGATCTGTACCCTAAAAAAACATCGATCTGTTTTGAGGGACAAAAAAAAACATCGATCTGTTCCTTTAAAATATTGATAGCCTCCGTCTCAAAAAAAAAAGCCTGCTCCGTTACAACTCTACCGATAAAGTAGATGGGAGTCGTGAAGCTTTTGTGCCAATTAAAAAAGGAAAAGACGTCTCTTCCTAAAAAAAAAAAACATCTATCTGGGCTCCTCTACATTTTTTTATGCCACCACGGCTCCTGTGCATAGCCGCACATTTCAATACTTCTCACATCCTCAAAAAAAAAAATACTTCTCACTAATCCACGTCACCAAAATTAACTACACCATTGAACTGCGAAATTAATGTCCAGTGTAAAAATGAAAACTTGCTGAACAGAGATGACCAAGTCCAAAAAAAGGCATCTTGGACATAGTTCAAAAAAAACTATACATATAAAATGAAAAAAAGATGCAATCCAAGGATCTCATGTAAAAACATTAATCATAAAAGAAATTCTATGACACTTTGTTGGTTAAGACCAGAATTTAAAATCTGGATAATATATGCTGCTTATAGTAATGAGAATATACGACAAACTCCTCTTTATATATGTATATTATTAGCTATGATATCAGGTATGTTAATAGAAAGCCGTGCATGCATACGTCCATTATTGTGTATAGAAACATACTTTTTATAATTCTACAATGCTTGCCTGGCAAAAAAACAATATATATGAGTTTTTTTAGGTAGGACAAGACATGAAGATATATATCACAATATGACAGTTGATTCTTTTTAGAAACTTATAGGTCAGAAATATATGATATATGTAACAACATTTGCATTTGTAACCACGTTTTCTACCAACATAATAGATATAGACTTACACTAATATAACTTTCATAAGGTAGCACATTCATATTTCCACATATCATCTATAAATCTGTGCTTTCTCGCCATCATATAATGACAATATTGATAAGGTTGTCACACAATTGGACGCAAACAATCTAAGCACAAAATAATCCAAAGCAATGTAACATTGTTGAACCCTTTGTCCAACAAAGATAAACATGCATGTATAGCAATGATAACCCATATCAACATATTCGTATTATTGTCCGACATTTCTAATTAGCAATAACTTTGTTGTATTTGATATTACAAGTGCTAGCCCGTGCAAGTGCACGGGTTGACGGCTAGTTATACTAGTGGGTTTATCGCTCTTTTCTGCGTTGTTGAACTGTTCGATGTTATGTCAAGGTACTTCTTGCATGCTACCATGATCGATCGGTTGGGCTCCTTCATAAATACTGGTTATATGTAATATATCGCTTGCTCATATCATAAGATTGAACTATCAAACAGATATGGAGCTGGTCTCTATAGCAACCATGCAATTTACATCTTAGCATACTGCAACAACATCAAATGGGAAATATATTTAAATTGTTATCTCGACCTCACTCCCCAAGAAAGTTATAGACCACACCCTGTTCGTCAGCCAGTGCCGGACTGGCGGTGCCTCTCCGTTGACGACCGCAATTTACAGACCATCCAAGCAGGCATCATCTACTACTATTACTCCATTTCGAGAGCGCTTCTATGCTTGCCTCTCTACGTATTAAGTTCATGACGAACAGAGTAATGCATGAAATATGATGACATAACATAGACAGAATAAAGCCAAGCAATATGGATAAACCCCATCGTTTTTCTCTTAGTAGAAACAATTCAAATACGTGCCTCGCTACCCCTCCTGTCACAGAGTGAGAACACCGCAATATTGAACCTACTACAAAGCACCTCTCTTGTTGAAGATAAATCTATCTAGTTGACCAAACCAAACGGATAGATCAGAGAGAAATACAAATCTATAACAATCACACATAATAAAGTTCAGAAATGACTCAATTACTTTCAATGAATAATCTGGTCATAAACTCACAATACATCCGATCCCAACAAACGCACGCCCCACAAAAGAAGATTATATCGAATAAAATTCTGAGAAGAACATTGTATTGAAGATCAGAGAGAGAGAGAGAGAGAGAGAGAGAGAGAGAGAGAGAGAGAGAGAGAGAGAGAGAGAGAGAGAGCCAGCCATCGACCTAATCACTATGGACCCATAGGTCCTGCAGGAAATGCTCACACATCATCGGAATTGCAGCAAGGATGATGTAGAAACCCTCCGTGATCGATACGCTCTCTGACAGAGTATCGATGTAGTCCTCCAAATGGGATAACGGAAAAACAAAGATTTACGGCAGCCGAAAAGTTGTTTTGCTGGTGCTCTGATTTTTTTTTTGCAATATTTGGTAATTTGTCAGATGGAGCCACGAGGGGCCTACAAGTTTAGAGCCGCGAGCTTTCGAAGCTTCATCTTTCACCTTTTTTCTCACCTATCCTCTCATACAAACCGTATTGCATCGTGATACTCCCTCCTTTCCGGTTTATAAGGCTCAATTCAAAAATCTCACCAACCAAGGTAGATGGTGAGTGGTGGAATACTTTTTGTAGTTTGCAAAAGCACCCAATTAATGCTCTTGTTTTTCTCAAAAAAGTATGTTTACCAATGCATTAATTGCAATGCATGCATGCATAAATTACATGCATTGGTCAATTTTTTCTTAATACTTGCATGCAATGATTTAATGCACCTTGGAATCTGAACATGTGATGAGAAACAACAAAATTGAGCCTTATAAAATGAAAAAACTAAAATTTTGAGATAAGCCCTATAAACCGGAAAGGAGGGAGTATATTTTTTCTGCACTCCCATTGCAACGCACGAGTATTTGTGCTAGTATATTCAAAGCACAGTTTTTTTACAAGAAAAGTGTTGTGTGGATATACGACTAGCCACAATGCATAGTAACATACACTAGTAACATACACAAATCCCTAGACTATGTTACTATCTTGATAGTGGGTAGTAACATAAGTGTGGTAACATGCAAAGCTTTATTTATTAGGTTATAGACTCATATTGCATTGGGACATGTGATGTTACAGTAACTAGTTAAGTTACTGTAACTACCTCTCTCCTCATTAACTCATTGCCACATAAGCAAATTTGCTGAGTTGGACCCGATGTTACTACTGAAGTTACTCCCACTATGGCTAGTCTACTAGCAATAAGGATAGAGAAGCTAGGCCATTGAATTCTGAAACGAAGCGGCGCGACTGCCCTGCTGTTTGTCATTTCCAATGACCATGAGCTGCCAGCTTGCTTTAATGCATGGTGGCCAATGAACTCGCACCATCCGTTCGCTTCTTGTGCTCCAATCGCCAACGATGCAATGCCGCCGTTCTGCCTTCACACTTAAATGCCTACGTGATAGCTTCATCGACACCATCTTCTTCCCCCCACCAGCAAGAAGAAACAAGAAACACCCGTCGCCTCCCACTCCCAAACCTGCCATCCATGGCGGCCATGGCGGACTGGTCCTCTCTCCCATCCGAGCTCGTCCGCGCGTATCGCCGACTGCCTCCTGGAGACCAACGACCTTGACTGCTACATGGACCTCCGCGCTGTCTGCCCCAACTGGCGCTCCGTCACCGACGACCCCAAGAATTCCTCCGAGCCTCGCTTCCGTCCTTGCCGATGGATCATCATCGACGAGGTCTTCTAGAGCGACTCGCGCCTCCTGGTGAACACCCTCAGTGGTCGTGTCGTCCGCAAGAACCTGCCTCAGCCTCTGCTCCGCGAGTTCTACGTTGTTGCTACTACGCACGGTGGTTTCTTCGTCCTCGCCGACAAGGAGCCCCCTCACGCAGCGGTCGTCCTCAACCCTTTCACCGGCTACATAATCCGCTTCAATGCGGCCGTGCCCTTTTACATTGAGGTTTTTTCTGCTGCTCTTTCCGGTCTTGTCACCGGGAAGTTACTTAAGAGCTCTGCTGTTTCCAAGCTCCGTTATTCGCCCATCCTCAGTTAGTAATCCAAACATGTTAGAGTAGAAATAGGAAAGTTTATTTGAGTCGGCTTGCCTTTCCATGTAATAATAGGCGTCATGTACTAGTATGGCAGGAGTAGTAGTACTAGTTGAGATCGATCAGGATTGATAGTTTTGGTTTGTGTACGAGTACTAGTCCGTATAAGTTAGGAAAAGGTAGTTTGGGTCGGTGGCGTGAGTTGGTTCCTGGCTTCCTGCACCTATATATACATGGGCAGGGTGCGTGAGTTTTGTACCGTGGAAAAAGAGAAAATCAATAAAGAGAGGAATTAGAGGGTGACGCACCCTTGGCTATCAGTTTTGTGTGCGCGTGTGTTCGTGCAATTTGATGTGATCGATCCTGTGACGAATTTCCAACAATTGGTATCAGAGCAAGGTGTGAAGGCTTCGGCGTCAAGTTGCGCCACAGCGAAGATAAAGGATTCTTCGTCGCCGTCAAGTTGTGTCAAGGACGACGGAAAATCCAAAAGGATCATGTCGACTTCGAAGGCGAGTGGTGGTGGTGTGACCATCCAGTACCCCATGCTTGAAGGAAACAATTATGGGGTGTGGGCTGCGAAGATGAAGATCTTCATGCGTGCACGTGGAGTCTGGGGAGCGGTGGAAGGTGATGGTGCGGTCGAAGAGATAAAGGACCAAGAGGCTTTCGCCGCCATAGCCCAAGCTGTGCCTGATGCCGTTTTCATGACCATATCGGAGAAAGAGACGGCAAAGGAAGCTTGGGAAGCTCTCAAGGAGATGCATGCTGGAGATGATCGTGTCAAGAAGGCTCGTGTTCATGCTCTGAGGAGGGAGTTCGAGAGGATGAGCATGAAAGAATCAGAAGGGGTCGGTGAATTCGCGTTGAAACTAAGCTCCCTGGTTAATGAGATGCGATCTCTCGGATCAAAGATGGAGGACATCGCGGTTGTGGAGAAATTACTACGAGCTGTTCCCGACAAGTTTTTACCGATCGTTGGCACCATAGAGCAGTGGGGCGATGTGACGAAGATGTCGGTGATGGACGTGATCGGGAGGCTGAAGACCTATGAGTTGACGTTGAAGGGGCGTGAACGCGATCAAGAAGAAGAGCAGTTGATGTTCATGCGTAGTAGGGAGAAAGATAAGCAGAAGTACCGGAAGTTTGAAAAATCTAAAGTCCGTTGCTACAATTGCCAGGAATATGGACACTATTCTCGGGAGTGTCCTAATCCGCGGAAGGAGGCAAAGAAGGAGCATGGGACTCTACAACTAGCTGAGGTGGGCATGGATGACGATCCAAGGTTGCTTTGATGAAGAAGCGGCGATTGAAAATAAAACAAAAAAAAAGAGTCATGTCTTTAGTTTTGTTTGTGTCTGAGTTGTCAGTGTGTCTCGGCGAGAAGACGAAGGCCAGCGTGAAGATGGATGCGCACCGGTTAAGTTGAGTTCCTGCATGAGACTATGTGTTTAGTCTGCATGTAGCACGCTAAGATGTGTCAGCGTGGGCCGGTAATCCAGATGATGTGTTGGTTCCAAGTCAACAAGTCGAAAGTTTGGATTAGGGGGTGATTGTTAGTAATCCAAACATGTTAGAGTAGAAATAGGAAAGTTTATTTGAGTCGGCTTGCCTTTCCATGTAATAATAGGCGTCATGTACTAGTATGGCAGGAGTAGTAGTACTAGTTGAGATCGATCAGGATTGATAGTTTTGGTTTGTGTACGAGTACTAGTCCGTATAAGTTAGGAAAAGGTAGTTTGGGTCGGTGGCGTGAGTTGGTTCCTGGCTTCCTGCACCTATATATACATGGGCAGGGTGCGTGAGTTTTGTACCGTGGAAAAAGAGAAAATCAATAAAGAGAGGAATTAGAGGGTGACGCACCCTTGGCTATCAGTTTTATGCGGCGTGTGTTCATGCAATTTGATGTGATCGATCCTGTGGCGAATTTCCAACAATTGGTATCGAGCAAGGTGTGAAGGCTTGGCCAACTTGCGCCACGCGGAGTTAAAGGATTCTTCGTCGCCGTCAAGTTGTGTCACGACGACGGAAAATCCAAGAGGATCATGTCGACTTCAAGGCGAGTGGTGGTGGTGTGACCATCCAGTACCCCATGCTTGAAGGAAACAATTATGGGTGTGGGCTGCGAAGATGAAGATCTTCATGCGTGCGTGGAGTCTGGGGAGCGGTGGAAGGTGATGGTGCGGTCGAAGAGATAAAGGACAAAGAGGCTTTCGCCGCCATAGCCCAAGCTGTGCCTGATGCCGTTTTCATGACCATATCGGAGAAAGAGACGGCAAAGGAAGCTTGGGAAGCTCTCAAGGAGATGCATGCTGGAGATGATTGTGTCAAGAAGGCTCGTGTTCAAGCTCTGAGGAGGGAGTTCGAGAGGATGAGCATGAAAGAATCAGAAGGGGTCGGTGAATTCGCGTTGAAACTAAGCTCCCTGGTTAATGAGATGCGATCTCTCGGATCAAAGATGGAGGACATCGCGGTTGTGGAGAAATTACTACGAGCTGTTCCCGACAAGTTTTTACCGATCGTTGGCACCATAGAGCAGTGGGGCGATGTGACGAAGATGTCGGTGATGGACGTGATCGGGAGGCTGAAGACCTATGAGTTGACGTTGAAGGGGCGTGAACGCGATCAAGAAGAAGAGCAGTTGATGTTCACGCGTAGTAGGGAGAAAGATAAGCAGAAGTACCGGAAGTTTGAAAAATCTAAAGTCCGTTGCTACAATTGCCAGGAATATGGACACTATTCTCGGAGTGTCCTAATCCGCGAAGGAGGCAAAGAAGGAGCATGGGACTCTACAACTAGCTGAGGTGGGCATGGATGACGATCCAAGGTTGCTTTGATGAAGAAGCGGCGATTGAAAATAAAACAAAAAAAAAGAGTCATGTCTTTAGTTTTGTTTGTGTCTGAGTTGTCAGTGTGTCTCGGCGAGAAGACGAAGGCCAGCGTGAAGATGGATGCGCACCGGTTAAGTTGAGTTCCTGCATGAGACTATGTGTTTAGTCTGCATGTAGCACGCTAAGATGTGTCAGCGTGGGCCGGTAATCCAGATGATGTGTTGGTTCCAAGTCAACAAGTCGAAAGTTTGGATTAGGGGGTGATTGTTAGTAATCCAAACATGTTAGAGTAGAAATAGGAAAGTTTATTTGAGTCGGCTTGCCTTTCCATGTAATAATAGGCGTCATGTACTAGTATGGCAGGAGTAGTAGTACTAGTTGAGATCGATCAGGATTGATAGTTTTGGTTTGTGTACGAGTACTAGTCCGTATAAGTTAGGAAAAGGTAGTTTGGGTCGGTGGCGTGAGTTGGTTCCTGGCTTCCTGCACCTATATATACATGGGCAGGGTGCGTGAGTTTTGTACCGTGGAAAAAGAGAAAATCAATAAAGAGAGGAATTAGAGGGTGACGCACCCTTGGCTATCAGTTTTGCGTGCGCGTGTGTTCGTGCAATTTGATGTGATCGATCCTGTGGCGAATTTCCAACAATTGGTATCAGAGCAAGGTGTGAAGGCTTCGGCGTCAACTTGCGCCACGGCGGAGTTAAAGGATTCTTCGTCGCCGTCAAGTTGTGTCACGGACGACGGAAAATCCAAGAGGATCATGTCGACTTCGAAGGCGAGTGGTGGTGGTGTGACCATCCAGTACCCCATGCTTGAAGGAAACAATTATGGGGTGTGGGCTGCGAAGATGAAGATCTTCATGCGTGCACGTGGAGTCTGGGGAGCGGTGGAAGGTGATGGTGCGGTCGAAGAGATAAAGGACCAAGAGGCTTTCGCCGCCATAGCCCAAGCTGTGCCTGATGCCGTTTTCATGACCATATCGGAGAAAGAGACGGCAAAGGAAGCTTGGGAAGCTCTCAAGGAGATGCATGCTGGAGATGATCGTGTCAAGAAGGCTCGTGTTCAAGCTCTGAGGAGGGAGTTCGAGAGGATGAGCATGAAAGAATCAGAAGGGGTCGATGAATTCGCGTTGAAACTAAGCTCCCTGGTTAATGAGATGCGATCTCTCGGATCAAAGATGGAGGACATCGCGGTTGTGGAGAAATTACTACGAGCTGTTCCCGACAAGTTTTTACCGATCGCTGGCACCATAGAGCAGTGGGGCGATGTGGCGAAGATGTCGGTGATGGACGGATCGGGAGGCTGAAGACCTATGAGTTGACGTTGAAGGGCGTGAACGCGATCAAGAAGAAGAGCAGTTGATGTTCACGCGTAGTAGGGAGAAAGATAAGCGAAGTACCGAAGTTTGAAAATCTAAAGTCCGTTGCTACAATTGCCGTGAATATGGACACTATTCTCGGAGTGTCCTAATCCGCGAAGGAGGCAAAGAAGGAGCATGGGACTCTACAACTAGCTGAGGTGGGCATGGATGACGATCCAAGGTTGCTTTGATGAAGAAGCGGCGATTGAAAATAAAACAAAAAAAAAGAGTCATGTCTTTAGTTTTGTTTGTGTCTGAGTTGTCAGTGTGTCTCGGCGAGAAGACGAAGGCCAGCGTGAAGATGGATGCGCACCGGTTAAGTTGAGTTCCTGCATGAGACTATGTGTTTAGTCTGCATGTAGCACGCTAAGATGTGTCAGCGTGGGCCGGTAATCCAGATGATGTGTTGGTTCCAAGTCAACAAGTCGAAAGTTTGGATTAGGGGGTGATTGTTAGTAATCCAAACATGTTAGAGTAGAAATAGGAAAGTTTATTTGAGTCAGCTTGCCTTTCCATGTAATAATAGGCGTCATGTACTAGTATGGCAGGAGTAGTAGTACTAGTTGAGATCGATCAGATTGATAGTTTTGGTTTGTGTACGAGTACTAGTCCGTATAAGTTAGGAAAAGGTAGTTTGGGTCGGTGGCGTGAGTTGGTTCCTGGCTTCCTGCACCTATATATACATGGGCAGGGTGCGTGAGTTTTGTACCGTGGAAAAAGAGAAAATCAATAAAGAGAGGAATTAGAGGTGACGCACCCTTGGCTATCAGTTTTATGCGTGCGCGTGTGTTCGTGCAATTTGATGTGATCGATCCTGTGGCGAATTTCCAACAATTGGTATCGAGCAAGGTGTGAAGGCTTCAAGGCCAACTTGCGCCACGGCGGAGTTAAAGGATTCTTCGTCGCCGTCAAGTTGTGTCACGGACGACGGAAAATCCAAGAGGATCATGTCGACTTCAAGGCGAGTGGTGGTGGTGTGACCATCCAGTACCCCATGCTTGAAGGAAACAATTATGGGTGTGGGCTGCGAAGATGAAGATCTTCATGCGTGCACGTGGAGTCCGGGGAGCGGTGGAAGGTGATGGTGCGGTCGAAGAGATAAAGGACCAAGAGGCTTTGCCGCCATAGCCTGTTGTGCCGATGCCGTTTTCATGACCATATCGGACAAAGAGACGGCAAAGGAAGCTTGGGAAGCTCTCAAGGAGATGCATGCTGGAGATGATCGTGTCAAGAAGGCTCGTGTTCAAGCTCTGAGGAGGGAGTTCGAGAGGATGAGCATGAAAGAATCAGAAGGGGTCGGTGAATTCGGGTTGAAACTAAGCTCCCTGGTTAATGAGATGCGATCTCTCGGATCAAAGATGGAGGACATCGCGGTTGTGGAGAAATTACTACGAGCTGTTCCCGACAAGTTTTTACCGATCGTTGGCACCATAGAGCAGTGGGGCGATGTGACGAAGATGTCGGTGATGGACGGATCGGGAGGTCAAGACCTATGAGTTGACGTTGAAGGGCGTGAACGCGATCAAGAAGAAGAGCAGTTGATGTTCACGCGTAGTAGGGAGAAAGATAAGCAGAAGTACCGGAAGTTTGACAAATCTAAAGTTTGTTGCTACAATTGCCAGGAATATGGACACTATTCTCGGGAGTGTCCTAATCCGCGGAAGGAGGCAAAGAAGGAGCATGGGACTCTACAACTAGCTGAGGTGGGCATGGATGACGATCCAAGGTTGCTTTGATGAAGAAGCGGCGATTGAAAATAAAACAAAAAAAAAGAGTCATGTATTTAGTTTTGTTTGTGTCTGAGTTGTCAGTGTGTCTCGGCGAGAAGACGAAGGCCAGCATGAAGATGGATGCGCACCGGTTAAGTTGAGTTCCTGCATGAGACTATGTGTTTAGTCTGCATGTAGCACGCTAAGATGTGTCAGCGTGGGCCGGTAATCCAGATGATGTGTTGGTTCCAAGTCAACAAGTCGAAAGTTTGGATTAGGGGGTGATTGTTAGTAATCCAAACATGTTAGAGTAGAAATAGGAAAGTTTATTTGAGTCGGCTTGCCTTTCCATGTAATAATAGGCGTCATGTACTAGTATGGCAGGAGTAGTAGTACTAGTTGAGATCGATCAGGATTGATAGTTTTGGTTTGTGTACGAGTACTAGTCCGTATAAGTTAGGAAAAGGTAGTTTGGGTCGGTGGCGTGAGTTGGTTCCTGGCTTCCTACACCTATATATACATGGGCAGGGTGCGTGAGTTTTGTACCGTGGAAAAAGAGAAAATCAATAAAGAGAGAAATTAGAGGGTGACGCACCCTTGGCTATCAGTTTTGTGTGCGCGTGTGTACGTGCAATTTGATGTGATCGATCCTGTGGCGAATTTCCAACAATTGGTATCAGAGCAAGGTGTGAAGGCTTCGGCGTCAACTTGCGCCACGGCGGAGTTAAAGGATTCTTCGTCGCCGTCAAGTTGTGTCACGGACGACGGAAAATCCAAGAGGATCATGTCGACTTCAAGGCGAGTGGTGGTGGTGTGACCATCCAGTACCCCATGCTTGAAGGAAACAATTATGGGTGTGGGCTGCGAAGATGAAGATCTTCATGCGTGCACGTGGAGTCCGGGAGCGGTGGAAGGTGATGGTGCGGTCAAGAGATAAAGGACCAAGAGGCTTTCGCCGCCATAGCCTGTTGTGCCTCGATGCCGCTTTCATGACCATATCGGACAAAGAGACGGCAAAGGAAGCTTGGGAAGCTCTCAAGGAGATGCATGCTGGAGATGATCGTGTCAAGAAGGCTCGTGTTCAAGCTCGAGGAGGGAGTTCGAGAGGATGAGCATGAAAGAATCGAAGGGGTCGGTGAATTCGGGTTGAAACTAAGCTCCCTGGTTAATGAGATGCGATCTCTCGGATCAAAGATGGAGGACATCGCGGTTGTGGAGAAATTACTACGAGCTGTTCCCGACAAGTTTTTACCGATCGCTGGCACCATAGAGCAGTGGGGCGATGTGGCGAAGATGTCGGTGATGGACGGATCGGGAGGTCAAGACCTATGAGTTGACGTTGAAGGGCGTGAACGCGATCAAGAAGAAGAGCAGTTGATGTTCACGCGTAGTAGGGAGAAAGATAAGCGAAGTACCGGAAGTTTGACAAATCTAAAGTTCGTTGCTACAATTGCCGTGAATATGGACACTATTCTCGGAGTGTCCTAATCCATGAAGGAGGCAAAGAAGGAGCATGGGACTCTACAACTAGCTGAGGTGGGCATGGATGACGATCCAAGGTTGCTTTGATGAAGAAGCGGCGATTGAAAATAAAACAAAAAAAAAAGAGTCATGTCTTTAGTTTTGTTTGTGTCTGAGTTGTCAGTGTGTCTCGGCGAGAAGACGAAGGCCAGCGTGAAGATGGATGCGCACCGTTAAGTTGAGTTCCTGCATGAGACTATGTGTTTAGTCTGCATGTAGCACGCTAAGATGTGTCGGCGTGGGCGGTAATCCAGATGATGTGTTGGTTCCAAGTCAACAAGTCGAAAGTTTGGATTAGGGGTGATTGTTAGTAATCCAAACATGTTAGAGTAGAAATAGGAAAGTTTATTTGAGTCGGCTTGCCTTTCCATGTAATAATAGGCGCATGTACTAGTATGGCAGGAGTAGTAGTACTAGTTGAGATCGATCAGATTGATAGTTTTGGTTTGTGTACGAGTACTAGTCCGTATAAGTTAGGAAAAGGTAGTTTGGGTCGGTGGCGTGAGTTGGTTCTGGCTTCCCGCACCTATATATACATGGGCAGGGTGCGTGAGTTTTGTACCGTGGAAAAGAGAAAATCAATAAAGAGAGAAATTAGAGGGTGACGCACCCTTGGCTATCAGTTTTGTGTGCGTGCGTGTGTTCGTGCAATTTGATGTGATCGATCCTGTGGCGAATTTCCAACAATTGGTATCGAGCAAGGTGTGAAGGCTTCAAGGCCAACTTGCGCCACGGCGGAGTTAAAGGATTCTTCGTCGCCGTCAAGTTGTGTCACGGACGACGGAAAATCCAAGAGGATCATGTCGACTTCAAGGCGAGTGGTGGTGGTGTGACCATCCAGCACCCCATGCTTGAAGGAAACAATTATGGGTGTGGGCTGCGAAGATGAAGATCTTCATGCGTGCACGTGGAGTCCGGGAGCGGTGGAAGGTGATGGTGCGGTCGAAGAGATAAAGGACCAAGAGGCTTTGCCGCCATAGCCCAAGCTGTGCCTCGATGCCGCTTTCATGACCATATCGGAGAAAGAGACGGCAAAGGAAGCTTGGGAAGCTCTCAAGGAGATGCATGCTGGAGATGATCGTGTCAAGAAGGCTCGTGTTCAAGCTCGAGGAGGGAGTTCGAGAGGATGAGCATGAAAGAATCGGAAGGGTCGGTGAATTCGCTGAAACTAAGCTCCTGGTTAATGAGATGCGATCTCTCGGATCAAAGATGGAGGACATCGCGGTTGTGGAGAAATTACTACGAGCTGTTCCCGACAAGTTTTTACCGATCGCTGGCACCATAGAGCAGTGGGGCGATGTGGCGAAGATGTCGGTGATGGACGGATCGGGAGGTGAAGACCTATGAGTTGACGTTGAAGGGCGGAACGCGATCAAGAAGAAGAGCAGTTGATGTTCACGCGTAGTAGGGAGAAAGATAAGCGAAGTACCGGAAGTTTGAAAAATCTAAAGTCCGTTGCTACAATTGCGGTGAATATGGACACTATTCTCGGAGTGTCCTAATCCGCGGAAGGAGGCAAAGAAGGAGCATGGGACTCTACAACTAGCTGAGGTGGGCATGGATGACGATCCAAGGTTGCTTTGATGAAGAAGCGGCGATTGAAAATAAAACAAAAAAAAGAGTCATGTCTTTAGTTTTGTTTGTGTCTGAGTTGTCGCAGTGTCTCGGCGAGAAGACGAAGGCCAGCGTGAAGATGGATGCGCACCGGTTAAGTTGAGTTCCTGCATGAGACTATGTGTTTAGTCTGCATGTAGCACGCTAAGATGTGTCAGCGTGGGCCGGTAATCCAGATGATGTGTTGGTTCCAAGTCAACAAGTCGAAAGTTTGGATTAGGGGGTGATTGTTAGTAATCCAAACATGTTAGAGTAGAAATAGGAAAGTTTATTTGAGTCGGCTTGCCTTTCCATGTAATAATAGGCGTCATGTACTAGTATGGCAGGAGTAGTAGTACTAGTTGAGATCGATCAGATTGATAGTTTTGGTTTGTGTACGAGTACTAGTCCGTATAAGTTAGGAAAAGGTAGTTTGGGTCGGTGGCGTGAGTTGGTTCCTGGCTTCCTGCACCTATATATACATGGGCAGGGTGCGTGAGTTTTGTACCGTGGAAATAGAGAAAATCAATAAAGAGAGGAATTAGAGGGTGACGCACCCTTGGCTATCAGTTTTGCGTGCGCGTGTGTTCGTGCAATTTGATGTGATCGATCCTGTGGCGAATTTCCAACAATTGGTATCAGAGCAAGGTGTGAAGGCTTCGACGTCAACTTGCGCCACGGCGGAGTTAAAGGATTCTTCGTCGCCGTCAAGTTGTGTCACGGACGACGGAAAATCCAAGAGGATCATGTCGACTTCAAGGCGCAGTGGTGGTGGTGTGACCATCCAGTACCCCATGCTTGAAGGAAACAATTATGGGGTGTGGGCTGCGAAGATGAAGATCTTCATGCGTGCGTGGAGTCTGGGGAGCGGTGGAAGGTGATGGTGCGGTCGAAGAGATAAAGGACCAAGAGGCTTTCGCCGCCATAGCCCAAGCTGTGCCTGATGCCGTTTTCATGACCATATCGGACAAAGAGACGGCAAAGGAAGCTTGGGAAGCTCTCAAGGAGATGCATGCTGGAGATGATCGTGTCAAGAAGGCTCGTGTTCAAGCTCTGAGGAGGGAGTTCGAGAGGATGAGCATGAAAGAATCAGAAGGGGTCGGTGAATTCGTGTTGAAACTAAGCTCCCTGGTTAATGAGATGCGATCTCTCGGATCAAAGATGGAGGACATCGCGGTTGTGGAGAAATTACTACGAGCTGTTCCCGACAAGTTTTTACCGATCGTTGGCACCATAGAGCAGTGGGGCGATGTGACGAAGATGTCGGTGATGGACGTGATCGGGAGGCTGAAGACCTATGAGTTGACGTTGAAGGGGCGTGAACGCGATCAAGAAGAAGAGCAGTTGATGTTCACGCGTAGTAGGGAGAAAGATAAGCAGAAGTACCGGAAGTTTGACAAATCTAAAGTTCGTTGCTACAATTGCCAGGAATATGGACACTATTCTCGGGAGTGTCCTAATCCGCGAAGGAGGCAAAGAAGGAGCATGGGACTCTACAACTAGCTGAGGTGGGCATGGATGACGATCCAAGGTTGCTTTGATGAAGAAGCGGCGATTGAAAATAAAACAAAAAAAGAGTCATGTCTTTAGTTTTGTTTGTGTCTGAGTTGTCGGTGTGTCTCGGCGAGAAGACGAAGGCCAGCATGAAGATGGATGCGCACCGTTAAGTTGAGTTCCTGCATGAGACTATGTGTTTAGTCTGCATGTAGCACGCTAAGATGTGTCGTGGGCGGTAATCCAGATGATGTGTTGGTTCCAAGTCAACAAGTCGAAAGTTTGGATTAGGGGGTGATTGTTAGTAATCCAAACATGTTAGAGTAGAAATAGGAAAGTTTATTTGAGTCGGCTTGCCTTTCCATGTAATAATAGGCGCCATGTACTAGTATGGCAGGAGTAGTAGTACTAGTTGAGATCGATCAGATTGATAGTTTTGGTTTGTGTCACAGTACTAGTCCGTATAAGTTAGGAAAAGGTAGTTTGGGTCGGTGGCGTGAGTTGGTTCCTGGCTTCCTACACCTATATATACATGGGCAGGGTGCGTGAGTTTTGTACCGTGGAAAAAGAGAAAATCAATAAAGAGAGAAATTAGAGGGTGACGCACCCTTGGCTATCAGTTTTGTGTGCGCGTGTGTTCGTGCAATTTGATGTGATCGATCCTGTGGCGAATTTCCAACAATTGGTATCAGAGCAAGGTGTGAAGGCTTCGGCGTCAACTTGCGCCACGGCGGAGTTAAAGGATTCTTCGTCGCCGTCAAGTTGTGTCACGGACGACGGAAAATCCAAGAGGATCATGTCGACTTCGAAGGCGAGTGGTGGTGGTGTGACCATCCAGACCCCATGCTTGAAGGAAACAATTATGGGTGTGGGCTGCGAAGATGAAGATCTTCATGCGTGCACGTGGAGTCCGGGGAGCGTGGAAGGTGATGGTGCGGTCAAGAGATAAAGGACCAAGAGGCTTTGCCGCCATAGCCCAAGCTGTGCCTGATGCCGCTTTCATGACCATATCGGAGAAAGAGACGGCAAAGGAAGCTTGGGAAGCTCTCAAGGAGATGCATGCTGGAGATGATCGTGTCAAGAAGGCTCGTGTTCAAGCTCTGAGGAGGGAGTTCGAGAGGATGAGCATGAAAGAATCAGAAGGGGTCGGTGAATTCGCGTTGAAACTAAGCTCCCTGGTTAATGAGATGCGATCTCTCGGATCAAAGATGGAGGACATCGCGGTTGTGGAGAAATTACTACGAGCTGTTCCCGACAAGTTTTTACCGATCGTTGGCAACATAGAGCAGTGGGGCGATGTGACGAAGATGTCGGAGATGGAGGTGATCGGGAGGCTGAAGACCTATGAGTTGACGTTGAAGGGGCGTGAACGCGATCAAGAAGAAGAGCAGTTGATGTTCACGCGTAGTATGGAGAAAGATAAGCAGAAGTACCGGAAGTTTGACAAATCTAAAGTCCGTTGCTACAATTGCCAGGAATATGGACACTATTCTCGGGAGTGTCCTAATCCGCGGAAGGAGGCAAAGAAGGAGCATGGGACTCTACAACTAGCTGACGTGGGCATGGATGACGATCCAAGGTTGCTTTGATGAAGAAGCGGCGATTGAAAATAAAACAAAAAAAAAAGAGTCATGTCTTTAGTTTTGTTTGTGTCTGAGTTGTCAGTGTGTCTCGGCGAGAAGACGAAGGCCAGCGTGAAGATGGATGCGCACCGGTTAAGTTGAGTTCCTGCATGAGACTATGTGTTTAGTCTGCATGTAGCACGCTAAGATGTGTCGCCGTGGGCGGTAATCCAGATGATGTGTTGGTTCCAAGTCAACAAGTCGAAAGTTTGGATTAGGGGTGATTGTTAGTAATCCAAACATGTTAGAGTAGAAATAGGAAAGTTTATTTGAGTCGGCTTGCCTTTCCATGTAATAATAGGCGTCATGTACTAGTATGGCAGGAGTAGTAGTACTAGTTGAGATCGATCAGGATTGATAGTTTTGGTTTGTGTACGAGTACTAGTCCGTATAAGTTAGGAAAAGGTAGTTTGGGTCGGTGGCGTGAGTTGGTTCCTGGCTTCCCGCACCTATATATACATGGGCAGGGTGCGTGAGTTTTGTACCGTGGAAAAAGAGAAAATCAATAAAGAGAGAAATTAGAGGGTGACGCACCCTTGGCTATCAGTTTTGTGTGCGCGTGTGTTCGTGCAATTTGATGTGATCGATCCTGTGGTGAATTTCCAACAATTGGTATCAGAGCAAGGTGTGAAGGCTTCGGCGTCAACTTGCGCCACGGCGGAGTTAAAGGATTCTTCGTCGCCGTCAAGTTGTGTCACGGACGACGGAAAATCCAAGAGGATCATGTCGACTTCGAAGGCGAGTGGTGGTGGTGTGACCATCCAGTACCCCATGCTTGAAGGAAACAATTATGGGGTGTGGGCTGCGAAGATGAAGATCTTCATGCGTGCACGTGGAGTCTGGGGAGCGGTGGAAGGTGATGGTGCGGTCGAAGAGATAAAGGACCAAGAGGCTTTCGCCGCCATAGCCCAAGCTGTGCCTGATGCCGTTTTCATGACCATATCGGAGAAAGAGACGGCAAAGGAAGCTTGGGAAGCTCTCAAGGAGATGCATGCTGGAGATGATCGTGTCAAGAAGGCTCGTGTTCAAGCTCTGAGGAGGGAGTTCGAGAGGATGAGCATGAAAGAATCAAGGGGTCGGTGAATTCGCTGAAACTAAGCTCCTGGTTAATGAGATGCGATCTCTGGATCAAAGATGGAGGACATCGCGTTGTGGAGAAATTACTACGAGCTGTTCCCGACAAGTTTTTACCGATCGCTGGCAACATAGAGCAAGGGGTGATGTGGCGAAGATGTCGGAGATGGAGGTGATCGGAGGTCAAGACCTATGAGTTGACGTTGAAGGGCGTGAACGCGATCAAGAAGAAGAGCAGTTGATGTTCACGCGTAGTATGGAGAAAGATAAGCGAAGTACCGAAGTTTGACAAATCTAAAGTCCGTTGCTACAATTGCCAGGAATATGGACACTATTCTCGGGAGTGTCCTAATCCGCGGAAGGAGGCAAAGAAGGAGCATGGGACTCTACAACTAGCTGACGTGGGCATGGATGACGATCCAAGGTTGCTTTGATGAAGAAGCGGCGATTGAAAATAAAACAAAAAAAAAAGAGTCATGTCTTTAGTTTTGTTTGTGTCTGAGTTGTCAGTGTGTCTCGGTGAGAAGACGAAGGCCAGCGTGAAGATGGATGCGCACCGGTTAAGTTGAGTTCCTGCATGAGACTATGTGTTTAGTCTGCATGTAGCACGCTAAGATGTGTCAGCGTGGGCCGGTAATCCAGATGATGTGTTGGTTCCAAGTCAACAAGTCGAAAGTTTGGATTAGGGGGTGATTGTTAGTAATCCAAACATGTTAGAGTAGAAATAGGAAAGTTCATTTGATTCGCTTGCCTTTCCATGTAATAATAGGCGCTATGTACTAGTATGGCAGGAGTAGTAGTACTAGTTGAGATCGATCAGATTGATAGTTTTGGTTTGTGTACGAGTACTAGTCCGTATAAGTTAGGAAAAGGTAGTTTGGGTCGGTGGCGTGAGTTGGTTCTGGCTTCCCGCACCTATATATACATGGGCAGGGTGCGTGAGTTTTGTACCGTGGAAAAAGAGAAAATCAATAAAGAGAGAAATTAGAGGGTGACGCACCCTTGGCTATCAGTTTTGTGTGCGCGTGTGTTCGTGCAATTTGATGTGATCGATCCTGTGGCGAATTTCCAACAATTGGTATCAGAGCAAGGTGTGAAGGCTTCGGCGTCAACTTGCGCCACGGCGGAGTTAAAGGATTCTTCGTCGCCGTCAAGTTGTGTCACGGACGACGGAAAATCCAAGAGGATCATGTTGACTTCGAAGGCGAGTGGTGGTGGTGTGACCATCCAGTACCCCATGCTTGAAGGAAACAATTATGGGGTGTGGGCTGCGAAGATGAAGATCTTCATGCGTGCACGTGGAGTCCGGGGAGCGGTGGAAGGTGATGGTGCGGTCAAGAGATAAAGGACCAAGAGGCTTTGCCGCCATAGCCCAAGCTGTGCGATGCCGCTTTCATGACCATATCGGAGAAAGAGACGGCAAAGGAAGCTTGGGAAGCTCTCAAGGAGATGCATGCTGGAGATGATCGTGTCAAGAAGGCTCGTGTTCAAGCTCCGAGGAGGGAGTTCGAGAGGATGAGCATGAAAGAATCGAAGGGGTCGGTGAATTCGCGTGAAACTAAGCTCCTGGTTAATGAGATGCGATCTCTCGGATCAAAGATGGAGGACATCGCGGTTGTGGAGAAATTACTACGAGCTGTTCCCGACAAGTTTTTACCGATCGCTGGCACCATAGAGCAAGGGGCGATGTGACGAAGATGTCGGTGATGGAGGTGATCGGGAGGTGAAGACCTATGAGTTGACGTTGAAGGGCGTGAACGCGATCAAGAAGAAGAGCAGTTGATGTTCACGCGTAGTAGGGAGAAAGATAAGCGAAGTACCGAAGTTTGACAAATCTAAAGTCCGTTGCTACAATTGCTGTGAATATGGACACTATTCTCGGAGTGTCCTAATCCATGAAGGAGGCAAAGAAGGAGCATGGGACTCTACAACTAGCTGAGGTGGGCATGGATGACGATCCAAGGTTGCTTTGATGAAGAAGCGGCGATTGAAAATAAAACAAAAAAAAAAGAGTCATGTCTTTAGTTTTGTTTGTGTCTGAGTTGTCAGTGTGTCTCGGCGAGAAGACGAAGGCCAGCGTGAAGATGGATGCGCACCGGTTAAGTTGAGTTCCTGCATGAGACTATGTGTTTAATCTGCATGTAGCACGCTACGATGTGTCAGCGTGGGCCGGTAATCCAGATGATGTGTTGGTTCCAAGTCAACAAGTCGAAAGTTTGGATTAGGGGGTGATTGTTAGTAATCCAAACATGTTAGAGTAGAATAGGAAAGTTTATTTGAGTCGGCTTGCCTTTCCATGTAATAATAGGCGTCATGTACTAGTATGGCAGGAGTAGTAGTACTAGTTGAGATCGATCAGGATTGATAGTTTTGGTTTGTGTACGAGTACTAGTCCGTATAAGTTAGGAAAAGGTAGTTTGGGTCGGTGGTGTGAGTTGGTTCCTGGCTTCCTGCACCTATATATACATGGGCAGGGTGGGTGAGTTTTGTACCGTGGAAAAAGAGAAAATCAATAAAGAGATGAATTAGAGGGTGACGCACCCTTGGCTATCAGTTTTGTGTGCACGTGTGTTCGTGCAATTTGATATGATCGATCCTGTGGCGAATTTCCAACATGCTCGTCTTGCTCTGGGATGAATTTTACGAGCAGCACATGGCTGTTCCTGACAGTGATCGATTCACTCAGGAAGTGAATGAACAAGACACGAGCTCTTTCATGTTGCTGCGGCTGGCTATCGCCAGCGGTATCTGTGCCACCG